>CAWUFW010009554.1:0-600000 GCA_963921515.1 Calotriton arnoldi
GTACTTCGTTCAGTTACGTATTACCTGGGCTGAAAGATGCAGCACTGAGGTCTCTCCTGATAACAGGTGAGTAAATCAAAATTCGTATTTTGGCTGATTTTAGAGGAAAATTTGTATGTTTCAAAAATCGACACTTAGAAGAATTTCCAAGTGAAACCAGTCAATGATATCCTATGGAGGGAAATTCAAGTTACTGGTAAGTACGGTTAAAATTACTTTTCAGGATCAGTACTGGGCTGAAAGATGCAGCACTGAGGTCTCTCCTGATAACAGGTGAGTAAATCGAAATTCGTATTTTGGCTGATTTTAGAGAAATATTATAAAGTTCCAAAACTCCACACTTAGAAGAATTTCCAAGTGAAACCAGTCAATGATATCCTATGGAAGGAAATTCAAGTTACTGGTAAGTACGGTTAAAATTACTTTTCAGGATTAGTACTGGGCTGAAAGATGCAGCACTGAGGTCTCTCCTGATAACAGGTGAGTAAATCGGAATTCGTATTTCGGCTGATTTTAGAGGAATATTATAAAGTTCCAAAACTCCACACTTAGAAGAATTTCCAAGTGAAACCAGTCAATGATATCCTATGGAAGGAAATTCAAGTTACTGGTAAGTACGGTTAAAATTACTTTTCAGGATCAGTACTGGGCTGAAAGATGCAGCACTGAGGTCTCTCCTGATAACAGGTGAGTAAATCGGAATTCGTATTTCGGCTGATTTTAGAGGAATATTATAAAGTTCCAAAACTCCACACTTAGAAGAATTTCCAAGTGAAACCAGTCAATGATATCCTATGGAAGGAAATTCAAGTTACTGGTAAGTACGGTTAAAATTACTTTTCAGGATCAGTACTGGGCTGAAAGATGCAGGACTGAGGTCTCTCCTGATAACAGGTGAGTAAATCGGAATTCATAGTTCGGCTGATTTTAGAGGAATATTTGCACAATGGTGAAGGGAGGGGGCGGGGCCTGAGGTGACATCTGTGCAAACGCGCCCCGTGGCGCGTTTTAAGTTGGGGGATTAAGTCCCCTTGAATTATGAGGGTCCCTGGGGTCCAACTAGCCCACCCTGTACCTCCAGTATGCGCCAGGGAGCTGCGTTGCAGAGAGGTGTTCAGAGGCCACGCCCCTTTTGCACCTCTCTGCAACGCAGCTCTGTGGCGCTTTCTGGTCGTACCTGGTGGGCTAGTTCGCCCCAGGGACCCTCAGGATTGAAGGGGATTTCATTCCCCATCTTAAAATGCGCCACGGGGCCTGTTTGCACACATGTCACCTGAAGCCCCGCCCCTCCCTTCACCACTGTGCAAACGTGCCCCGTGGCGCGTTTTAAGTTGGGGGATTAAGTCCCCTTGAATACTGAGGGTCCCTGGAGTCCAACTAGCCCACCATGTACCTCCAAAAGCGCCACAGAGCTGTGTTGCAGAGAGGTGTAAAAGGGGCGTGGCCTCTGTACACCTCTCTGCAACGCAGCCCCTGGCGCATACCGGAGGTTCCTGGTGGGCTAGTTAGCCCCAGGGACCCCCAGTATTCAAGGGGAATTACTTCCCTTCTTAAAACGCGCCAGGGGCGCGTTTGCAGACTGCTGCAGGGAGGGGCGGGGCCTCGGCACGATGCCGGTCTTTTTTTTGTTTTTTGGTTGCTTTTTCTTGCCCAGGGGTCCTTGTGGGACCCCTGAGCATACCTAGAGGTCAGGGTGTTTCTACCCTGCCCCCTTTGTGCGTTTGCGCACTTGTTTCTTGTGTTTTTTTTTTTTTTTAATCAGTGGGATCCGCGCACCCTAAGCGCATCCCGCCGTTAAAAAAAAAAAAAAATGCTTTTTTCTGCCCAGGGGGTCCTTGTGGGACCCCCTGAGCAGACCTAGGGGGTCAGGGTGTTTCTACCCTGCCCCCTTTTTGCGCTTTGCGCACTTAAATGGCTGCCAACACTTCCTGATTTGGAGTGTTGACAGCCACTTGACAGCCAATTAGCATGCAGCTTGTGATCGGGACGGTGCGTGCAGGGTGCGCTCAGGATACGCGGACCCTACTCGCCCATAGATATATATGTGACTTTACTTTTGATTTTCTCAGGAACTACTGTACGGATTTACACCATTTAAGCAAAAGGCACGACACTGAACCAAGGGCTACCTCTTTGCCAAATTTGGTGTAATTCCGTTCAGCAGTTCGGGCTGTAGATGCGACTTAAGGTTCCTATGGAAAAATGAATGGGGAAAACGCGTTTTGGGACCCCCCTTTTTTCTCGGCCCCCGCTTGACGAATCAACCCGAGACTTTCAGGGTAGGAGAGGAGCGGAGCGCCCCAACAAGTTGGAAGCTTTCGCGAAGATTCGTCAACCGGCGCAAGAGTTATTTCAAATAGAATGTCGCGGATTTCATATGGATAATAGGTCCTAACTATAACTATCTACTGGCGACCGCCAGTAGATAATATATACACACACATACATATACACACACATATATATATATATATATACACACACATACATACACACACATATATATATATATATATATATATATATACACACACACATACATATACACACATATATATATTCACTGAAAAAACCGTAGGTTTCAGACATGTTATAGTTACAAATTAGCATTTAAAAAACCTTTGAAATTCACTGAAAAAACCATAGGTTTTAGGGACGTTATAGTTACAAATTAGCATTTAAAAAACCTTTGAAATTCACTGAAAAAACCATAGGTTTTAGGGACAGTTATAGTTAGTTGGACATTGCACTCGTACAAAACCCGTGAAATTCCCCCGTTATAGTTAGTTCAGCTAACTATAACTCGCGCCCACGCAATGCACTGCTGATGACGTCACATATTACATCACTTATGACATGGTCAGTGACATCACTGATGACATCACTGATGACATCACTGATGACATCTCAAATGACATCACTGATGACATCATCCAGTGACTGTGTGTTTCTGTAAAGTTTAAATATTTTTTATATATATAGGGAAAGGAGTATTGAAGAATGAGTGGGTGTATAAGTGTCTGTATGGATGATTTAGTAGGTGCGTGACTAATTCTATAAGTGAGTGATTAAACGTATCTTACTGAATGCATGGGTTAGTGACTAAACTGGGTGAATGTCTGTATCTGTCTGTTGCTGTGTAAGTGGCTGCATGGGTGTGTGAATAGCTACATGAGTGTCTATAAGAGTTATTGATTTGTTGTCTGAGTATCTGTATGGGTGCCTGAGTGTTTGTGTGGATGGGGTGTGTGCGACTGTGCATAGATGTGTGAGTGGGTGATTCACTGGGTGGATGGTTTCAAGAGTGCATCTGTGATAGACTCTATGGGTGGGTAAGTGTGTGTAAGAGTGTGTTAGTGAGTTAATGTATGTCCCAGTGGTACATGTGTGAGTAACTACATATGTGAAAGGCAGTATATATGTGTGTTGGAGTATATAAATAGCTATAAGCGAGAGTGAGTGATTGTGATAGTGGCTGTATGGATGAGTGTGTGCTTGTATCAGTGATTGTATAAGCGCGTAACAATGTGCTAGTATTTGTATGATTAAGTGAGCTGGTGTGTGTATAACTGTATAGGTGAGTAAATGGCAGTGTGTTTATTTATTTGCATGACTGACTAGGTGTGTGAGTACCTCTATGGATGAGTGGCGGTGTTTGAGTGTCTATATAGGAGTAAGAGTGCATATGATAGTCCTGTATTGAGTGACCATAAGTATGAGTGAGTGTACGGGTGAGTGAGTGGATGTGTGTGTGTAGACCTAAGAATCAGTGAGTGGGTATGTAGTTATTGGTGTTGGAGTGTCTATGGTTTTGCGAATGGCAGTCTGTAATTTAGATTGGGTGTATCAAAGGTTATATTAGGGTGTGAAGAGCTGCATCAGATTATCACGTGGATGATGTCATCAGTGATGTCATTTGAGATGTCATCAGTAATGTCACTGACCTTGTCATGAGTGATGTAATATGTGACGTCATCAGCAGTGCATTGCGTGGGCGCGAGTTATAGTTAGCTGAACTAACTATAACGGGGAATTTCACGGGTTTTGTACGAGTGCAATGTCCAACTAACTATAACTGTCCCTAAAACCTATGGTTTTTTCAGTGAATTTCAAAGGTTTTTTAAATGCTAATTTGTAACTATAACGTCCCTAAAACCTATGGTTTTTTCAGTGAATTTCAAAGGTTTTTTAAATGCTAATTTGTAACTATAACATGTCTGAAACCTACGGTTTTTTCAGTGAATTTCAAAGGTTTTGTAAATGACAATTTTTAAATGTATTAATTGTTATATAAATTTTTTTCATACTGATTTTGAAATTTTTTAGAAAACATTTTTTATACATATTTTATTTTTTAAATTACATTGTAATTATATTATACATTACAAAAAATACTTTCTCAGAATGAATTACTTTAGTTTAAATACTTTGCACATAGGCAATAGACTTTTAAGTACAGTAGTTACAGTTGTTGCAATGGGCAACACATTTTCAAACACAATGCAACATTCAGCTCAATGTGAATTTCTAGTTAAATGCAATTAGTTACTTTATGGATTACTTTTCTAACCACAGGACTGGATCCTAGATTCAGTCCTGGGACATCTCCTGTAAACAGTTGAGTAAAAGCGTTTTGGTTACAGTCGTGATTTTTAAGGAATATTATTGTACTTTAAAAGTTGACACTTAGAAACTTTTTCTCATAGAATGACCAATGTTATCCTATGGAAGGAAATTCACTTAGGAGGTAAAAACTGTTATCGTTACTTTTTGTTACTCAGTGTTGGATCCTGGATCCAGCACTGGTGCATCTCCTGTAAACAGTTGAAAGAATGCGTTTAAGTCATACAGGCGATTTTTAAGGAATATTTGTAGTTTGTGAAAATCGACACTTTGAAACTTTTCTGCTGAAAACCAGACAAAGGATTCCTATGGAAGAAAATATAAGTTACTGGTAAGTACGGTTAAAATTACTTTTCAGGGTCAGTGCTGGGCTAAAAGATGCAGCACTGGGTTCTCTCCTGATAACAGGTGAGTAAATTGGAATTCGTACTTTGGTTGATTTTAGAGGAATATTATAAAGTTCCAAAACTCCACACTTAGAAGAATTTCCAAGTGAAACCAGTCAATGTTAGCTTATGAAGGAAATTCAAGTTACCGGTAAGTACGGTTAAAATTAATTTTGAGGATCAGTACTGGGCTGAAAGATGCAGCACTGAGGTCTCTCCTGATAACAGGTGAGTAAATCAGAATTCGGATTTCGGCTGATTTTAGAGGAATATTTTAAAGTTCCAAAATCAACACTTAGAATCCTTTTCAGCAAAAAGCAGGCAATGATATCCTATGGAAGGAAATTCAAGTTACCGGTAAGTACGGTTAAAATTACTTTTGAGGATCAGTACTGGGCTGAAACATGCAGCACTGAGGTCTCTCCTGATAACAGGTAAGTA
The DNA here is from genome assembly GCA_963921515.1 of Calotriton arnoldi. Lineage (NCBI taxonomy): Eukaryota > Metazoa > Chordata > Amphibia > Caudata > Salamandridae > Calotriton > Calotriton arnoldi. Next base: position 5,451 of record CAWUFW010009554.1, read on the forward strand.
AATCGGAATTCGTATTTCGGCTGATTTTAGAGGAATATTTTAAAGTTCCAAAACTCCACACTTAGAAGAATTTCCAAGTGAAATCAGTCAATGTTAGCCTATGGAAGGAAATTCAAGTTACTGGTAAGTACGGTTAAAATTACTTTTCAGGACCAGTACTGGGCTGAAAGATGCAGCACTGAGGTTTCTCCTGATAACAGGTGAGTAAATCAGAATTCGGATTTCGGCTGATTTTAGAGGAATATTTGTATGTTTCAAAAATCAAAACTTAGAAGAATTTCCAAGTGAAACCAGTCAATGTTAGCCTATGAAGGAAATTCAAGTTACCGGTAAGTACGGTTAAAATTACTTTTCAGGATCAGTACTGGGCTGAAAGATGCAGCACTGAGGTCTCTCCTGATAACAGGTGAGTAAATCGGAATTCGTATTTCGGCTGATTTTAGAGGAATATTTGCACAATGGTGAAGGGAGGGCGGGGCCTGAGGTGACATCTGTGCAAACGCGCCCCGTGGCGCGTTTTAAGTTGGGGATTAAGTCCCCTTGAATCCTGAGGGTCCCTAGGGGCCAACTAGCCCACCAGGAACCTCCAATATGCGCCAGGGGCTGCGTTGCAGAGACGTGTAGAGAGGCCACACCCCTTTTACACCTCTCTGCAACGCAGCTCTGTGGCGCTTTCTGGATGTACCTGTTGGGCTAGTTGGCCCCCAGAGACCCTCAGGATTCAAGGGACTTAATCCCAACAAACGCGCCACGGCGCGCGTTGCACAGATGTCACCTCAGGCCCCGCCCTCCCTTCACCATTGTGCAAATATTCCTCTAAAATCAGCCGAAATAGGAATTCTGATTTACTCACCTGTTATAAGGAGAGACCTCAGTGCTGTATCTTTCAGCCCAGTACTGGTCCTGAAAAGTAATTTTAACCGTACTTACCAGTAACTTGAATTTCCTTCCATAGGCTAACATTGACTGGTTTCACTTGGAAATTCTTCTAAGTGTGGAGTTTTGGAACTTTAAAATATTCCTCTAAAATCAGCCGAAATACGAATTGCGATTTACTCACCTGTTATCAGGAGAGACCTCAGTGCTGCATCTTTCAGCCCAGTACTGGTCCTGAAAAGTAATTTTAACCGTACTTACCGGTAACTTGAATTTCCTTCATAGGCTAACATTGACTGGTTTCACTTGGAAATTCTTCTAAGTGTGGAGTTTTGGAACTTTAAAATATTCCTCTAAAATCAGCCGAAATACGAATTCCGATTTACTCACCTGTTATCAGGAGAGACCTCAGTGCTGCATCTTTCAGCCCAGTACTGATCCTGAAAAGTAATTTTAACCGTACTTACCGGTAACTTGAATTTCCTTCATAGGCTAACATTGACTGGTTTCACTTGGAAATTCTTCTAAGTGTGGAGTTTTGGAACTTTAAAATATTCCTCTAAAATCAGCCGAAATACGAATTCCGATTTACTCACCTGTTATCAGGAGAGACCTCAGTGCTGCATCTTTCAGCCCAGTACTGATCCTGAAAAGTAATTTTAACCGTACTTACCGGTAACTTGAATTTCCTTCATAGGCTAACATTGACTGGTTTCACTTGGAAATTCTTCTAAGTGTTGATTTTTGAAACATACAAATATTCCTCTAAAATCAGCCGAAATCCGAATTCTGATTTACTCACCTGTTATCAGGAGAGACCTCAGTGCTGCATCTTTCAGCCCAGTACTGGTCCTGAAAAGTAATTTTAACCGTACTTACCAGTAACTTGAATTTCCTTCCATAGGCTAACATTGACTGGTTTCACTTGGAAATTCTTCTAAGTGTGGAGTTTTGGAACTTTAAAATATTCCTCTAAAATCAGCCGAAAGACGAATTCCGATTTACTCACCTGTTATCAGGAGAGACCTCAGTGCTGCATGTTTCAGCCCAGTACTGATCCTGAAAAGTAATTTTAACCGTACTTACCGGTAACTTGAATTTCCTTCATAGGCTAACATTGACTGGTTTCATTTGGAAATTCTTCTAAGTGTTGATTTTTGAAACATACAAATATTCCTCTAAAATCAGCCGAAATCCGAATTCTGATTTACTCACCTGTTATCAGGAGAGACCTCAGTGCTGCATCTTTCAGCCCAGTACTGGTCCTGAAAAGTAATTTTAACCGTACTTACCAGTAACTTGAATTTCCTTCCATAGGCTAACATTGACTGGTTTCACTTGGAAATTCTTCTAAGTGTGGAGTTTTGGAACTTTAAAATATTCCTCTAAAATCAGCCGAAAGGCGAATTCCGATTTACTCACCTGTTATCAGGAGAGACCTCAGTGCTGCATGTTTCAGCCCAGTACTGATCCTCAAAAGTAATTTTAACCGTACTTACCGGTAACTTGAATTTCCTTCATAGGCTAACATTGACTGGTTTTCAGCAAAAAAGTTTCAAAGTGTTGATTTTCACAAACTACAAATATTCCTTAAAAATCGCCTGTATGACTTAAACGCATTCTTTCAACTGTTTACAGGAGATGCACCAGTGCTGGATCCAGGATCCAACACTGAGTAAGAAAAAGTAACGATAACAGTTTTTACCTGCTAAGTGAATTTCCTTCCATAGGATAACATTGGTGATTCTATGAGAAAAAGTTTCTAAGTGTCAACTTTTAAAATACAATAATATTCCTTAAAAATCACGACTGTAACCAAAACGCTTTTACTCAACTGTTTACAGGAGATGTACCAGGACTGAATCTAGGATCCAGTCCTGTGGTTAGAAAAGTAATCCATAAAGTAACTAATTGCATTTAACTAGAAATTCACATTGAGCTGAACGTTGCATTGTGTTTGAAAATGTGTTGCCCATTGCAACAACTGTAACTACTGTACTTAAAAGTCTATTGCCTATCTGCAAAGTATTTAAACTAAAGTAATTCATTAAGAGAAAGTATTTTTGTAATGTAATGTATAATGTAATTACAATGTAATTTAAAAAATAAAATATGTAAAAAAAAATTGTTTCTAAAAATGTAGTAAATCAGTATGAAAAAATCAATATAACAATTAATACATTTAAAAATTGTCATTTACAAAACCTTTGAAATTCACTAAAAAAACCGTAGGTTTCAGGCACGTTATAGTTAGAAATTAGCATTTAAAAAACCTTTGAAATTCACTGAAAAAACCATAGGTTTAAGACACGTTATAGTTACAAATTAGCATTTAAAAAACCTTTGAAATTCACTGAAAAAACCATAGGTTTCATACACGTTATAGTTACAAATTAGCATTTAAAAAACCTTTGAAATTCACTGAAAAAACCATAGGTTTTAGGGACAGTTATAGTTACTTGGACATTGCACTCGTACAAAACCCGTGAAATTCCCCGTTATAGTTAGTTCAGCTAACTATAACTCGCGCTCCGCAATGCACTGCTGATGACGTCACATATTACATCACTCATGACATGGTCAGTGACATCACTGATGACATCTCAAATGACATCACTGATGACATCATCCACGTGATAATCTGATGCACCTCCTCACACCCTAATATAACCTTTGATACACCCACTCTAAATTACAGACTGCCATTCGCAAAACCATAGACACTCCAACACCAATAACTACATACCCACTCACTGATTCTTAGGTCTACACACACACATCCACTCACTCACCCGTACAGTCACTCATACTTACGGTCACTCAGTACAGGACTATCATATGCACTCATACTCCTATATAGACACTCAAACACCGCCACTCATCCATAGAGGTACTCACACATCTAGTCAGTCATGCAAATAATTAAACACACTACCATTTACTCACCTATACAGTTATACACACACCAGCTCACTTACTCATACAAATACTAGCACATTCTTACGCTCTTATACAATCACTGATACAAGCACACACTCATCCATACAGCCACTATCACAATCAGTCACTCTAAGCTTATAGCTATTTATATACTCCAACACACATATATACTGCCTTTCACATATGTAGTTACTCACACATGTACCACTGGGACATACATTCACTCACTAACACACTCTTACACACACTTACCCACCCATACAGTCTATCACAGATGCACTCTTGAAACCATCCACCCAGTGAATCACCCACTCACACATCTATGCACAGAGTCGCACACACCCCTCCCACACAAACACTCAGGCACCCATACAGATACTCACACAAGCATTCAATAACTCAAATGAGACACTCATGTAGCTATTCACAAACACATGCAGCCACTTACACAGCAACAGACAGACGGATACAGACATTCACCCAGTTTAGTCACTAACCCATGCATTCAGTAAGATACGTTAAATCACTCACTTATACAGTCAGTCACGCACCTACTAAATCATCCATACAGACACTTACACACCCACTCATTCTTCAATACGTCTTTTCCTATATATATTAAAAATATTTAAACTTTAGAGAAACACACAGCCACTGGATGATGTCATCAGTGATGTCATTTGAGATGTCATCAGTGATGTCATCAGTGATGTCACTGACCATGTCATGAGTGATGTAATATGTGACGTCATCAGCAGTGCATTGTGGGCGCGAGTTATAGTTAGCTGAACTAACTATAACGGGGGAATTTCACGGGTTTTGTACGAGTGCAATGTCCAAGTAACTATAACTGTCCCTAAAACCTATGGTTTTTTCAGTGAATATATATATATATATATATATATATATATACAGATATAATATATATGTGTGTATACAAAACAAGTGTTTGTATCTACCTGTAATTTTTTTTTAGCTTTCATCACACAAATGTAAATATTTTACAGGAACATATAAACCCGTTATCTAAATATAGAAAGGGTTTAAACATACCTGTAAAATACTTATAATTGATTGTAAAACCTTTACCATGCATATGCCATTACATTCATGCTTTTACAACGAAATTTGTTGTGCATGGTAATGGCACTCGTGTTGCAACGGCAATGGGTTGCAACAGAGTACGTGGTTCCGTCATACATTCACCTCATGTAATCTTTCTGTTCTGGAGGCGGACCCACAATTGATACACAGGACCGGATCATACAGCAATCAGATTAACAATTGTGAAGAATTAGATCAGTCAAAAATCTGCACTGAACAACCCATGATCGTTCTTACAGATAGTATATGATTTTTTTTTTTTTTAAACTATGTGGACTATCATGATACTACACCTCAATATTAGATTGGCACACCATGAAGTTATTGCTAAACTCTTTTGATTTTACCCTTGGCATATGACTGGACTCAAAATCTCATGTGCTCGGACCATCTCACTGTTATATCCAGCACTCTAAGGTGGCCTTTGTGACATGTAATGCTATTTAAAGCTTCGAAATAAACACAATGTCATTTAGATCTACTTTTCAGTGTTTTCTTTGTAAAACTAAATGGTTTGTGAAATGGTGCCAGTAGGAACTGGTTAGAAGTCGTCTGTTCCTAACAGGGCCTTAGCGATTCGGCTGGACAATCTCCTTGACCTGCTTATTGAATTAACACGTGGAGAGGCACACGTTTGAACATGGATAAACATTAATATAATCAATCCAAAATAGAATTCGGTACAGAGGATTTTTTTGTTTTTAATTCACCACAGAAATTAATTCAAGTAGTGAATAGTGTTTTATTAAGTTTAATAACTCTTATAAATCTTTCGAAAAGATACTCATATATGAAACGATGATCACCCCTTCGTTGGCATCTTGACCGGATCCACACTTTATTGTCTAATAACTAGTAAGTGGCCTCTTCACATCAAAGGACACTGACCTCTGATTGGCCAAAGTCACATAATTCCAGGATGTTCATTTACAGCACCCATTTTTTCGAAGCAGTAAACAGTTCAACACAAAAAGAAATATCATAAAACGGCAGCTCACATTAAAGAAGGATAGCCATCTCGAAAAATGTTTAGCAGGAATGCATTTCTACACATTACAAAATAGATCTTGTAAGGGAGGTGTCGGCTTTACAGCCCATATTGCCCCAGCCCAAACTGTCTCAAAAAGAGCTTTAGCCACATACTTTTCGAAGTAGTAGGGACTCTACAATAATTGGCAACCATTCGGTGTGTGTGGCTCACAGACTCTTTCTAGAGCCACACCAACATAAAGCTAGCTTTTGGAATAATAAGAAAAAATAAAGCTGTTAATACAATCCCTCGTAAGTCAGAAGGTAAGAGGTGGTGGCTCTGGGGTGACCGTGATCGGGGAAGCAGCTGACATTGTACACATCAGATTGGGCCGAAAATTATTCTGAATTACAGGCCACGTAGGAAATACATGTATAGAGGCTGCTGGGCGGAGGTCACCTCTGAAACTGCATAGAAAGCCTACTGTATCAGCGCTGTAGTTATGTAGGAGTAATATAAAAATCAAAGACCAATCTGTGGTTGTGTAATTCATATTTAGATAGCAATGTGGAATTTTGACATTTAGCAATTCCATATAAAATAACATCAATAGGTGAAGGTCAACCTAGACTGTTAGAACACTTGCTAGACAACTCTTAAGGCTATCGTCTGTATTGAGCGGGGCATAATAGATTGTGGAATGTGACTGGTATTCTGGACTCGAAAATATGATATACATTAAGAGGTGACAGAGGACAGGAACCTCCACCATATTTATTGAACAATTCTCTGAGTTACAAATAACACTAAAACAAACTGTCTGAGAATCGTACATTCTTGGTGCAGATCGGAAAGCATCTCTAAACTTTTATGAACAAATTGTAAGGGAGGGTGGATACAAGGCAGGCTGGCTGTTGTGTTGCAAAAAGTCAGCGGAATGTGTATAATCGCACATGATATTTAGACATTTTCTGGCATGAGAGTATATCTGCTAAAAGATGACGTCTGCCAGAATCACCATGGAAGAGTTTCAAAGCAAATCTCAGAAAAGGTTCAATATTGTGTCATGCTAACTTCTGCAAATGTAGGTACCGGGAATTGCAAATCTATCAACTGCTAAGGTCTTCCTGCCACTGCAGGCCAATAATATTGACAGAGCAGAAGCCCTCCATAGTATTAAAGAAGCTGGAGCAACTACAGACCTCACCGTGGCTTCTGTGGGCCAAGATGAAAGAAACTTTAAAAATAATATTTAGTGTGGTAAGTTAGAGTCATGGAACATAAAAGGGGTGAATGGAACAAATCCCACAATTATAAAAAAAGAACAATCTTAAGTTCAGAGGGTAAATGTCACTTTTTGACACAACTACTACTAGTATAATTTGCTGCAGAGATGGAAGTTAGTAGTTTTTACTGTGCTTATTCAGAATCTAAGGATAACCAAATTCTGCCACTGCAGACCATAGTGGCACATTTCTTCAAGGATTCGACGTATTGTTGAAGTCTCTAACAACGCTCAACTGTGATTCTAGCAAGGTCAAAGTGCGCAAAGGAGTGCTCCTCTACTTGAATTGGGCTTGATGAATTGCACATTTTCTCACAAACTTTGTAGCTGAGAGGATTAATCTAAATGCCTCTGGAATGCACTTGTTTATTCTTAGATTCCTTGAAGGGCAAGAGAAATACACTCATTTGATTTTGACACTAATGTATACAATGTTCCATTCACGGAAGGCTTGCTGAAGCAACTTTATCACAAAAGACAGCAATCTTTAACCTCAGAGAGCCCTCCTTAATAACGAAGAGGTGAAGGTCTGCCCTTTGCTGCCTGTTTTTCTCATCTGAAGTTTTGATGATAATCTCCTTTGTGCTATCAATAATCTAAGTGCTAGAAAAAGGGTGCTCAGATGCTATTTCTTGAATCTTTTAGACCCATGCATGTAAACTTCTAGACACTGATCAACAGATAAAATCAATTATTGTGTCTGGGCTAGCTGAAAAGTTGTTACGTGTCTCCTCGTGTGTACGTGTCTCCATTGGTGAGCAACGTTCCAGCTAATGAAAACGACTGACCACAGGTTTACTTGGATGTCTCACCAGATAAGTTAGTTGCTCATATACACTGTTCGATATCATGATCACATTCTAGATGTTCTTTCCCAGGAGAGAAGAGTTTTTTATCAAGAGTAATTTCAAGAGCCTTCTTTGGTCCTGTCAGGGAGGCTTGACAAGCACATTTGTCTGTAATCTTCAAAGACAAAGGTGGGGGTTGGGGCAGGATTAATAAAGCCATGCAGAATGTAAACAAACTTTTATTCTGTCAGTCTCGGCCTCTGACATAGCAGACACTGAAAACAGCAAGCACATCTTCCACAACTGGTTCATGATCCAGGAATGCTACCCTACTCACAACTGCGGGTCTTTTGGAATAAAAAAGTGTAGTGCTAACGTATCATTGACAGGTAGCAGTGGTACAGGCACGCTTGACGTGAATCCTGTAGAACATGGGGCAACCACATCAAATGCAGCATATAGTCAAACTACAATTTGTACGGGATGAATAATGGCCAATCATGGTATGATGTTTCACCAACTTTAATGTCAACAGATCTGAGCCCTTCTACCGCTATACTGGTAGAAAGTGGTGCTCAACTGAAAATAAAGGTAAACGACCTCATGCAGTATTCCACCTGCATCTCACGGATTTGCATTTTGTTGCCATGAAAGTCATTTACCCAGTAAACTTTTGTGCATGAATAAAATAGACTTCCATACAAATGAAAAGACCTCCAACAAATAATGAGCTCAGCTGTGGCTCATTTCTATCTCTAAAAGATATTTTCAACCACCTGGATCGAAATAAACTCCAAGATATTATAAAAGTTTCAGGTGGGATGAGCAACAACTCCATGCGCAGTTGCATAGGGTATCAAAAGTATAATACGAGCCTAAATTCTAATTTGTATTTTAAAGCATATCAGTGTTCTACCTTCACAAACGAGAATGGCAGGCACTAAACAGGGAGAGTAAGCTTGTTTTTTCACACGCTTCAGGCTGGTGGTTCCACAAACAACTATGTGGACGCAACGTTTTGAAAGCGTTGTGCGTCATAGTGCTGTTTACTTCTCTTTTTATCAGTATTTTTCAGTTGGGGTGAGAAAGGTTGTGGTTTACAAATTTCACATGATACGAACCACAGTCACCCATCACCTGATCAAAACAAATGATGCAAGCTTTGGGTGTGGAAGTACAGTGGAAACCATAACGTAAAGCACAATGAACAAACATCGAGGACGCCATCGAAACAGTTTTTTTCCGTAGCAGTTGAACGTACGTAAAATCATGAACACATATTTGTTACTTAATTCACAGACATGATTAAGACATTTTTTAATCTCTTAGCAAATATCTATATGTCTCACGCCACCATAAAGCGTTAACTCTCAACAAAAGGACCTCATGTTTCAATCCCCATGGGTGGAATGGTCTCAGAACTGGCTCCTGCAGGTGAGTGGAATACTCCCTAGAGGTGGCATGGTGTTATCGCATGATCCTGTCAGAGCCAGTGAAGGGCATGCTTCTCAAGGCGATCCAACTCCTCTTGCATCTCACCTTCAAGCGTCATTTGAAAAATGATGGTCTGGGAATCCGCCAAGAAGGGAGTTAGACTTGGGACACTATTGCAGTGTCTGGGTTTGGGTTTGGAATGCCACAGGCCTGTTTGTCCGGCTCTCCTCCTGCTCCACACAATGAAGCCGGGACATAGATCCCCCCAAAAGAAGCCCTTCCTGTCCCGTTTTGGCCAAGTCACAGTGCCATTTCACAGATTCAACCCAGCCCCTTGCAGGTAGATGATTTAACATTTGACAGAAACATATTGGGACTTCTTCCCTCTACTACAGGAAGCTGTGCAACACACTCTTGTGGTCACACGGTAAGCACCACGCCTTTGTCCTTTGCTTAATCTTCCTCATTTAGAAGCCACTCTCATACCTGTGATGCAACATAGTCCCTTCATGGATACACATATTTAGATATCCATAGCAACAGGAGAGGTAAGAAAACTTCTCTGAGGGAGGTTAAATGGAAGAGTGCAGACCGTCTGACAGCCAAAAGTGAGGGAAATGAGAAGTTCAAAGGCAGATGTAAACTGTCCATTCGCTCCAACCATACCGGCATAGCTGGCTTGAGTTCACTTTTAGGCTTCCTTTTGCACCATTAAGGATTATGGATTCGGGGTGGGATGTATTACAGATATTCACAAACGAAACATGTGCAATTTGCACACCGACTGGTTTGCGTATGGGAATACAATTTGCAATGTGACTTGAGTCACATCTCAAATTGTATATTTGCATTGTAAATTAAATATTTATTAGGCAGGCTGCAATTTGCTACCCACTGTGATTTGCTGTGAATGCAGGGATGGAGGCCTACAAGGGACAGCAGACATCTGTCCTTGTATTTGCATTCCCAAGCAGGATTTTTTTTTTTAAAGAAACCCGCGTTAATTGAAAGACCAATTCTACGTTAAAAAAAATAAATAAAAAATATATATAATTTGTGTCAGGAAGACATCGGACAGGAGGCAGAGGTCCCTTGGACAACTACCTGCTCCACTCTTGCAGCTGCTATAATTAGGTCGACCATTTGAGACCTCTTGTATACACTTTAGGGTATACTTATATGTATATGTACTTTGGGGGCTCTGGAGATCAGCCCTAGGACTTGTCTGCCTCCGCTTAGGGACTTTTTTTTCTGTTCAACTCCCTTTATTTAACGGTCTTGATAGAAAATGACCAGTAGAGGTCAGGAAAATACCAGAATAGCTTTCTGCTTGTTCAACTGCCTCTATTTAACTGTCTTGATAGAAAACGAACAGTAGAGGTCAGTAAAATACCAGAATTGCTTTCTGCTGAGGGACTTTCTTTTTAAATTTTTCTAGCAACTGCCTCTATTTAACTTTCTTGATAGAAAACGACCAGCAGAGGTCAGTAAAATACCAGAATCACTTTAGCATTCTCTAGATTCCAGTCCATAGGAATTGTTTTCCACGAGCACCCGTAGACAATAATATGTTTTTCAAATGTTGTATTTTCAGTGATATGACCACCAAAGGCCCTGATTTTATATTAAAAATAGAGCTTTGGACTATATCATTTCCTGCTGAAAGGCAATATTTCTCTCCATGTGTTCCCATACCTGGTGTGTCACGCAGTTTGGTGCTTACTTTCCCTCCATGTTAAAGAACAGTAGATGTTTCAGCACCCAGGCTAATGTGCTGCGTAGCTAAATACATATAAGGTCCCAAAGGCGAGACCGATTGCATTGCAAATGCTTGTTTTTAAAGGGGAAGATGTTTCAGAGGGACAGCTTTACCTTTGCGAATCAGACATAACCCCCTTTGAGGTGTCAGTTTCTGATCCACGGTTTACGACGTCAAAGGCGATTGAAAACAATTGTTTCATACCATACTGAATTGCCCTAAGCAAAGGACGCCCCTTTCACACCCCTTCTTAAATGCGTTTCGCTTTAGGGTAGGTAAATCCATTTTGGGAGTCGGAAATGAATATTCGGACTCACAAAACAGACTTCATATATAGCAGAAAGTCATTTTGCAGTCTGAAATCTCGTGAATTTTGCGAATTGTATGGTTTCTTTCTACAAAATGCCTTTGTTCATCAGGCCGGTTTGCTAAATTTGCCTACTCCGAAGCAGTAGTCCGCACCCTCTATCCTTCCAGTGGAAACCTAATTTCATTCCATCTAAGACATCTCCCAGACACGATCTGAGATGTGAACTATGTTCAGATCAATAAAATGTTGACCTTTCCTTTTTCACTGAGCAGTGGTTCGTGTCTCAAAGGTCACATGGAAAACAACAGTCTCCCTTTAAAACTTTAATGAAAATATCTGAAATATAAAAGACAGCCTTACTGCAGTATATGATAAAATGACTTTACTGCTTTCTTCATTTCCAAGTCACTTGTAGATCTCCATAAGAGCCTAATTTTTCTATGTTTTTTCTATGTTGCAACTGTTGGCGCCATTTGCTTTAGTAAAGAATAGAAGGGATACAATTCACAATGTCACGTGATGATTCCCTATCGAAATTTACATAGGCCAAGGGCCACAATTATAGGAAGCAATTGTGAAGCCCTTTGTGTTCTGCTGCAAGTAGGTAAAGCTGCCAAATGAGCCGTTCTCACGCTCCACACAGAAAGTTATGCCCATCTCAAAGCAGATGGTATATGCATCAGAGCATAAACAATGGTGCGATGGAATCTGAATTGAGGAAATGCTGCATCTCTTGACCATTCATAAACAGCAGTGTTTTTCTTCCTGCTTACAAAAGGTCAACTGCGAAATGTTAGTGTCAAACTGCTGGCTCGACAGGGGTGCTTCAGAACTTCACCACCGTGGCACTTGCAAAAGCATAACGGAGTTCACATATTTATATTGGCGTAAGAATACTAAAACAGCGCGTGTGCTAACATACAAAAAGCTATTGAACATGCTATTATAGACAACTTGGATAATTTATACACACGTGCTGTGTTATTATCATTGGTATGTTGGCTAATACCACTAATAACGTTCTCCACATGCTGGTAACTTCCCACGCGGTTCCAGGGCAACCATCGCAGGAAGGACTCTGCTGATGATGTGTGTCAGTTGGGTTCTTGTCATTTGTTGGGTGACTATGCCTCATACACTGCGCTGTGGGTATACAGCTTTGATGGTTAAGGCGGAAGGGCTCTGCCAAAGGACAAGGCATCTTCTAGGTGGGCATACATGCCCACTGCCTGGAGGGTGGCGATATGCGTGTGCGTTTTTTTGGTGGTGGGTGTTGCTGGGTGCCATTATAACCAGCTAAATGGATTATTCGACCTGAGTTTGATGTATGTTAGAGGTTTATGAAAAAAGGCATTGTAAAAATGAGTACGTTGATTAGTTCGTAGTTACTGCACATGACGTAATTGTGGGAGAAATACCATCATTTAATAACACATTCATCACAACTCCACATTTATCCCCGAAAAAGCGTCCACCATAAAATACAGACTTAAGTGTAGTAAACCTTTTCAAATTGATCATCGGCAGCACAGATCAGACTCATCCAGCTTCAAAGTTCACTCCATACATGCAGCAAGCATGTATCGCTACTATAGGAAATACTCCAACCACACGCACTAGGAAACTAGATGTCAACCCAAGGACCACAACAATTATCCAAGGTCCACCTAGAAGGCAACCAAGGGAAAAAGTTAATCGTATAAAGTACATAGATCCTATTTCCAAATTTCAACTTGGGTTACTCTGAATATATTGAATACAAATATAGACAAAAAATAGTCAGCTACTCCGTATTTCACGGTGAGTTTGCGGCTGCCAGGAGGGCAGTGTGTAATTTCTAACAGGGCACACTATTTCTGTTTGCGCCCGGAGCACCTATTTAAAGGCACGCCGTGGTGCAAACAGGGACAGTGCCCGCTGCCAGGAAGCAGGGTAAGTGAGGCACCTGCAGAAGATCCAATGCAAGAAGTAAATTCCAGAGCCCAGCTGAAGAGGAGGCTATCTTACTTAGGTCCGGAAATAGGTAGAATTCCCCCCAGCATGCCCCATAACAGCACAACTCCGGCATGAACTGAGTGGATTAAGTTGAGGCTGGTAAAAAGAAACATGAAATTGTGGTAGACTGGTAGAGAATGGACCAAAAGTAGAAGAGAAAAAACTAATGCATCGTGAAGTGCCCGGGCAGACAAATAGAGGAGAAGGAAGGGCCAGGCACCATTTGGTCAGGAAAGAGGAGTCTCCTGCCCTGAGACTGGGCATAGAGTGTAGACAAAGTGGTTGCGTATCTGGACCCATCATTAACAAAGGGCAATTAAACAGTGCTGCAAGTGTAATGAAAGTTGTGGGGGTGGGGAGGGTCGTACCACAGCGGTACTTGTTGGAGTCTTCTGTCGTGACGGGTTTCGACTATCCAGACTAGTGAAAATTAAGCGGATAACTAATGTCCCCAACCAATCTTGGGAGATTGATGGAAGCAATAACACATCGAAGTCCCTGAACAGAACTTCTTCAGGCTATGCTCACAGCAGCAAGAGTCAGCAGGAGCTGCACAAAGTATAATTAATCGAGAGATAAAGAACAGAAATAGCCCTGCTGCAGACACTGTTGAAAAAAGTGGCAGAATACACTTGACAGTGCAGACACTGAAAGGTAGAACTGAGTTATATAGTAGGGAATCTGACATTGAGGCCAAGTTAAGAGAAGTAGAAACTGCAAACAATCCACACGTACAAAACTGCCTAGACGAACAGTAACTGGGCAAGTAGGGCAAATTCTCACAATGAATTGTAGTAGGCTTGATTATGCATTTGCACAACCAGGTAAATACCTACAAAATAAAACCGGTATCACTAGAACTTCTCCTCTGTGGAGGGCATTGAGTTTAAAACAATGGTAGGCAAATTCTCAGAGACATCACTTGCTTGGGTTGGCTGCGAGCAGTGAGCTGACTGATGCACGATTGTGCGAGGCTCTCTCTGGATCACCCAGCCTGGCCCAAACAAAAGCAACAAGGTTATTATAACGGTTGTGTCGGGGTGCTATTTTCTTTATCCTGTCGGGAGAGGAAGTGAAGCCGGCACGTGCTGATCAATGAGAAACAAGGTAATGAGAGTGACTATGAAGCCAGCCAATGGAAGGTAATGGGCAGGCTCTAATCCCTTTAAGCTAACACAATGTCTCGCAAGCGACAGCGCATGCGCTGTCTGAGATGAGACCTAATATGGGGGAGGTGAGACCTAATATGGGGAAAGTGATTTATGAAAACCACTGTATTTTAGTGTACCTTGACCCTTGTTATGAGATAATTCAAATGATAAGAACCTTTTCGGAGACTATAAACAGCGTTACAGTAAACCCCAAATAAGCATCAGTATGGCATCCTGAAAACCTATGTGCAACATACAAGGTAAAAACCTATGTTTACGCAAGTTGCAGGCTGCACAAGTCTTACTGACAAAGGTGAAAGAACACTGTGAACAGCAGTACTATAATACCCGAGTAATGCATAATTTATATCAACAATAAAGTCTGGATTACACTGCTGATCGCCTTAACTTAATTCACATGCAAAAGTATTGGCATTTTATTTATTATACACTAATCTTTTACATATAATAGGTGCAAGAGTGACTGTAAAGATTATGAACAGCTCAGTGAATAACATATACTAAAGGGCAACGGTTAGATCACCCCAATCATATTATATTAAACACCCCTAATCAATTAGCCTAATAGTTACCCAAGTCATAGCTAGGTAGATGTGAGAGTTTAGTTTATGTAGAGACGTGTGGAGCCCACTCGTATATCTTTCAGGCCTGAAGTCGGAATTCCGTAATTCAGCATCCCTCCAGCAACCAGTCCATTTGTAAAGCTACCCCAATCACCTGTATGTTTTATACCTTTCTTGTATATGGTGGTCTCTGGGGTGAGGAGGATTTACCTTATGATAGCCTACTATGTTGACACAGAGGACAAAGAACACCATTCAGATTATGGGAAGTACACCAAAGCCTACTGATATGATATCTCCCTCTTCTTCCTTCAAGATGGAAGTTGCTAGTCATTTCTCCTTGTAGCCACATTTCAACAACCATGATTATTAAAATAACCTCACTGAATAGAAAAAACTATTTCTCTAGCAGATTAATATGACTTTAAGAACAATGTGACAGTTAGGTACATGTTTTAATAGTCTGCATAAATTGAGTACCTCTTGTTAGCAATGAGCTCCTGTTTCGCATTCTTCCACCACATACTCCAGGCAGGACATTCAATGCACAGACACTGACAATACTGGATACAGAAAGGCCTGTTACATATGCAACATAATAAAAGAACATAAAAAAGCCATGCCATACATGTCAGCACCCCAAATGGTGTCCAGAATTTGTGGGTGCCCGCTCTCATAAAATCTGGACCACAGTCAGCCACTGACTAGATAGAGGTCCCTAAAGTTTGGAACAACTGTGCGACTTAAAATGGGTGCTTGCCTATTCACAGAACCCAACAGTCCCTCTCTCAGGAGATTTGATTTTTTGACAACAGTGGATTTGTAACTGGTCTTTCCTAAACTATGTCCAACTCCTGGACATGGACAATCACAGTACTACTCGCTCCGTTAACATGGTATTGGAAAATTAAAAACTTTGAGACCTAGCTCTTTGGAAACCTAAAATCTAGATGGTGGTCCCAATATATTTTGAGTGGTGAGCATTTGCAAATTAAAATAATGTCTAAGCAAGGTGTTTCTACCTCTTTTATGGAGAAAGGGGAATGCAGCCTATAACACATTGATGTCTTATTGTGAGTTTTACTTGGCATAAACTGATGGAAGGGAATGAGAAAGTGAACCTCCTTAGAACCCAAAGGCAAGAATAAATCTAAAGCCCTGCATGAGTATTTCCAGATGTTAAAATACCTGCTCCCACATTTTTAAGCCTAGAAAAGCTTACTTACGAAGAACAGAGACAGGCAGTCGAACTGCTCAGGGGCATAGCAAAGAATATTCAGCATGGATAAGTGCTCACGCTACTGATATGCTACACTGGGTTTACTACTTCCTACATTTTTATGAGATAAAAGACTACCCAAGAATCGGCAAGAACACTAATCATGCCCACGGATATGAGTCAGGGAAGACTGTGGTTTGGAATCCAGTTGCAGGTAACCATTGCTGTGCTCGATCCTTGCGGCATGAATGTCTGTGGCATGAATATTTTGGCATTGATTGTGAATGACTCTTGCTGATCTTGAACCTGGTAATGGGTGGTCTCCCTCACTCAACAATAATTCCAGCAAATCTTGATTAAACCTATGTTTTTCTCTACTTTAATAGATTTTGCACTATGTTTTGTTATGTCCTTGTGTAAGAAGTACACAGTAAATCAGGGGTGTCCAACACATGTTCAAAGGGCCACATCCATTCTAGATTTCCTTGAACGTTTCACTTTTTAATTTACATTAAACAAATCTACACATATCTAATTTACATATTCACTGGTTATCCCGAAAATCTGGAGTGAATGAACAAGTTACTTGCCTTCCATAACACTCTTTCTGGTAGAGGAACACTGTCTTGAGGCTGAGAAGCCGCACAGGACAGCTGTGAAGTGGCTCAAAGAGAGTGCACATCAAACATGTAAGGACCAGGTTCAGATTCTACTACGGCATAACAAAGGGAGAAGGAGGAAACAAATGCTTGAGTCCTTTCAACAAACGTATTACAACAGGTGATTTAAATATTGAGGGCAGGTCCGGCAATCTTAAGAAGGCTGAAAGAGCCATAATGCACCCTTTAACTGTGCCCAAAACAAAGCCTGGCCAGGCGAGAACAAACACATCAGATAACTTGCCCTGGAGGAGGTCGCAACAAAAAACATATAGAGTTTTTGTCGAGGGACACCTGGCTGCCAAGATGATATCAACCACCTCTGGAGGGAGGTCAAAGGTGTCCAGCTGCTGCTGTTCAATCTCCAAGCATGAGGGTGGAGACTGCAAAGGCCCGGGTATAAGACCTTGCCCAGTTGCTGCAACAACAGATCCTTTCGGAGGGACATCCTGAGCGGGGGGCAGATGCTCCTGTCTCACCATAAACCGCAGATAGCTCCTGTGGGCCTGCAGGATAGGGACGCGAAAGTAGGTGTCCTGCAGCCTCCAGGGTTGAGTGCAGACGACCTGGACAAGGGTGAGCATGTTGAATTTGTCTTTCAGGAGGAAGGCGTTGATGGGGCACATGTCTAAAATAGGATGGAGGCATCCGTCCTTGATTGTCACCAGTAAGTGGCAGGAGTAGCAACCCCAACCCATTTCTAATCCAGGAACTCTCTTGATAGCCCCTTTGGCCAAAAGGGCTTGTACTTCCTACCGTAAGATAGACGGATAGTTCTCCATCAGACGTTCTCTGGATGGCGAAGGGGTGGCCAGGAAGGGTAGGGCGTATCTCTTCCGGACGATTTACATGACCCACATGCCTGATGTTCTGGCCTGCCAACCCAGTAAAAATTGTTAGATTCTGCTTCCACCTGGGAGTCTGTGCTTGCTAAAGGGGTTTGGCACGTGGGGTTGCAGTGGTTGGGGGGGGGGGGAACATGGGGAGAGGGGTCAGTGGACTGACTGCCACACTGTCCTTGACTGTGGGTCAGTGGGTGCCACGGCCTTGGCCACGAAACAAGTGGGAACCCTGCTGAGGGTGAAGTGGATGACCGTATGGGGCACCTCTGCAAGAGCCCAAGAGGGATCAAAAGGGCAGATGCGGTTGCCATGGAGAAGCAGACAAACCCAGACCGGACACTCCAGACTGGACTGGCTGTAGCGGGCACCGGGCATTTCCCCGAGAGGCTGGAAGGGTGGGGGCCGGTTTTGGAGAGGTGGGGGGCGTTTTTGTTACTGAGGACCGGTTTTGCAGCAGTGCTGCAATATCGCCCCCCTGTAACAAAAGTAGCAGAAGTGCTTCCCACTAGCAAGAGGCCCGGGCGGCCGGTACGTTAGAAATGCCAGGACTGGTTTGTGTTCTCAGTCCGGCCCTGGTCTGCTTTATCCCCATATAGGAGAGCTCCTTCAAAGGGCATATCTATAAAGGCTGACTGGACATTGCCCGAAAAACCCATCAATCTCAGCCAGGCATTGCAATGGATAGTGATGCTAATACCAAGGGTTCACCCAATGGTATCCAGGCCACAATGGATAGTAAGAAAATAAGTTACTTACCTTTAACTGAAGTTATCCAGTATTGGTATCTTTCATAGATTCACTTGCTTCAATCATTCCCCGTCAAAGTGGGAGTCCCACGGTACTACAGTAAAGCAGAATGTATAACTAACATAGGCTATACTGGCAGTAGGCCATACATTTAATAGCCTATCTATGTCCTTTTTAAAAAAAGGACCAAACTTTATGTATGACCAACCAGATGGTAGCACCCTCTAGAACACTCCGAGAGAGGCTCATTCCCTCAGATTTTCACCGCATGTCGTGTATGAAGGGAGTCTCCCTGAGCTCTGCTCAGTTTTTTTTCTTCAGAAAAGCTATTTTTAACCTCATTACTCTAGTATGTCTGACAGAAAAGGCAGTTTTCGTCCCTGTAAGACCTGTGGGAAGAAGAGAGTTCATGTGGATTGCCTTCATCCCAAGCATGAGGTAGAAGAGTGCAAGATTTGTTGCACTTTCTCCTCAAAAACTCTGAGGGACAGGGAAGGTAAGCTATGTCTAAGGCGTGGGGAAGTCTTCAAAGTGTGCGGAACCTGCAGTTAGAGGTCTCTATCAGAAATAGCCCTTCTGGACTTACGATGGACACCCACGTTACAAACTAGGTAAACAATATCAACTAGTGTCTCATATTGTAGTAGCGGTATGCAGAAGCCCATCCAATTTGAAAAAAGTGTGACACTGGAATAATTTGCATTCCAAAGCAGGCAAATGCATTTTAATGGGAGATTTCATTCCGCTAGAAGAGTCCTTTATTCATACTTTCCTTTGCTCCCTTGCCACTAAAGCAGAGAACACCACCGGACTGACAATGCCTTAGGTTATGAATGGACAGTATTAATAATCAGGCAAGCGGCTAAACATGAAATAGATCTGCATGCGGCAGCTTTTATTATTTAGTATGTTAAGTTACTTATTCTGAAGAGAAAAGGAAAAGAGTGATCGACCCTAAACAACGTTTTATAGATGGGATGGCAATACTCAAATTGAAGGCATATGCCTAGACCGCTAGTAGTTCACAAACAGTATGCTACAAATTATTTTGATCTCTATTCTTCATTTTCAGAGTACAGCTGGCACTACCATGAGAAAACAATGCCATTCTTACCCTTAGATCAATGACTCTGTTGTCCAGTCTTGTATCCTGGTTTACAGTGGCCCTTCCTTCCTAAAGGGTTGGCAAAGAAAACAATAAGCAACAACATATAAAGCAAAGCCGTAATAAACAACTGTATTTCATATCAGCAACAAACGCGAAGTTCGCACACAACTCTGGACAAAATTTTAATCAGATGTGAGAGATGGAGGAACCCAAATTGTAGGTCTGAATCAAACCTTAGTATTGCCATACTGATCAAAGCCTTCATTTGGAAGCAACACCAGTGGTAGGACCAGTACCACACTGACATAAATTAATCTTTTAAAAACATGTTTTTATTAGGGTTTTTTTTTTTTTTTAAAGAAAATACCGACAGAGAATAGAACCACATCCGTCTATGAAAAATAACATCAACCTGTGCCAACCAAGCAGTTAAGGAGCAGCGGTAACATGTAATTAAACTGTAAAAGGTTTGTGAAGAACATTCCAGAACTTTCAAGAAATACCGGTACCTCTCTGGTGATAATGGAGAAGGTGGTCTTAGATGTGTCACCACAAAAAAGTACAATGTGCATAGCAATTCCTTTTTGGAAATGAAGGGCTAATGGCAAGGAGATTTGAGCATGAATGAGTGATTAGTGAGGCTCTGCATTGCAATAAGTTAGTGCTACACAAAGCTCACAACACTATGGACCCTCGTCTTTAAGTTTGACCAAATGAACTTTGCACGCATCTGCGTGTGTGAAAGACGTGAACCTATCACCAAAGCCACCCTCAGCCTGATAGTATCCAGTACAGTTGCCTGTGCCTCTAATTCCACAAAGCCTTTCATCAGACCCCAAAAGTTTTGCTTTTCACGACTGTAGTCCAGCTGATGTTAGGGAACAAAAGGACCTAGTGGCCAAAGTGCGTCATATCCTTCCTGCTAGCAGATCAGCGCAACACTGTCTCTTGTTCAGCCACACACTGCAATGTCACAGCAACTGTGGCAGGCCCCTCTTTGTTGTCACGTTTCCGTCTCATTTGCAGACCTGGAGTTTTCCTCAGTAGGACTGGATGGTTGTTTCCCTCTCGGGCCTTCCATTTCATCTAAAAGACATCAATTGAGTTTTGCAAGTCTTCCATTTTCGGGGTCATGCCAGACAATCCGAAGGCGGCTGGCAGCTCCGCAGCGGCCCTAAAGCCTGTTGTCAAGCTTAAAGACGGCGGTCACAGCACAGTGGTGACAACTGGACTCGTGAGTGTTCACTTCCTGCGGGTGAGTCACAAAGTCTTCCGCTATACCAGAGCCCTCACTGGACGGAGGCCTCAACATATGCAACCTCATTATCTAGTTTTTGGTGAAGACAGCCATGCTCTCTTGTCTATGGAGAGACCCAGAGACGGATCCCAAGCAGAAGACTCGGTGTCGGTTGCACCACCATGGTGTTGGAGGCACTCACAAAAGTAGTTATTCAGCAGAACATCAGCCCTGGTCATCCTTGTGGGAGTGGTCTCTGAAGTGCAGCTTCTCTGGGTGTTACATAGTGCAATCTCACCACAGAGGTGGAAAGCCAAACAAGTCAGGCGATAGCATTTCACCTGAACAGCCCTGCAGGCAAGTCACCCACTCCAGCTCCTCTGGCATTCTCAGTTTAACATTGGGGTGAGAGTTGTTCTTCAGCCCTATCACAGTTGCAGGGGCATCAAAATCTGCCATGGCCCACTGCTGTATCTTGGCTGTCAGCGTAAGAACTGAGATCCGGTTCCAGCCGCCAGCACAACTACAAGCCCTTACCAGTGTGGGCTGGTGCAGCTCTACGACACCGGTTCTGCATATTCGCAATCTTTGCATTATTCAGGGCTCCTCTCTGTGAGCAGCGGCGAAAGCAGCTGCCATCTTGGAACACTACATGACAGTTGAGGAACGCAACTCTGCGCCAGCAATTCCAGGTAAACCAGCAAACGGAATGCCACCCTGATTGATTTGGTGGGAGCACCAAAGATTCAGCTAACAAAAGGGGGTCACGTTGGCGGAGCAAAGTGCTTGTAGTGGGAAAACATCGGGACAGTTATGGTCCAAGCATCGAACTCAAACCCAAAATGCATGCTGCCCAGCTGAAGGGGCCATGCCCCCTCCAAACCAAAAAGGATTTCACTGAACTGGGATGCACTTTCTGTTTCTATAAAAAAAAATATGAATTACCCAATACCACTTTGTTGTCATAAAACAACTGCAAGGTCTGTAAAACGCACGAACCAGCTTGATTTCAGAAGAGCGCTAATATCTCTCCATTGCTGATAGCTCGCTGGTAACTATGAGCTTTTTTAAGAGACACGGGCTTAATAAGCAGCACTTTAAAACTGTAGTGATGTGTGTATGCCTCAAAACCAACTGTACTCTGCAGAGCTTTACTTGGTGTTGGGGGAAATGCAAAAACATTGGCTATTCCTCATTTTACGCTCTGGTTCTTGGTAAGAGAACAAGTGAACCGTTGTTTGGAACTTTTTGATTAAAACAACGTTCTTTTCATTTAAAGTTGTCAATACTTAGAACTCCTCGACAATTAGAGCCACTGCACTAAAGATAACTTCAAAAAATACAGGACACAAGTCACAAAGCTCGTCTTCGGGAGTCTGCTGGTCTTCGAAATTCAGGAGTAAGTCACATCGCAGGTGGGAGGAGGGAGGCACAACAGAAAAATCTTTATGAATCGGACTCGTAATCCAGGAGTACAGACGCTTCTCACTTCCCAAAGTCCCAAGTGTCACTCTGCCTGAGAGTCCCTCATTGTTTCAGGTGTCTTTTCTGGACTAAAAGTGTTTACATTTCTTTCACCTCCTAAAAGAATGTGGAAATTTCACACATTCCTACGTCAGCAAACAAAGGCTTTCTTTATTCCTTTTCAGAGAGGAGCAAATGTAAAAAGTTAATGCTATTGTTCGAGAGCGTTTTTCTCCAAGAGCTTTACAAATGTAAAGGGGCACATTAGAATTCCTGCAGGGCTTTCGTTTGCATTTTTTATCTTTTACTTTATTTCAATCCCTGATTTTGCTTCATTTGAACAGACAAGAGATCATGGCGTGAAACATTAGTTCCCCAACGTGGGTGTCCTGAACTGAGCCCATGTTTTGTACTGTTTCTATCATCACGTTGGAGGGCCGCCGAACACTTTGTCTTTATTTTATTTGTAAGCTTCTGTGATCAGCGAGCCTATAAGCTTTAAGAATGTTTTTATTAATTGTGAAACGAAAACCAATCTGCTTTCGGATTTTCCCAGCCTCGCCGAGTCCATTGAAAAGGCCCCTGGAGGCCATCTTTGGTTTCCTTTGGAGCAGGCACAGAGATGACAACCTCATTAATCAGACGGAAAGAAGAGATGGTCATGTGTGGCAATGCGTGACACCCATTGGGGAACCAACGCTAGGAGGTCACCAACCCCCTTCTCCATCATTAGGTCTTGAATAGGGCCACACACTTGATACCCAAGGATTCTCGAGGGCAGCTTGACCACCGACTCGGAATGCGGCAAATTAGCATATGGGCTCTACTGACCTAGTGCGTCGCTGGGGGAGTGTGTGCTAAATAAGCACTAGGCATTTCGCCGCTATAAGGGAGTGTTGCTAAATAAGCACTAGGCATGTCGCCGCTATAAGGGAGTGTTGCTAAATAAGCACTAGGCATGTCGCCGCTATAAGGGAGTGTTGCTAAATAAGCACTAGGCATGTTGCCGCTATAAGGGAGTGTTGCTAAATAAGCACTAGGCATGTCGCCGCTATAAGGGAGTGTTGCTAAATAAGCACTAGGCATGTCGCCGCTATGAGGGAGTGTTGCTAAATAAGCACTAGGCATGTCGCCTCTATAAGGGAGTGTTGCTAAATAAGCACTAGGCATGTCGCCGCTATAAGGGAGTGTTGCTAAGTAAGCACTAGGCATTTCGCCGCTATAAGGGAGTGTTGCTAAATAAGCACTAGGCACGTCGCCGCTATAAGGGAGTGTTGCTAAATAAGCACTAGGCATTTCGCCGCTATAAGGGAGTGTTGCTAAATAAGCACTAGGCATGTCGCCGCTATAAGGGAGTGTTGCTAAATAAGCACTAGGCATTTCGCCGCTATAAGGGAGTGTTGCTAAATAAGCACTAGGCATGTCGCCGCTATAAGGGAGTGTTGCTAAATAAGCACTAGGCATTTCGCCGCTATAAGGGAGTGTTGCTAAATAAGCACTAGGCATGTTGCCGCTATAAGGGAGTGTTGCTAAATAAGCACTAGGCATGTTGCCGCTATAAGGGAGTGTTGCTAAATAAGCACTAGGCATGTTGCCGCTATAAGGGAGTGTTGCTAAATAATCACTAGGCATGTTGCCGCTATAAGGGAGTGTTGCTAAATAAGCACTAGGCATGTTGCCGCTATAAGGGAGTGTTGCTAAATAAGCACTAGGCATGTCGCCGCTATGAGGGAGTGTTGCTAAATAAGCACTAGGCATGTCGCCTCTATAAGGGAGTGTTGCTAAATAAGCACTAGGCATGTCGCCGCTATAAGGGAGTGTTGCTAAATAAGCACTAGGCATTTCGCCGCTATAAGGGAGTGTTGCTAAATAAGCACTAGGCATGTCGCCACTATAAGGGAGTGTTGCTAAATAAGAACTAGGCATGTCGCCTCTATAAGGGAGTGTTGCTAAATAAGCACTAGGCATTTCGCCACTATAAGGGAGTGTTACTAAATAAGCACTAGGCATTTCGCCCTATAAGGGAGTGTTACTAAATAAGCACTAGGCATGTTGCCGCTATAAGGGAGTGTTGCTAAATAAGCACTAGGCATGTCGCAGCTATAAGGGAGTGTTGCTAAATAAGCACTAGGCATTTCGCCACTATAAGGGAGTGTTGCTAAATAAGCACTAGGCATGTCGCCGCTATAAGGGAGTGTTGCTAAATAAGCACTAGGCATTTCGCCACTATAAGGGAGTGTTGCTAAATAAGCACTAGGCATGTCGCCGCTATAAGGGAGTGTTGCTAAATAAGCACTAGGCATATCGCAGCTATAAGGGAGTGTTGCTAAGTAAGCACTAGGCATGTCGCCGCTATAAGGGAGTGTTGCTAAGTAAGCACTAGGCATGTCGCCGCTATAAGGGAGTGTTGCTAAATAAGCACTAGGAATGTCGCCGCTATAAGGGAGTATTGCTAAATAAGCACTAGGCATGTCGCCGCTATAAGGGAGTGTTGCTAAGTAAGCACTAGGCATGTAGCCGCTATAAGGGAGTGTTGCTAAATAAGCACTAGGCATGTTGCCGCTATAAGGGAGTGTTGCTAAATAAGCACTAGGCATGTCGCCGCTATAAGGGAGTGTTGCTAAATAACCACTAGGCATGTCGCCGCTATAAGGGAGTGTTACTAAATAAGCACTAGGCATGTCGCCGCTATAAGCAGCAGAATGTCCATCCAGATTAGGTCTGCGTTTAATATTGTTGCCACAATCAATAAAAAGTACTTTTCCTGCAACACTGTGGCCAGGCACCAAAACCCCTAACAAGAACACGGTGCAGTTTTTTTAAGAAACCTGGAAGGCACAGGAGAAGAGATTCCAGGGAGGAAAAATAGCCAGAAATGTTAAAAATAGAAGGACTAAGCCAAATAGAACAAGCATTTGCAATGCAATAGGTCTCGCATTATTAAAGTTTGAGCTATTGGTGTTGCATTTGCAAGAGTTTGAGCTATTGCCATTGTAAACGACGATGCCTTTTATTTATGTGTTTTGAAAAGCTGTATGCAGTGCATAAACACGCCCTTTGTACTTATAGTCCTTGCTTACGAAAAGGAAGGCTGGCAGTAAAAGAGGCATAGTTACTGCCAGCGTTGCTTCTCGTAAGCAACGACTGCAAGTACAAAGTGCCTGTTTTCGCACCGCTTGCAGGTTTTTAAAATACAGAAATAAAAGGCATTGGTATTTACAATGCCAATAGCTCAAACTCTCGCAAATGCGACACCTATTGCATAGCAAATGCTCGTTTTCTTATTGCGTAGTAGAACCACTCTTTGTGGAAAACAACAATTATGCCATGCCAGATAGTCTTACAGGCATTCACAGATATACAAACCTACAATAAGTTTCCTATATTGAGGTTTTGGAATGTTCCGTTTTTTTAAAGCACAATAAAGATGGGGGGCTGTTGGTGGGGGTTGAGAGGTAACTCCCACCTTTAACTTGTGAGGGCCTGAGCCTGGTGAGGTAGCCTGTCTGCTTTGTTTCACTGTTCTACCAAGGTTTTAGGAACTGTAAGATTCCTATCAACAACAGCAAGTGATGGATGATCTGTGGCTCAAAACCTAATCCCAAGTAGTAATTGTAATAATTCATTATTATTATTTAGACCGGACTAAATATTGATAATGAATCATTACAATTACTACTTGGGATTCGCTTGGTTTGCCCACAGATGAGTGCAAACATCCTTTTTGTGTGAATATTAATCCAAAATGAGGGATGAATGCTAGCCACTAAAAAACAAAAGTGTCTGTCCATCCCCTATTTCCCCTTGCTATTTTTCCAGATGTGGTCTGGATGAGATGCCCACAGATTTGCCCGAGCAGCCGGGAGTGCACATCTGTTTGGTGGGAAGGGATAGCAAAAGATGGTGAGGGCGAGGAAGGAAGTAGGGGGAAAAGTAAGAGTAAAAAGGATAGAGAAGGTTGGGAAGGGATAGCAAAAGATGGTGAGGGGGAAGGAAGGAAGTAGGGGGCAAGGCAAGAGTAAAAAGGATAGAGAAAGTTGGGAAGGGATAGCAAAGGATGGTGAGGAGGAGGAAGGAAGTAGGGAGCAAGGCAAGAGTAAAAAAGCATTGGCATAGCCAATAGGTCTCGCCTTCGGGACCTTATGAGTGTTTAGCCATATAGCACATTATCCATTACGTTAGCCATTAAAGTTTGTGGTCGATTAATGGCGGGAGACATCATTAATATACTGTCGAGAAAAAGCCTCCAAATGAATGGTTATATAAGCACACTTAGTAATAATTATAGTTTTGTCAGAAATTGATTGATACTTTGATTAATTGCCAGAAGGCATTGGACCAGGTGTAAAGTATGTGCAGGTTTGCTTCTGTGTTCTGTAAACCTCACGCTGCATGAAAGGCACAGACATACCCATTTATCACTAATTACTCACCTGTTGGACTTCCAAACTGTGCCAGAACATCTACAGCACACAAAAAGCAGCCTCTACAGCACTTTGCAGAGTACTTCAGCATGCACATTCCATGCATTTTGCAGCCGAGAGGTGGAACAAATTACTTTAAATAATGGGCAGAGTTGGTTGTCCTTTCTATCTTTTTTTTTTGTTTAAAGAAACTTGTCTTGATCTAGCAAATTTGCGCATTTTCTCGGCTTTGTAGTGCTGTGAATTAGAAAGGTATTACTGAAGTGAGGTAACTGCCGAGTGCCGTGAGAGAGAAGTCTGTGTGTTCTATTATGGACAGGTAATAGAGGTGTGATTAATGGAGGTTCAGCCACGTGCTGCGAAAAGTACCCAATTCTAATGCATAGAGCAATTGCATGTAAGGAATTGTGTTGGGACACCCATACTTTGAACATGGTGTATTGCTGTAGTCTGAAAGCCTTGCATGCGTTGCCATTTTTCATGTGTTGTTTGTTTCAGGTGCATGTGTTTAACACTATCACGTGCTCAGGCATATCCAATGAGACTTACAGAAACTACAGCATCCAGCATGCACCAGTTAATGTGATTGTAAGAATGGAGCACTTGCATTGCCAATCAATGGTTCCAACACTATTAATGGAGACGGGAACCATCTCTATGGCATTATATATTTGCGGGCTACTGACATTAAGGGGCACGACCTGAAGAAACTAGTCATGCCGGTAAAAAATGGCCAGGTAGCAACTCTACCACTAAGATACACTCTGCTTCGAACAGGTGCTCCACTACGAAGGACACTAGTTTGAGAACGCTGCACTACGAAGGGCACTAGCGTAAGAACGCTATATATAACAAAAAGGAAGTGTTTCATTTGGTTCACCTGCTCCCACATATAAACGTTTTGAACACATATCGACGTTTTGCTGGATTTTAGATGTAGATGTGCAGTTTACTAACTACCACGCACGGCCTCCGTATTACAAAACGAAACACTGGGATCCATGTTTAACTGGTACATTTGCATGAAAGGAAGATTTTTACCCATACCCAACATGGCTCCAGACTAAGTCTCATCTACCAGTACAAACTAGGATTGAGATAGGTTGTGTGCAGTAATCCGCTTTCTGTATCTACTTTCTCTCTTCCCCCAAGCAGCTGTTTTCGTTCACAGCAATGGGTTTTGTAAATACTTGGAAACCAAAGACCCTGTTCGCAGCAGTGAGTGTACATGTGCTGAACGTTTGAACACCAGCCTGACTCCACTCGTGAATTTTCCTCTCACAGAGCAAACGCAGTGACCTGTAAATATTCCACAGCGGGGACGGACCTTGTGTACTGGAGATTGAGGCCATAGCCCAATATGTCAATATAGTAAATGAATGCTGTGCCACACTGCCGAACTCTACTGGCGTCTGCCCAACAACAACGGCAAGAAACCTCTGCTTGGTGATTCCAAAACATCTCCAAAAACAGGATCACGCTCGCCCTGCCGCCAAAGAAACCAGCCGAACGCGGAATCGAAAGCAGTGGTGCGCGCACCACAGAGGAGCGGGGGGAGGGAGCGCGACAGCGAGGCGAACGCGCGCTGCTGCGCGTTCTGGCCACCGTCGGGAATGGGAGGAGCGAAGGCGGGACATGCGCCCGCCTTTGCCCAATCGCGTGCCGTTTTTAAAAAAAAAAAACGCACGCTACAGCCAATGTGGGCTTCCGAAAACAAAACCACACGCACGTGCGTGTGGGTCGTTTTCAGAAGCCCTTTCTAAAGGTCTCGCGCTGCGCGAGCAGTGCTGCGCGAGCAATGCTACGCACTGCAACGCTAGGCGCGAGACCTAAAAAGCAAGGGGGAGGAAATGCAACAACCAAACAGAAGGTGGGAAAGGAAAACGTAAAACACGAAATGAAGGTCACACAGGAAGAGGTACTGAGTTAGAATAGGAGGCACATAAAAGCAAACAAAGACAACAATTTGTAAACTTATGTATAAACAGTAGATAATCGAATAATCAGAGGATATGGGGGTCTTCCTCTGTAGAAAAAATAAAAAACAAAGAAAAATAAAGAAGCAAAGGAGGTGGCATAAGTGTTACTGGTCGCATGAAAATAGAGGAAACAAACTTTACAACCGTATAGATAAATGAAAAATATGAACTATATAAAATGTGTCAGTCGAAGAGGAGGTGTTCAGATCTTTTGTGGAGGGGAAGTGAAAGTTAGATATCAGGGTGAACCTGAGTCTGACTGTGCAACAGTGCAGTATTCCTCCAAACCTTGATATTCCAGGAGAGTTTTCAAGTTGCTGACAGAACGGAGTCACCATGAGATGGTCACTTTTTGTGCCAATTAACTGGACAACTAATGTGTAGTACTTTTTGTAACAAACATGCCATTTTATAAATGCGCCTTTTGTCTGCATGATGAGAACGGGGATGGAGACAAAATCTACAGTTATAAGAGCCATTCACATATGATGGGTTTCCTGTCCGGACCCCACAGTTCGGACATGATTACAGATTGTGACAGCGACTGAATTGACTTAAACTTCACTTAAAGCATGGCTTTAAGAGCATGATATTTAACATGGTTGAGGGAGAAAACACAGACGCAGGATTCTCCTTTTTTAGGTCGAGCCTGGGCAGCGCATGTGCTGCTTTGTGAGGCATGCTGTATTCAGGTAGGGACTCGAAGCTCCGGCCATTCTCCGCCCATATTTTTCATTGGCTTGTGTCATTGTCCACTGTAAACTGTGGCTGTTCATTGGTCAATAGGCTTAGTATTCCCTCCTTGGCACCGCCTTGGCTCATTTTGTAACCTCCAATGGCGACACCCCCGTTACATGTGTTGTTACTCAGGAGGCTTTAATTACAGCCTCCGAGCACTATTTTCTCAAATAGCTTAGTCCTGCCTGCTGTTGCAGGCAGGACAGGCTCTCTCCTAATGCTTTTAAAAAAGAATTTATAGCACGGGCGCCAAACGCATTTGCAAAGCAATAGTTCTCGCATTTGCGAGTGTTTAAGCTTTTGGCATTGTAAATGACAATGACTTTTATTTATCTGTTTTAAAAACAACACATAAATAAAAGGCATTGTCATTTACAATGCCAAAAGCTCAAACTCTCGTAAATGCGAGACCTATTGCATTGAAAATGCTTGTTTTTTCATCTCAACAGTACCTTACTGACATAAATTTGTCTCACCATGTCCTGGTACCACTGATTTTATTTTATCTCTACTTTACAGTATTTTTGAGAAAACCTAAGCAAGCCGAAGACATTTGGGCAGTAATGCTGTGCAAGCTTGATATGCAGTAATCTTTCTTGGCCATCCTGGATCCGCAGTCATGGAAATTAAAAAAAAGTGACTAGACATTCACTCAGTTAAGATAAATGAAAACTTAATTTTAATCAGGAAAAAACTGGAGCCTTACAAAAGACTACTTTGGAAATCTCCATACAATGGTGCATATCGTCAAAGGACAAGGGTCTAAAGATGACAGCGGCATGGCAATTGTAGCACCAGGCAGCAATTTCACTCTAAGAAGGTAATTGCTTTTTCTTTTTCTCACAAAAACATTACTTAACTTTATAAAAAATTAAAAAAAGATAATAATGCCTAGATAACAGCTCATTGTGAAGCAATTACCAAATAACTCGTAGGCAATCAAAGAAAACTGCGCACGTGCAAAAGACGCATACTGCTGTGAATGGTATTTACCAGATTCACAATCTGCACATCATTCCGAGTTTCAAACTATGGAATGGGGGATAAGGAAGGTGCAAATTACGCTTGCCTTCCCAAGGTGCACAAAGCAGAGATTCATGCAATTGACTATTATTTTGGCATTGTTTTACCTGGTAAATATTTTACAAGAAAAAAGCATGGGTGACCAATTTGCACCCAACGTTTAACCTTCTTTTGGGTGCAAACATCAATTTGTGCAATAATGGGATAAACGCAATACTTAAAAAGAGGGCCTAAACCTAAAGTCTCAAGTGAGGAGTGATTAATGAGGAGTTGTCTGTACAGTTTGGGTAGTTATCAACTACAGAGTGAATTAAGATATTTACTTAAAACAGATAGTTTAAAATCTTCAGCTAGACCACCAGGCAGAAATGCGATATGCTCAGCCACCAGTCTTTCCTACGGTTACCTAAGGAATGCCTTAGTGAAATGGCCTGATGGATGACACCAATTTTATCCAGTCATCTAAACTGTCTCTGACCAATAAGTTTCTGGATGTACCAGTTTAGGTGTGTCAAAGATGTCTTACTTTCAGCACTAAAGTTGAGAGGCCCTGATGCGCCTCACCTTACAAGTATCTGCAATCAATCAATTTCCTTAGATATCACTTGAACCCTCCCTTAAAAAAAGTTCCTTAGACCCTTAAGTCTTATCCAATCATAGTCCAGATCTTATCTCCCAGCAGCCTCCAAGATTAGGGACTCTTCGGTTAACTCTCAGCTTTCGGAGCATTTTGAAATACATCAGTAACTGGATCAACACTGATCTGGCATCCGTCCCACCTTTGGTACTGCCTCAGTCTTGGTCACTGTTCTTAATGATATCAGTATATGTTGCAAAACAAATCCGTGCTTATTATTTGAGATCTCTTGGTTGCTTTTAAAATGGTCTCCCACCCTACCCATGTCTCGTCTAGCCTAGGTGGGGTTGGGTAGCCGTATCCTGGACTGGTTTGCTACTTTCCTTTCTGACCATTCTGTCATTCTTTCTCCTTTTTGATTGGATTATAAATTCATTAGTTGTGGGGCTCCTCGGGGATCTTCACTTAGCCCAACACTATTTAATCTTTGTGTCTCCCTTATCTTTCCTGATTCAGTCCTTTATTGTCTCTTTTTTAGGTCTCGCCTAGCGACGCAGCGCGAAAGCGCTGTCGCTAGCGAGATGTATTGTTACCGACTTGCTTCGGAAAGGAGACAGGAGATGTGCACGCGCAGGACGGACTGCAATTATGAACGCGCCCGTGAACACGCACGTACAGACACGCGATGTGCACATCTCCTGTCCCCCTTCCGTTCTCGCCAGCCGCAAAACATGAGGCTGCCCCTCTCCTTCTCCGTGCAGCTTCACCAGGAGCCTAGTGTCCCGAAGACCGGAGGAGCCCCAGGCCGGTGCCAGCCTTGCCTCTTGTTAGGTCTCGCCTAGCGACGCAGCGCGAAAGTGCTGTCGCTAGCGAGATATATTGTTACCGACTTGCTTCGGAAGGGAGACAGGAGATGTGCACGCGCAGGACGGACTGCAATTATGAACGCGCCCGTGAACACGCACGTACAGACACGCGATGTGCACATCTCCTGTCCCCCTTCCGTCCTCGCCAGCCGCAATACATGAGGCTGCCCCGCTCCTTCTCCGTGCAGCTTCACCAGGAGCCTAGTGTCCCGAAGACCGGAGGAGCCCCAGGCAGGTGCCAGCCTTGCCTCTTGAACCCCAGGTAACGCTCGCGGCTGTGTACGCGCTGGTTCCTCTTGTAACGTATCGTTTGCTACCTCTTCTTGTATCTTGTTTGCTTTTGTTACTTGCACAATTGTCACTTTTTCCTCATGCAACGTAACGTTTGCTTTTGTAACATGCCCACTTGTAATTTTCTCCTCATGTAACGTTACTGTTCCTATTGTGAAGCGCTCTGACACCTTCGGGTAAAGTCCGCACTATATAGAAACGCATAAATAATAATAATAATAAATAATCTATCAGGGCGGGAACTGAGACAAACACCACTGACGTCACTTCCCCGCCCCTCGCCTTCATGGAGCGCATCTTTGCGGCTGCGCGGGAGGACACTTTCAGTACTACTAACATGAACGGAGAGAAAGCTGCTAGTCCTGCTTGGCTACGGACTCTTTTGAAATACCTTGGCCTGCAGCCCTTGCTGGGGCCAGGGGCAGTGGGGCGTAGATGCGCCTGTGTCTGTGTGGATGAGTCTGCGGCAGGGATGTTTGTCTAGGGTTTAAACGCTTAAAATAAAGCCGGGGAGTGCCGTGTCTAATAGCACAACCCGTGCCACAACAAAGCGTGTTTTAATGTCCAGAACAGCGAGCAGGCACAGTGTGTTCTGCCCCTTCCGCGGCCGCCTCGCAGAACAGAATTCGCTGAATTCCGGGGGTTGACGGAACCGCTTTGGGAGACGTCAAGCCAACATTAGATAAGAGCTGCCCGCTGTCTGCCCCTCTGTCTTCAGCCACAGTGCCCTCCCGTGCCCCAAGCGGAGAGCTGCGAGCCGACATGCATTCTCAAAGCGAGCACTGCCAAAGGCAATAGGTCTGCCCATAGCACTACAGTGTATTACTTTTTTTTTTTTAAGCATATGCCGTAGAAATCAAACGCTTCCAAATTCAAAAAAGAAAAAAACACAAAAAAGACTCAAAAGTGAGATCAGCCCACCGCCCTGGTACTTAAGTGAACCACTTTTTTAGTGGATGCGCACATTACTGGGTACCTGCTGTCAATGAAAGATCAGAGTCAATGATTCAAGTGGGCTGACACATGGCCCTGTACTATATGCAGTGGTACAACACTTGAACAGACCAGTGGATGAAGAGGGCTGACCCAAAGACCGCTGGTATGTATGTTATATATATTTATTTATGAAGTGTTATAAATACAGGAGTCTGGCAAGAAAAAGCTGCATTTTGATCACACCCAAAAAGCTCATTTCCCTGAGTATGTATCCTACATCGGCAGGTTTTCTTGGTAGGTGTACCGTGCACAGGGACTGGCATGGTAAGGCTCCTCTACGTCTCATGCCTGCTTTATCCCCTAATGCATAAGGGAGTTGACTGTCTGCATGTGAAATCTGTGTGTGACCTGCAAGTCGTGAGATTGAATCCTGGCCAACTCAGCTTTTCATCCTTCCAAGATTGACAATTTAAAATGGTTAATAGTAACACAGGATATATACAGATATTAGAAATGATAAACCAAACTGTGGTATTAAGCACAGTATAAAACAAGTTATTACTATCGTCTTCTATTGATTTTTAACAATCGTTTCTGGCATGCAGAAACCTGCTCTGTATCTTGGCTTTAACTTGCATCTGTCCATGGCCTGTGACATGTTTCCAGGCTTCTTACTCTCACAGGCTGTGGGATGGTTCATGCATCCATTAAACATTTTGCTTCCTTTCTACCTTCCTGTTGAGATTAGCCTGTTCCACATTTTTGGCCTCCCAGAGATTCATAGTTTGTGGGGGATCCCCCACTTACCAGAACATCCCTCGCCCTGCATCATCTTCTTGGGCACACAGCACCAGGTAATTCCCTTCCTATTTTGGACTAGCCGGCCCTTTGCCATTGGGTCAGTGTTTGCAGATGCAGAAACAATACCCAGCTCCAGAAAGAACAGTGCGCTCACTATGGGTTACAGTGACTCAGAGGCATGATCGGCTAGGCCTATTACTACTAAGAACAAGGTACCATCTTCTCCTGACTGCTCAGGGCAACCTTACTGGTGTGTGCACAGTAAACAAACCTTTTCAGGTCATTTACATTATAAAATACATGCTCTGGAAATAAATAATATTTCTACTCCAGACCGTGTGTGTTTTCTTAGTCATGGAAAAGGTACCAGTAAGCATAACGCAGCATGAATCCATGAAACATTGGTTAAACTCTCTACTAAGGTTGATCACATTCTGCCCAAGTCTCATTTTTGTAGATGAGTAGCCTTGATCCAGTAAGGGTCTAGTTAACCATCCTCTCCCCATACAAGGATACTGCTAGTGGGTGCTGAAGTATAGCCTGCTCCTCTGGTACGAGACAACTGAGTTGTCATGAACAAATCTCATGTCTTTTTGTGTTGACTGGAAACACTAGGAGTTGGAAGCTAGCCTGCTTCGCCTCTTCTTTATGGCCTTCTTGCCTTACATATTATTACAGCCAAATTATTTAATCTAGGTATTCATATAGCCCGGCCCTGGCTGCAATGGTAGCAAAGCGATTTACAGAGAACATCTTGGAGATACAAATCACATGAGAGAAGTTAGTTAGCAAAAGATTAGGGAAAGGGAACATATAAGTAAAACAGAGCATTGGAGACAGTTGATCTGAAGAGATTGAAGTTTAGACAGGAAAATGCTCTTTGACTAGATGAGTCTCGAGTTATTTCTCAAATGAAAGGTCTTGCATTTGCGAGAGTTTAAGCTATTAGCATTGTAAATGACAATGCCTTTTATTTGTTTTAAAAACCAAAACATAAATAAAAGACATTGTCATTTACAATGCCAATAGCTCAAACTCGTGTAAATGCGAGACCTATTGCATTGCAAATGCTTGTCTCTTACTGTTACGATTCTCAACTTATCCGGAGGCTTAATGGGGATGTCATGTCCTCCCTTCAATCACACTTCAAAACTTGCATGCCAGCCACTGCTTGTTGGATGAATGCCAGATATCTGTGCCACAACTTCCCCAAGACACAGTTTCTCATATTTGGCTCTCATCGGCCTGAAACTCCAATTGGTTCCTGATGAGACAAAATCTCCTCCCATTCCCTTTACTGTTGCTCACAATTGTGGTGTGATCTTTCAAATTACAAAACTTGTTCCTACCCGTTTCTTTCTTCTGAAAGTTCTTAATAAAATGTTCTCATTTTTATCTGCACTCTTACCCAAAACATTAGTTCAAGGGGAGAGTCTTTCCCGTACAGACAACAATAACGCTTTTTTGGGGGGGTATTACCCAAATATCTAATAAACTATCTTCAGATTATTCAAAACGTCAATGCTTCCTCCTTATGGGGATAAAGAAACGTCGCCATATCTCTGCTCACATGGCATCCCTCCACTGGCTTCCTATAGAGAAATGGTTCTCCTTTAAATTTCCTTGCTTCTGTTTTGCCCTTTTCATTGGTCTGGCCCTGTGTGCATTCAGAATATTTTTCAACATGGTCATCACTTGTAAGATCTTTTGATCCTTATTTGCTTTTCTCTTATGCATTCCCGTAGTAAAGCATGTCAGGCTACAGGACAGATCCTTTCAATATATATCTGACCACTAAAGCCTGGAATTCCATGACACAAATGTGTAATTGTAATCATTTTCTGTAACATTGTGTAACCTAATGTAAAGCGCTCTGATACCTACGGGTCTAGCCAGCGCTATATAAAACTCATAAAATAAAAATAAAACACATTCAGCAATATTTTCCGGCGCTAGCTTTCTATTCTCGACTGTGTAGAACCCTTCAAGCACTAGCATACCCCGTGGGGTAGCAGTATGCTTTGTAAATGTAACATCAATTATTAAAAGTCTTCAGAACCTTTTGTTCACAGGGATGGATTCATTCTCTTGGAGCTGAGCGAATAGCAGGATTCAACGATCTCCTCTCAGCATTAATCACAAACAACATCCGGCGACAGTTCTCTGCTACTTGTCTGGAGATGTCGGTCTGACCAAAGATGCATGTACATGTGCATAACTGGTTCCAAAAAGCAGGTGGACGAGTTTCTAAAACATGCTTGTAATGGCAACAACAAACACAGATTCACTTAGAAGGCTCTAGATCATCAAATAAAAAGTTTTTTCCTTTTTAAACATTTCTGAAGGGGCACCTGCAAACACTGCAACATCTGGATCAAGTCTGTAAAAGCCGGAACTTCATCAGCTGCAGTGCTGGCACAGTACAACGACCTAGTGTGATAGAGAAATTAAAGACTCTTATATGCTTTCCGTCCCGAGATCAGGAAACGGATCACTCCCAGACCATCCAGTAGGAAGACAACTGTTATCATTGTAAGCAGGGGTTTGCACCTGCTCCTTGAGTGCAAGAAGGCGGGTTTAACTTTAAGGCTCTCCCCCTTCACCTCCGAACGTCACCCTCACTGACAGACTTCAGAAAAAAACACAAGACCTGACTCTTCAGCACCTGGATACCCTCACGGGTGATAAGCCGCACTCTACAAGAATTGATTGATTGATGATCTGAATCTCTCAGATGTTAAATGTCGCTAAGTTGATGCTTATGAAGTAAACTTTATTGAGGATGAAAAAGTTAAGGGAGAAATGGAGAAAACTTAAGTTGTACTACCTACAGCCAAGACAGCTTAACTGGTGCCAATTAAAACTCTGTGTCCTTTGCAAAATGGCATTTTCCCCATCTTATGAGGAATTTATTTTAGAGGTTTTATATAGCGCTGGCTGGACCAGAAGTATCAGAGCGCTTTACATGAGTATAGGCTAGTTACAGTCACAAGACAAAAATCAACAGCAGGGAATAATAACAGGTTACAAAAGGGAGACAGATTGAAATTATACAAATACAGGTATAAGAGCAGGAGCAATTTACAAATCTAAAAGGCAAGATAGGAAAATGGGATAGGGTTAAGACCCCCAGTAT
The DNA here is from genome assembly GCA_963921515.1 of Calotriton arnoldi. Classification (NCBI taxonomy): domain Eukaryota; kingdom Metazoa; phylum Chordata; class Amphibia; order Caudata; family Salamandridae; genus Calotriton; species Calotriton arnoldi. Next base: position 42,694 of record CAWUFW010009554.1, read on the forward strand.
TTGTTGCGGAGGTGCACTTTGAGGTCCTTTTTAAAGCTGAGATAGGAAGGGTTGCATCGCAGGTCTTTGGGGAGGGCATTCCAGGTGCTTGGGGCATTACCGGAGAAGGAGCGGGATTGAGTGGATTTCTTTTTTAACAGGGGTGGGACAAGGAGGAGAGCGTTTGTACTTCTCAGAGCACGGGAACTGCCCGCTTTGCAGAGTTTGTTGGCGAGGTAAGGCGGAGTGTTTTGGTGGAGGGCTTTGTGTGTGATGCAAGCAATTTTGTAGGCAGACCTGCCTTCGATAGGGAGCCATTTAAGAGTTTTGAGGACTGGGGAGATGTGGTTGAAACGTTTGCAGTCGGTGATGAGTCTGGCTGCAAGGTTGAGAACAGATTTGAGAGGAGCTAGGTGGATCTTAGGGATTCCGGTGAGGATGGCGTTGCCGTAATCAATTCTCGAGAGGACCAGGGATTGAACTACTAGTTTAAAGTCTTCTGATGGAATAAAGGGCTTGATTTTTCTGAGATGGCGGAGAGTGAAGAGGGCTCCTTTTGCTGAAGCTTTGATGTGAGAATTGAGATTAAGGTTATTGTCAATGGAGATACCAAGAGATTTGACTGAGTTGGACAAGGAGAGAGCAGTTGAGGGCATTGAGGTCGGAGATCCAGGTTTGGATGGGGAGCGGGTTGATTTTAGGGGAGAAGAGAATGATTTCAGTTTTTTTAGGGTTCAATTTGAGATGATTTATTTGGAACCAGGATTGAATCTTGGCGAGGGTGTTGTTAAGGTGTAGGATATCAGCATGGGTTTTGATCTTGTAGTACAGTTGAGTATCATCAGCGTAGAGGTGGTAGTTAATTCCAACTTGTTTAAGGATAAGAGTGAGGGGTTCCATAAAGAGGTTAAAGAGAGATGGTGATAGGATAGATCCCTGGGGGACTCCTAGGGATACCGGAGTGGGGCTAGAAAGACAGTTGTGAATTTTGATTTGCTGTGTTCGGTGTTGTAGGTAGGAGACAAACCATTTGTAGGTGGTACCATTAAGGCCAAAACGATCTCTGAGAACATTAAGTAGTGCAGAGTGGTTGACGGTATCAAACGCTGCAGAGAGATCAAGGAGGATGAGTAGACACGTCTTGCCATTGTCAAGAGAGTGATGGATGTCATCAACAATATTTAGCATGGCAGTTTCGGTACTACAGCCTTTTCTGAAGCCTGATTGAAGGGGGTCGAGTAGGTTAACATTTCAATGTTTGTGTCTAGTTGGAGCAAGACACATTTTTCGAGGGCATTAGAAAGAGGAGGGAGGTTAGAGATGGGGCGGAGATTATTTAGGTCATTGTGGTCGGCATTGGAGTTTTTAATGATGGGGGAGATTTGACCAAGTTGAAGAGAGATAGGGACACATCCCGAGGCCAGGGAGGTGTTGATGATTGTGGTCCAGAATGGTGCAATGATGTGTTTTAGGTCCTGGATAAGGTTTGAGGGGAGGGGTCTTTGGTGTGAGAGGATGGCTTAAGTTTAGTGATGATGTTGAGAACTTCGTGTTCAGTAACAGGGAGGAAAGTATGCCAGGATGCATTGTTTTTAGTAGTGAGTTAGAGTGATAGGGAGTAAGAGGAGAAGTTGTGGGTGGGATTGGGGCAAGGTTCTGGGGGGTGTAGCAGTGGGTGTGTAAGTAGGGGGGGTAAGGAGAGGTGGAGAAGCAGGCATGGGATCGGGGGTATGGAGAGAGCGGTGATGGGTTTAGAAGTGATGTCAGGAGTAGGAAGAGGGCTGGTTGGGGTAGGAGTAGAAGGAAAGGATTGGTCAATTTTGGAAATTTTTTCGGAGAAGAAGTGGGCGATTTCATCACATCTAGCAGTTGAGGACAACAGGATGGGCGGTGCGGTGGAGGTTTGGTTACGAATGATGTTGAATAGTTCTCTAGGTCTGTTTTTGGCCCGATCGAGTTGGGTACGGAAGAAGGATGCCTTTTCGTTGAAAATGTGTTTCTTGTATGTTGATCTAGCTTCTCTAAGGAGTGTTCGGTTAGCAGGAGAGGGATGATGCCTCCAAGTTCTTTCCATCAGTCTAAGAGAACGTCTTTTCTTATTGAGCTCCAAGTTAAACCAAGATTTGGAAGGGATGTTCTTTTGATTTTTAAGTTTGTTTGGGGCAATTTGGTCAAGGACATCCGTGACGGCTTTATTAAAATGCTCAGTAAGATCATCTGCATTTTGAGAGAGAGGGGTGAGGAGCAGTTGGGCTTGGAGTTTGGACTCAAGAACACCAGGGGGGATCTGTTTAAGGTTTCTGGTCAATTTCTTTGGTTGGATGGACTGGGTCGGAGGGGGAGGAGACGTGGTAGAAATGGTGAACAGTATAAGGTGGTGGTCATACCAGTCAATAGGGATGATATTGGTCAGGAAGGCCAGGTCCTTATTGGAAATTATGGCGTCTAGGATGGCTCCTTTGGTGTGCGTAGGGACCTGACAAAGTTGCTGGAGGTCATTGATCTCGAGTAGATTGAGAGGAGGGTGGTTGTGGGGTCTTTGGTGTCGTTTAGGTGGAGGTCTCCAAGGAAGAGATTTCTAGAGTTAGATATGGAGGATTGGGTGAGAAGGTCAGAAAGTTCATCAATGAAGGGATGAGGATCCCCAGGGGGGTGGTAGATGTTCCCAGATTGTTTTTTACCTACACCAGGAAAGCTGAGGCACAGACTCATACGGAGGACCCAGCACTTCATTGGCAAGATAGGAAAACCATACAGGTTAAATCTGCCATTTACACATATAGATAGCCTCCTAGCATATGGTCTGAGTGAAAGCATTCTGCCTGAAACAACAAGCATTGGCAAAGTCCGATAAATCTCGCCTTTTGACTTTGCCAATCCAAAGCTACTGGTTTTGCCAGTGGCTTTTGGTGCTGTAATCACAGTCCCCAGTAAGGCCCACAAAGGTGTGCAAAGCCAGGTGAAGGGTGTCCAAGACCCAATTAAGGGCTTGTGGGCCCTTGAAGGACCTGCTGCGGAGTTGGGATCACGAACCACGCAAAATGTCCATCAAGGGCACAAACGTTTGCTAGGGTCTACGAACCCGAAAACAGGGTCTGAAAACCCTTAAAAATATTTTTTTTAATGGGCCTGGCTATAGGCCACGCCATGCGGCCATCCCCTCTGTTTACTGCCAAAGGCCTTGCGCAGTGGGGGTTAGGCATAGAGCTAGGGCCTGACCACAGTACATGATGTGCACAATAGCCATGCAAACCATAACTCGCACACCAAATGCAATGCTTATAGTTTCACAACATCTATACCTATAAGTACAAAAACTGAAAAGGGTAGTGTAATTAAATTACACATACTCAAGTCACTAAATAATACAAGATTCAAAGTAGTCTACTTCAAAGTGTTGGGGATAATGTGATATATATCCGCATCTGTAAAACAGATTACGACATTTGTAATGGCATCTTTCACATCGAGGATGAGGTCATGAACATTTCACTTGGTGTGCGAGTTATGATTTGCATAGCTGCTGTGACACTTGTGGTCCTAACCATAGCTTCCGAATTTCAGTGTTTTTTCAGTTTTAATTCACAATTATAACTAAACTTACACTGGGTTTTTTTTAAGTGAAGTTAAAAGTTAAAAAAAAATAGATATGTTAAGGTCTTCTAACCAAAACGGACCACGACTTTGAAGACTTTACTTCCTATTCTTCTTTTAGCCCCTCCCCTGGAGCATAGCTACTTTGCCATCTTTTTGACTGGATGACTTGTATCCTTCCACTACTTACATCCAGGGAACTGCTTTTTTCGTTCAGCACTCTGAGTGCATGTATTTTCCTGCTATCTCCCTTGTGTGCTGCTTCCCCCAATACTCACGATATTGCTCCCACTTCCCAGCTTCTTCGCTGCTTTCCATGCTCTTCCCGTTCCTGACCGTTATTCCCTCTTTTTTATTGTTATACTCCCCAGTCAGCTCTTCAGTTGCTACCCCCGCTGCTTGTTGATGGTTGTAAAACCCCTTCCCCCCACTGCACCCTCTGCGCTGCCATTTTGGAACAGTAATTTGAAACAAAAAACAAAACAGCCGCCATTTTATGATTCATGCAAGCATGGGTGGAACTGAATGCTGATAAAACAGAGATAGTAGCAGTTGGGAGATAGCCTTCACTTTTGACATCCACCCTTTGGCCTGCTGACCTCGACTCTTTTCCCACTACACCCCCTATAGAAACAAGCATTTGCAATGCAATAGGTCTCGCATTTACGCGAGTTTGAGCTATTGACATTGTAAATGACAATGCCTTTAATTTATGTTTTGGTTTTAAAACATAAATAAAAGGCATTGTTATTTACAATGCCAATAGCTTAAACCCGTGTAAATGCGAGACCTATTGCATTGCAAATGCTTGTTTTCGTGGGTTTTCGTTTTCACTTTTCCGCAAGAGTTCTCCAACATTTCTTTCTCTCGCTCACCAGGCCTTTCCGCCCTCTCTTTTATCCACCTACCCTCCCTCCCTCATTCACATCTTCTCGCGTTCAATGTCTGTCGGCTCCATCTTTTCCGTTCTACTTTCCACTGCCCCGGCCACCCTGCTTACTCCCCACTGCCTCCCACCCCGCGCACATTCTCCTCTTGTACTCTTCTCACTCGCTGTCCTTTCTCCATCTCCATCCTTCTGTGGTAGCTCCTGTGCTTCCTCTCTCACGTGCCATTTCTACCCACACAGATTGCGTCGAAGCGCTGAGAGGTGCGGGTGGAAGGAGGACCAATGAGGAGAAAGAATGGTGTAAGCACAAGCGATTTCCATGTCACAGCAATCGATTGATGCTGTCTGGGCCACTTCTGGAGCGCCCCTTTGCTTCAAGGGCATTCTGTCACCCCTAAATAACAGTAACCGGCCCATCAAAACGTGTCGTTCATTAATGTATGTGTTTCTGTCTGTGACGCCGCCATCTGACTGTACTTGCCTGGCTGCGTCTATCTGCCCAGCAGCGTATACCCAGCGTACGTTTCTGCTCCTGTACCATGTTTCTCGAGGTTCCCGAGTCCCCCCCCTTGACATCAGAGTAGATAGAATCAAGCCATTACGAGCTCGATGGCAAGCTAAAAAAAAACACATACACACATACAAGCATACTCATGCCCTCTAATCCTCTGCTGCAGCCCTGCACATGTAGCAATCCCCTCCATGGTCTCGCCCCTCCCCTTCACACCCCCAACTCCCCTTTGCTTCGTGCTCAGCCAGGGCCTTACACATCAGCTTGGAGCGCTCTTTAATACATGTTTGGGTGTGTGATTCCCTAGCTCAGGTTTAAACGCTGCAGCCAATAATTGGTGTTTAAAGAAGACGCGTCGGTCACTGTGACCCTTACCCCCTGAAAACTTGAGGCTAAATCCTATGAATTCCCAGACATGTCAACGGCAGGCTTAAGGGGAGAGGAGGTGGCTTAACGGCTAGAGCGGCCGACTTTGAAGCTGGGGAACCAGGCTCGAGTCTCGGCAGGGACGCTTAACATCCTGTGGTTGTGGGCAAATCGCTTAATTCCCCCCCCCCTGCCTAAAATGAATGTGTCCGTCTGTAATGTACCCGGTGCTCATGTAAAGCGTTCTGATACCTTCAGGTCGAGTTCGCGCTATATAAAACTACAATAATAATAATAATGGAGCAATCAGGCTCGCGGATCACTGTTGTGGAAGATGGGAAGAGAGTAAAAGTCCATAAAAGAGCTGTCCATCGCCATGTTCGCGCCAGAAGACGATATGCTATACATATAGCTCCCTTTTATTTAAACCACATTATTAGCACAAAGGCACTGTAGGTTAGCTTTCAAGCAGGGGCCTCTGTGGTCAGAAAACGTTTGTACTGCGCCATAGTCGTGCTGCTTCTGAACTTTATCTCCCTGTCATCAGGCCTATAACATATAACATTAATGAAAACCGGAAGCGGCTAACTAAAGAGCAGGAGAAGGTATTCCGGCGTTCCTGGTGGATTATCGACGGCTTCTGCCAGCGCGGCTGTCCGCGGCGGCCGGAGGAAGCCCGTAGAAGCTGTACACGGTCTGTTGACTGGGTCTGTGCACGCTGTGGTGTCCCTGTCAAAATATGGGGGGAATACGTTCGTTTTCAGAAGCTCCTCTGGTTCATCTTCCGCCCTCCAATGGCGGTGAATTGAGTCATTAAATTGGGTATTTTTAACACCTTTCATTCGCACTGCTTAGAAAATGTAGTATAAAATGTTTATAAACCAGTGTATATTATATGCTGTGTCTTCCCATCCTCCAGAATTTTCAGTCAGTGAAATCCGGTTCCCAGCCACTTGGGGAGAGGCAGAGTAGTACGAAAGAGTAATGGAAAATTACCACCCTGGTGACTGTGCGATTAATGTTATTTTACTAATCTACCTCCGTCACAGCTTCTGCCGTGCAGTCCCCTCGGTAGGTTCATGCTGTGTTTTAACTTTGCCGGCCGGAGGAAGCCCGTAGGAGCTGTACACGGTCTGTTGACAGTGGGTCTGTGCACGCTGTTGTGTCCCTGTCAAAATATGGGGGGAATACGTTTGTTTTCAGAAGGTCCTCTGGTTCAGCCTTTGGATAAATAAAATACCCACCAATTATGAAGGCAAGGGCAAAGAATTCCAGAAACAACATAAAGGAAAAAATGTCCGTTTAAATTAGTTTGCTGTCTCTGTTGAAGGAGGGAGAGGCTGGGTGAACATTGGGGAAGCAGAGGGAGTCTGGGAGGAGGCTCACTGGCTGTGTGGAGACGACGTGGCAGCAGGGGGATCTCTTATCTTTATGGGGCCATGTGTTTGGCCCCATAAAGATAAGAAACTGCTTCACGACCGCCGTGAAGCAGACCACCGAGTCCAAATGCAAGCCAAAGGGAGGCAACCAAAACACCTCATTTCCAATGGCAGGCCACCGTTTAGCATAAACGGTGACGCCGGCCAATGGAAATGAGGGGCGGGGCTTAAAGCCCTCTTCTCAAAGTCCTCTCTTACAAAACCCCTCGCGGGGGCGGAGCAGGGCTCTGCCCTGCAATGCCACGCGAGACCTAAAAAGTCAGTTGGAGGAGCTCAATGCAGCTCACAGGTATCAGCAGTAGTTTGCAAAACTCCAGCTGAGGAAATTAAGGAAATTCATGCTTTTTCAACCACTATGTTGGCATTATCATGGGTTTATTCGACGATGCTGTTTAGAATAAAAAAAACTATCATTTTCTTTTCTTTTTGCCGATGCTAAACAGCATCAGCAAAAAACATTGGCAAAGCCAAAAGGTGAGACGACTGGCTTGCTTTGCAATGGTTGTTACTTCTTGCCTCTAAACTTATGAAACAGAAGAGGCATTTCTACATCAGTCAAATGGCACAGAAATCCTCTGAACATCCAACCTGAAATAAGGCTGTGACCTATTTTACAATTTAAAATGTCAAGATGTACTGCTAGAAAAAAACAAAGTAATGCAGCGCTATAAATAATGTTTTAGGTCAGGAGTGGTCACCTCTTCTCCTTCAGTTTCCAGCCTAACAGCATCTTCCAGCTGCAGGGGCAAGCGGGGCTCCGCCAGGCTGATCACGTAGATCTGAAAGAGAGACAGAGCAGGACTGTGTAAGAACAGATGGGAAGAAATAAAAGGTTTAATAAAATACCTGTTTTTGCAATCTGAACTGAAAAAAAATGCAGGAAATCCTAACCTGAAACTGGGTTAACCCTGTTAAGGAGATGAAACCAGCCGGTGAGTTAGGTACATTTATCCTCCGAGTAGCTATATAGCATGCGAAATTGATTGTGCTATCACACTATGTTTGAAACAACAATGAGCTATTCGATTTTATACTTAATATATCATAAAAATACGTTTTGAATGCGTTTCCGACCTAGGAACATACATTGGGTCTCTCAAAAGCAGTATCTTTAATAAAAAACAACTTTAGATAAAGGAACAGGGTCGGGGAGAACTAGATTAAGCGTACCTCTGAGTTGAATGCTGTGTTCTTGCTCTTAATTTTATTATTATTTTTTTTTACAAGCCCAAGTAGTTAGATCAGATTAAGAAACTGAAAAGTTTTAGTGATGCAGAGGTAAGCCAAAGAGATCGCTGAAAACACCTTTGCAAAAAAAAGAAGACTTTAGGGCAGGACCACTGGAATTATGCGATTGTGTGGCAGTGTCAATTTTCGCATAATTATAGATTTGCCGCATTTGCACAAAATCCATCATCTGCCGCACAATCTGCACATTGTAACAAACACAAATATTCATAGCTCAAACAGTACACAGAGTTACTAAAAATGTATTTTGTCGCTAAGCGGAAGTCCCTTTGCAAAGCTGGACAGGTCATCTTTCTGTTGCTCATTGCTATATTTGGGTTTTAAACGGGTACTAATGAGGTGAAACCAAAGCCCAGAAAGTGTTACCAAGTTTAAAAATAGCAAAATATTAAGTATTAATATTACAAAATGTGGCGCTTTATGCCGCATAATTTGCCTTTCCGTGCTGCATAATTTACTCAACCTTGCCACATAATTTGGCCCTCTCCTGCCACATAATTCCAGTGGCCCTGCTATAGGACAGTCATCGAGGTATGGATATAAAAGAAGGGGTACTTCTTTGCTACCCTATATATTTTCAACAATGGGATGAACATGGGATTCGACTGCCATTGCCTTGGGTCAGAATTAAATGTCTTCGGAGCTCTTTTCGAAGACATGCCTTCCAAACTCTTATTGGTGGATCTATTCAAGAGGTCACCCCGAAGGCTAAGGAGGAATTCGATAGCCTTGCAGTGAGACGAACTACCAACGAAGTATTAAGAATGAGAATTGTCTGTGCCACTGACCCAGCTGTAGACCCGAGAATATCCCTGCTTGGATACAACCACGCGGAGACCCCCTTCTAGAGGAGGCAATAACGGTGCAAACGACTGTCAAGACGCCCTTTGGTGGGGTTTACCAACATAAATGACTTATGACGAGAGTTTCTTTACTGCTATTACTGACCGACTACTGCATGTCATTTACGGTCTGGGCCTCCTTCAAGACCCCCCGGAGGTATGTCTGCCATTTCCCCATGTGGAAAATGGCTTCCAGAGAGGAGTCTTATCAACGGGGAAGGAAAGAGTTTGGAGAGAAGGTCCTGCGAGATAGATGTATATGCACTGCTGTAATGCAAAATGTGTGACTACTGTTGAAAAGGTTATCATTCTCTCACTGCCATGGATGAATGTATTGTTCATGTGAAAACAAGGGAATCCCCTTTGTCGCTTAGCATGTTCCAGCGTGGAGGATAAGCAGTGCCAAACAAGCTACGCAAGTCATCGGCAGATCGCCCACTACTAACGATGGAGCAGATATTGAACATTCCTCTTGGCAGACACTGAACAGGACACAGAAGGTACACACGACTCCCACCCATAGGTGAGTGCAGTCATGATCTTCACCAACCCTCCGGGACGATTCCCTCCAAAGGGTGGTCAGGGATGCCCACAGACGAGCATGCAACTAATGTGGCCAATGCAATACTGACAGGATCTGGACAAACGCTTCACCACCTTTCAGACAGACCCGATGGGCTCACTAGGTTGGTGCGGGCTTGGAACAAGCCCCCTCTTCAAAGGATGGGCATGCCAGCAGCAGGTACTCGCAGTTTTGCTATCCAAATAACCTATATATAATCTTTCTCTGCAAGACAAAGGGCTCAGGGTTCAAGTTGGTTGGCATGGTGGCCCTCCCACCTTCTCCTATCATACTGGGGGCTGATTCGTCCACTAGGTGGCACGCAATCTGGCTAGATTAGGTTCCTCAGAAGTTGTGCAAGTGTCAGTAGTTGCCTCTCTCGATCTTGCAGGTCAGTATAATTGTTCTAGATTGTGCTGGGTTTGAGGGGGGTGTCATGATTCTTACTGGTCAACTGGTATCTAAAAACACCACACTGACAAGGACCCAAACACCTCAAGCAGGGCTTAGTTTTAGTGGGCTATTTGCCAGGTACTTACTAAATCTCTTGCCATGGGCGTGGGAAAGACCGGCACCACATTTCTACACAGAGGGAGAATTTCCCTATTGTAAGTGTCCGTGATCTGTCCGTGCGGATCTTAGCACACAATAACTACTGACGGGACGACTATGTAGTCCAGGAATACAGGATTTCTGCTTGGGTCATAGGAGATACACCTTCACAGAAGAAGAATCCAATATGGCCTTGCTTGTACTAATACATCAAGGAGTGGTGATGAAGCATCGCTCAGCCTTATAGTTCCTCGACTGTTGGACTTGGCCCTTTTGGCAGGTTCACCCCTAAACTTTTTGCTCGTCTCCTAGCCTTTTCCCTGTGTAGTGTTGGTGGTTTTAGGCCTCTGCGCACTTTAGCCCTGTGTCCCAGTGTAAAGTGCGGGCGCACGCTGAGTGCATGTGGTGAGATTGTCCTGCCCTCCCATAGGAATGCATGGGGAATATGTGTGTCCATGGTAATTCCTGGTGTGAGAGGAGTGCAGGGGCGAGTTTAGTATGTGCGAACTCGTGAGAATAAATGCTGCGCAATGGTGTGCGCAGATTTATTATGACTGGTGTGGAAATGCCACTTTTAGAAGTTGGCATTTATGTGTGCTCTGTGTCTGCCTGCCTGATGTGAATTGCATGTCTGGCTTTGTGAGTGACAGGGGCTGGGAGGTGTGTGTGGCTCCAGGAGGGGCAGGGTGAGTCAGCGCAGGGCTGAATAGGGAGATCTGCATCTAGATGGGAGGGAGGAGTTGCACCTGGGACCTGAATAGGGCTGTGCCTTCCCTCCACAATGCTGGCTCCACCCCCTGTGGTGCGTCTGATGTCCCTAGCCTGTCCTGTGAAAGGAGAGAGGAGCTGAGCAAAACAAAGTGCTCCAAAGCTCCCCCAAAACCAGTTGCACCTGGTTTTTCCCCAGCCCTGTGCTATGTGACAAAGGAAAAGGGTGTATAAAAGAGGGGGCTGTGACCCCATGAAGGGGGTCTGTTCTGTTGTGCTGACTTGCAGGGAACACTCTGCCAGGAGGAACCGCCGCGGGACCCAGCTGCTGTTTCCTGGGGGTCCCTGCGTGCTGGCCTGCCTGGCTGCGCTGTGCTGTGGTCCCCCCAGTACCAAGGACTCTTTCTTCTGACCTTTTTGGGGCCACTGCTGGAGCTTGTGCTGCTTCTAGCGCCTTGTGAGCGCTTTGCTTTTATTATTGAAGAGCGCGTTGCTCTTTGTTGCTGAGAGGAGCCTGTTTTCCCTGCAGCGCTGAGCTGCGATTGATTTTGAGGGAATCCCGACGTAGGGATTCCCCCGCATTTGCGTGCACTCGAGCGGGAGCCCACCCCGCGTATTTGTGCTCTCGAGCGGGTGCCTACCCCGCCAGTGCTTTGCCTACAGCGGGAGCCCACCCCGCCTTGCACCCGAGTGAAGAGGGAAGCCCCGAGAGAAATCGCCGGGCCGCGGTGAAACGCGACCCGGAAGCCAGGCACGAGCTGCCTGGTTCGGGGTGGAGCCACGCGCCCTGGGCGGAAGCTGCGGCCAGGAGGGAGGACGGGAGCCTACCCCGCCTCCCAGGGCGTCCCGGGCCGAACGAAGAAGCGGGCAAGTCTGCACGGGGCTCTCGTGAGCTGAGAGAGCCCCGACCGCTGCCCAGAGGGAAGTCCCACGTGTGCGGAGGGGAAGCGGAGAAGGTCTGCAGTCGTCAGCAGAGCTCCCCGGCGTGGAAGAGAGCCCCGCATGCTGCAGAGTCCTGAGGGGTCTACAAGACGGCCCCCCCGTGTGAGGAGAAGCCGCGAGAGGAGTCCCCGGTGAGTGGGGCTCAGTAAGGGTATTGTTGGTGCGTCGGGGCACATTTTCGGTGCCCGCCCCCGTAACCAAGCCTCGGGCGCTGCAGGTGCCGTGCTCAGTTTTCTTTCCCGCTGCCCCGCTTGACAGTGGGCAGCGGCAGCGCTTTGGGGGCATTATTGTAGAAGTCCCGGAGGGGGGCTGAGAGGCACGTTAGTGCCAGTTTCCTTGCCACAAGCGGCCCCGCCTGACAGTGGGCATATTCTTTTGTGGTGGAGTCCCAGTGGGGCTCACAAGGCACAGTGGTGCCCGTGCCATTCCCAGCTGCCCCGCTTGCAGGGGGCAGCTGCACCGAGGGGTGATTTTATTTAGAGGCCCCTTCGCTTTGCTCACAGCTGCGCCGCACCAGAGCGGGCAGCTGCAAACTTGGGGGACAGGTTCATTTTTAAATTACGAGTCCCAGAGAGGGGCTCAGGGGGCACGCTGGTGCCCGTGTTCAGTTTCACAGCTGCCCAGCAAGTAGTGGGCAGCTGCCACGTTAGGCTTGCGCCATTGCGCACCCTTGACTCCTGCTGCCTAGGCAGCGCCCTGACTCTTGGGACATAGGGCATTTGAGCCCCGGTGAGAGGCCAGTTGGCCTGGGGCCAGTGGCAGTGCGTTGTGCCCCCGATTGGGGCACACTGTGTTTATGCTTACGAGGCCTATTGCCTCATGTGATTTATGCCTAAGGTGATGTAGGTGTCCCATCTTGTATGTTACAGGATCTCGTGCTAAGTTCCTACCTGTACCAGTAATTACTGGTTGTGCGCTACATTTATTATTTGCATTTACTTACCTGATCTGATGGTTCTGACCGTGGCCCGATTGGCCTGGCCCTGTCGTGTGTAAATAGTCCCCTGTGAATATTGCCTAGTGCCAGTTGGCACACCGTATATTATGTGGTTATGTTTCTAATGTATTTATGACAATACAAAGGCTATTTTTTATATAACCTTGTGTGGAGTTCCTTTTGTGGTGTGCCTAGTGTGTTGCTGCTGTGTGAGTGTGCTGCGCAAACGCTTTACACATTGCCTCCGGGATAAGCCTGACTGCTCGTGCCAAGCTACCAAGGGGGTGAGCAGGGGTTATCGTCGGCGTGTAACTCCCTCGCCCTGACTAGAGTGGTGGTCTCTGCCTGGCTTTGGCGCAAGCCTTAGCCAACCAGAGATCCCATTTCTAACATTGGTTGTCAGCGGTGGGGATTTGGACTTGCGTTTGCGCAGTACCACAGCGACGACTGGTTGCACTACAAACTCTACATTTAGATAATCACGTGTGTGGGGATTATTGTTCTGAGTTTTGTTTTAATTCTTCTCCTAAAAGTGTCATTTGTAAATTGTATACTCTTGCTTCAGCTCAGAAACCTAGGTCTCCTGTGTTGCACGTGTCCCTGAGCGTCCTGCCAAAATGGAGTCTGCTTTTGATTTTTGTGGTCTCTTTAGATACAGTATGGGGGAGTTGGTGGACTTCTGTAAGGAGAGAGACATAGCAGTGAGTGGGTCAGACACCCAGTCAAAACTGAGGGACAACCTGATCCAATGGCAAAAGGATGAATGGGACTGTGAGCGCAATGAGGAGAAGAGGGCCCTGGCCGCACGCCAAGAGGGTGGTGGGTCTGAGGGGAGCCCTGAGGAGTCTGAAGAGGAGGAAGAAAGTGACAGGACAGGGACGCCAGTAGATAGTGAGGACCCCATAGATAGGGAGTCCCTTGCTGGGTCCAGTGTTGGGGGCAGTGCCCCATCCCTTTTCCTGTCCCCAGAGGAGTGGGTGGATAGGAGGGAAGAAAGGGAGCATCAGCTGGCTTTGGAGAAGCTCAGGTTAGAGCATACCAAGGAGATAGCACAGCTGAGTGTGGAGGAGAAAAAGCTAGAGACCGAGAGGGTCCTAGCACAGGAGAGGATGGCGGAGGCTGAGAGGGCCTTCGCCAGGGAGAAATTAGCTCGGGAGGGTAGATTATCCCCTGAGTGCAGTTGTAGTTTTCTGGATTCCCCAGTGAGGGTGGGGTCCAGTGGTGGCAGCAATATACAGTCCAGTGCAGGAAGTCCCAGTTCCCAAAATATGGTACCTTGTTCCAGAGAAGAGGAGTACAGGTTGAAGTTCAGGGGCAGTAGGAAACTGTCTCACCAGTCTTGGGTGGATTTTTCGGATGAATGTAATGATGCACTGGCTGATTGGGTAACGGTTAACACGGAACAGGATTTTGAAGGAATGTTCGATCTGGTTATCAGAGAGCACCTGCTCAGTTGTTGTTTGCCGGGGTTGCGCCAACACCTGTTGGAGGGTGGGTTTTCTGATCTATGGGAGTTTACATGTGAGGCAGACCTCTGGGTGGAGGCCCAAGGTTCTGAAGAGGCATTGGGGAGTGATCCCAAAAGTAGTGGCTCAGGTATCTTCCCGTCCTGTATGGGGGAAGAGGTTCAGTGTAGCCCAGCTAGGTCCCAGTGTAGTGGGAGGGGTGTAGGGGCTCACGTCCTGTCTCAGTGGAGTAGGAGTGAGAGTGGGACTGAGTGTCCCCAGGTGCCCGAAACCCAGTCTCAGAACCTGGATGGTTTCTTCAGGGAACACCAGGTTGGGAGCCTAGGCTGTCCTGTTAGTCCATTTGAGGAGGATCTCCTAGTGTCTGGAGAACCTGGAGCGTCTGTAAATAGAGCTCCAGTGGTTCTGGTGTCTGGCAGTGCCGCTCCAGTTGGGAGGGTACAGAAGTCCGGATTGAGGGGTGAGAGGGGGTGTGTTCCCCAGTGGAAGAACCAGTGGGTCAGGGGCCAGCCAGAAGGGCTGAGTCTCCTAGAAGTGACCATGGTGACACCACTTCTGTCGTGGGGGATCTCTGCGCACTGTCAGATGGACAGGGGTCGGGAGGTCTGCGCCACGCAGACTGTCACGCAACACATGAGTCATGTGTTACCCTCGGGGGCTGCTGTGTGCGCCCCGGAAGTCCTGGTGTGCCAGGCAAATGCTCAGCCGTGGGGTTCAGCCCCAAGGTTGGGAGGCCAGGTTCGGGATCCGCCTGATCTGGAGGAAGGGACATCTGTAATCAGTGTCCTGACCGGTTCATCTTCCAGGGGTACCGCTCCAGTTGGGAGGGTGCAGAACTCTGGAAGGGGGTGCAGAGGGAGGAGTCCTCGCCTCTGACCCCGGTGCAACCTGAGGGGTTAAACCCTAGGTTGGGAGACCAGTTCTTGGAGAGAGGTCCTGAACTGGTGGGAGAGTTGTGTTCTGAGGGTGCCTCTCCAAGGAAGAGAGTGCGGAGCCCTAGAAGAAGAGGTAGGGGAGGAGAGCCTCACCCGTGACTTCTGGTCCGCCTGAGGGTGCAGACCCTAGGCTGGAGGATCAGTGGCAGTCTAGACCTGCCCTGATGAGGGGAAGAGTGGAGAATGGCTACTATGTGCCAGGGGTTACTACCCCCACTCTGTGAATGGGCAAGGACCAGTGGCATCTGGGTGGCCTAGGGCCTGGTCCTGGCCGCGGACAGCTAGAGAGTACCAGTGGGGTAGCCCAGTTGCTCCGGACAGCTTTTTCAGAAGGAACCACATGGGTTCACCGTGGCGTAGAACAGGAGGGTGTCCCTGCAGTTGCGGGCCCGCGTCCGTGTTCTATCGCCCCAAGCAGGGAAGCCCATCACGGTGGTGATTGGTCTGCCCTGCGTTTTGGCTGGAAGGGGGTTGTGTTGGACTTGGCCCTTTTGGCAGGTTCACCCCTAAACTTTTTGCTCGTCTCCTAGCCTTTTCCCTGTGTAGTGTTGGTGGTTTTAGGCCTCTGCGCACTTTAGCCCTGTGTCCCAGTGTAAAGTGCGGGCGCACGCTGAGTGCATGTGGTGAGATTGTCCTGCCCTCCCATAGGAATGCATGGGGAATATGTGTGTCCATGGTAATTCCTGGTGTGAGAGGAGTGCAGGGGCGAGTTTAGTATGTGCGAACTCGTGAGAATAAATGCTGCGCAATGGTGTGCGCAGATTTATTATGACTGGTGTGGAAATGCCACTTTTAGAAGTTGGCATTTATGTGTGCTCTGTGTCTGCCTGCCTGATGTGAATTGCATGTCTGGCTTTGTGAGTGACAGGGGCTGGGAGGTGTGTGTGGCTCCAGGAGGGGCAGGGTGAGTCAGCGCAGGGCTGAATAGGGAGATCTGCATCTAGATGGGAGGGAGGAGTTGCACCTGGGACCTGAATAGGGCTGTGCCTTCCCTCCACAATGCTGGCTCCACCCCCTGTGGTGCGTCTGATGTCCCTAGCCTGTCCTGTGAAAGGAGAGAGGAGCTGAGCAAAACAAAGTGCTCCAAAGCTCCCCCAAAACCAGTTGCACCTGGTTTTTCCCCAGCCCTGTGCTATGTGACAAAGGAAAAGGGTGTATAAAAGAGGGGGCTGTGACCCCATGAAGGGGGTCTGTTCTGTTGTGCTGACTTGCAGGGAACACTCTGCCAGGAGGAACCGCCGCGGGACCCAGCTGCTGTTTCCTGGGGGTCCCTGCGTGCTGGCCTGCCTGGCTGCGCTGTGCTGTGGTCCCCCCAGTACCAAGGACTCTTTCTTCTGACCTTTTTGGGGCCACTGCTGGAGCTTGTGCTGCTTCTAGCGCCTTGTGAGCGCTTTGCTTTTATTATTGAAGAGCGCGTTGCTCTTTGTTGCTGAGAGGAGCCTGTTTTCCCTGCAGCGCTGAGCTGCGATTGATTTTGAGGGAATCCCGACGTAGGGATTCCCCCGCATTTGCGTGCACTCGAGCGGGAGCCCACCCCGCGTATTTGTGCTCTCGAGCGGGTGCCTACCCCGCCAGTGCTTTGCCTACAGCGGGAGCCCACCCCGCCTTGCACCCGAGTGAAGAGAGAAGCCCCCGAGAGAAATCGCCGGGCCGCGGTGAAACGCGACCCGGAAGCCAGGCACGAGCTGCCTGGTTCGGGGTGGAGCCACGCGCCCTGGGCGGAAGCTGCGGCCAGGAGGGAGGACGGGAGCCTACCCCGCCTCCCAGGGCGTCCCGGGCCGAACGAAGAAGCGGGCAAGTCTGCACGGGGCTCTCGTGAGCTGAGAGAGCCCCGACCGCTGCCCAGAGGGAAGTCCCACGTGTGCGGAGGGGAAGCGGAGAAGGTCTGCAGTCGTCAGCAGAGCTCCCCGGCGTGGAAGAGAGCCCCGCATGCTGCAGAGTCCTGAGGGGTCTACAAGACGGCCCCCCCGTGTGAGGAGAAGCCGCGAGAGGAGTCCCCGGTGAGTGGGGCTCAGTAAGGGTATTGTTGGTGCGTCGGGGCACATTTTCGGTGCCCGCCCCCGTAACCAAGCCTCGGGCGCTGCAGGTGCCGTGCTCAGTTTTCTTTCCCGCTGCCCCGCTTGACAGTGGGCAGCGGCAGCGCTTTGGGGGCATTATTGTAGAAGTCCCGGAGGGGGCTGAGAGGCACGTTAGTGCCAGTTTCCTTGCCACAAGCGGCCCCGCCTGACAGTGGGCATATTCTTTTGTGGTGGAGTCCCAGTGGGGCTCACAAGGCACAGTGGTGCCCGTGCCATTCCCAGCTGCCCCGCTTGCAGGGGGCAGCTGCACCGAGGGGGTGATTTTATTTAGAGGCCCCTTCGCTTTGCTCACAGCTGCGCCGCACCAGAGCGGGCAGCTGCAAACTTGGGGGACAGGTTCATTTTTAAATTACGAGTCCCAGAGAGGGGCTCAGGGGGCACGCTGGTGCCCGTGTTCAGTTTCACAGCTGCCCAGCAAGTAGTGGGCAGCTGCCACGTTTAGGCTTGCGCCATTGCGCACCCTTGACTCCTGCTGCCTAGGCAGCGCCCTGACTCTTGGGACATAGGGCATTTGAGCCCCGGTGAGAGGCCAGTTGGCCTGGGGCCAGTGGCAGTGCGTTGTGCCCCCGATTGGGGCACACTGTGTTTATGCTTACGAGGCCTATTGCCTCATGTGATTTATGCCTAAGGTGATGTAGGTGTCCCATCTTGTATGTTACAGGATCTCGTGCTAAGTTCCTACCTGTACCAGTAATTACTGGTTGTGCGCTACATTTATTATTTGCATTTACTTACCTGATCTGATGGTTCTGACCGTGGCCCGATTGGCCTGGCCCTGTCGTGTGTAAATAGTCCCCTGTGAATATTGCCTAGTGCCAGTTGGCACACCGTATATTATGTGGTTATGTTTCTAATGTATTTATGACAATACAAAGGCTATTTTTTATATAACCTTGTGTGGAGTTCCTTTTGTGGTGTGCCTAGTGTGTTGCTGCTGTGTGAGTGTGCTGCGCAAACGCTTTACACATTGCCTCCGGGATAAGCCTGACTGCTCGTGCCAAGCTACCAAGGGGGTGAGCAGGGGTTATCGTCGGCGTGTAACTCCCTCGCCCTGACTAGAGTGGTGGTCTCTGCCTGGCTTTGGCGCAAGCCTTAGCCAACCAGAGATCCCATTTCTAACATCGACACTGAGCCATGCCAAACAGATAGAAATCCTTGTGCTTCAGCAGCAACGTAGCTGGCATGTCCCAGAACCACAATGGCAACCCAGATGACCATTCAGAGGGCTTCCACGCCTTCCGTTTGGAGATAAATATCAAATAGATAATGAATTGTGCCTTCCGTACGCCAGTCCCCAGTATTTTAATCAGGTGATTACATGCCAATGGAATGGCATCCATGAGATGTTTATTTACTCATCTAGAGTACCTACATCGGTATTTTGAGATTTACTGCGTTTAGGAAATGGAATGTTCTGAAATAGTGGTGAAAAGCATTCAATATATTTGAAACAGCAGGGGAAGAGATATGAAGAAACACTGGGATCCCAGGGTATTATTTTCTTGGGCAAGCAATCTGCAGTAAAAGTCTAGTGAGTATGTTGAGTTTTGCAAGCCTGTGAGCAAGCACATGGCTTCCTTTATGTTATGTTGGTGTAGTTGCACCCAGCCTGTGTAATAAGTGGCAGCGCTGTTAGCCTTTATGGACTCACCCAATATGGACCTCCACTTCACCTCCTATTCCTACTTTGTGAAGTGTCGTATGACCAAGAAGAACTTGCATACTCAATACTTCAGGCTTTTAGAATTGGAAGTCTCACCGTAACTTTAAATTTAAAGTACAAAGTCATTTGTTAATTGAGACCTAAAAGGTCCACTATCGTTTCCTGTGAAAAGGTAACATCCCCACAAACACCTACAAGGAAAATATTGATTAGGTGTCAGGTAGTAAAGGCGCAGGGATCTAAGCAAAGGAAGTTCTCTGGTTGTTGAATGCTTTTACATGATCCATTTCATATTAACTGTTCTATCTTATATTTTATCAATTATATATACTTCTCCTAAACATTTACAAGGTTGAAGACATTTTAATTCCATTTATTGAGTGACAGTTACACCCTGTAGTCACTTCCATTATATCATGCACTTGTAGTGTGAGCTGAAAATGAAAGCAATGAATTTGCATCTGTTGCTGTGAATGATTATCTAGCAGTTAATTCGATGAACTTATAAATTTCCCTGCCAGGACAAGCCAACAGCCATCAAACAGGTGGGCTTTCTGAGCCCTGGAGTAGTGGGTTGGGTCAGGACATGAGGAGAATAGAGGAGCTGCAAGAACAGGAATGGAATATAGGGATTATCAGGGCCAGAATATCCAGGCCCCACGACCTGCATATCTTGCTGCAAGACAACCAGCTGCGTTTCTGTGGTCCACACAGAAGATCACAACTGGGGTGAAGGACCACAATCATTCGCCCACAAAAAGAAAACGAGCCAGACAGCTGGTACTAAGGTCACAATGAAGGCCTCCTTAACAAAAAATGTGTGTGAAAACAGTGTGCTTCTACAGCCTTAATAACAAAACCTTTTGGGTAGTTGTGTGTTACTTCAGACTTGAGTGTGAATTAATTTTGAATTCCCAGGAGTAAGACATGACTACTTTGGTAATCAGGCCGCAAGTGATCAAGACCGTTTACACAAATTTTTATCTAAAGGATTATGATCTCTCAAACTGCATGAGAGGCACCTAGAAATAACATTTTACTTTAATAAAAGATACATTTAGAGACAGAGCAGAAAGAAGGTAATAGTATTGCTAGCACACACGCCCTCCATCCTATGGCCACATTTTGATGAAAAAGGTTTTAGTTTGAACTTTATGTCGCATTGTATTGGCTGACTTCTCATCATCCAGTACCAACTGATTCATCTATGAGCTGTACATCATTATTATGCATGTTGTATTTTTAGCCCTATGCATGCTAGAGTACTATTTCCGAGGTCAGCTCTTGTTTGCGCATATCAGGAAACAGATCAAGTCAGCAGTTGAATAACTGACACACCGCCACGATTACTTAGTTTTCTGTAAAATGATGAAACTGACTACGGCGGAAAACACTCACCCTTTCAAGATGCAGCTCAACATCTTGCTGAGTACAGCTTTCAATTTTTTGATCTACTTTTCTCACAACACCTTCTACGTCGACAATGCTTTCTTTGTTGATGCTGTTAATGAAAATTGGAATGCACAGTGAATTTGAATTACATCATCATGCATCAGTGGTTAGTGGAAACAATATTTTCCATAAGTTCAAAATCGACCAGGAGTTTACAGTATGGAGCATCTATATATGTGATAAACTGGCTGAGCATCAAACAACAATTCTTCCCAATGTCCATGATCAGTAATGCTCCTTGTTACAGCCTTCACGATCCACACCTGTGGAGCCTGTGCCCGAAACACAGGATATTTTGGATGACGGCACCTTTGTTTCTTTCGCAGAGGCATTTGAGGAGCGTAGTCACTCCACTCATGTCAGCACACCAACTGACATTCCTTATGTCCTAGAGAAATACACCCTAATCCTCCCACTTAGCACTGTGCTGAAGCTCCCAGTAAGACCACTAGCGAGACCAAGGCAGTGACCCTCTCCCCATACTGATGAAGCCTTGAAGAGTAGGTGAGCTAGACTTCAGAAAGTTCAAGTTCGCTACAATCCCATGCGCCACTTGCACAAAGACCATTCTATTTGTAACCCGGACTTTCAGAGTTGACAGCCAGATGCATCAAAGTGCACTAATCGCAGTACCCATCAGGAGACATCCACCACAGAAAAATGGCAAGATATCACACAAGAGCTGCAACAGCAGTGACAGGAACTTGGTTAGATTAGCCAGTCTGAAAAACAAATGACAACTGTTTTCAAAAAACATCAACTTACAAAATTGCCTAAAGATTTTCAAAGAACTCTTGTAATAAACCGTAAATGGGCGCCTCTTCAATCGACGGAACATTGCTTAAGCTCAACAGTGAATCCACATAACTTTGACTGGCTAACTGAGTTGTATTCCCCCACCTCTTCATCATATTTACTTTTAAAGGCATGGTACTGGAAGAAGGCAAAGTGCTCAACAATCAAACACCTGAGCATCCTTTACATTCGCAGCAGTACACTGGAGCCACAAGCCCAACTGCACCCCAAAATCACACACAATACTACCAGCACCACTCATCACTACCCATACAAAATCAGCATTGGAATGAAACACTTGACTCCTCTTTTTCCTGCCTTCCAGTGTGCACTGAAGGATCCATGAATATGTAGGACATGTGCGCGTCCTGTAGACATGAAGAGTCTCAAAGTCAACATCCAAGTCTTGTGTGACATGCACAACTATGTGTCTTTGTCTCACCATGCACACGCACAACAAGAATGTGACAAAAGAACATACCAGGTGGGCCAAGGTTTAATGATGAAGGGACTCAGTGAGAGGGATGGGGGAACAAAAAATGCACAAACATCTGGGTAAACACAGGAATGGTGAAAAGGCCAGATAACCATCTTGAGGAAGGAAAAGCAAAAGTGCACATGAAAGATAAGCAATAACTAAAAAGTGTTTGAAATAAACAACATATGTATTCAATAAGCTGCAACACTATTTCCCTGACTGTAGGGGCACGAGGAGGTAGGCCTGGCAATTCTCCATCTGTGTAGCGAGGAGAGAAGATGACTGGAGGCATGGTACATGATGACTATGTTGAAGGAATTGGGAAGGACTGGATGGGAGAGCTTGTGCCTATACACTCCTACAACCTTCAGGGGCAACCACTGCTGGTTACCAAGCTTTGCTGTCAGTTGATCCATGGCCTAGGTTATGATCCCCAGATTGAACAAAAGCCTGGTTACTTTATTAAAAGCAATTCCTCGCCTGCACTAACTTTATAAAAGTCATTGTGGACCTCACAGTATACAACATGGGAATTGGTGGATAAGGGAGGGAGAGGTAGTGCTGTGGGAGGTAGCGCACCCCCAACAAATTCCAGCTGCATTAAGAACTCCGCCCTCCTTCCTTGGGAACTCCGGTGTAAAAGAGGCTCCCACACTGGTGTTCAGGTTCACCATCCTTCCCTCAGTGCCATCAAGGCCTCATCCAGTACTTTTGAGGGTTGGAGTTATTCTCAAGCTAACCCTTGATCGTTGTTCCTCTTTAAAGGACTTTACAGGCTCCAAGTAACGCTATTTGCATTTTGTCTTTCAATGTTTGTCTAAATTTTTCCAGAATACCATGTGTTTCAAAACATCAGTTAAACGGTAGGTAGATACGTTGAATTTGGCTGGCTAATAATTCTAAGTTTGGTATGCCTAGCCCCGTTGTCATGGGGCTTCGATAGAACAGAGTGGACCAGTGCCATTAGCACGACTATAACTCTTTCAGCCACATTTGTAGCTAGCACATCACTATCAGTATTAATTAAAGATAATGAGCGGTCTGACCTGCAAGCATAAGAAACTTAAGTACATGGTAATTATTTGTGTACTTCCATGTGAAAATGACAGTCAAAAACAACTACTGCTAAAATATCTATCACCCATAAATATCTCATCCACAAAATGTGAAAGTGTTTTAAATTCCGAAATTCAGGAAAATTCAATTCCCAATTGTTGTAGGACAAGATAATTCAGTAGCCAGAAACTATGGGGAGTTTAGTACTATTTTTTTTTTTTAATCGGGCGTATAGGGAGAAACAAAATGTAAATAATAATGTGATTGTATTAATATCGGTTTTGCCTAACTGCCACAATATCAAACATAAATACATAAACTTCAAGCTATAATTCAGTGTTCTAACTCTGATAACATTTTTGGGACAAGTGCTTCATTGGGGTGTGAAGTTCATGCAAGTATTTTGTAAGGATCATTTTATATATGGGAGACTTGGAGGGGAAGATGTTTTTAGTCAATGTTTTGACAGCCTATATTTTCAAATGACAATTATTTCACCAGATGGTCTTGTTTTTACAGTGGCCAAAAGGTGACCCGTTAATCAGTCTACATCAGTCTGCTAGTTAAGATTTGTGTTGGAGAGACAAAGGGTTTCAATAATGCAATAATGTTACAACATTTCTGGCAGACACTGTTGCATCAAACCCAACCACAATAACCACATCCGCAATTGTTCACTTTCTAATGTCAGTTTTAAAACTTTAACAGGCAACGCCCACAAAAATTGCTAGTTTGAAACCCTTGCCATGAACAAATCATGTAAAAACAGAGAAAAAGGAAGTTTAGAGAAAGAGACTGAAATACGCTAATTTGCAGGAGAAAGTCAAACTCTGAATGCTTTTACTCATCTTAGGTAACTGAACAATAAAAAGATAAAAGTGTTAATATTCAGCTATATTTTACATTATTAACAGATTGTAAGCCCCTTTCTCTAAAAAATAAAACAAAAGGAGGTGAAAGGCAATGTACAGTGAACGGCAGTAACTCCCTTGTAGACAGCCGATGGCAGATCATACCCTGACATACCACGTTAACTCACAAGAAGAGGGAGAAGAATATTTTAAGAGAAGCTACACTGCCTTAGCTAGGGTTATGTTAAAGGTCTGCGTAAATCTGGTTCCCACTTACATACTTTTCAGGCTGTATCATTAGGAACTGCATGACTAAGAGTACCACATTACTCCACTGATGTTAAATATCTTTTAAACAGACAAAATGAGTAAACCTTATTTAATATGGCATCTTGTCATCATTGGTTTCAAACTTCTAGTTGGAGTGTTACTAAATCTGGAACTATAAGTGAGAAAACGTCTTTATAGACAGAGCATTGAAAGGGTTTTTAGAACTGAACATTGACATAAATGTCATTGTTCACAAAAAGAGTGTAAAATATAATTGAATATTACTGTTGTATGACATCTTAAGGTAAATCATAAAAATTATGACGGATTTTGAAGTTTGGGCACTAGTTCTCACTCGGGGTTTTGATATTGGGATGGGTTAACATCTGCTTTTGAACGATATTTTGGTGTAAAGAGTTGAAGAAGGTGATGCGACAATGGCTGCTTTGAGGGAGGGCATTCAAGGACTGTTTAATAAAACACATCTTCGTGGTGACACTTCTTAGGTGGTGATGATGAAGTTGGATGTAGTCGGACAGGCATTTCCAAAAGGCACGGGCCATGACGTCAGTAATGCTTGTGAAGGGACGCAGTGCCAGAGACGTCAAGGTTCTGTTGGGTGTTGCACTCATTTTAACAATGAGGAAGTTAGCAGGTCATCGCAGAGTGACCCGGATCCAATGGCTAGAAAACAGAAGCAGGTGGGGTGGATACAGTAATTAGAAAGAATGAAGTTGCTCACAAGAGCGAGGTAGTAATAGACAGGAAGTGATCGGAGTTAACCATGTGATGAGGGTCTCACTCATTAATGTGGATGCCTGGGCATCACTACAGAGTGAAATGCCTGAAAGGCAACATTCACATGCAAGGAGCAAAGAGAGACTAGCAGCAGAGGGAAAAGATATAGAGGCTGTCGGAGTAGGGCTAGAGCAGAGAAATGCCACCTCAGTAGCAAAGGTGTAAGGAGAAACCTCCTTCAAAGGGAAAAAAACAGAGAGGCCATCTCCACTGAGAAGAGGACAACAGGAGGCCGCAGAAAAATAAAGACAGAGAGGCCCCTAACACAAGAAGGGGCTGGGGGGCAATGTACAAAGAGAAAGAAACAGGGAAACCTCTCTTTCACATGACATGATAGACATGCCCCTGCACAGGGAAGGGTATAGAAACATTACTTTTACTGAGAATGTACAAATAGCCACCTGCGCCAGGCAGGAACAGGGAGATCTTCACATTGAAGGGCAGAGGTTAAGCTATTGTAAAGAGAAGTACAGGGTAAGGCTATCGTCAAAGGGTCAGTAAAGGCCATGTGAACAAATGCACATAGAGAGATATAACATCTCCACCGGCGCCTGGAAAGGGCAAGGGCAGACAGCGGCCAACTGCACAAAGAAGGCACTGAATCAAAATAAAGGGGCAGAAAATTGGAAATAAACACAGCAAAAAGAAAGTTCGAGGGAGGCTACCAGCACTTTGATCAGCAGGGACAATCATTCTAAGTAGATGTGAAAGCAAATCTAGCTGACGATTTCAACAATTCAATGTGACCTCCATGAAATCTTGTCTGCAACAAATAAAGAATTAGATATCTCCCGATCTCTTGAAGTTTATCGCTGAGAAAACCGATTACCTCCTCACCAAAAGTCCACACAACTAGTGAGGAGTGTCCCGCCAAATTAAAAAATGTTAAATTTTCCTCAGCTGTGGCGAATGAGGTGGAATGTTAGAGCACTTGCCGTGCCTCTAAGGTCTCACGGCCACGTTTCAAGCATTTTACCGGTCGCAAACGGTCCAACCGGTAAAATGCATTTTGCCACATAAAAAAGGCAATATGTGGCTCAGTAACTTGTTACTGAATTGCATTTTGCTTTTGCGATTCGCTTTCAAGAAGGGGCGTATTTAGGGCGTCCCTTCCTAATACCACTGGTATGTATGAATGTTTTGCGACCGGAATGCAGTCGCAAAACATTTATAATTTACCGACTCCGTAGAGGAGGTGGTAACCCATTCGCAAACAGAAAGGGGGGGTCCCCAAGGTCCCATTCCACTTTGTGAATGAAAACATTTTTTAAGAGCAGGCAGTGGTTCCAGGGGCCACAGCCTACTCTTAAAAAATGAAAAGAAAACTTATATATATATATATATCACAGACATGGTGGTCTGCTGACTCCAGCAGGCCACCATCCCTATGATTGTAGCCATTCCCAATGGGTCACAAATTGCGACCTGCCTCATGAATATTAATGAGGCAAGTCCATTTGTGACCCATTGGGAATCGCAAACAGTGTCTGAGACACTGTTGTACATAGCGGTTTGCGGTTTCCTAATTGCGGATCGCAAACATTCGCAATTAGGAAATCGCAAACTGATTTTCTGTACATCTGGCCCCTAAAGACCAAACTGGTAACATAGCACAAACAATGCTACACGCCATCAAAAATCTTAAACCCTTTCTTCAGCCGAATGTTTTAAGATCAGTGGTGCAACTATGCACCTCCAACTGAAGATGCCTTTTCAACAATCTTCTCTCTCGTCTTAATTACTCCCGCTATTACTCTTCACCCTTACTCATTTTAATGTATATCAACATCCTCCATAATGTAATCAATTATTATATCTCGTTGTTTGATTAAGATATTGATAATGATGAAGTACATAAACCCTGCTGTATGTACAGCGCACTGATACCCTCGAGTGGAGCGTGATATATATGGATACATATATAAATGAAGTTGGGACATGGGGGAGCTTCCACAGAAACATTTCTTTAAAACACCGAGGAGTCTGCGCTTGCGAGTAAAATTGATAAATAGGCATAGCACTCCCAATTACTTTAAACATGCATATTTCTAAATGCAATAGGCTGAAAAGAAGGGTGAAAAGAGATGCAAAAACAAAATAGTGTGGTGCAAACTAACCATTTTTTGGTGCTGCAACTAATCCATGTTGCAACATCATGGGGGGTCTGCTTTATGGTAAACAGAAAATTTACATACACATAAAAAAGAGGAAAGATACAGATTTATGAAAGACAAGTAAGGAGTCAAGTGCAGCGAAAATGGCTTAAAGCAGAATGATTGGCCGGATGGGGGAGTAAAATAGACGCATAGTAAAAGAAATCACAGCTATTAAAATATTGTAACTAATATGGTGACTGATTCAATGTGGATAGGTGATGGATTCATTTCAGGGCTAGAGTGAGCACATGAAGTGTTCCGTCTGATTATCTTAGCCATTGTGATCTTGAAGGCATTTAGTTGGCTACACAGCATCCGTGAAAGGGTTCTATTGAAAGAAAGGTCTAAAGCAGCGGTCTTCAACCTTTTTTTTTATAACAAGGCCTACTTCTGGTTCATGAAATAGTTCTGAGCTACTAATGACTGACAACTGTTGAAGTAGTGACAACAACAGAGATAATTACAACAGTTATTATACCTTGCAGGTTGACCACTTAGGGGTATGTCACAATATTGCTTCCATTTCTAACGATAATGGCATTACTCCTAGTCCTACTCCCTCGCCTTCCTTCATTACAATTGAGGCCCCGCCTCCCACCCAGACCCACCCCCAGCATAAAAACTCTGCCCGCCCCCACCTCCACCTGTACGTAAACAAGCCGAGCTAGCACTCAGATGAACCGCACCGGGAGGGAGGGAGGGTCCACGAAGGAAGGCGAGGGAGTAGGACTAGGAGTAATGCCATTATCGTTAGAAATGGAAGCATTACCTCCCGTCCCTCCCTCGCCTTCCTTCATTACAATTGAGGACATAGCAAGCAGAAGAAAACAGAGACGGACAGCTGAGTGCGAAAGAACACCAAAACAGAAACAGTGCCCTAAACACAGCAGATCAACATCCCAGGAACCCAGCGGCCCAGAACAGCAGACAAAAGCTCAAGACACGCAAACGGACAGCGACAGTCAAACGGAGAGGGAGAAGACCAGGTCGCAGTCCAACAGATCCCACAGAGGAGCCCACCCGGCAGGACACCACAACCGGCAGGGACCACAGCAAAGCACGCCGGACATCCAGCAACGCAGCCACCGAAGCCGCCAAACAGCGAGAGGAACCCCCCCGAACCCCCACAGGAGGAACCACCCCCAAAAGACGGACAGCCAGCAAGACCGGGGACCAAAGCCAACGACCCAACAGAGCAAAGACGGACAGCCAGCAAGACCGGGGACCAAAGCCAATGACCCAACAGAGCAGAGGAAGGCCAAACAACCTCCGCAACCGGATCAAAGCCAAACGAGAACCCACAGCCGATTCAACACCCCCAAGCGCCGCGCAGAGGGGATGGCAACCAAAAAACAAGGCCCAAAAGACAAGAGCCGCAACCCGAGACCCCCAAGGGGACCAAAAGGGAGGACACCCAACACCAGCAGCCAAGACCCCGAAGGGAAGGACCAGACAGGGCGGGGGGGCAACAGACCCCCGCCAACCCGCAAGAACGCCAGGAGCATCAAGAAGCCGAAGAGCCGCCCACAGCACCCGCAGAGGGGAGACACACAAACCCAGAAGAGCCCCACCCGGAAGGAATCGCCACGCCAAAAACAGGCCAGCCACCGTGGGAACAACACCCAGAGCAGAACAGCAGGCCGAAAAGGACCGCCCAAGCCAAGCACAGGACAGCAGACGGGAAGGCAGCAAAGCAACCGCCAAACGGTCAGGAACCCCCAACCCAGCAAAGCCCAGCCGCACCACCACCAGGCAGCAGGTGAAACCCCCGCACAGAACCCAGGGGAAGGGCCAGAAACATCAAAGGGAACGGAACCACTGCAAGGACCCACTCCCGAACTCCCGAACGCAACAGAACTTGGACAGGAGAGGAGACCAAGGCGCCCCAGGCCAACGGGGAGCAACCAACAACCCCGAGCACAGAGCCACCCGACCAGAACCAGAAGGGCCCGGAGCAGCGGAAAAAAAGGGGGGGGGGGGGGAGGAAGGCATCCAGAAGACCCGAGGCACAGGAGAGGGAAAGCCACGACCCCCCCCCGAGCCCCGGAACTCCAGCCCAGAGACCAGAACCGGGCCACCAAGGCCCTCCCCGGATCTGCAACAGGACCACCAAAGGGAGGCCCCAACGATCCACCAACAGGCTGTCCACACGTGGAAGAAGAGAGAATGCGTGGGAAGAAGGAAGGACCCAGCACAACAGAACTGCCAGCCCAGAGGCCACTCGCCGAAGGGAGAGAGCCGACAGCCCCAGCACCCAGACTGGAGCCAGAGAAACAGGACGCTGGCAAACAAGGAACAAGGACCAGAACCCGGACCCACCCAGAGGGCGGACAGAGGACCACGCCCCCAGAACGCCAGACCGAACCAACACCCCAGGGGCCCTGCAGAGAGCCCCGAAAGAGCACCGGGGCAAGCCCCCAACATCCGCCAGCAGGAGGGACTACGGGAGACCAGCAGGGACCGGCACCCCCGAACCCGAACAGACCCCAGCCAACCCCGCACCCGGACAGGCCGGCGGCCAAAGCCACCACAAGCGGAGCCGGAGGAGGCAGCAAACAGCCAGCCAGAAAGCGACGGCAGGAGAGCCACCAGGATAGATCCCCCCGGACACGGATCGACATGGGCAGCGGGAACAAAAGACCCTGGAAACCAACCCAACAGGATACAGACGGTCAGTCGGAGAAGAAGAAAACGAGCCCCGGGAACCGGAAAACACCCCAGAAGCCAGGAGCCCCCGCCCCTGCAGCCACAGGACCGCCGGAGGAGCCCCAGGGACACCAAGGCCCGAGCCAGCAAAGGAAGAGAGACCAGGTGCAGGCAGGACAAGGGAACACGGCCACCAAAGGCTGAAAACGAGCCCCAACGAACACCAAGCCCCGAGAGGGGACCAGAGAAGACACACCCCAGGTCACCAACAAACCCGATCCCCAGAAGAACCACCAAGGTCCCCCCGAACAGACAGAGCAAAAAAGACACTCCGGCCGCACACAACAAGAGGCCGACCGACAGAGAATAACGAAGGAAAAACCCCCGCATAAAGGAGAGCCACAAGAGGCACCAGGACCTGCGGGAAGACCCACGGCGAGGGCCGGAGGCCGAAGGGAAGGACGCAAAACCGAAATGGGCGCCACCCACAGCGAACCGCAGAAAAGAAGCGGCAACTGGGAAGCGGAGAGAAGCGTCCCCGAGACCCACGGCACGCCAAAAGATGCCAGGCAGAACCCGAGGAATGACGGCCGAAAGGGCCAACACAAGGAAGGGAAGGGGCCGAACGAAAGCAGACCCACAGGAGAGCCAGGACAGGCCGAAGCCGCCGGACACCCCCAACCCCAGAAACAGAACGGAGAGGGCCCCAGGCCCGGGCCCCACGACAGGAACCCAGCAGACCGACCACATGGCAAGCAAACAGGACACCCCGCCCAGCAGAGCCACCCCGCGGGGACCGGAGACAGGCAGCGGAGTCAACCGAACCCCCGAATCCGGAGGAACCGGCACCAAGACGACCCCGTACTCAAGAACCAAAGTACACAGGACCCAGCCACCAGAAACGGGCCGCCGCCACAGAGGAAGAAAAGGCCGAAGACGACCACCCACCGCAGGGAACCGTCCAGACAGCAGCGACAGGGACCCAGCCGGGCAGGGCCCGCAGGCGAGGAGGCAGGGAGCCAGGGCGAAAAACAGGCTAAAACCCTACCCACCGGAAAGGCGGAGGAGACGCCCACATCGGGGACAAAGGAGAGGCCCCAGGACAAGGCACCCCAGAAAGGCAGGACCCCCCACACAAGGAAAGGCACGCAGAAGCCCCAAGGCGGCCAGAAGGACAGAGGACCCGCAGCCCACAGCACCGAACAGACCCAGGCAGCCACCCATCCAGGCACGAACCAGGCCCGACCCCGCCGAACAGCAGAGATCCGACAAGAGCAGGGGCGTACCGGGCGCCACGGCAGGAGGCCCTAACAGCCGCCGCCAAAGCCACGAAACCCCACACCAAGGAGGGCGCAGAAGAAGCCGAGAACAGGCCAGCGCCACAGCACCAGCCAAGCAGAACAGCCGACCCGTCGAGCAGTGCGGCCAGGACAGAGTCCAACAGCCCAAAGGGAGGAAAGGGGCGAACACCCCCAACAAGCCAAGCCGCCGGAGGAAGCAAGGGACCCGCAGCACCGCAGGAAAAAACCCACCGATGCAAAAGAGGGCGTAAAGGAACCTGAAACCAATCAGGACCAACACAGCACAGAAGGAACGCCCAGGGCTGAGGAAAAGAGATCGCACCCAGCAGGCTCCGCAGGCAACCGACAAACAGTCGCCAGCCGGGCGGGCCACAGTGGACAAAGCAGCAAGTATAATGCACACAAAAGTGGAAATAGCACGAAATACAGCAAGCACGGGCAATGCAAGCCACTCCCACAGCACCAATCCCCACACCGGGACCGAAGGGCAAGCCCAACCAGAAGGGCCGGGAACACCAAGGAAGAATCCCACAGGCCCCGCCCAGCAGGTAAGAGGAAAGCCCAGCAGACCAGCACAGGAGCCAAGCGACCCTCCACACCCCCCGGAGCCAAAGGCAACGCCACAGCGGGAGAAGGCCCAATACCCCAGGACCCAGACGGAAACCAGCCGCCCACAGGATCCGCCGGACGAGGACGGGATGGACCAGAAGGCAGCGGCCGAGCCCGTAAGCACCGGACAGAGCAGCCTCAATCAAGTCCCGCACCAGCCACAGACATGAGAGGCACCATACCCCCCGCGGAGCCCATGCGTCCAGGGCACCCCAGGGGGACCGGAGACCAAGCAGCAGAGGAAGAAGACACCAGAATGCCCCCAACAACCTCAAGCGACCCAGGGCAGCAAGCGGAAAAATAGCTCCCAGCAGCCCCAAGACAAGGCAGACAGACGACCACGCCCGTCAGGAGAAACAGCAAGTCACAGCACATGGCACTCCAAACAGGAAAAGAAACAAACAACGGGTCAAAAACCCAGCCTACCAGGCCTCCGAGATGTGTGCAGTCCGGGAGCAGAGGCATCCAAGCAGTCCCGACCCGGAAACACAGCCCCAGCCACAGGAGGACCGTCGAACACCGTCGCGGCCTCCCGGGCAACCGCTCCGCCCCCATACCACGAGGGAGACGAGGAGAGGAGGCACCGCCAGGAGAACGCTGCAGAGGGCTCCGCCGTCGCAGAGAACCAGACCGAAGACTCCCCGGCACCGCCACAGGGAGGAGCTGAAAGGGTAAGTCTCACTAGGGAGACAGAAAAAAACAGGTGGGGGCGGGCAGAGTTTTTATGCTGGGGGTGGGTCTGGGTGGAAGGCGGGGCCTCAATTGTAATGAAGGAAGGCGAGGGAGGGACGGGAGGTAATGAGTGATACTAAAATATCATATCCAGAATATTCACTAATACAACATCAAGAAGGTACATGATGTAGGTAAGTACAGACTCCCTAATCTAAACTCCCCATCTATGTACCTTAAAGGTATATAGCACTTCAAGATAAACATATGTGATGTCAAGAATGTAAATTCAACTATACTTACCTATAGCAACTTGAAGGTTGGTATGCGTGGGGATTACGGTGACCAGAGAATGCAGCAAGACTATCAAGGCATCACCCACTGAAGGGTAATAATTGCGGGACTGACAGCGCACTACATAAACCAGCATGCTCTAATCTTTCAGCCCATCGCAGCGCCCACCAGGGGGCAAACATTTGAAAAAGGAGCAATTGGGCCAGTGTGTTGTTTTAGCCTCAAGATGCCTTTGGCTCCCCTTTGAAAAAGGTCAATGTGACCTAAATGCATCAGGAACGCCAGCGCTGTTATATTTAAATTAAATCCTTTTATCTCACCGTAATGTGTGCGGCTCATCCCTTTCTCTGGTAGAGAGGTTCTTCAGGAAATATATATCAAAAGCAATATATATATATATATATATATATTCATCTTCAGGATTTTTGGTAGTCTATATTCGGTTTGCAATATTTTGGCTGGACAATATTTAGAATTCAATATTAGAGTAGAACACCAATCACATTAGTGCACAAGATGGGGTTACTTAGAGCAATGCCAGGAAACGTTTTATCATAATAAAATGCCTCCACATGACTTAGAAAATAAAAGCCATGGCAACAAGTGCCCATTGGCACAAAGGAAATACTAAAAGCTATGACTCTCCACAACCCGGTGTGAACTATCATTCAAAAAGCATTTTTCAATATGTTTTGGATTTTCGCTCATTATGTTTTCAAGCATAAGCATATGAGTTTCTCAAAACGCATGCTTTTTCCTATAATATGCAGTTTCCATTTTGGGTCTGCCAATGTATGGTTTTCGTACACTGCTTCCGGCACTTCCACAGTAGTGACTCAAATCTGGCTATGGTTGGCACTTCTTTTCTAGCCCAGTTTTCACAAGCACTGATTGACTGAGAGAATGGGGTTTGCAAAGTGACCGTTTTCTTGTGTGACTTTGCTAAATTGTAAATGGAGACAGGTGGTGAAGTTGGAGGCACTGAAGGCTGTGCAGTGTGTGTTTGTGTGTAAGAATGTCGCCCTGCTATTGGTCTGGCTGGAGATCATTCTAAGGTTACAGAGATGTGTAGTTCCACCTTCTCCAATATGGCTAAACCCACTGAATTATGTGCTGTGCTGGGTTGCACTTCAGGGTACGGGAGGCTATCAGTATCTCCCGAGATACCCTTTTGAGACCCCTGACCTAAAGGATTTGTTGAAGTAGTTTAAATAGGACTCAGGAACCAATGGTATTTGTGGACATTTTTGCACATGAAATACTTTTTGTACCTTGGGTGGAACATTTTTGGCTCAAACCTGTGCGCCTATTGTGATGCATAAAGGGACATTCCATACTGGTCTTAATGAAGCCAGATTTCTAAGGGTCTCCTGCATTTCTGGGTGAAATGAAAAAGATATAGAGCGAGCAGCAAGCTGGAACAAAGTAGCTAGTTCCAAGGACATGGCAGGGGGGCGCTGTTGAGCCCACGGCAAGATGGCCGCGCACTAGCTTAGCTCTGCCGGCTGGGAATGTAATTCGGCAAAAATCGGGGTCATCTACAGGCATCGAGGGCCCACAAGAATCCAGAAATGGCAGCGAATCACCCCCGATTGTAAGGCCCTGGAAAAACAATGATGAAGGGCCGTCCTTGACGAGATACGAACACGATCGCATGGTGGCGGCTAAAATAGCGGACCCGCGCTAGCAACCATAGTGAAGGCCTGGAGGTGCTGCGCCGCGGTAGAGCTGCAGAACGACCTGAGACCCCTGCTGGTTGTCTCGACTTACCGATCGCCTGGTGTGTCCTGAAACAAGGGTGTCGAGTGACTGCAGCGGCTGACGTGCGCTCCGGTGCGTCTCGAAGATCCGTCGCTGGAATACACGACCACGACCCCGCAGGATAGGCCGGCTTGCTGACGGGAGCCCATTGTGCGGCGGAGTCCACCGGTCGGAAGATCCTTGCGGCCCGGAGCTCGTGAGTGCCTGGGGGAACAACAGACCGCTGCTGTAGTTGAGCCTAAAGGTGTGGCTGCGCTACTGGGCCGGGCCTACCGAACACCCGATTGAGCACCCGCTGGGGGCTAGGTGCAGCGCTCGACCAGCGCTGCCGGCCTCCTCTCCCAGATCTCGGACTCCGTACTCGGAGGAGGATTACAAACCCACCTGGAACTTGTTTTCAGGACGGTGATTGCCGGCCCGATATTAAAAAGCGGTGCAAGACCCTATCAAAGCCCCATCTACATACTACGCGACCCGCAAAAGCATACGCTACAAGGGACATAACCAAGGCTGCACAGAAGTCGCGGCAAAACACAGGATCTAGAGATAATTGCAGCAGCGCCCTCCCTGACTAGGCGAAAGGCCCCTCGTGGATACCTAGCTGAACATCATCTGGGCAGTCAAACGGAAGCATCTGCGGTGTGGCATCCCCGTGATCCGACCATTGCCTTTTGGAGTGGGGAGCCGCTGGCGCCCACGATCAGAAACAACAGCAGCCGAAAACTCACAAGGACGCCCACGTTGACGGAAACCGCCAGGCCTCCCCAAGCGGCGTGAAGGCTGCGACGTTCCCACCTAATGGACTTGTTCAATCGGCAGTGCAACACTGCGCCGTCAATAAAAGGCAAAAACAGCATATACTTGCAACGCTACAAATCACGAATAAGAACTGCCCGGCCCCACCATGGGGAAAACTGACAAGCAGCACTTGCACCTCCCCTTTGAGGCAAAAAATAGGATCCAGACTGACACAGCATGCCCATTCAGACTCAGAGCAAGATCCACCGTCGCAATCGAGCGGCTCCTTGGAGACCACTCTACAGGCCATGCAACAAAGCCTCTTGTCTATTGATGGGAAAATAGATGCGCTCAATGCACGCATGGACAAAATGACCTTGAAGCTGGAGAAACAGGTTTTTAGACTCACCGAGGCAGAACAACGAATTTCAACTACAGAAGATGGCGTACAGTCATTAAGTAACAAACAACTAAATATGGACAAAGTACTCGCCATCATCCAAGTAAAAAATGAAGACTTGGAGGCGCGCTCGCGCCATAATAATCACGTATTCTTGGCGTCCCGGAATCCACCAATACTGGCAGAATGGAACACTACATAGAGGAAATGATAAGAAAAATCTTTGGCAGTGAGGAACTATCGGCAGTGTTTGTAGTGGAACGAGCGCACAGGTCCCTGCAGGCGAGGCCACCCCCGGAACCCCGCCGCGCCCAATAATAGCAAATCTCTTAAACTACAGGGACAGAGACACTGTACTACGACTATCGAGAGAGAAAAAGGCGCCATCCAATTTGAGGGTAACAACATCTCCTTTTACCGGACTTTACAATAACAGTTCAGGCGGCGCAACATGAGTTTGGACCTGTAAAAAAGAAACTCCAGTCGTTGGGCCTAAAATACGCCATGCTATATGTGGCGCGCTTGAGAGTGGAACAAGATGGCCGCCCCCTGATCTTCAACAACCCTAAGGCAGCCATGGAGCATATAAAAAAAGCAAAGAAGCCGTGACCACCCTTTGTGGAGGACGACGAAGACGCGGACGGTCCCTGGACCCAGAGTAAATAAAAGGACGCTGCTGATCTGAATAAACAGCTAAGTGTCATGATAAACATATAAGGGACACGATTAATTTTAGTAATGACATCGTATCAAGACACCCCTAAGGACACGGGGGCAGTATGGGGTGATAGCAGGCCACAGTGGTGCACATAGCATCTACTACTAACTGCAGACTGGTCAGGGTGTCCTCGGCCCTATAGATATAGTCCCAGCCCCCTTCAATACAAAGAAGGGTAAAGCACTCCGACGCCCCCCAAAACAGGGTAGACCCCAACTTTAATCACATGGTTTGGTTACACTGTGCTCCCCAACGAGTACGGCAAAACCAAAGGGGATGATGGACGGAGTGTTGAACATTGCAAGCACTCACCCCCAGTCAACTGATCTGGCCATGTCTGAACTGGGGTGGTGGAGTGAGCTAAAGAATGATGATGGATTAAACCCAGATCAGTTGACTGGGGGTGAGTGTTTGATTGGCTCAAACGTTCCGTCCATCATCCCCTTTGTATCGCTTTGTTCGCCCTAAGTTGGCGGGGGTATGCCCAGACGTGGGTCCCTTGCTCACTTTGCCACTGGATTCAAGCAAGCCTGGCTGATGACGGCTGGAATGCCAGAAATCGGTCCTAGGATGCTTGTTTCCGGTCCAGGGAAGACATGGCTTGGCAGTTCGGGCTGGACTGTTCCCATGAGGCACAGGGTCAGACTGATTTGCATATGGCCATGTCTGAACTGGGGTGGTGGAGTGAGCTAAAGAATGATGATGGATTAAACCCAGATCAGTTGACTGGGGGTGAGTGTTTGATTGGCTCAAACGTTCCGTCCATCATCCCCTTTTGTATCGCTTTGTTCGCCCTAAGTTGGCGGGGGTATGCCCAGACGTGGGTCCCTTGCTCACTTTGCCACTGGATTCAAGCAAGCCTGGCTGATGACGGCTGGAATGCCAGAAACCGGTCCTAGGATGCTTGTTTC
Source organism: Calotriton arnoldi (assembly GCA_963921515.1). Taxonomy (NCBI): domain Eukaryota; kingdom Metazoa; phylum Chordata; class Amphibia; order Caudata; family Salamandridae; genus Calotriton; species Calotriton arnoldi. The sequence goes on from CAWUFW010009554.1 coordinate 79,311, forward strand.
CGGTCCAGGGAAGACATGGCTTGGCAGTTCGGGCTGGACTGTTCCCATGAGGCACAGGGTCAGACTGATTTGAATATGGCCATGTCTGAACTGGGGTGGTGGAGTGAGCTAAAGAATGATGGATTAAACCCAGATCAGTTGACTGGGGGTGAGTGTTTGATTGGCTCAAACGTTCCGTCCATCATCCCCTTTTGTATCGCTTTGTTCGCCCTAAGTTGGCGGGGGTATGCCCAGACGTGGGTCCCTTGCTCACTTTGCCACTGGATTCAAGCAAGCCTGGCTGATGACGGCTGGAATGCCAGAAACCGGTCCTAGGATGCTTGTTTCCGGTCCAGGGAAGACATGGCTTGGCAGTTCGGGCTGGACTGTTCCCATGAGGCACAGGGTCAGACTGATTTGCATATGGCCATGTCTGAACTGGGGTGGTGGAGTGAGCTAAAGAATGATGATGGATTAAACCCAGATCAGTTGACTGGGGGTGAGTGTTTGATTGGCTCAAACGTTCCGTCCATCATCCCCTTTTGTATCGCTTTGTTCGCCCTAAGTTGGCGGGGGTATGCCCAGACGTGGGTCACTTGCTCACTTTGCACTGGATTCAAGCAAGCCTGGCTGATGACGGCTGGAATGCCAGAAACCGGTCCTAGGATGCATGTTTCCGGTCCAGGGAAGACATGGCTTGGCAGTTCGGGCTGGACTGTTCCCATGAGGCACAGGGTCAGACTGATTTGCATATGGCCATGTCTGAACTGGGGTGGTTGAGTGAGCTAAAGAATGATGATGGATTAAACCCAGATCAGTTGACTGGGGGTGAGTGTTTGATTGGCTCAAACGTTCCGTCCATCATCCCCTTTTGTATCGCTTTGTTCGCCCTAAGTTGGCGGGGTATGCCCAGACGTGGGTCCCTTGCTCACTTTGCCACTGGATTCAAGCAAGCCTGGCTGATGACGGCTGGAATGCCAGAAACCGGTCCTAGGATGCTTGTTTCCGGTCCAGGGAAGACATGGCTTGGCAGTTCGGGCTGGACTGTTCCCATGAGGCACAGGGTCAGACTGATTTGCATATGGCCATGTCTGAACTGGGGTGGTGGAGTGAGCTAAAGAATGATGATGGATTAAACCCAGATCAGTTGACTGGGGGTGAGTGTTTGATTGGCTCAAACGTTCCGTCCATCATCCCCTTTTGTACCCCCCCCCCCCCCCAACGAGTACGGAGCAGTTTACTGTTGAAAGGGAAACGTTTTTTACAGGTAGGGCATGGCTTTGGCATTACCATGTCAGAGTGGGAGGGGGGAGGGGTTTCAAGTTATACGTTTTTTAACTCTGTCGCCAAGCACTGACATACTTCGACTCCGACATTCACACCAAACCATAAAGTCTAACAATGGCACTATCGATGTGCTCCGCCACAACATCTACTTCTCCTAAACACACAATAGAGCACGCGCACCAAGACTAATCACGTGGAACGTACGCGGGCTAAACAACCCAAAAAAAGTCAGGCAGGTCTTTGCCTACCTAGATGGACACCAGATAGATATAGCACTTATCCAAGAGACACACCTCACACCACAAGCGGCAGCAAGTATTGGTGCACGCTGGGCGCATGATAAAAAAAGCATCTTCATACTCTTCTTATTCCAGAGGAGTGCTTACATTGATTCGAAGAGGTGTCCCCTTTGTCACTTCCCATGCCGTAATGGATGATCAGGGGAGGTTTATCATATGGCACGGCAAATGCAGAGGTACAAATCTAACACTAATAAACGTCTATGGACCTAATGTGGACGATCCAGAGCTATATACCAGCATCTTTACTAAACTTTACAAACTACAACCGTCCATGATTATATGGGGAGGGGATTTTAATTTTCCGCTTGACTCACACCTGGACAGGTCTGGTTCCCAAGGCTCTACAATTAAACAAGCATGCCACACTCTTAACGAGGGTATGACAGACTGGGATCTCACTGACATATGGCGACTAAGGCATCCCAGGGAAAAAGAGGGCACATTCACATCCACTGCACATAGCATGTGGTCTAGGCTTGATTACTGGCTCGTGACCCGAACAATAAGTAACTGGATAGGCGAAGTGACCCACTTGCCCAAAACCCTCTCCGACCATTCCCGTTCTCATGTCATTAACATTACCTACTGATGTTCCGCGCTCATTCCAATGGAGGTTGCAGGCCTCTGCCCTTACGGACTCGGTTTTCCGGGATGGCGTACGAACAGCAATCATACAGTACTTTAGCGAAAACACAGGAACCGTCGACTCGGATGGGCTGCTATGGGAAGCCTTTAAGGCCACTATCAGAGGCACCTGTGTTGGACTCAGTGTCGGGGTGCTGAAAGTCACTGCGCAACTGCATGACTCAACTAGAACAAAAGCTTCGGGAACTTGAGTCCTTGTATGAAAGCGACCCCAAACCACAACTACTTGCAGAAATAAAAACACACCTTCAAGAATACACGGAAACAGCAGATCAAGAGATCAGATTCCTATCTAAACGGTGGATAGCAAGAGCATACGGCGAAGGAGGGCGACCAGGCCGTAGCTTAGCTGCTAAAATCATCAAGGGGACAAGAGACATCCCATACATTTAAACCCTTCAAATGCACGCAGGCGCATAGTGTACGCCTCCCATGATATATTGCAAACATTTGTAGATTACTATACAGAGCTGTACGGAGCTAAAGAGCCAGCCGAACCAAACCAAACGCACTACTACCTCAATGACATAGCATTAGCATGGTTATCACCCGGCCAAAGGAAATTCTTGGTTCAACCACTCACTGAGGAGGAAGTGGGAGATGAAATCCGCTCATTACCTAATGGCAAGTCACCAGGGAGTGACGGGATACCGGGAGAGTTCTACAAAACCTTCTCTGATCTACTGATACCTCGCCTACTGGCAATGTATCAAGAAGCATATGACAAACAATGCCTCCCCTCCTCTCTACGAGAAGGGCTTCTCATAACCCTATTAAAACCGGGGAAGGAACCCGAGCATACAGACTCTTACCGCCCACTATCTTTATTAAACACAGACGTTAAGATCTTGGCAAAAGTCATCGCCACCAGACTTCAGCTGCTCCTTCCGGCCCTGGTACTGCCTGATCAGGCAGGTTTTGTTCCCTCCCGCTCCACCACACATAATTTGCGCACAATATTCGCTGTCCTAAATCAGATAGATCCCTCGCTGCCCGAGGCGGCTGTCTTTTTAGACGCCACTAAGGCGTTTGATTCCATCCAGTGGACATATATGTTCACGGTGCTAGCTAGGATGGGGATGCCGCAAGCGTTCTTGAACTGGATTCATCTGTTATATACAAAACCCACAGCTCGAGTTCATGTAAATGGTCTTACATCTGAATCAATCACTATATCCAGGGGGACACGCCAAGGTTGCCCACTATCCCCTATCCTGTTTGCCATAGCTCTAGAGCCCCTGGCTTGCATCATACGCCAAAAACACTCAGAAGCCGCGTTGGGCTACCGCCTCTGACCCCAAGCGATTTCGCTTTACGCTGATGATATGGTGGTGTACATTAGAGACCCAAATACACATCTGGAGCTTACACTGAGGGAATATGTCACATTTGGATGGCACTCCGGTTTGACTATAAATTGGAATAAATCAGTAGTATTTCCGCTGACCCCGATGACCACACCGCACGAAGTACAAGTTACTTACCTTCGGTAACGATGTATCTGGTAGAGACGATTCTAGCCGCAGATTCCTTAACGTAGAATTATCCCCAGGCGTGAGACTGGACCCGGAAAACTTTCTTTGCCCCAGCATCTCTGCGCGCCGGGGGGCGGTACCACGCAACTCCGCCCTGACGTCGTCCGCGGGCGTGACGTCAGCGAGGTCACATAAGCCCCACCCAGGCGCGCTGACATCAGTTTTCTTCGGAGAACTTTTCCGCGCCACAACGCGGAGCCATCACAAACAAAACTGTGGAGATTATGGGAACAGTGTGCGAAAAATCAGTGAAAAAGAGAAGAGAGAAACGAAAGGTGAGGAACAGCACCAATTGGAAAAGTGCAAAGCACTAAGGTACCAAAAAGCCATAGCAGCGAAAGCCATAGCAGGGAAAGAGCAGAGTACCAGTCTGAGGAACAACCTTGCAAGCTAAGGCGACATTACCCCTGGAGGCAGAACACATGTGAAAAACGCTATAGCAGAAGAGAGAGAGAGAGAATCTGCAATCACAATTCACAACAGTGAAGGGGCAACAAGCCCGGAACGGAGGAGTAACAGCAATTCACCCCCAGACGACACCATCAAGGGGGGGCCGTATCCCCTGAAAGGAACGAAAGGGCAGAGGTACAAGCAAAAAAAAACCCCAACGCAGAGAACTGCAAGTAAAAGGGAGAAGAGTAAAAGTAGGCCCCTACACTGGAGAAAAAACCAGAGTGGAGGGAAGCAGAAGCACACATGAACCAACCGACCTTGTATCATAAAGGAAGGGGTGGAACAATCAGCAGAACGAAGCATCCTGTCCGGGAGGAGACGAAGCAGACACCCACAGAAGACAAGCCACCCGGAGGGAGGCGAGTGCAGAAAACCAAACTGAAGGTCCTCGCAGAACGGGGAGGAAGGGTGGGTCGTGAAGGAATCTGCGGCTAGAATCGTCTCTACATCGTTACCGAAGGTAAATAACTTGTACATCTGATAGAGACTACTAGCCGCAGATTCCTTAATGTAGAATAGATACCCTAGCCATACCCAGAGGGGAGGAGGGCCTGCGAGAGAACCCCCCTAGTAGGAAGAAACACAGGGCCCCAGCAGGGGATGTGTCACAGGGACAAGAAGGGCTACCCAGCCCTCACCAAGCAGAAGTAAGCAAGAACGAGGCGAAGGGAAGGCCAGGAGAAACCAAGCCCATCCAAGGTACAACCGCCAGAAAACCCCGTAGGGGCAGACAGCGCTAGAGGAGCACCAAGGAAGAAAAGAACCATCCCAAACTCCAGGGAGAAGAGGTAGAACCGGAGGCAGAGCCCGCTGCAGGAAAACAGACACAGCGATAGGGGGCAGCTGAACAGGCATCAGCCTCAAGGCAGCGGACAAGGCAGGAGCGGCTCCACAGTCAAAAAGCGCAGGCGAAGAAGAAAGGTAGTGTTGCGCAAAGCCCCAGCAGAACAAGAGGCAGGGGCACAAGGGAACACACCAAGGGCCACGGCGGTGGACCAGAACGAGCAGACATGCGCAACCGGCGGCTGGCCACACCATGGAGCAGTGCACCCAGAACAAGCCAGGCGCAAGCTGAGGACAGCGGCCAGGGAAATCCAGAACAATCCCCAAAGGGGGGCCGTGCCAGAGACACACACCGGCCCACAAAAAGAAGTGGGACCAGCCAGAAGAGAAAGAGGAGAGACACGGAGGAGGACGGACCAGCCGGCAACCAGAACACAGAAAAACCAGAAGAAACCTAGCCCCCCTGGAACACCAGACAGAGGACCAGGCCGAAACGCTGGACAGGAAGGCGGAATCGCCACAACACGATGCCGTAGACAGTATGCCAGGCTGGTCTAGCGATGTAGCGAACACTGAGAATGACAGACGCCGGAGCAGCGCAAGCTGCACCAAGACAAAGGCAAAAGACACCGCACCAGCGGTATACAGTGATGCCAGGAAAGGCAAGGAACCCGAAAAGGGCAACCACACCTCCCCAGCACAGGACAGAGCTATGTAATAGCTACAAGTACCCCACTTTGGGCATGATACGTCCCAAGGAAAACATGGGAACACCCCTTAGGAAAAAAATCCGCAGCAGAGGACAAGAACATAAAGGACCTGTGGGTAAAACCACAGACGGCTTGCCAATCAGCCAAAAAAGACACAGAAGGCCCAACCTGAGGACCTATATGGGTTTACCAACCGCCAAAAAACCACAAAAGCCAAAAGGGGGCTGTATTAGCAGCCAACAGTACAGAGTGGCCAACCTAAGGACCCCGAAGGCACGCCAAACCACACGGAACACACAACCGGGCCAATTGAAGCACTAGACCCCCGAAAAAGGTGGGATAACGCCTCCCATAAAGCACCAGAAGACCGACAGGCCAAGTTTACGGAGGGGGAGGAGGCCGAAGCCCCGCAAGAAGCCGCTGAATGGCGGAGTCCGCATGGGTGTTAAACCAAAGAACCCCATCAAAAGGCAGGTCAACCAGACGCTCCCTAATATTCTCCGGAAAAACGCCTTCCCTCAACCAAGCATGGCGACGGAGAGCTACGGAACTTGCCATAGCGCGGCCGAGAGCATCAGAAACATCTAAGGCTGAACGAAGAATAAACTCGGCCAGCTCCCGGCCATCCAACACATGGGGTCGCAGAGCAGCGCGGACACTTTCGGGGGAGGCACCAGACAGAAGGGACTCCACAGAATCCCACAGACTGGAAGTAGCCCTGGCCAACACACAAAGTGTGTTGAGCGCTCGCAAAGCAGCACTAGAGGAAGCGAAGATGCTACGCCCCCACGAATCCAACCACCGGGCCTCCTGTGACGGAGGAAACAACACCAAGGGCAAGGAAGGAAAAGCAGTTTGCAGAAGAGGACCCTGGGTAGAAGGGTGGAAAGAAAGGCAGACTGGATCGTGCGGAGCAGGTCGATGGCGATGGAGGAGCGGCTGAGGCACGGGATCACCCGTGGCAGGACGCCCCCAGGCCCCCAGAAGAGAAGTATGGAGCGAAGCTTCAATCAATCAATCAATCATGTCACTTATAAAGCGCACTACATACCCGCAAGGGTCTCAAGGCGCTGGGGGAAGAGGGGGGTGGTGCTGCTACTGATCGAAGAGCCAGGTCTTGAGGAGTCTTCTGAAGGCCAGTAGGTCTTGGGTCTGTCGGAGGTTGGTGGGGAGGGTGTTCCAGGTCTTGGCGGCGAGGTGGGAGAAGGATCTGCCGCCGGCGGTCGTTTTCCGGATGCGGGGGACTGTGGCGAGGGCGAGGCTGGTCGAGCGGAGCTGGCGGGTGGGGGTGTAGAAGCTGAGTCGTCTGTTGAGGTAGGCTGGTCCGGAGTTGTGGAGTGCTTTGTGTGCGTGGGTGAGGAGCTTGAAGGTTATCCTCTTGTTGACAGGGAGCCAGTGCAGGTCTCTCAGGTGGGGTGTGATGTGGCTGCGTCGGGGGATGTCGAGGATAAGACGTGCAGAGGCGTTCTGGATGCGTTGCAGCCGTCTCAGGAGCTTAGCCGTCGTTCCTGCGTAGAGGGCGTTTCCGTAGTCCAGCCTGCTGGTGACGAGGGCCTGGGTGACTGTTTTTCTTGTTTCGGTGGGGATCCACTTGAAGATCCTGCGGAGCATTCGGAGGATGTTGAAGCAGGATGAGGAAACGGCGTTGACCTGCTTAGTCATGGAGAGGGTGGGGTCGAGGATGACCCTTAGGTTGCGTACGTGGTCGGTGGGTGGCGGGGCTGTTCCCAGTGATGTTGGCCACCAGGAGTCGTCCCAGGCTGAAGGGTTGGAACCAAGGATGAGGACCTCCGTCTTGTCCGAGTTCAGCTTCAGGCGGCTGGTCCTCATCCATTCGGCGACGGCCTTCATTCCTTCGTGGAGGTGGGCTGTGGCGGTGTGAGGGTCTTTGGTGAGGGAGAGGATCAGCTGGGTGTCGTCGGCGTAGGAGATGATGTTGAGGTTGTGCTGTCGGGCGAGGGGTGCCATGTAGATGTTGAACAGCGTTGGGCTGAGGGAGGAGCCTTGGGGTACGCCGCAGATGATCTTGGTGGCCTTGGATCGGAAGGGGGCGAGGCGGACGCTTTGTGTTCTGCCGGAAAGGAAGGATGTGGTCCAGTCCAGGGCCTTCTCTTGGATCCCGGCGTCGTGAAGGCGTGTTCGTAGTGTGTGGTGGCAGACCGCGTCGAAGGCGGCTGATAGGTCCAGGAGGATGAGGGCTGCTGTTTCTCCGTTGTCTAGCAGGGTCCTGATGTCATCGGTGGCGGCGATGAGGGCGGTTTCGGTGCTGTGGTTGCTGCGGAAGCCGGACTGGGAAGGGTCCAGGATGTTGTTCTCCTCGAGGTAGCGGGTCAGTTGTTTGTTGACGATTTTCTCGGTGACCTTCGCGGGGAACGGGAGCAGAGAGATGGGTCGGAAGTTCTTGAGGTCCTTGGGGTCTGCCTTGGGTTTCTTGAGTAAGGCGGTGATCTCGGCGTGCTTCCAGCTTTCCGGGAAGGTTGCTGTCTCGAAGGAGATGTTGATTATTTTCCGGAGATGGGGCGCGATGGCTGTACTGGCTTTGTTGAAGATGTGGTGAGGGCACGGGTCTAGCGGTGAACCGGAGTGGATGGTGTTCATGATCTCGCTGGTGTCCTCGTCGTTGATGTTGGTCCAGGAGAGCAGGCGGTTGGTGGTTGTGGGGGCAGTGGTCTCGGTGGTTGCCGGGGCGGTCGTGGTGTTGAAGCTGTCGTGGATGTCGGCGATTTTGCGGTGGAAGAAGGTGGCCAGTGAGTCGCACAGGTCTCGCGAAGGCTGGATGTCGTTGGTGTTGGAGCTGGGGTTGGAGAGTTCCTTCACGATGTTGAAGAGCTCTTTGCTGTTGTGTGCGTTGTTGTCTAGGCGGTCTTTGAGTGAGGCCCTTTTGGCGGATCTGATGAGGTGATGGTGACTGTGGGTGGCGCTCTTGTGGGCGGCGTAGCTGTCCGCTGTCCGTTCGTGGAGCCAGATCTTCTCCAGTTTTCGGCATGTTTGTTTGGAGGCCTGGAGGTCTTCGGTGAACCAGGTGGCTTTCTTGCTGGTGTGGCTGTTGGGCGGATTCTTGAGCGGTGCGAGGGTGTTGGCGCAGTCGTCGATCCACTGTCTGAGGTTGCGGGCGGCGGTGTCGGGGTCGGAGGGTTCGGCGGGTGGGCTCAGGGTGAGGGTTGTGGTTAGCTGGTCTTCCGTGACTCTGCTCCAGCAGCGGCGAGGCATTTGTTCGGTGCGGTGGTGCGTGGTGGGCTTCCTGTAGGTGAAGTGGATGCAGTGGTGGTCGGTCGAGTGGGGTTCGGAGGTGTGGTTGAAGGAGACGTGTGGGCTTGCGGAAAAGATGGAGTCTAGCGTGTGGCCGGCGGCGTGGGTGGGTGTAGTCACGAGCTGTCTGAGTCCGAGGGTGGCGAGGTTGTCGATCAGGGTGGTGGAGTTGGTGTCCTTGTTGTTCTCGAGGTGGAAGTTCAGGTCCCCGAGGAGGATGTAGTCCGTGGAGGCGATGGCGTGTGTGCTGACGAAGTCAGCGATGGAATCGCTGAACTGTGGTCGGGATCCGGGGGTCTGTAGATGAGGGTTCCTCTGAGGGTGGTGTTGGGATCGGTGTGGATCTGGAAGTGCATGTGTTCGGCGGTGCTGAGGGTGTCGTCGGTGTTGGTTGAGACTCTGAGGGTGTTCCTGTGGACGATGGCGATGCCTCCTCCGACTCCGTTGGTGCGGTCCCTGCGGGTGATCTTGTATCCGTCCAGGATGGCAATGGCGATGTCGGGGGCTGAAGCGGGATTCAGCCAGGTCTCCGTCAGGAATGCGACGTCTGGGGAGGTTGAGTCGAGAAGGTCCCAGAGTTCGATGGCGTGTTTGCGGGCGGAGCGGGTGTTGAGGAGGATGCATCTGAGGTAGTTGGGTTCTTTCCTGGGCGGTGGTTTGGCGGGGCGGGTGCTGGCGAAGCTGCAGTTCCGGCAGGTGAAGGGCCCTTGGGTGCGCTTCGGGGTGGCCTGGTAGCAGGCGTGATCTTTTCCGGGGTTGAGTGCGTGGAGGGTGCTGGCGTCGTATCGGCGTCTGTTGATGTGGCGGGCGCGGGGGATGCCCGGACCAGGGGGTCTGGCGCTGGGCGCGGTCACGGCGCGGACGGGCGCAGACGGGGCTTGCCTTAGGCGCGCCTTCGGCGCGCCAGCGGCGCGGCCGTGCAGCGGCCGCCATAAATGGGGAGGTGGGAGGGAGGAGCAGGGAATAGGGCAGCGAATGGGCAGTGAGGGGGTGGGGCCGCAGCGGCGGGAAACAGGCACAGAAGGGAAAACGAGCACAATCAGGGGCAGCAAGGGGGCACAGAAAGGAAAAAACGAGCACAATCAGGGGCAGCAAGGGGGGCACAGAAAGGAAAAACGAGCACAATCAGGGGCAGCAAGGGGGCACAGAAAGGAAAAAACGAGCACAATCAGGGGCAGCAAGGGGGGCACAGAAAGGAAAAGCGAGGCACAATCAGGGGCAGCAAGGGGGGCACAGAAAGGAAAAACGAGCACAATCAGGGGCAGCAAGGGGGCACAGAAAGGAAAAAGCGAGCACAATCAGGGGCAGCAAGGGGGCACAGAAAGGAAAAACGAGCACAATCAGGGGCAGCAAGGGGGGCACAGAAAGGAAAAAACGAGCACAATCAGGGGCAGCAAGGGGGGCACAGAAAGGAAAAGCAGAGCACAATCAGGGGCAGCAAGGGGCGCACAGAAAGGAAAAAACGAGCACAATCAGGGGCAGCAAGGGGGCACAGAAAGGAAAAACGAGCACAATCAGGGGCAGCAAGGGGGCACAGAAAGGAAAAACGAGCACAATCAGGGGCAGCAGCAGGGCACACAGACGGAGCTGTGTGGTGGGGGAGCGACCTACCAGTCAAGGTCAGGGGTCGCTCTCTTCACCACGCAGCGGCCGCCATAAATGGGGAGGTGGGAGGGAGGAGCAGGGAATGGGGCAGCGAATGGGGCAGCGAATGGGCAGTGAGGGGGCGGGGCCGCAGGGGCGCAGCGGCGGGAAACAGGCACAGAAGGGAAAACGAGCACAATCAGGGCATCAAGGGGGCACAGAAAGGAAAAGAAAACGAGCACAATCAGGGGCAGCAAGGGGGCACAGAAAGGAAAAAACGAGCACAATCAGGGGCAGCAAGGGGGGCACAGAAAGGAAAAACGAGCAGAATCAGGGGCAGCAAGGGGGCACAGAAAGGAAAAAACGAGCACAATCAGGGGCAGCAAGGGGGGCACAGAAAGGAAAAACGAGAACAATCAGGGGCAGCAAGGGGGCACTGAAAGGAAAAACGAGCACAATCAGGGGCAGCAAGGGGGCACAGAAAGGAAAAAACGAGCACAATCAGGGGCAGCAAGGGGGCACAGAAAGGAAAAACGAGCACAATCAGGGGCAGCAAGGGGGGCACAGAAAGGAAAAAACGAGCACAATCAGGGGCAGCAAGGGGGGCACAGAAAGGAAAAACGAGCACAATCAGGGGCAGCAAGGGGGGCACAGAAAGGAAAAAAAACGAGCACAATCAGGGGCAGCAAGGGGGGCACAGAAAGGAAAAACGAGCACAATCAGGGGCAGCAAGGGGGCACAGAAACGAAAAACGAGCACAATCAGGGGCAGCAGCAGGGCACACAGACGGAGCTGTGTGGTGGGGGAGCGACCTACCAGTCAAGGTCAGGGGTACAGTTGCGCAAAGCCCCAGCAGAACAAGAGGCAGGGGCACAAGGGAACACACCAAGGGCCACGGCGGTGGACCAGAACGAGCAGACATGCGCAACCGGCGGCTGGCCACACCATGGAGCAGTGCACCCAGAACAAGCCAGGCGCAAGCCGAGGACAGCGGCCAGGGAAATCCAGAACAATCCCCAAAGGGGGGCCGTGCCAGAGACACACACCGGCCCACAAAAAGAAGTGGGACCAGCCAGAAGAGAAAGAGGAGAGACACGGAGGAGGACGGACCAGCCGGCAACCAGAACACAGAAAAACCAGAAGAAACCTAGCCCCCCTGGAACACAAGACAGAGGACCAGGCCGAAACGCTGGACAGGAAGGCGGAATCGCCACAACACGATGCCGTAGACAGTATGCCAGGCTGGTCTAGCGATGTAGCGAACACTGAGAATGACAGACGCCGGAGCAGCGCAAGCTGCACCAAGACAAAGGCAAAAGACACCGCACCAGCGGTATACAGTGATGCCAGGAAAGGCAAGGAACCCGAAAAAGGGCAACCACACCTCCCCAGCACAGGACAGAGCTATGTAATAGCTACAAGTACCCCACTTTGGGCATGATACGTCCCAAGGAAAACATGGGAACACCCCTTAGGAAAAGAATCCGCAGCAGAGGACAAGAACATAAAGGACCTGTGGGTAAAACCACAGACGGCTTGCCAATCAGCCAAAAAAGACACAGAAGGCCCAACCTGAGGACCTATATGGGTTTACCAACCGCCAAAAAACCACAAAAGCCAAAAGGGGGCTGTATTAGCAGCCAACAGTACAGAGGGGCCAACCTAAGGACCCCGAAGGCACGCCAAACCACACGGAACACACAACCGGGCCAATTGAAGCACTAGACCCCCGAAAAAGGTGGGATAACGCCTCCCATAAAGCACCAGAAGACCGACAGGCCAAGTTTACGGAGGGGAGGAGGCCGAAGCCCCGCAAGAAGCCGCTGAATGGCGGAGTCCGCATGGGTGTTAAACCAAAGAACCCCATCAAAAGGCAGGTCAACCAGACGCTCCCTAATATTCTCCGGAAAACGCCTTCCCTCAACCAAGCATGGCGACGGAGAGCTACGGAACTTGCCATAGCGCGGCCGAGAGCATCAGAAACATCTAAGGCTGAACGAAGAATAAACTCGGCCAGCTCCCGGCCATCCAACACATGGGGTCGCAGAGCAGCGCGGACACTTTCGGGGAGGCACCAGACAGAAGGGACTCCACAGAATCCCACAGACTGGAAGTAGCCCTGGCCAACACACAAAGTGTGTTGAGCGCTCGCAAAGCAGCACTAGAGGAAGCGAAGATGCTACGCCCCCACGAATCCAACCACCGGGCCTCCTGTGACGGAGGAAACAACACCAAGGGCAAGGAAGGAAAAGCAGTTTGCAGAAGAGGACCCTGGGTAGAAGGGTGGAAAGAAAGGCAGACTGGATCGTGCGGAGCAGGTCGATGGCGATGGAGGAGCGGCTGAGGCACGGGATCACCCGTGGCAGGACGCCCCCAGGCCCCCAGAAGAGAAGTATGGAGCGAAGCTTCGAATGGAAGAAGCAGCTCCCGTCCACCAGAGCCCTGATGGAGAACCTCTAACAAATGGTCCGTAGGGAATGGGGTGCCGGGGTCGCCCATGCGCAAAATGCCAGCGGCCGTGGAAATGGCCCGGACAAAAGCTGCACCCGCCTCCGTAGGGCGTCGTGGGGGAGAGAGCAATTCCTCCGTTAGCGATGGCTGTAAACTAAGCCGGCCATCCCCGAGTCCAGCTGGAGGAAAAAACGGCCAGCCCCTGAATGGCGGAGGATCCACGGACAAGTGGGGGGCCTGAGGTGCCTCCGGGGAAGGCCGAGATCGCGGGGACGGCGAAGAGCCCTCCCTCGAAGACGCTGGGGAAAAAGCAACGACGCGGCGTCCCGTCTCCGGGGAAGAGGAGACAAAAAGGTGACAAACATCCGGAGAGGAGGGGACCTCTGGAGACGAGTCGACGACCCGACGCCGGCACAGCGCCGTGGACGTCGACCGGCGCTGTGACCGGGGACGCAGAGTCGACCCCCACCACCACTGGCGCCGTAGGAGAATTGGGTGGGGTCAGAGCCGGGGCGGCTAAAGAACGGCGCCGAAAAGGCGCCGACTCGACCTCCGACGACGCAGCCGCCTGCGCGGAGGGCCGAGAGGGACCCGGGGAAGTGCCCCGCCCCTAGCCAGCACCGGCGGCGCCGCCAGGGCCGACAGCCGTCGGCGCCTGAGCGGCATCGACTCGGCCTCCGGCAAGGCCGCCTCCTGCCCAGAGGACCGAGTGGGACTCGGGGACGAACCGCGAGTCCCGGCGACACCACAGGGACCCCCTCGGGGGTTTGCGGCAAGGCAGAGGCGCCGTGGGCCGAAGAGGGGAACACCGTAGGGCCGCACCTCGACGACACCACACCCCCAAAACCTGGAGCCGAACCCGTCGGCGCCGGAGCCGCCGGCGACTCCGCGGAAGGCCCCGCACGTGGAAAGGGATCCGCGGATGTCTCAGGAAGGAGGAGGGGCCAAGGAAGCCTGCGGAGCCGCAGCATAGGCCTCCATTTGGGCCCTCGTTGCCCCAACGCCAGGAAACGGCGGGTAGGGTGGCGACGAACGAGGCCGCATGTCCCGAGGAGAACCCGCGCCCTCTGCAGAACGGGGACCAGGCCTCGGGGACAAGCTATAAGACTTACCGGCGGGCGAGCGACGCCCCTGGGGCCTCGGTGAAGGACGATGTCGGAAGCGGAATCGGCGGTTCTTGGACCCTTCCGCGGGGGACGGACGCGGTGACGACACCGATCCGGACAAGCGGGCCGAAAGGAGTTTCATCCGGCGCTCCCGCCGGGACTTCGGCTTCAGATGCTGGCAAGCGTTGCAGTCCGTAGAATCATGGTGCTCGCCCAAACACCACATGCAAATAGGGTGAGGGTCCGTCGCCGACATCTGACGCGCACAAGAAGAACACGTCTTGAAGCCCAAAGGCATTCGCACACTGTTCCATAACGCAAAAGCGTGAAAAGAAGGCCTGAAAACAGGCCAGGGACATGGTTCCGGATCCGCGTTGTGGTGCGGAAAAGAAGGAAACCGATGTCAGCGCGCCGGGGTGGGGCTTATGTGACCTCGCTGACGTCACGCCCACGGACGACGTCAGGGCGGAGTCGCGTGGTACCGCCCCCCGGCGCAGAGATGCTGGGGCAAAGAAAGTTTTCCGGGTCCAGTCTCATGCCTGGGGATAATTCTACGTTAAGGAATCTGCGGCTAGTAGTCTCTATCAGATACGGAGTTTCCTGTAGTGGGGTGCACGTCGTCTCTTAAATATTTGGGAGTCTGGGTGGATAGAGACCCTGAAGTGGTCATCCGGCTGAATTACAGCACAGCTGTCACAAAACTGAGGGATCAGATAGCAAGATGGATTAGGCTTCCCCTATCGCTGGCCGACCGACTTGCCCTAATGAAAATGGTTGTTCTCCCTAAATTTTTATACTTTTTTGTTAACATCCCCATCCCCCTCACGCTCGATTTTTTTAAAACACTGCAGTTCTGTATGGTAACCCTGGCCTGGGCAGGCAATCAACCCAGAATTAGCTGGCAAACTCTTACTCGTCCATATGCGCAAGGAGGTTTTAACGCCCCAGATCTATACCTATACTATTTATGTGCCCATGCACACTTTGCCCACTATTGGTACCAACCCCACAACTTCATCGCGCACGTAGCTGTCGAAGCAGACGATGCACACCCAACACCACTCAATGCTATACTACTACATGAGCGCAAGCTAATAAATCTTAAAGCCGCTAGCCCACTGGAGAGCACAATTAGAGCTTGGAAAACATTAGCGCTGCGCGCAGGCAAATCTCCAATATATGTAGATAAGCTGCCATTGCTTCACCACCCTTCAATTTCTGTCACAAATCAAACTGGCGCACTGGTGGTGCTGCAGGAAGCAGGCTTCCGCACATTTGGCGATACTTTCCCATCTGGGGAGTTCATTTCGTTAGTGGACTTTATAAATGGCCGCAGCGGTACTCTAATGCAAACGTTTGTCTATCACAGGTTAAGGGCGGCCATGAAAGCTCTATATCCCAGTTTCCCCCAATAACTGCCTAAGTTGTTATCGCTCAGAACTCTGCTAGTAAGCACAGACAGGAAAAACCTAATAACTAAACTATACAAAGCCGCTCAAAAAGAAACTAAATGCCCAGCCGACACTCCCAGGGACAAATGGAACGCAGCGTTAGATACACAAATCACGCTGGAGGACTGGGAAGCATGCTGTAGTCTATTAGACAAACTCACTTCTAATTGTAATCTAAAAATTATACATTTTAAATACCTACAACAGGCATACTATACCCCCAGCAACTACATAAATATGGGTTGAGACAGGATGCTAAATGTAAACGCTGTAAGGTAGATGAAGCAGATTTTATCCACCTCGCCTGGCTCTGCGCGCCCATAGCAGAATATTGGAAACAAGTAACAGCCACACTGACTGAGATGGTGGGGATAGTAATCACACGCACACCGGCAATCTGTCTGCTGGGCCTGCTCAAATCAGTGCCAAGTGTTCATCGTAAATTGGTAGCTGTTGAACTACTATTAGCTAAGCGCCGCATATCAATTTGTTGGGGTGGGGAAAAAGTGCTGCAAAAGAATGACTGGTTGCGTGACATGGCCTACTGTAAAACACAACTCGAGACGTATGCAGAGGACCCACCTGAAGCATCACGACCAAAAGACATTTGGGACCCTTACGTGGTATATATGTTAAGTGCAAACCCAGAAACAGATGTATGATTCACATAAACTTACCGAATGTCGGAACAAAGTACATACCATTTAAATACACTGTGTCGATGGCACGGTCAGGCAAAGTAGTAAAAATATATAACTAGCATAGAGTCTAACAGGTGACTGAGTATGTTGTTTATTTTTAAATTAATAACTGCTAGAATGTATCGTGCAACTGAAGCTTATACCATGTAATCATAAATATGGGAAACTGCAATGCACGTTGAAAAGTGATGTAACTTGTGTATGAAACTCAATAAAAAAAAAAAAAATTATAAAAGAATAAAATTTAAAAAAAAGGACATGGCAGCACCTCAGATTTTGGCCCATGATGAGTCAGGCGCAGTTCCTTGCTGCTACCTGGAGTGAAACAATGTCTGTCAACAACAGGGGATCTATAGCATAATCTAAATTGACTGAAGCAGGTCAAAAAAACTGTTTGTGTATCACAATTGTTCTGCGTCGAAATATTAGCAAAGTAAGGCTGAGATATTCAAAGGTGGCAATCTGATTTGGGCTCACAAGAGAAAGAGTGAAGAACCAGTCACCAATGGGGTCCCACAAGGCTCCCAGTTATCACTGGACTTGTTTAACATCTACTTGGCCCTTTAAAAAAAAAAAAAATTCCATTCTCATGACTGGGTGTAGTTTTATGCTAATGACCCCAACTGTATATCAAATCTGAACCTATTGATTCCCTTCAAGCCAGTCTATTGCCAATACAGTCTTGGGTGGTGGCCAACTTAAAAGCTCTAATACTGCGCTAGTTTTTCAGGCCAATGGTACACCACATCTGATTAACATGCAGCACCGGATGTCTGTGGGATGGACAATACTGCATTCCTACAAGTTTAACCTGTGTTGAGGGGCTGCTATTGCAATTAAATTATTTAAAACTTGTGCTGCCCCGAGAAGTCTTGAGCATGGGACTATGGTAATACAAGTTGCGACACACTTGCACCTGGACTTAATACAACGCACTGTATGCTTGTCCCTCTTAAATCTACCTCCAGAACACAGAGGGGAACGGAATACCACTGTTGGAGTCATTTTTAAGCTAAGAAAAGAGTTTAGATCAGTCGTACAGGGAGTTTGTTTTATAAGCTTAATGTTACTGAGTGAACGGGTTTAAAATTGGCTGGCTGGTGTATAAATGTTGTCATTACCTTGCTCCAGGCTAACAAACATCAAATTCATACTGTAAATACAGTAGTACAAAAGATCGCTAAAGTCTTCAAAAGGCGGCCGATCCGTTCCTGTTCTGCGCCTTGCCTTGGGGAACTCCATCCAGCTAAATTTCCTCTGGTTCTCATCCATTATTTCTTTTAGAAAAATATTAAAATCTTCCTTCTTTCAACAACAGAATCACAGCAGTTAGGTTGCCACAAAAAGACAAAATTCAGATGACTGAGTAACAAATATTATTATTTACTTATGAAGACAACCTGGAGCCTTCAGTAACGCGTTATCTGGTAGAGACATGATCTAGCCGCAAATTCCTTATCTTTGAATTTCCCAGGCGTCAGGCTAGATCTGGAAGACTTTTGCTCGAGCAAAACACTTGCGCGCTGGGAGGTGGCATCCGTTGGCTCTGCCGGACATCGGCAGTGTCGTCCGCACCGGAAGTGACGTCGTCGTCATCTATATAGGCGCCACCTTGGTGCGACTTTTCACAACTTTCCAGGCCAGGAGCGGGGAGCCATGAAGTGCACCAACAGTGGTGTGTTTAGAACAACTAAGACCCTGAAAGGGATCAGCCCTGACCCTTAAAACCTGTCCGCAGTGCGGGGAGGTTGGGTGGCTCGGTAAGGAATCTGCGGCTAGATCATGTCTCTACCAGATAAGGCGTTACAGAAGGTAAGTAACTTGTCCATCTGATAGAGACATCTAGCCGCAGAATCTTTACCTTTGAATATATACCTAAGCAATGCTAACCCTGGAGGATGCACTGTGGACAAGGTTAGACCAGGAAGTCCTGCAGGATAGAGCGGCCAAAAAGGCCATCTCTTCGGACTTGACTGTCCAGGTAGTATTGTTTGGCAAACGTGTACAGGGATGCCCATGTTGCTGCCGGACAAATGCCTAGGACTGGAACTCCATGTTTCAATGTCATGGTAGCAGCTTAGCTCTGGTGGAATGAGCCCTTAAACCTTTTTTTAGGAGGCTGTTTTTTTACCAGAGCATTGCAAATTTGTATGCATAGTGCAACCCATTATGAGACAGTCCTCTTCTGCATCGCAAGACCTTTCTTTGATCCAATTTACCACACGAAGAGTTGGTCGTCCACCCGGAACTCTTTAGTGCGGTCAAGGTAGAACGACAACGCTCTTCTTGTGTCCAGGCGGTGGAGTCGCTCCTCCTCTTTAGAGGGGTGTGGAGGAGCATAGAAAGTGGGCAAGGTGACCGATTGCCTCATGTGGAATAATGTTACCACTTTCGGTAAGAAAGAGGCCCTAGTGTTAAGCACCAGCTTATTAGGGAAGATGGCCAGGTAAGGAGGTTTGGATGACAGAGCCTGCAATTCGCTCATCCTCCTGGCAGAAGTTATAGCCACTGAAAGGCTGTTTTGATGATAAGCAGCCAGAGGGGGCAGTTGTGCAGAGGTTTGAACGAAGCACACATCAGAAAGGCGAGAACCAAATTAAGGTCCCACTGAGGCATGATGAATGGGGCAGGTGGAAAAGCCCCTTAAGAAATCTATTTACAATAGGGGATTTAAATTAATAGGGTTGGTTTGGCAGCCTCAAGAAGACAGACAAGGCCGAAAGGTACCCTTTAAGAGTGCCCAGAGCAGAGCCCTGCTGGGCAAGAGTTAAAATAAAGAGAAGGACTTGAGAAAGCGAAGCAGAACAGGGATCAATAGACCTTTCTGTACAATATTTTACAATTTCTTTTCACCAGCAGGCATCCACGGTCTTGGTAGAGGGACGCCTGGCTGCCAAAATAACATTGCAGACTTGGGGAGAAAGGTCAAACGCTGTCAACTGCCGCTGCTCAATCTCCACGCAAGAAGGCATAGAGTTGACACGTTTGGGTGGAGGACCCTCCCCTGCTGCTGCGACAGAAGATCCTCCCGAAGGGGCAGCCTGATCGGAGGATCGATGCTCAGTTGGAGAAGCTCAGGATACTAGACTCTCTGTGCCCAGTCCGAAGCCACAAGAATGACTTGGACCCGTTCGGTCCTGATCTTCTTGAGCACTCTGGACAGGAGTGGTATTGGCAGAAAGGCATACAGGAGGCCTGTGCTCCACTCGAGACAAAAAGAGTCACCGAGCGAGTGCCACCTTGGAAACACTGGCCAGCAAAACAGCTGACATTGCGCGTTCTCAGCGGAGGAAAACAGATCTAACCAAGGCATCCCCACTTCTGAAAGAGACCTTGTACCACCTCCGGATGGTGACGGATGACTGAATTCGTCCACACTGGCGTTCAGGGGCCCTGCCAGGTGTTGAACCACCAGGGATATGCCCTGCTGTTCCAGCTATGTCCAGAGTTGAAGGGCCTCTTGACAAAAGGGTCCACAACCCCACCCTGTCCTGTTTGTTGCAGCACCACATGGCGGTTGTGTTGTATGTGAACGCCTGAACTAGCTTTCCCTTGATGGATGGAAGAAAAACTTTCAATGCCAAATGAATTGCTGGGAGCTCCAGCAAGTTGATGTGGAGCCGGATTCTGCCAGAGACCAGAGTCCTCTGATCTCCACCTTTCTCAGATGGCCGCCGCATCCCAGGGGTGACACATCTGTCACTACTGTGTGATCTTGTTGGGGAAGGGAGAGGGGTCTACCTCTGACCCAATCGCCGTTGGTCAGCCACCACTGCAGGTCCTGTGCAGTTCCCTCTGAGATCTGGACCATGTCGGAGAGATAACCTTGATGCTGAGCCCACTGGAACTTCAGGTCTCACTAGCAGGATGCAGGAGTCCAGGAGGCCCAGCAGCCTCATAGTCAGTCTCACCGAAATCCATGATAGAGGCTGAAACATCGGTATCATAGCCTGAAAATCCTGGACTCGCCACTCAGGGAGATAGGCCCGAAACTGCACTGTGTCCAGAACAGCTCAGATGACAGGGAGCTTCCGAGAAGGTGTTGATAGTAAACTCCAGTGAAGGCGGGAGGTTCACCGCAGCATGGAGGTGGGGCAAGTCTGGGGCAAGCTTGCATTCAACAGCCAGTCGTCGAGATGGGGGGGGGGGAAGACTGACACCCCTCATCTGCGCAGATGAGCTGCGACCACCGCCATCACTTTGGTGAACACCAGAGGAGCGCTGGTAAGGCCAAAGGGGAACACGGTCAACTGAAAGTGCTCGTGGCCTACCGCGAACCGCAGGTAACGCCGATGAGCAGGTAGGACTGGAATGTGAAAATAGGTGTCCTGCAAGTCCAATGCTACCATCCAGTCTCCTGAGTCTAGGGCAGTGAAGGCCTGAGCCAGAGTGAGCATTTTGATAATTTCCTTTTTGAGGCAGTAGTTGAGGGCTCGCAGATCTAGGACAGGACAAAGGCCCTTGTCTTTTTTCAGGACCAGAAAGTAGTGGTAAGAGCAACCATAGCCTACTTCTGGCACCGGAATCCTCTTTATGGCTCCCTTGGCCAAGAGAGTCCTGACTTCCTCCTGAAGCAAGTTCAGGTGGTCCTCCGTCAGCCGTCCGTAACTTGGAGGCAAGGAGGAAGGGGTAGTCTCGAAGGGGAGGGAGTAGCCCCTTCGGACTATCTGAAGAACGCCACCTGTCCGATGTGATGTTTTGCCAGTTGTAGAGGTGATGGCTGATCCTGCCACCAACTGGCCGCCCATGATCTTGAAGGGTCGGACGAGGGAGGTTTGGAGGCAGCAGGGGGAGGAGAGGACTGATCCGACCTCTGGCCGCACGACCAACGGGGTCGAAAGGAGCAGCACCCACGACCGCGCAGAGGTTATTGAACTTGCGTGATTTTGTGGCTGGGATATGATGGCACAGCTGAAAGCCCCTTTCGTGGCCGCGAAAGGCAGATGGGGGACGGGTGGCCACTGAGAGGCCGAAGGACTTGGCCGTGGCCCGTGAGTCCTTAAAGCGCTCCAGGTCCATTTCTGCCTGGTCTCCGACGAGATGAGTGCCATCAAAGGGCATTTCCATAAGGAAAGCCTTGACATACCCTGAAATGCCAGAAGTGCTCAGCCGGGACCTGTGGCAGCACTTACGCAACCGTTTCCCACAAAGAGTGAGAGTAACGGGCCAATATGCATGCGGTGTCTATTCCATTACCTGTCCTCGGGTGTGGAAGGGAACGCACCTTGTGAGGTAGAGGCTTGGACCACCAAGCTCTCGGGGGTAAAGTGGTTGGTAAGGGATTTTGGGTCACCCAGTGCAGGGCAATGGCGGCAGGTGATTGTCCTATTCATAGGAGCCCCTGGGCTAGGCTTGGACCAGGTTCCCAGAAGGACATCAGTCAAGGGCTTGTTGAAAGGTTGGAGTGGTTTCAAGGAGTATACACCCAGCTGCAGGACCTCTGCCAAGATGTTCATCTTGACCTCCACCAAAAGACGCTGAAGATCCAGGACCTCAGCTGCCTTTCTCACCACTATAGCATATGATGTTCCCTCCTCTGTATCCATGGTAGGGGGAGAAAGCAGACCAGAATTTGGAGAGATGTTGAGTCCACTGGCCTCATACCAGTCCATTTCGTGCTCAGGCTGGTCTTGTAAAGGGTTCAGCGACCCCACCCAATCTTCCTCCATTCCTAGCCCTTCAAAATAAGGGTGAGGAACTGACCTTAGAACCAAGAGTGCAGTCGGCAGCAGAATCAGTGCCGCTAGGCGTCGATCGGGCTCTGGGTGGTCAGGAATAAGAATGGGGCTGGTGGCATTGGTAGTCTCAGCACAGAGGCCAGCCCCACGGAAGGCTGCAGTGGTACACCGGTCCAGATCCACCACCAGATCCATTGGGGGGGGCATCAGGGTCAGAACCTGATAGAGCTCCCTCTGAGCCTCCGGGGCTCGAAGGCACGCTGGAAGGGTTAGGTCGCCAAATATGAGGCCCATGGCGTCATAAAATTCTTTAAGCTCCAGGAAAGGCAGGGAAGTGCGAAGCCGACCCAGGCGCAGGGTCCGCAGAACGAAACCTAGAGTGCAGAGACTCCTCCGTCACGTCGGCCAACATACAGGGAGAAGTTGAAGAACGCTTCGACTTGTGTTTCTTTTGGGTTCCGAGCGCTGAGCCGCAAACAGCTTTAGGGACAACTTTCTCAAAGCTTTCGGGAGCCATGGGCCGTCAGGCGGAGTACGACTGTGTCGTGGTCGTGCTCCAGGCATCAGAGACAAATTAAGAGTGGATCCGTCACCGACATGGCGTGATGGCAGGCGCCGCATGGTTTGAATCCAGAAATCTTCTTCGACAGGTTTGGAAAAAACCTAAACCTCAAAAACCGTCAACTAAACGTCCAAAAAAGCCTGTCAAAAGTGACAGAGGGTAGCTCTCTTCACTCACCCCCAGTCAAGAGATCTGGGTTTAATCCATTGCTCTTTTGCTCACTATACCACCCCAGTTTGGACCCAGCCATATGCAAATCAGTTTTGACCCTGCTCTTCATTGGAACAGGCCAGCCTGAACTGCCAGGCAAGGTCCTCCCTGGACCAGAAACAAGCATCCTGGGACCGGTTACGGGGTGTATCACCCCTCATCAGCCAGGCTAGCTTGAATTCAGTGGCACAGCGAGCAAGGGAACCTCGTCTGGGCATACCCTTAGCCATTTAGGGCGAACATAGCAAACAGAACAAGATGATGGACGGAGTGCTCAAACTTTTCAACCACTCCCCCCCAGTAAAAGATTATTTGCATATGGCTGGGTCTAAACTGGAATGGTGTGGCGTGCAAAAAAAATGGATTTAACCCAGATCTGTGACCGGGGGTGAATGTTTGATTTGTTCAGCATTCCGTCCATCATCTGTTCTTTTTGTAAAACATAGCAATGACATACATAAAAAATGCAGCGTCACATATACATTATTAATATACAAAAAGGTGCAGAACAAATTACTGCCAACGGTAATTCAGAAAGCAGTAGCTTACAAAACAAAACACGCTGACTCCTTAAAGAGGCTTAAAACACGGAAAAAGCATAGTTCAAACTCTTTAAACGCAAGAGTCAGAAGAAAACACAGTAAACACACGGAAGACTATTTACATTAAATGTATATGATCACCGGTGAGAACCTATCAAATGGGGAGAAGCAGACTGATTGACTTTGAACGGCCCAGAATTTGATACTAACGAAGTTTCATGTGTGCAGAGTAGATTTACTGAAACCCATCACAAGGGATGCCTTCCCTGCATGGAGGGGTCATGACATTCTCTGTCTGTAGCCTCACAACATTAAATGCTGGCTCGGGAAAGGTTCTGGGCTGGTGGCCAAAGACTGCAGTCAAAGGGATAGTATAAAGCACTGAAAGGACTTAGCCCTGCTTGCTTTCTGGGTCAAACCCATAAAAAACTATATTCGTTAGCACAACCTCTTGTCACCAGTGCCATCACTTTAACTAAAAGCAGCGAGCGAGAGAAGTTTTTTCCAGACTTTCTTTGTGGCTTTCGTTTAGGCTGTGAAATCACTCCTCAAAGATCTGTCCTCAAAGCCAATCTTTTTATGCATGGCCAAACACTGGATGTTTCTTACTTCCTGCCGAGGAATCACAACATACAAAGTGGTAAACGACGAACTGTGTCGCTAATACTGCTGGACAGCACACATTTCCAACCGGTTATTCGATTCACAAAACTATAAGCGTACATAAGCGAAGCTTACAATTTGCCTAAATTACGGACATAGGTGTGAGATTCACATATGATCCTGGCACAAGGCTCTGTTCCCTAACTCTCTGCATTGTGGTGATTCCATACGAGTATTTGAAAAGTTTATTTTTCCACCCAAAAAATGTTCTCCCTGCGCACGCACTTTATAATAATGTCTAACACTCGAGTATCTTTCAAAACTTTGTGCACTACTTAGAAAATAATCAGTCTAAATATCTGCAGTACAGAGACGTGTAGAAATGCATTACCAAATGTTTCTATCTATAAATTTATGACTGGGTGGGTTTCAGCTTCATTCGCACCATTGGCCACCACTTTGACATTCACGTAGGAGCACCCACTTTCACGTATCTAGTTTTCACTTACGAATGCGGACGTTCTGTACTTGAAATAAGTTCAGCGAACTTTTATGAGCCTTTGCAGCTCTAACATATTCGTTCCTGCCTCTGTCAATCAACACCGACTCGTGCAAGTGTGATTCACAATTTTTTTCTATGCTCATACATGGAAAAAAGTATTTTCGTTAATTGGCACCAACAAGTTTTGGATAGCATTTGAAATGCAGCAGAATGATTTTTAAATAAAAAAAACTACTAATCTAAAAATATGAAACCGTGGTGGTGGGATGAAACTAAGACACCCTCACTGAGAAGCTTTTTTTCAATGCTTATATCTTTCTTATGAGAAACTATTTTCCATACAACCTATCACGTTTTAAGTTTGTCTACTGTAAATGAAGCCGTTATAGGTTCATAATTTCCTTCATAAATGGTGAAAATAAAGATGTGGGACTCAAGTTTTACTGTACATGGGCAAAATAAATCTGAAAATAAATAAATGTGCCATCTGGGCATTTCAAGCTCTGAATTCAAAATTCTGAACGTAATTATTTTCAGACATTTCCTGAAAGGTTTTGGGCAAAGCTAGGTAGGCCCTTCTCTCTTTTGTCGGGAGCCATTTTATTAAGGCTTTACATCTGAATGCAATAAAGCGAGGGCACAGAAGCCCTGGCTGCAGCCGAGGTGCCAAGGGTTTTTTTGTTAGGTGCTTTGAATGCTCTGTAGAGGGGCTGCTGGTGGAAAACGGTGCCTCAGCAGATCCCAGTGAATCCCAGGCCTGTGCCCCTTTCTGTTCTTTGTAGAGTAACGCATTCTGTGCGGCAGAGAGCCGACAATTTAAATAACTACACTTTAAAACAAACGCGGCATTGATGATAATGTGTGAAACTGGTAGAGCCCGAGGCGCTCAAGTTCCCACCATTGTTGACTTGACAACAGGATATAATTGCTTACTTACTTGGCGGCGAATTTAACCATCTGCTTGCTTGCACGGTCTCCCACAGCCACCAGGGCCTGAACATTAAACTGCTGCTGACGCAGGACCAGGAAACACTGCTTCCCTGGAAAGGCAGACACATGGAGCAGGTGCATCAGTTCCGGGGAAGGAAGCAAGTTCAAGAACTAGTTTCGTCAGGCATTTTTGCTCATTTTAACAGTTCCCAATTTTGTCTATTCTATATGCTGGTTGCAAGAGTGGAAATATTATTATACGGTAAAATAATATTTTATTTCTATTTGGGGCCCAATTCTCACAGGAAGTTCCCATTATAGTTTTTATGACAGCCTCAGGAAAAGTGTAAACAGACTCTTTCTGTCCCCAAAACATTTTGTTGACTTTTCAGCGTTCACAGAGTCTGCCTAGATTGATTACAAGAGGCCTGGCTATTAAATTCCCATTTGGTTTGGCCTCTTTGTGTCTAGTGATTAGTGCCAGCTTTTCTCACAAATACTCGACACACCACTTTTATCCCACTTGATCCCAGAGGTTCCTGAACCCTGTGTTGTTAGTGTTGTTTCTTCTCACCTGCAAGGAACGAATCAACATACAAAGAAACAAATTATGCAACCCCCATATCACATCCAGCTAACAAAGAAAAACAGGAGCAATTATTGTTGGGCTTTAGTTTCTTTGGTTAATCTGCTCAATCGTTTTAATGTCCCAGAGTTTCTGATCTCACATCACGAGAAGATGCGGTATGTTTTTCGCACAAAGCTCCCAGTAAAGCCCTCATTACTAGCGGGCCTGTGCTTACCTGTGGTAATACCACATCCAGTGTTACTGATACATAGGTATTTATTGGTAATTCCGGGTCCTTTGAATTTTTCCAAAGGACGACATTAAGATCAATAAAGAGGATAATCTATCAGTTACCCAAAAACTGATAAACTGTTCAAAGCGGGCTTGTTTTATGTTTCGGTGCCAAAACCAATGATGAATTTGTAACTAGTGAATCTTACCTGTCCCTTTTGCTTGAAATCCAATTTACATTATTCAAAAGACTCAATGTTTCTGCAAATTGGTTACATGCGTCGATACTCTGGGTTACAACAGCAAGAACTACATAGGAATATTAGAATGTAGACAATCACACTGCCAGATAATTTTCATTCAGTTTATTAACACACTTTATTACCTATACAAACATTTTATAATAAGTGCGCGTTCCAGTGCCTCCTTGGAAAGAGAATAATCCTTTTATAAACAGATCCTAACTCCCACCTACTGCTCCCTGGTAAAACGGCAGGCCTGGACCATGATGTACTTTAAAACAAGCATTTTATAGGGCCCGTTGTGAGGAGAATTTATTTCAATGCTTCCACTCATCAGTGTCTTACAGTGCAAAACGCTGACTGAAGAGGTTTCGACTGAGAATTCCTTAGCAACTGAGTTACGAAACACGTTACCTTGTACATAGGTATTTAGTATCTGACAACTGTTAGAAATGGGATTTTTGGTAGGCTAGGGCATGTGCCAAAAGCCAGGCAGAAACCACCACTCTAGTCAGGATAAGGGAGTTACACTCCTAAAATAACCCCTGCTCACCCCTTGGTAGCTTGGCACGAGCAGTCAGGCCGATCTTAGAGGCAGTGTGTAAAGTTTGCACATAACCAACAGTAATACAGTGTAAGCACTACAAAAGGACACCACACCAGTTTAGAAAAATATCCAATATTTTTATATACTTAAGACAACCAAAAACGATAAAAATCCACAATACAGTACTTAAAAATCTTCAGTTATCAAAATATGCTTGAAAAACAGTTCCTTGATGTCGATAGCTCCGTCAGGGGCTATCACGGTGTCATGAACAAACAAATCCAAACAGTTCTGGCTGACCGCAGCTTCGCGGGCCAGCTACGGTGTCGGGAAGACCCGCAAACAGTACCTTTTAGAAATGCAGGGCATCGGCGACCTATCGTTGAGCTTCCGAAAGCACGGCGTCCGCAGGCGTCGGTTCCGGAGGTCGGTGCAGGAGTCGTCGGGGCCCTCGAAGTCACACGCGTTGCAGATCGAACTCCTCTCTGTTGAAGTCAGGAGCGCTGGCGTCGGGTGCTGCAGTGCGAAGTGCAGCAGTGCGGTGCCCTCAGGTCACGGTGCGAGCAGCGGCGGCATCAGATGGCGTCGTCGGTGAGACCAGGGTCGTGGTGCGAAGTGAATGCGGTGCTCGTCGCGGTGCAAGCAGCGACGTCGTCGTTGCTGAAGCGCTGTCGTCGGCTGACGAACTGGAGTCGATGGCTCCGGAGTCGGTAGGCCAAGGCTGCGGTGTGGGATGAGAGCGGTGCGTCGTGTAACTTTACGAGCGGTGCCCTCGAACCACGGTTCAAGCAGCGGCGTCGATTTCGGCGTGGAGCGTCATCGTCGGGGATACCAAGACGTCGTCGTGAAGCGAGGCGGTGCGGAGTGCGGTGCTCACAGGTCGCGGTGCGAGCAGCGGCTCGGTGGCAGAGTCAGCAGGCGTCGTCAGTGAGACCAGGGTCGCGGTGTGGCGTTGCGGCGGTGCCCTCTGCGGTGCCTTCAGGACACCGAGTCAGCAGCGGCATCGTAAACGTCGTCGGGTTGCTTTTCTTCTGTTGCAGCACAAAACACACAGTTCCCAGTGCTGAGGGCAGAAGAGCTTGAAGTCTTTGTTGTTCCTGAGACTTCTTGAACAGGGGGCAAGCTCTACCTCAAGCCCTTGGAGAAACTCACAAAAGTAGATTGCAGAAAGTTTAGTCCAGTCCTTTCACTGCCCAAGACAGAAGCAGCCACTGCAGGCCAGCACAGCAAAGCACACAGCAAAGTGGTAGTTCCTCCTCACAGCTTCTCCAGCTCTTCTTCTTGGCAGTCTTCTTGGTCCAAAAGAGTTCTAAAGTTCAGGGGTCTGGGCCCCAATATTTATATCCCAAAATCCTTTGATCTCTTAGGCAGAGAGTGTCTGTGCCCAGCCAGAACCAGTTCTGCCTTCTCTGATGTGGCTTCCTGGCAGGAGGTGGAGACGGCATTGTCAGAGGCAGACCAGGCCCATTCAGGTGCAAGGAAATCTCCTCCCCCTACTCTAAATGCAGCCCAGGTCTATTCGTCCCTTTCCTGACCCACCTAGACTATCCGGAGCCACTCCTGCACCCCAGCCCTCTGTCATCCAAACCCATACAGTCAATCCACATTCTAGCAGAGGCACACTGGATGACTGAGCAAGAAAATACCTACTTTCTAAAAGTGGTATTTTCAAACACAGAATGTAAAAATCACCTTCATTAAAAGATGCATCTTTAGGTTCTGAGTTCAGGCATACTAAACTTTATTTTCCTACCTAATTCCCCGGGCCAGTTACGTTTATAAGATGTTATAAACAAACTCCCCATTCTGTCCTATGGGGAACAGGTAGCCTTGCAATAGTGAAAAACGAAATTGGCAGTAATTCACCATCAGGACATGCCACACACACCAGGGCATGTCCTACCTTTCACATACACTGCACCCTGCCCACAGGGGTACCTTGGGCCTACCTTAGGGGTGGCCGACATGTAAGAAAAGGGAAGGTTAGGGCCTGGCAAGTGGGTGCACTTGCCAAGTCGACATGGCTGTACCAGACTGCACGCAGGCTCTGCAATGGCAGGCCAGAGTCACATTTACGGGCTGTTTGTGTGGGTGGGACAATCCAGTGCTGCAGCCCACCAACATGATTTGATTTACAGGCCCTGGCACATGCAGTGCACTTTACTAGGGACTGACACATAAATCAAATAGGCCAATCATGGAAACACCAATCCATAACACATTTTACCACAGGAGCACTTGCACTTTACCACTGATCAGCAGTGAGGAAAGTGCGCAGAAACACTACGCCAGCAAAAACAGAGTCAAAACCGGGAGGTCAGAGAGCAAAAACTCAGTGGAAACACGCCAAAAGATACCAAGTCTAACACATGTCCCCTCCAGCTGAAAGTAGGGAGAACTACCCAACCTCCTGGGAGTTCTCTTCACTAAGGCGGAAGAACCTCGACAGACCATCTGCATTGGCGTGTTCTGTGCCAGGGCAGTGTTCCACCGTGAAGACCATTCCCTGTAGGGAGATGGACCACCTCAGCAGTTTCGGATTCTCGCCCCTCATTTGCATCAACCATCTGAGGGGCCTGTGGTCTGTCTGAACCCGGAAGTGAGTCCCAAACAGGTAGGGCCTCAGCTTCTTCAGTGCCCAGACCACAGTGAAAGCTTCCCTTTCTATGGCACTCCACCTCTGTTCCCGGGGGAGCAGTCTCCTGCTAAGGATGACTACAGGCTGGTCTAGGCCCTCTTCGTTCAGTTGTGAGAGCACCGCTCCCACACCATGCTCTGAGGCGTCAGTCTGCACGACAAATTCCTTGGAGAAGTCGGGTGCCTTGAGCATGGGCGCCGTGCACATGGCGGCCTTCAGGGCATCAAACGCCTTCTGGCAGGACTCAGTCCAGATCACCTTCTTGGACTGCTTCCTGGAAGTCAGCTCTGTTAAGGGGGTAACAATGGTGCCATATCCCTTAACAAACCTCCTGTAGTACCTGGTGAGTCCTAAGAAGGCTCTCACCTCTGTCTGGGTCTTGGGGGGCTCCCAAGCCAGAATGGTGTCAATCTTGGGTTGTAGGGGCACAACCTGGCCGCTTTCTACCTGGTGTCCCAAGTACACCACGGAACCCTGCCCAATCTGGCACTTACTGGCCTTGATCGTGAGGCCTGCCCTCTGCAGAGCCCTCAACACTTCACCTAGGTGCTGCAAGTGTTCTTCCCAGCTGGAACTGAACACTGCGATGTCATCCAGGTAGGCGGCATTGAAATCCTCCAGCCCAGCCAACACCTGGTTGACCAACCTCTTAAAGGTGGCAGGGGCATTCTTCAACCCAAAGGGCATCACCTGGAACTGGTAATGTCATTCTGGGGTTGAGAATGCTGACCTCTCCTTGGCCCCATCGGTTAAGGCAATCTGCCAGTACCAAGACGTTAAATCAAACGTGCTGAGGAACTTGGCAGCTCCCAACCAATCAATGAGCTCATCAGCTCTGGGGATGGGGTGTGAGTCAGTCCTGGTGACGGCATTGAGCCCACGGTAGTCCACACAAAACCGCAGTTCTGGAGTGGCACCGGGTGCAGCAGCCTTTGGGACCAAGACCACTGGGCTGGCCCAAGGACTGTTGGAAGGCTCGATCACCCCTAACGCCAACATCTTAGAGACCTCCTCTTTAATGCTGGCCTTGACCCGGTCAGTCAACCTGTAAATCTTGTGCAGTAAGGCGTGGCTTGGCGAGCCAAGATGGCGGTTGCACCTTGAGTGTGCTCCCGGACCCCTCCGCCATCCGAACGCAATCCGCCCGTCTCTGACACCATCCTGTCCCGAGTCCTGTTGCCGCTGCCTTCCTACACCCCTGGCTGCAATCCTGGCCTTGGGGAGCCCGGCGACCCGGTGTTTTCATCGCTCTCGGCCAGCCTGCCGGATCCCCTTCTCTAACATGGTGGCCTCCTTGCTCTGACGCCGGGACCCCTGCGTTCCTTGGACTGGGCTGTCGCGCCCCCCCACCCCTGGCCTTCCGCGCTGGTGAAGACGACCCCCCGAGGCTGTACCGACTGGCGGTGGATTGTGGGCTCCCCCGGCGAGCCGCCCGCCGTGTCCTCCTCCCCCTGCCCGGCTGAGACTCTCCACACGCGGCCGCTGCCGCTAATCCTTACCTGCCGGTGCTGAGTGGCCATACCTGACCAGGGGGCTGGAGCGGCTGGCTGCGGCGGCCGGAGATGCTTGGACCGACGCCCTGGTCCCCCTGCGGCGCTGCCACAGTGCCGGCCGCCATTTTTGGGCGGCGGGAGACCTGGGCAGGCGGTGGTTGAGACCCGCCTACCACCCCCTGGACCACATGATTGGGGATCCGCTCGTCGGTGGCCTCGGAGATCTGGTGAGTGGCGGCGGCGGGGGGAGGGGGAGCTGGAACTGTGTTGTGAGAGGCCCCCACGTGCGCGCGGACCGCCCGCTCCTGAGGTGACTTGGGCCTTGAGTGCTGCAAATTGAGAACAGCTGATTGGGGGCCCCCCGCGCGTGCGACTTGTTGGAGTGTGGGAACGGCCCCCGGGTGGTGTTGCTTGCCATCTGGCCCTGCCAAGTCCCCATACCTCCTGTGCCCCGCTGCCTTTGAGCCGGCTTCCTTGGGTCCTGGCGCTGTTTGGTGGTGGCGCCCTGAGGCCGAATCTGGACTCCTGGCTGGGGGAGGTCTGGAGGGGTGGTGCCGGCCGTGTCCATCGAGCGGCGAGAGGCCCCGGGTGAGGGCCCTCTACCACCCACCTGCCCCCCAGCCTGCTCTTGCCTGGCCCAAGGCGGTCTCGGGGCCTATTGGCGTGGCGATCTCCCCAGACTGGCCTTGGAGGTCTGACTCCAGCCGCCCCCTCCTCCGAAGGCGGCGATGACGGAAACAGGGGTAATCGGCCACACTCATCGAGCAGCGTGAAGATCTCCGTTGCGGCCTCCCCTACTGCTCCCCCCTGACCTGTGCTTGCGGTACCGGCTAGGGGTCATGGGCCTGGCCTTAGATCTCTCATCGGCCTCCCACCATGCTGCCTCTAATTGGAATTGGGGCCGAAGAGGTGGAATCGGCCGCTAACACCGAGGTGTGTGAGGCCCGGGGGGACGCCTCCCCCACCGGCCCCCCCGCTTCTGCCCTGTTGATCGTTGACCCCCTGCAACGAAATCCTTCTGAGAAGACCCCCGGGCCCTCCGGCCCTGTTAAGTGGCACCATGGGCAGAGACAAACCGGCCAAGAACCCTGCCACCCAGACCAAAATGGACCGTTTCACCACTACAGATATGGGGCGACCGGGGAACTGCGGACAAAGAGCCCCCACCGGCCACGGATCTGTCTACCATCCTTCAGGCTATCCACGCCTCGCAATCCTCCGTGGAGGGCAAGATCGCGGAGGTCCGGGTGGACATGACCCTCATCCGGAAACGCCACGGCCCGGATCAAGGAGACCGAATCTCGAATTTCCACTGTGGAAGACGACTTGCAACAACTTAAGGGGCAAGTCGCTCGTCTCCAATCACACACTCAGGATTTACACCGACGGGCGGAGGACGCAGAAAACAGATCCCGCCGCAACAACCTCTGCCTGGTGGGCTTTCCGGAGGGGGTGGAGCTGGGCCCTGCTACGGACTTCTTGGAGAAGTGGCTGCGCTCATGGATCTCTGAGGGCTCCCTTTCCCCATGGTTCGCGATCGAGCGGGCCCACCACCTGGGGGGGTAGGAGTTTTAGACACAGCACCATTAGAATTTGGAATGCTCTTCCGCTCTCTCTTAGGAAGATTACATCCCTGCTTGAATTCAGGAAACATCTCAAGACCTGGCTTTTTAAAAACTAGTTTCCTGCGTCAGTGTGTGGTTCGCAACGCGCCTAGACACCTATGGGTAGTAGTGCGCTATACAAGTTGTTATAACATAACATAACACCATTCCCTCGCTCCTAGACCGCCGCCGGGAGCAGCTCCCCGACCGATTATAATGCGGATTCTCAGTTTAAGGACCGCGACTCCATCCTGGCCGAAGCCCGAAAACAGCAGCGACTCCGCTATGACAATCACACGATCATGGTCTTCCCAGAAAAACACTCAAGAGGTCCAGGGTCAGCGCCGCTCGTTCGGCGAAGTCAAGCAAAAGCTACGTGCCCTTAACATCCAATACAGGCTCCTCTTTCCGGCACGCTTACGAGTGGTGTTCTCCAACAAGACCCTATTCTTTGACACTCCTGCAGAGGCTTGGGCGACGGAGAAGCGTCCTTTACGGACCAACGACCGGAATCCACCGCCTGGCGATGTAGTCGGTGGGTCCGCCCGCCTAGAGATTTCGGGCCTCGGCGCAACCACTCCTGTAGGCGTCGTGGCCAGAGGCGAGCCCGCTCAGACTCCCCGTTGGGCCCCTCTCGGCTGCCGGTGCCGCTTTCTGGAGTTTCCCAGGCTGTGAGGCGGTCTGGCTCCTCCGGCCACCTGGATGCTGGGGATGTCTCACCCCGGCCTTCACTGCTGGACCTCCCGGACACAGATCTTTCACGTAGCCCGATGCTTCTCAGGGACCCTGTTTGAACTTGTCTCTGCCTGCCGGGACTGGCTCCGCAGCCGGAGACGGCGCATCAGCGCATCATTGCTTTCACTCCCGACGGACTTGATTATGTACATCCTGTCATGAGGAGGGGTCCTCCACGCTTCCCCATTCCCAAGCGTTTTAGTTTGGTCTTTTGTTAACTTTTTCACTGTTAGGGCGACAGATGCTTCCGTTCCTGAAGTGTAGGGCGGGGGGTGAGGGTTGGGTTAAGGTGGGGGGGACCGTTGTCCCAAGTTCTATTTTTTGTTTGTTTTTGCTGTTTCTTTGTTTTGTTGCACCAGCACTCACATGTCAACCTGCTCCATTCTCGGTGGGACACAATGATTCCTCTGCGGGCACCCAACCAAGCCTACTGGCGACCCAGTTAATGGCTGGGCTTCCCTGTGGGACTATACCCCACCACTGAGACCACCTACCACTATGCCTGACATACCTCCGCTAGGGGCCTCCCTGCGCGTGATGTCCTGGAATGTCAACGGCCTCCTGGTCCGTTTCAAGCGCATGGCTGTACTGCGATATGCGCAGCGCCTTGGGGTGGAGGTCCTACTGCTTCAAGAGACGCATTTGCTAGGTAATCACTGCCCCTTTTTAGCGCGATACGGGTACGATAGAGTTTGGCACTCAGGCTTCACTCGGGGCTCCCGGGGGGTGGCGATCCTGGTGAAACGTTCCCTCCCTATTGTGGCTGCGCATGTCACCCATGATGCCCAGGGCACCTTCGTGGCTCTGAGTGGCACACTGAACGGTGGCCCCCTTAACTTTGTCTCACTCTACTCTCCTCCTTCGATGTCAACAGCGACCCTAGCCAAATCTGCCGACCTCCTAGCTTCCCTGCCCTTGGGTTCCACTTTCCTCGGGGGCAACTTTAACGCGGTTTCCTCCCCTGACTTGGACACGACAGGCCCCCTTTCCCATGGTAGACTCGCACAGGCAAAGCAGTTGTCGACTTGGTCTGAATCGTTGGGTCTCTGCGACGCGTGGCGTATCTGGTACCCACACTCCAGGCAATTCACGCATACCTCAGCAGCTCACCACACGCAAGCGCGCATCAACACGATTTTCGTTCCCACGACTGATTGTCTCACCATCCAAGACGTTTCCATCCTCCCTCGAGGTATCTCTGACCACTCCCCGGTGATACTTAATACGGGCTCCCCTCCCGCCTCAATGTGTCAGACGTGGAGGCTAAACGCTTGGTTCCTTCAAGACAGGGAATTCCGGAAGGTGGTGGGAAAGGAACTCAAGCACTACTTTCAGACAAATGAGGGATCAGTATCCTCACCGGGCACCCTATGGGAGGCGGGCAAGGCCACGATCAGGGGGGTCGCCAAGGGCCAACTCAAACTCCAGCGGCAGGCATAGGTGGAACAAATTACCTCACGTGAGGCGCAGGCGCTGCGCCTTGAACAATCCTCCGCTCAGACCCCGGATGCCTCCGAGATGAGACTTCTTGCTCATATTCGTACGGAGATTAAGCAGCTTTCGCTGGATGCGGCCAAGCTCCTCTGGCGCTCCTCCGTTGCCAGGGTGTACGGCTGGGGCGACAAAAACGGCTCACTTCTCCACAGGCTAGCCACCTATCCCAGGGCGAACCGCATAATCCCTGAAATCATAACTCAGGAGGGTTCAGTGTGCCGCTCCCCAGCGGAGATGGCCTGTGCCTTCGCCTCCTACTACCGTCAATTATATGCAGCTAAAACTCCAACTCTCTCAGGCCTGTTGGGGGTCGGGAACAGCTGCCTCCCTCGCCTGGACCCCAGAGTTCAGGAGGATCTGGACCGCCCCATCACCCAAGAAGAAATTGGGGAGGCGATCACCCTTACCTCCTCCGGTAAGACGCCAGGTCCAGATGGCCTCCCCCAAGAATACTACGCTCTATATCGCGAAACCCTCGTTCCTCACCTTGCGAGTCTGTTTCGGGAGGCAGCTGAAAGGGGCTCCTTCCCTCCAGAGACAGATATG
Source organism: Calotriton arnoldi (assembly GCA_963921515.1). NCBI lineage: Eukaryota > Metazoa > Chordata > Amphibia > Caudata > Salamandridae > Calotriton > Calotriton arnoldi. The sequence goes on from CAWUFW010009554.1 coordinate 114,672, forward strand.
GCCACCATAGTGGTCCTTCCCAAGTCCCAGCCACCTTCACCACGGTGTACGGACTATCGTCCCATCTCCCTCATCAACACAGACCTGAAACTGTTTGCCACGGTCCTCGCCCAGCGGCTCAAACCCCACTTATCCACGTTGGTACATCCCGACCAATGCGGGTTCATGCCCTCGCGTGCTACCCGGCACCGTCTCTGAAGGCTGCAGTTGGCCCTGGCCCACCGACACTTGCTTACCCCCTATCTAGCGATCCTGCTTGTAGACTTCGAAAAAGCCTTTGATTCGGTGGACTGGGGATTTCTGGAGGATGTCCTCGACACGATGGGCTTTGGTCCCCGCTTCCGGGGTCTGGTCCGGGTTCTATACGCCCGCCTGAGGGCACGTGTTCTGGTGAATGGGGTTCTGTCGGAGCCCTTCTCGGTCTGCAGGGGAACGAGGCAGGGGTGTCCTCTTTCCCCCCTGCTCTTTGCTCTGGTGATGGAACCCTTAGCGGCCGTGATACGGTCCAGCGAGCACGTGCAGGGCTGGAATTGGCCCAACATCGAGACTGACAAGATCACCCTTTACGCGGACGATGTTCTCATTTACTTAGCGGATCCCGCCCGGTCAGGCCCCCACTGTCTTCACATCCTGCAATCCTTTGCACAGGCCTCGGGCCTGCGACTGAACCCCGACAAGTCGGTCCTGGTCCCTCTCCACTTGTCTCGAGAATGCTTTGATTGGCAGTCCAGCATACCACTCCGCCGCCAATCGTTCAAGTATCTGGGGATATGGGTGACTCTACTCCCCAAACTCAGCTGGGCCCTCAATGTTACCCCCCTAGTGAAGAAGGCTAAGGCAGACCTCCAGAAATGGCAAACACTGCCCCTGAACCCCATGGGGAGAGTCGCCCTCTTTAAAATGATGATTCTCCCCAGGTTCCTCTACGTTCTTCAAAATACCCCCCTCTGCTTCCCAAGGACCTGGTTTCGCGAACTGGATAGCATGGCCAATAAGTTCCTCTGGGGGAAGGGAAGGGCCCGCCTGGCTCTGAACGTCTGTAGGATTCCTTCATTTGACGGGAGCCTGGGGATGACCCACTTATAGTTGTATTATCTCGCCTCGCGCCTGCTATCCATACACGATTGGTTCAATGGGGACTGGTCTGATCCGGCATACAGGCTTGAGTTGAGTGAATTGGGTTTGACCAAGGTCCAATCTATGTTGTACGGGGATCCTATCCCGTCCCAATTGCCAGAGGTGACGCGCTCCGCGCTGCTGGCCTGGCGGGCCGCACTGCGACACACTAAGTGGACACAGACACTGACTCCGTGCACACCCCTGTGGCAGGGGACCTGGCTCAAGGCGGTTAATGGGCTGCAAGGTTTCCGATCCTGGGACCTTATAGGTATTTCGCAGCTGGGAGATGTGTGGGTGGGTGACCATATGCGCTCCTTCAAGGAACTTCAAACCAGACATTCCCTGCACCGGTCACAGCACTACAGATACCTACAGTTGCGACATGCTCTTCACGCACATCTCACGACAGGCACACGACTTCCTGACCATAGCCCGCCTGAGGCACAGATTATGCTGGGGGACCTGGGGAAGGGTGGCATCTCCTGTATTTACTGAACATTGACCAATAACACCCCTACTTCTCTAGATAGACTACGTGCTCAATGGGATGAGTGGGAGGGCACTCTGGAGGAAAAAGACTGGCGTGATGCCCTTATGGCCCCCGCCTCTGCCAGGTTGCGTATGGTACAGCTCTACTATTTGCATGCCGCCTACCTCACCCCTGTGCGCCTTCACCGAGCAGGATTTAGCCCGACCCCCGCTTGCACTAGGTGCGGCCACGAACCAGCGGATTTTCTCCACATGGTATGGGCCTGTCCACGCTTGGCGCGGTTCTGGGGGGACATTGAGGACGAACTCACCGAAATATTGGGGTGGGAAGTCCCACATGATCCAAAACACACGATTCTGGGCATCATTGAGGTGCTGGACGGGTCTAGAAATGAGAAGTTGTTTTTTACTACGGCAATGGTGGTGGCTAAAAGGGACATAGCGGCCTCATGGAAGTCCCCTGACCCCCAGGTGTTGGACGCTGGCGGACCGGGGTCGACTGGTGTGCCACGCAAGAAAAAACCATGAATGAGGCACGCGGGTGTTCTAAGAAATATCGAAGGGTCTGGGGGAAATGGTTGGGGGGAATGGTTTAATCTCGGGGGACCGTACAAATGTATATCGCTTTGTATTCAATTGTCTTTGTAAAATGGGTCAAGCAGAGCACTGATTATGCTCCTGGGTTCTTATGGTGTCGTGATGAATGGCTGGTGTCTTTTGTCTTTTGCCAAATCAATAAAAAGTTGTTTATCAAAAAATCTTGTGCTTCACAGGAGGGCTGTCACCGGTGTCCACATCATGGGTACACCAGTGAGTAACACCTGGGGTCAGGGAGAACAGTGGGGCAAACTGTCCCAACAACTGGTGACAGTCGCTCTGCTGCTCTGGGGTCAGTGTAAGGGAGAGGATCACACCTTCCACTGACCCATCGTGCTCCTTGGTAGACAGGAGGTCAGGGAGAGGTTCACTCTCCTCTTCCACCCCATCATCTGTCGCCAAGAGAATGCTCACTTCGGACCTCTCGAAGTGGGGCTTGAGGCGGTTCACGTGGAGGACCCTCAAAGGGTTCCTTGGAATCCGCAAATCCAGCAGGTAGGTGACATCACATTTGCGCTCCACCACCTCAAACGGCCCAGTCCACTTGTCCTGTAAGGCACAAGGTTCCACTGGGGCCATGACCCACACTTTCTGCCCAGGTTGAAATTCGACCAGAGTCGCATTCTGGTCATACCACTTCTTCATTTCTTCCTGGCTTGCTTCTAGGTTCGCCTGAGCGAGTTTCCTGAAGCGGGCAGTTTGGTTTCTGAAGGCCAGCATGTAACTAAACACATCCTGGGGAGTTTTCCTGGGAGCTGCCTCCCAGCCTTCCTGTACCAAACTCAGAGGTCCTCTCACAGGGTGACCATACAGAAGCTCAAAGGGACTGAACCCAAGAGACTTCTGTGGCACCTCCCTGTACGCAAAGAGAAGGCATGACAAGAGGACGTCCCACTTACGCCTCATGGGTTCTGTTAGACCCTTAATCATGCCCTTCAAGGTCTGGTTGAATCTCTCCACCAGACCGTTACCTTGTGGGTGGAAAGGGGTGGTGAACTTGTAGGTTACACCACACTCCTTCCACAGGGATGTCATATACTTGGATATGAAATTGGTCCCCCTGTCAGAAACCACCTCTCTGGGGAACCCCACGCGGGAAATAATCCCCATTAACGCCCGGCCCACCACTGGCAACGTCGTTGTCCTGAGAGGGATTGCCTCCGGGTACCGGGTGCCATGGTCCACCAAGACCAGGATGTACCTGTTGCCCATGGCTGTCTTGGGATCCAGTGGCCCCACAATGTCCATCCCTACCCTTTCGAAGGGTGTTCCAACAACTGGAAAAGGTTGGAGAGGAGCTTTGACCTTCCTCCCACTCTTACCACTTGCCTGGCAAGTTTGGCAAGACTTGCAATGTCTATCTGACTGCCTTCGCATTTGGGGGCAGAAGAAGTGGGTGACAAGCCTGTCAAAGGTCTTGTCCTGCCCCAAATGTCCTGCCAAAGGCACGTCATGAGTGTTACAGCAAACAAATGATGGACGGAATGCTGACAATGCAAACATTCTCCCCCAGTCAAAAGATCTGGGTTAAATCCATCGTTCTTTTGCCCACTACGCCACCCCAGTTTGGACCCAGCCATATGCAAATCAGTCTTGACCCTGTGCCCCATGGGAACAGTCCAGACCGAACTGCCAGGCCAGGTCCTCCCTGGACCGGAAACAAGCATCCTGGGACCGGTTTCAGGGTATGTCACCCTTCTTCAGCCAGGCTAGCTTGAATCCAGTGGCACAGTGAGCAAGGGACCCACGTCTGGGCATACCCATCCCACTTAGGGCGAAAAGTGTTACAGAAAACAAATGATGGACGGAATGCTGACAATGCAAACGTTCTCCCCCAGTCAAAAGATCTGGGTTAAATCCATCGTTCTTTTGCCCACTACGCCACCCCAGTTTGGACCCAGCCATATGCAAATCAGTCTTGACCATGTGCCCCATGGGAACAGTCCAGACCGAACTGCCAGGCCAGGTCCTCCCTGGACCGGAAACAAGCATCCTGGGACCGGTTTCAGGGTATGTCACCCTTCTTCAGCCAGGCTAGCTTGAATCCAGTGGCACAGTGAGCAAGGGACCCACGTCTGGGCATACCCATCCCACTTAGGGCGAAAAGTGTTACAGCAAACAAATGATGGATGGAATGCTGACAATGCAAACATTCTTCCCCAGTCAAAAGATCTGGGTTAAATCCATCGTTCTTTTGCCCACTACGCCACCCCAGTTTGGACCCAGCCTGAAACCGGTCCTAGGATGCTTGTTTCCAGTCCAGGGAGGACCTGGTCTGGCAGTTCGGGCTGGACTGTTCCCATTGGGCACAGAGTCAAGACTGATTTGCATATGGCTGGGTTCAAACTGGAATGGCATGGTGAGCAAAAAACGATGGATTTAGGCCCAGATCTCTGTATTGGGGTGAATGTATGACATTGTTCTGCATTCTGTCCATCAATTGTTGTTTTTGCAAAAGGCACGTCATGAGCCAGACCCAGTAGGAAGGTCCTGAAGCGCTGGGGCACCACCAGCACACGGCCTGACCCAGGCTCAGCGACCTTAGGCTCACTATACAGGAGACCATTCTCCCAGTAGATCCAATGTGATCCGGACTGATCACCAGCTGCCTGGTCTGCAGCCTGCCGCCGCAGACCCTCTAGAGAAGGGCACTCTTTCTGCTCCTTGCAGAATTCCTCCCTGGTGAGACCCCCTTCTTGCTGCCAATGGGTCAGCTCAGAGATGTCCCCCAGTTCAGCTACCTGCTCCCCTGTAGGCACCGGGGCGTCCCCCTCGAGGTCCGCCTCCTCCCGGTCCGTGGGAACGTCAGGGGCCGGTTTCCCGCGCTCCTTGCCCATTCTCTTGGCAGGGACTTGGCCACTGTTTCAGGCTCCAAGTCCTCTTGATCACCCTTTCTGGCCACCATAGACCGAGTGGACACACATGCCCACTCTGGCAACCCAAGCATCTCCAAGTGAGACCTGAGCTCAAAATCCTTCCATAAGGACTGCTCCAGGTCGTTACCTAGCAGACAATTTACAGGCATGGAAGGGCTCACAACCACCCTCAAGGGACCCGAGACCCCCCCCCCCCCACTCGAAGGGAACCTGTGCCACCATACACTGGCGCTCTGAATTGTCCACAGCAATTACTTGGTGGAATGCCCCTGGGGCTACCTGCTTCTCCGAGACCAGGTGACACCGGACTGAGGTCACACTGGCTCCAGTATCTCTGAGAGCCTCTACCCTTTTCCCATTGATGGTCACCCAGGTGCTGTATTTCTTTGTGTTAGGGGGCACCTGGTTTCCTGGGACCATCTCACTGTCCCCTAGTGAGACGAGGGTCATTTCTGCGGGATCCCCACCCTCCTGTGGGTACTCCTCCTCCCTAAGCGCTACACTAGCCAACACCTTGGACTGCCCACCGGTGGGTGGCTGTGCCCCCTTAGGGCACTTGGGGTCCCCCTTCATGTGACCCACCTGGTCACATGCAAAACACTTGCTGGGCCGGTCTCAGCAGGCTTTCCTGAAGAGACCCCTTGTTTCTTATCTCCGGGGGGATGGGAACCTTTACCCTGGGTGTTAGTTTGGGGCCCTTTAGAGAACTCCTGTGCTTTACCCTTGTCCCCCCACTTTTCTGCTGGGGACCCTGCCCACCTTTGGCTGAGTCGCCCCCAAACACTTTCTTGTGGACCCTGGTACTCACCCAGCGGTCCGCCTCCATAGCAAGCTTCCTGGGGTCAGTCAGCTTACTATCAACTAGGTGCTGGCGCAGATCTGCAAAACATAGACTAGACAAGTGCTCCCATGCAATCAAATTGTAGAGCCCCTGAAAATCTGTCACATTACTGCTCTTCACCCAGCCATCCAGTGACCTGCAAAACACATCCACACATTCCAACCAAGTGTTGGCATCAGACTTTTTACTGGACCTGAACTGATCCCTGTATTTTTCAGGAGTGAGACCATACTTAGTGAGAAGGGCCTCCTTCATGTCAGCATAGGTGAGGTGATACCCCTTACCCAAAGCTACTAAAGTATCCCTTGCTTCTTCTGGAAACAGAGGCCACAATCCTGCTCCCCAATTCTCCTCAGGGACCCCATTCATGTGTATCACTGCCTCGTAACCCTGAAACCACCTTTGTATGTCATCCCCCTTCTTGAATTCCTTGCCTACATTCTTAGGGATGTGCACAATTCTGTCTGCCTGTCTTGAAGGGTTGCTGCCACCATCTGAGCTGGCTCTACTCCTCTGATCCAGCTCCTTTATCCTGATCTCATGATCTAACATCATCCTTTTCTCCTCCATGGCTAACTTAAGCTTCTCCAGTTCTACTGCAACTCTCCTTGCTTCCCGCCTGTCCTCAAGCTCCTCTGGGGACAGGCCACTGTTGCCTGGCCTGGGGGGTTTCCCCCCCCTCCCAAACGCACATCCACCCTAGGAGCAGGCTCCTCCGCCTCTCCACTGAGATCACCAGACTGCTCTCTGGCATGTCTGGCTGCTACCCAGGCCCTCAGCGCCTTTTGTAACTCCTCCTTCCTAGTGAGGCCTCTGACCAGGACTTTTAAGTTTTTGCAAATCGCTTTCAGTTCCCCAACGCTGTAGGATTCCAACCTATCCTCCTCAAAGGCAACTTCCAGGGATGCAACAGATGATGCTCTTGATTCCGGCATGATGAAGTAGCAAGTTCAAATTGGCAAGATCAAAAATAGGCCAAAAAGAAAAAGAACCAGTATGTGGCACGTAATGGTCTGCGATATGGTAGTAGTGCACACCAATCACTGTAAGTCAAGTGCAAACGCAAGTCCTATCCTCACTGCTGACAACCAATGTTAGAAATGGGGGGCCTCTAGTTGGCAAGGGTTTGCACCTCTGTCCAAATAGGGACCCTTCTTCCTAGTCAGGATAAGGGAGTTACACTCCTAAAATAACCCCTGCTCACCCCCTTGGTAGCTTGGCACGAGCAGTCAGGCTTATCTTAGAGGCAGTGTGTAAAGCATTTGCACATAACCAACAGTAATACAGTGTAAGCACTACAAAGGACACCACACCAGTTTAGAAAAATATCCAATATTTTTATATACTTAAGACAAGACCAAAAACGATAAAAATCCACAATACAGTACTTAAAAATCTTCAGTTATCAAAATATGCTTGAAAAACAGTTCCTTGATGTCGATAGCTCTGTCCGGGGCTATCACGGCGTCGTGAACAAACAAATCCAAACAGTTCTGGCTGACCGCGGCGTCGCGGGCCAGCTACGGTGTCGGGAAGACCCGCAAACAGTACCTTTTAGAAATGCAGGGCGTCGGCGACCTCTCGTTGAGCTTCCGAAAACACGGCGTCCTCAGGCATCGGTTCCGGAGGTCGGTGCAGGAGTCGTCGGGGCCCTCGAAGTCACACGCGTTGCAGATCAAACTCCTCTCTGTTGAAATCAGGAGCGCTGGCATCAGTAGGCGTCGCGTGCTGTAGTGCGAAGTGCAGCGGTGCGGTGCCCTCAGGTCGCGGTGCGAGCAGCGGCTCGGTGGCGGTGTCAGATGGCGTCGTCGGTGAGACCAGGGTCGCGGTGCGAAGTGAATGCTGTGCTGGCAGGTCGCGGTGCAAGCAGCAGCGTCGTCGTTGCTGAAGCGCTGTCGTCGGCTGATGACGGGAGTCAATGGCGCCAGCATCGGTAGGCCAAGGCCCGGGATGAGGGCGGTGCGTCGTGTAACTTTACGAGCGGTGCCCTCGAACCACGGTGCAAGCAGCGACGTAGATTTTGGCGTGGAGCGGCGTCGTCGGGGATACCAAGGCGTCGTCGTGAAGCGAGGCGGTGCGGAGTGCAGTGCCCATAGGTCGCGGTGCGAGCAGTGGCTCGGTGGCGGCGTCAGCAGGCGTAGTCGGTGAGACCAGGGTCGCGGTGCGGCGTTGCCCTCTGCGGTGCCTTCAGAACACTGAGTCGGCAGCGTCGTCGTCATCGGGTTGCTTCTTCCTCTGTTGCAGCACAAAACGCACAGTCCCCAGTGCTGAGGGCAGAAGAGCTTGAAGTCTTTGCTGTTCCTGAGACTTCTTGAACAGGGGGCAAGCTCTACCTCAAGCCCTTGGAGAAACTCACAAAAGTAGATTGCAGAAAGTTCAGTCCAGTCCTTTCACTGCCCAAGACAGAAGCAGCCACTGCAGGCCAACACAGCAAAGCACACAGCAATGTGGTAGTTCCTCCTCACAGCTTCTCCAGCTCTTCTTCTTGGCAGTCTTCCTGGTCCAAAAGATTTCTACCAGTCAGGGGTCTGGGCCCCAATATTTATATCCCAAAATCCTTTGATCTCTTAGGCAGAGAGTGTCTGTGCCCAGCCAGAACCAGTTCTGCCTTCTCTGGTGTGACTTCCTGGCAGGAGGTGGAGACGGCATGGTCAGAGGCAGACCAGGCCCTTTGAGGTGCAAGGAAATCTCCTCCCCCTTCCCCAATTGCAGCCCAGGTCTATTTAGCCCTTTCCTGACCCACCTAGACTATCTGGAGCCACTCCTGCTCCCCAGCCTTCTGTCATCCAAACCCCAGACAGGCAATCCACATTCCAGCAGAGGCACACGGGATGACGGAGCAAGAAAATACCTACTTTCTAAAAGTGGTATTTTCAAACACAGAATGTAAAAATCACCTTCACTAAAAGATGCATCTCTAGATTCTGAGTTCAGGCATACTAAACGTTATTTTCCTACCTAATTCCCCGGGCCAGTTATGTTTATAAGATGTTATAAACAAACTCCCCATTCTGTCCTATGGCGAACAGGTAGCCTTGCAATAGCGAAAAACGAAATTGGCCTTAATTCCCTATCAGGACATGCCACACACACCAGGGCATGTCCTACCTTTCACATACACTGCACCCGGCCCACAGGGGTACCTTGGGCCTACCTTAGGGGTGGCTGACATGTACGAAAAGGGAAGGTGAGGGACTGGCAAGTGTGTGCACTGGCCAAGTCGACATGGCAGTTACGAACTGCGCGCAGACTCCGCAATGGCGGGTCTGAGTTACCTTTTCAGGGCTACTCACGTGGGTGGCACAATCAGTGCTGCAGGCCCGCTAGCAGCATTTGATTCACAGGCCCTGGCACACTCAGTACACTTTACTAGGGACTAACAAGTAAATCAAATATCCAATCATGGAAACACCAATCCATAACACAATTTACCACAGGAGCACTTGCACTTTACCACTGATCAGCAGTGAGAAAAGTGCGCAGAAACAATACACCAGCAAAAACAGTCAAAACCGGGAGGTCAGAAAGCAAAAACTCAGGGGAAACACGCCAAAAGATGCGAAGTCTAACAACAACATTCACAATTTTTTTTAAAAAAAGAGAACGTGTCACAGATTATAGAGCAACTTCAATGAGAAACATTTACATATGATCCGCCAGCTGAATTTGAATGCTCAAAGCAGGCGCCTCTGTGCTTCTGGAGCCATCACTTCCGGATGCCATGCAGAATGAAGCTTGCCATCTAGCACAGCCTGCCTTCTGGAATAGTCTATCAAGAGCCAACGGCTGCTTCAAAGAAGCTTATCCAGAGCTCATGTAGAGAAGTGAATAGTGAATCTTGACAGCATGAATCTTTTGAAGAGAGGTGAAGACGGAGATGAGAAGAAGTAACCAACTCAGATAACCTACTTCCGGAACCTTCCTTCCTTATTTCTTACCTACAGATGCCCGCCCCTTCAGTCTCCTGACACAGCAGACACAAACCTTGGAGAAGCATCTGCATGCAAAGGCAAGAACGTACCAGGGTGGTGTTTATTCCAAGCAGGTTGAGCCGTGCACAGTAAGCATGAGCACAACAGGTGGTAGGGAGACTGCAATATTAGCTGCATTTTCAGCAGATATTTGGACACTGAAGGTAAAACCACGTTCTTGGCTTGACAAGGACAGCTCTTTGGCCTGTACTCTTAGGTTAAGACCTATTCCATCAGAAGGAAGCCTCCATCTCTATGTGTTAAGACGACTCTTTAAGTACTCCTGATTAGGTATAGTTTTTCTTGGGCAAGTCGGATCCAGAGAGATTTCAATGCAGACTGCGTAAACGTTAGATTAACTTGGATTTTGTCCCTTTTTGTGGGATTCTGAAATGCATAACATTTTTTGTAGGAGACGGAACTCAACAGCAGAGCAGAACTTATAACACTAACTTTGGTGATGTCATACAGCCATACACAATCTCATCAGTGATGACTGCATTGATGTCATTTGAGATGTAGTCAGGGATCTCGTGTGAAATCATGGCAGCACTTGGCGGTTTGCACACTTCACCGGAACTGGTGAAGTTCAGGGGTTTTAGCTTCTGCTTTGAAACTGTAGTGTTGATTTAACTGTAGTGTTTTTTAAGAGAATCGTTGGATTTTCTTTACAAACATATGCCACTTTGCTATGAACATGGGTAACCATAACTCTTTATTAGTAAAATTTCAGCAGACTGTGGGATTTTATAATGATATACATCAGTGCAATGTCAACATAAATAGTGCTACTGTGGACTAAGGGTGAGGCCAAAGCCCACAATCTGCACCCAGCATCCAACTTTACCTGAGCACAATGGCCTGAGAGTGCAGGGCCTAGCCTTCAAACCAACATTTTTGGCCACTCCCTGTGCTTAGACACGGTACTACTGAAAACAGGTAAGCACATCCTTAGAACATGCGCAAAAAACTCCGACTTCAAAGGAACGGCCTTTAGGCAGGTCTTGCACCTATCCCCATATCTACAGAACACAGTTTTTGGCCCTGCACTGTGGTGACTAAGTGCAGGGCATAACCTCCTGACACACCCTGTGGCCTGCCCACTTAGCTCCCTAAACAGCAGGCGGTGGGGGTGCATAGCCTGTGCTTTGACCAGGGTCTTTCACCCAAGCTTTGTACTGACTGAAGCATATGCGCATGGCCTTTGGCAATGAGCAATGGCAGTATAGACTTGACCACCAGAGTCTCTGTGAAGCACACAGAAGACCCATTGTACTGGGCATGATCTTAAGCCCATTCCGTCCACAGATGCATGGTAAACTACCTTAGGCCATGCACTGTAGGGTCTAGGCACCAAATGTAGCTTTTGACCACATCCAGTGCACAGATCAAGCACCGTTAACATCAGTTATGCATAGCCTTTGCAGTGTGCAGCAGGCTCAGGGTGCATACAGGGCCTTGCTGTTAGGACCCTGCGTCCAGAAAGGCTCCTGCACACAGTTAAAGAGGGACTGGAAGTACAGGGTGTGGCCTCAAGCCACACCCTATGCCCAGTACTAGTAATTCCGGCTGCACAAGGCCAGAACCAGCAGTAGCTCAGCGTCCACAGAGCCTATGGCTATGCACTGAGGAGTCTAGGTGTGGGTTATGGCCATGAGACACACACTGGCTCCAGCCCCTGAAGCCTCCAAAACAGCTAAATCATAATTATTTTGCCCATAACCTCAAAATCACAATAAGGATTTCCTGTTTTTAGTTTCTATACGTTGTGAATTCTGGTGTGTTTTTCCAGTCTTCACAAAAACTGTAAAATTCAGTGCTTATCAGTGTTTATTGCTTTTTGCTCAGTACCTAATCAGTGAGATGGTGCTTTCCCAGTGTATATCAATATATGTGCTTTCATTTCAATCCTTTGCATATTCATTCCTTTTCTCAATCATTCCTACATTCTTTCCTGCTCCTAAATCTCTTTCTTTGTACCCTTCACTGAATTTGCAGTGTCAAGTTACATTTCATTATTTCTCTTCACTCCCTGCCCAACTAATTTGCAAGTATTTGAATCCCTCTTTCCAGCAGTCCTGTCCCACTCCATGTTAAGTATGTGCATGAATGGAGACGTCTACACCCCGTTAAGAGTTGATTGCAGCAGACAATGATGGTTATTAAAAACATCTTCCTGCTCCTCTCTTCTTCAGACAAGTAGCAAAGAATTGCTGAATTAAGATTTTCTACTTAGGGCTTGAGGCACAAGTTACTAACTTGTGTAACGATATATCTGTAAGAGACAGTAGTTAGTGACAGATTCCTTACCTTAGAATATCCCCAGGCGTCAGGCTGGATCCGGAAAGTTTTTGCGTAGCAGTACCCTTGCGCGTCGGTAGGCGGCGTCGTGCGGCTCCGCGTCCGTCGTCGGCGTCGTGATCGCCGGGATGACGTCGCGGGCAGTACTTAGACGCCGCCCCTGCGCGCTGACGTCAGTTCTGTACACGACTTTCCGCGCCAGGAACGCAGAGCCATGCAAGAAGCTGACATAGGTGTCTGAAAAATACTAGGGCCCTGAAAGGGATGTCCTTAACCCTAGAAATCAGTTCGCAGAACGGGGAGGATGGGTGGGGTGGTAAGGAATCTGTCACTAACTACTGTCTCTTACAGATATATCGTTACACAAGTTAGTAACTTGTGCATCTGAAAGAGACACGTTAGTGACAGATTCCTTACCTTAGAATAGATACCCCAGCAATACCAACCCCGGTGGTGGGTCTGCGAACAAAGATCAGACAAGGAAGTCCTGGAGGACAGAACGGCCAAAGAAGCCGTCCCTCCGGACCGGACTGTCAAGGCAGTAATGCTTTGTAAACGTGTGCAGCGAGGCCCACGTAGCTGCCTGACAGATAACCGACAGCGGAAAACGGCGGCCCAAGGCCGTGGTAGCAGCCGTTGCCCTGGTGGAATGGGCACGCAGCCCAACAGGAGGCTCCTTCTTAGCCAAAGAATAGCAGGTCTTGATGCACAAGGTAACCCAGCGGGAGATGGTTCGTTTGTGCACCGCCCGACCTTTTTGGCGCCCACGTAGCCAACAAAGAGCTGGTCATCCACCCGGAAGTGTTTTGTGCGGTCGATATAGAAGGAGAGCGCACGTTTTGGGTCCAGACGGTGGAGCCTCTCTTCCTCTCTGGAAGGATGCGGAGGCGGAAAGAAGGTAGGCAAAGTGATGGTCTGCCCAATGTGGAAGGCAGTAACCACCTTTGGCAAGAAGGACGGACGCGTCCGAAGAACAACCTTGTCTGGTTGAACAGACAGAAAGGGAGGTTTGCAAGATAGAGCCTGGAGCTCACTCACCCGCCGAGCGGAGGTGATGGCCACCAGAAAGGCTGTCTTCAGAGTCAGAAGACGAAGAGGACAGTTATGTAGAGGCTCAAAGGGAGCGCACATTAAAAGGTAAGAACCAAGTTCAAGTCCCACTGAGGCATTACAAACGGAACAGGAGGAAAGAGGTGTGTAATGCCTTTTAAGAACCTGTTAACAACAGGGGACTTGAAAAGGGAGGGCTGATCAGGGAGCCTGAGGAAGGCCGAGATAGCACAAAGATAACCCTTGATGGTACCCAGGGCAGAACCCTGTTGGGCCAGAGAAAGAAGGAACAGAAGGACCTCAGAAAGAGGGGCAGAAAGGGATTCACAGCCTTTGCTGTGCACCATGCCACAAATTTGTTCCACCTGCAGGCGTATACCACCTTAGTGGAGGGACGCCTGGCTGCCAGAATCACATCACAAACTTCGGGAGGCAAGTCGAAAGGAATCAACTGCCGCCGCTCAATCTCCACGCAAAAGCAGGTGTAGACTGGACAGGTTCGGGTGGAGGACCGTCCCCTGCTGCTGCGACAGAAGATCCTCCCGAAGAGGCAGACGGATCGGGGGATCTACGCTCATACTGAGTAGCTCGGGATACCAAACTCTTCGAGCCCAGTCCGGAGCCACAAGGATGACTTGGGCCCGGTCGTGCCGAATCTTCTTCAACACTCTGGGTATAGGCGGAAAGGCGTACAACAGACCGCAACTCCACTCGCGACGAAAAGCGTCGCCGAGCGAGTGCCACCTTGGAAATTCCAACGCGCAGAACTGATGACATTGCGTGTTCTCTTCGGTGGCGAATAGATCTAACCAAGGCTCTCCCCATTGTAGAAAGAGTCCTTGCGCCACTTCCGAGTGAAGACGCCATTCGTGATCCATCATGCACCTGCGGCTGAGTTCGTCCGCCCTGGCGTTCAGGGAACCTGCCAGGTGTTGAACCATCAGGAACATGTCCTGATGTTCCAGCCATGTCCAGAGGCGCAGAGCCTCCTGACAAAGGGTCCACGACCCCACCCCGCCTTGTTTGTTGCAGTACCACATGGCAGTGGTGTTGTCTGTGAACACCTGCACTACCTTCCCTTTGACAGAGGGAAGGAATGCCTTGAGTGCAAGTCGGATCGCCCGGAGCTCCAGAAGGTTGATATGGAGCCGGGACTCCGCCCGGAGACCAGAGGCCTCTGGTCTCCGCCTCTCCCATGTGACCGCCCCATCCCAGAAGGGACGCGTCCGTCACAACTGTGTGCTCTGGCTGGGGAAGGGAGAGGATCTGCCCATGACCCATTGCCGGTTCGAGAGCCACCACTGCAACTGTTTTGCAGTCCCCTCCGAGATCTGGACGTGATCGGACAGGTTGCCCTGGTGCTGCGCCCACTGGAACTTCAGGTCCCACTGCAGAGCCCGCATATGCCATCTGGCATGATTGACCAGCAGGATGCAGGAGGCCATGAGGCCCAGCAGCCTCAGGGTCATCCGTACCGAAACCCAGGATAAAGGCTGAAAGATCGGAATCATAGCCTGATTATCCCGGACTCGCCGTTCGGGAGGATAGGCCCGAAACTGCGTTGTGTCCAGAACTGCTCCGATGAAAAGGAGCTGTGGAGAAGGAATCAGATGCGACTTCGGCACATTGATGGAGAACCCCAGCGAGTGCAGGAGTTCGGCCCGTAGTCTGGAGGTGGGAGACGACTGCCTGGGACGAGCCCGCCTTCAGCAGCCAGTCGTCGAGGTAGGGGAAGACTGAAACCCCTGCCCGGCGCAGATGAGCTGCGACCACCGCCATCACTTTCGTGAACACCCGAGGGGCACTGGTAAGGCCAAAGGGGAGCACGGTGAACTGAAAATGCTCGAGGCCTACCGTGAACCGAAGGTAACGCCGGTGGGCCGGCAGGACGAGGATGTGGAAATAGGCGTCCTGCAAGTCCAACGCTACCAACCAGTCTCCAGGGTCGAGGGCAGTCAAGACCTGAGCTAGGGTGAGCATCTTGAACTTCTCCTTCCGGATGAAGCGATTGACGTTCCGGAGGTCCAAGATAGGACGCATGTCCTCCTTGGGCACCAGGAAGTAGTGGGAGTAGCAACCACGTCCTACTTCTGGGGTCGGAACATGCTCGATGGCCCTCTTGGCCAAGAGGGCCGTGACTTCCTTCTGCAGAAGTACCAAGTGATCCCCTGACATGCGGTGGAAATGAGGTGGCATGGCTGGGGGGTGGTCTCGAAGGGGAGGGAGTAGCCCCTTCGGACAATGTCCAAGACCCACCTGTCCGAGGTGATGGGACGCCAGTGGTGAAGGTGATGGCGGACCCTGCCCCCTACTGGCGTGCTGTGCACCTGAAAGGAGGGACTAGGAGGGCTTGGAGGCCGCGGACGGGTTGGAGGTGGTGGCCTGACCCGCACGCTGGTTGCCCGAACCGCCACGGCGGTATCCACGTCCTCGGCCACGCGAAGGCGCTTGCTGCGCAGGCCGTTGGCCGGGCTGTTGACGTGACTGGGCGCCCCTTCCGTGGCCACGAAAGGGGCGAAAAGCAGACGTGAGCGGAGGGCGCACAACAGCAAGGCCCAGGGACTTAGCAGTAGCCCGCGAGTCCTTGAAACGCTCCAGCGCATGGTCTGCCTTCGAACCAAAAAGACAGACTCCATCAAAGGGCATGTCCATGAGTGTATTCTGGACATCCCCTGAAAAACCAGTGGTTCTCAGCCAGGCGTGGCGACGCAGCGCCACCGTCGTTGCAAGCGATCTGCCCAGCGAGTCGGCGGTATCAAGGCCACAGCGGATGGTGTATTTAGCCGCATCACGCCCTTCCGCAATGGCGCGGGTAAGCAGTGTCTGGACCTCCTCAGAGCACTGCGGCAAAACAGTTGCCACCGAATCCCACAGGGAGTGGGTGTATCGGCCCAAGAGGCAAGCGGTGTTAACGGACCGCAAGCCAGCACTGGAGGAAGAGAAAGCCTTCTTCCCAAAGTGATCCAGGCGCTTGGATTCCCTATCCGGAGGGGCGGTAGGGAAGGCGGTTTGGGAGGCAGAGGCTTGGACAACCAAGCTCTCAGGGGTGGGGTGTTGGGAGAGAAACAGGGGGTCGCCCGGAGCAGGGCGATGGCGTCGGGCCACGTTCCTATCCACAGGAGCCCCTGTGGTGGGTTTGGACCAGGCACCCAAAAGAACGTCAGTGAGTGCATCGTTGAACGGCAGCACAGTCTCCGAAGAGGAGGCCGCCGGCTGAAGCACTTCAGTCAGGAGGTTAGTCCTGGCGGCCACTGTAGGCAACTGGAGATTCAAGGCTCCAGCAGCACTACGCAACACCGTTGCAAAATTAGCCCCCTCCTCCGTAGCCACGGGAGGAGACAGCATGCCAGAGTCAGGGGAGGTGTCCAGACCACTGGCATCCCCAAGTTCCTCAACCCAGTCTGGGTCAAACTCGCACTGTTGTGTGAGAGGGTCCTCAGACCCCTCCCAGCTCTCCTGGTCCTCCTCAGGTTCAAAATATGGAGGAGGAGGGACATTAGGGACCCAAGGTCTCATCGGTGCCGGAACCGGCGTCGGGCGACGCCGGTCCGGCTCCATGTCCGGAGCCGGAGAGAACCGGGGAACGACGCCGTCCGGAGCCCCGGACGGCGTCAGGAACGGCACCGGGGACATCGGCGGAGGCGTGGTTAGGTCAACCGGCGTCGATGGAGGTTGCGGCACCACCGGAGCCGGGATCGAGGCCGGAGCCGAGGCCGGGATGAAGGCCGGTGGGACAGGCGACGCCGGGACCGGAGTCGACGGCGACGCCGGAGCAACCCCATCAGGGCCCGCGGGGCCCTAAGGCGCACCGGAGGGACCTTGAGGCCCGAAGAGGCGGGCCATGGCCGACAGGAACTCCTGTATTTGGGACTGAGTCGCCCCCGAACCCGGGAAGGACGGGTAATGCGGGGGTAACTCGACAGGCACGTCCGGGGCCGCGGGGACGGTGCCGACAGGGACCTCAGTTGAGTCGCGAGACCGGCGAGGCGAAGTCTTAGAGCGATGATGCCGCTTAGACTTCTTGTGCTTCGACTTACCGGAGGAGCGCGAAGACTTGGATTCCGACGAACGGCGGGGACTCCGCGTCCGGCCCCTCGACCTCTCCCGGGACCGGGGCTTGGTGCGGCGCGGAGCCGACTGCCGGACTTCGAGGAGCTTTCGAGACTGCTCTCGCAAAGCCTTCGGATTAAGTTTCCGGCAGTCAGGGCACGACTTCGTGTCGTGGTCTCGGCCGAGACAGAAGAGACACTCGAGATGCGGGTCCGTGATCGACATCATGCGACCACATTCCTCGCAGGGCTTAAAGCCGGGCATCCCTACGACACCTTAGGAGTCGTGAAGACTCGTTGAAGAAACAGTGAAAAAATTCACAAAAAAGATAGTCAAAAAATGACTAGGGCACTGCTCTTCCCGGATCTGCGCTTACTGGCGCGGAAAAAGAAGAACTGACGTCAGCGCGCAGGGGCGGCGTCTAATTACTGCCCGCGACGTCATCCCGGCAATCACGACGCCGACGACGGACGCGGAGCCGCACGACGCCGCCTACCGACGCGCAAGGGTACTGCTACGCAAAAACTTTCCGGATCCAGCCTGACGCCTGGGGATATTCTAAGGTAAGGAATCTGTCACTAACGTGTCTCTTTCAGATCTATATCTATGCGAGTGCTCAATGCTCAGTTAATGCGAGCAGTGTCGCTCTGTCCAGTTCTTGACGCCAAGAAAGAAGCAGGCTAATAAATGCATTTTTACTGTGTGATCTGGGCCAATTCCTGCTCTACATAGTTACAGGGGAGATGTTTGCTAAGAAATTAATATGCATACTGTTAGTCATACTCACTTTGGGGACAGCAAATTGTGCTGCTCGAGGACGAGGCAACTAAGGTTATAAAGATGCTTCATCACCTACAAGCTGCCTTAGGTCATCTGCATGCGAAGTTCAAGTTCATTTTTCATTGTTGGGCCGTGTCTGTGGGATTTATTTTATTTGGAAGCCACCACAAGAACACTGAAGCATTGATTTTATTTTCTTAGCTTGATGATAGGGTGCTTTTTGAAAGCACTGGAGGGATTGTGAAGGAGGGTATGCACGTCTAGTGGTTGGAGTGGGGGAATGGGATATCCTGCGACAAATCAGTAAGCAGGCAGCAACGGAGGCTTCACAATCAATCAAGAAAATGTACACATTTCTGTCAATGTGTCCGCAGTCCAGGTTACAGTGAGCTGTGAAACAGGAACCTAAAACACTTTTTTCTTGCTGTTGCAAATGAAGGTCCACCAGTCATATGTGAATGATCACACACCACTGTCAGTACCTCCAAGCCAAACAGCAGCACTCATCAGGGACCACACCATCAGCAGCTTTTGCAATGAACCGCTCATATTCCAAAGACGAACTACACTGTCTGGGAGGCGCAATTGCACGAAGTGCCTCCACAGTCATCCAGCGGTTCTTGCTTTATGCTACTCAGCCAAGGCACAATTAATGTATGCACACACTATGGAAGAGCCAGAAATTAGCATATGACCCACAACAGAGGGCAAATCCACTTTTCAGCCAAATAATGTTCCCATACATTTCTGGCAATGAGTCTGCCACTGACCTCGATCCCAGTGCAGCAGACAGTGGCAGGCTCTGCATAGCGTTCATTTCTTTTTTAAAGGGGGAACGTATTTCTGGACAAATAACCACTAGTTTTAATTGCATTTTAAACTGTTCTTAATCTTTAAATGTAGCGCGAATCTGCTGACTAACTTTGCTTGTACTGCTCTTACCTGTAGTTACTTTCCGACCCTCGTTGGTGGTCCTTGCCCTGTTCTGCCGCGGCTGCAGTGCCGTTTGAGCAGAGGGCGGGACTTAGCTTTGCACTCACTTCCGGTGTGCTGTAGATCACGGAAGTTGGAAGGCTAGTTTTGGCGGCTCTCCGCCTATATCAGATGCATGCCGGAGCGGATGCACAGCTGGCGCGCCTATGGCGCGCCAAAGGCAAGCCCGTCTGCGCCCATCCGTGCTCGGAACGCGCACAGCGCCAGCCACTATGTCGGATACAACCCAGATGATTCCGGCAGAATTGGATACCAGTATTCGAGAGAAGCCTTGCTACAACTCAGACCCACAGGTAATCCCTGCCCTGGGGCTCGTTTTGATCCCCAAACGAGTTTGGGTGCAAAACACTGCTCTCACTGCCTTAATGTGTTCCATCTTCTCCCGTTGCCACAAGCAAGAAGATGGAGTTTCACCCCAAGAATTCCTGAACAGAGAGAGACAAAAACTCTCTGTGCACTTCTTAATACAAAATCTCTTGCTAAAAACGCTCTGGCTTTCCACGACTTCATGGATGAGCATCAAATTGATTTGGCCTTTGTGACAGAAACTTGGACCGATGCCTCTTCTGAACCTGATTTTCTAGAGGCTCTCCCAGAGGGTTTTAAAATCCTCAGGAAAGATAGATAGGGAAAAGGGGAGGAGGCATAGCGCAAGTAGCCAGAAATGGTTTCAAAATATGGTTTAAACCAATTCTAGACAACATAGAGTGGGAAGCAGCAATCTTTAAAATCGGACTCGATAGTCAGAACACTTTTAATGGTACATTATTGTATCGTCCTCCTATAACCAAAACTACTTATTTAGACTCAATAGGTCAACTCCTGGAGAACAAAGCAGATCAGTCAAATTTCTCCATTTTGGGAGACTTTAATTTCCATTTGGAAAATAGTGTGGACAAGGAAACTGAAGTCCTTCTCGATCATATGGCCAGCGCAGGACTTAGTCAGTTAGTTAAAGGGGCCACACACTCTGCTGGGCATTGCTTGGATGGGATCTTTTCGGATCTTCACAACCTAGTATGGACCAGAGCATTACCATTAATCTGGTCGGATCACAATGCAATTATGTTTGAAATTACCTTGCCGCCTAAAATGCACACTAAATCCTCAAATAAAGTTATCACTTTTCGACCTTGGAACAAGGTAAAGGCATAAGACCTCAACAAGGTGCTTACTTGTTCCTTACAGTCTGCCTCAGCCGACCTGGATGAGGCAGTGATGACCTATCACTCCTGGGTGGATTTCGCAGGCCAGCAGTTGGCCCCACAAACTACCCTTCGATCAGTCAGGCAATCGCCATCAGAACCATGGTTCAATGAGTCATTGAGAACACAAAAATAATTGTGCAGAAGATTAGAAAGAAAATGGAGGCTAGATTGCGATGTTCAGACTAAATCAGACTATAAATTAGCTATTCAAACATATAAAAACCTCATCTTGAAGGCAAAGTCAGCTTACTTTAAAGAAAAATAGAAGCAGCTAATGGCTGCTCAAAAATACTATTTTCTACCATTAAAAAAACTTTCTAAACTCCCAGAATCCCAAGATCATGAAAGGAGCCAACAATTTTGCAACGTGTTAGCAGACTCCTTCCAACATAAGGTCAAACAGGTCTTTGATGCGTTTCTGCCCCAAGCGAACCAATCTTTAATGCCTCACAGGAACTCTGGTTATAATTCTGGAACTCATTCTGACCCAGATAGCTTTTCCATACCCACTTTTTCTTCTTTTCCGCAACTCACTCTTGACCAGATCATTAAACTAATTCCCTTAGTAAAATCTGGATCTCCTCTGGATCCATGCCCACCGAAAGTTCTTCATTTAGTCCCTGAGAT
The DNA here is from genome assembly GCA_963921515.1 of Calotriton arnoldi. Lineage (NCBI taxonomy): Eukaryota > Metazoa > Chordata > Amphibia > Caudata > Salamandridae > Calotriton > Calotriton arnoldi. Next base: position 135,574 of record CAWUFW010009554.1, read on the forward strand.
TGTGGCCTCATTTCTCTGGCCTACTTTTAATCTCATGCTTTCTTCGGGGCGTTTTCCCACCGAATGGAAGAAAGCTTCCATCCTACCACTTTTGAAGAAATCCAATCTGGATACCAATGACCCTTTAAATTATAGACCCATCACATGGGCCCTCTTCCGACACCCTCTAATAAAGTGAAAAATCTTGGGGTTTTCTTCGACACTAAGCTGTCATTTGAAACTCAAATCAATCACACCACATCGGCATGCTTTTTTATCCTTAAAATAATTTTAAAAGTACTTCCGTTTATTCCTTTTGATTTAAGGAAAACAGTGGTCACAGCATTAATTGCATCTAGACACAGTGAGATAGGGTATGGGGCAATAGTGACTGCACTTATCCCTTGTGTGGGGTAATAGGTAATTTGAGCTAACTGGGTGCAAAGGATCTGAGACTCAATACCCGTAAGTCCCCTAGGATACAAGATCCCACCAAGCATTAAAACACAAAAAGACGATCCAGCACACCAAAAACAAATTCAAATTGCAACGGTAAATGAGAAAAGTATTCAAAGAATGATTCAGCAGGTCTGATGTCGTTCCAATTCTTTATTCAAAAATCTTCTTAAAAGATAGATTGTAGCCTACGCGTTTCGTCCATCAAGGACTTCTTCAGGACAAAAAAGTAAGACGTTTCCTCTTCAAGATTCATAGAGGAAAATTTCTATATGGAGACTCGGTTTCCAAAGGAAATGTATTAAATCCTTAAGTATTTTTAGCACCAATATGGGAGTCATCCAATGTAAAGAATCCAAACGGTGTTATGGACCATTATTATCTTTGGCCATGTGTAATGAAGCCATTACTCTTTGAGAGCCGGTTCACCAAGCAGCCCATTCACCGGCTCTCAAAGAGATGGCGTTGGATCAAACTTTAGGGAATATTTATGAAGTTTCATCAAACAGTGTAAAAGTTCAATTGATACAAATAGTTTTTTTTAAATCAAATTTTCTACAGAGAGAACAGCAACTATAACGACAAAGTTCTTGTAACGGACTCCATAATACACCCTAAAATTCTTCTGTTTCAGAGACATAAAAACCTATGAGCTAAAACCTAAAATAAAAACACAGAAAGTATCAGTTCTGGTGAGCTATGCTACCAGCACTCTTACCCAAATGCCTGATGAAGCCTTCACACATGATGAAACAGCAAAGAACAAAGTACATTAAGGAAGACCTCACTGGTAACATATCACATCAACAACATCACAAAAGCAGTTCAAGATTACTGCAGCCATTGTCTACTGGGCTCAATCTTTATTCAGCGGGCTCTGGGCGCAGGGATTGAACTCTGCCCAGAACTTGGAATCATGGGAAGGGTAATGAGCGTACAGCCCGTGCTAGGAAATCCAGTAGGAAAAGGCCAGCAGCCTGGCCTTGTACTGAGAGTGAAGAGGCGCAAAGCCCAAGCCCATTAAAACCAGTGGGATCTGAGTGCAGGGACTATCCATCAGTGAAACCCTGCTCTCCTTGCTTTAGCCCACTGGTCACAGCCCTCAGGAATGCAGAGTCTACACTAAGTTTAGAGACTGATCTTTGGCCAGGCCATATACATATTTCCTGCAGACAGAAACCCTACTTACAGGACCCACTGGGCATTGCTGTACAGGCCCTCAAGTCATCCACTTAGCAATACTGCTTCCCAGTACCAGGCCTAGCCCAAAGAATCACTGGTCATGGCATTTAGAAGCAACCAACAGGGTCATGGTGAAACGTACTGAAACCAGAACTAGGACTACTCTTTTCAGGCACATAATGCATGCTACCAGACCCCGAAAGAGGTCACAGGCCATTGATGTACATTAGGTCTCTGAAATGACCAATACATGTATAATTTATGAAACATACATAGGCCAGGTCCTGCATTCATCCCCCGCAGACAGCCACAGTAACTCCATCATCCAGGACCTTTTAAAAAAAAAAAATTTTTTTTTTAAAAAGGGGGAAGGGTCACCTGCTCCCCCTCCAATCCTTTATTGGACCTGGGACCGCATCCCACTAGGCCAAAAATATATTATTGGGAGAGGGGGGCACAAGACCCCATTCCCCCAGCCCAAATGGGCCCTGGGGAGAAGGGGGTACATGGCCCTCCTCCCCAAGCCCAAATGGGAACCAGGGACTGCACCCCCTGGGACCATATTTTAATTAAAGGGGAGGAGGGAGCGTGGCCCCCCTTCCCAAGCCTTAAGAGGCTTAAGGTGGGAGCAATCATAGCTTCCCTGCCTGCTCTGTAAGGCTCAGGGAGGAGGGGGCCGTGTGCCCCCTACCCTTTACTTATTGTTTGGCTCTGGGGGATGGGGTCCGCATGCCCCTTCCTCTATAAATAAAGAGTTTGGCCCCATGGGATGGATTCCCTGGGCAGTAAAAGCTTGGGTATAGGGACGTGTACCCCCTGCTCTGTTTTTTAAAATTATGTTTTTAATAAGTTTGCCCTGGGGGGATCGAGTCCCCGGGGCCCAAATTGGCTCGTAGAGGAGGGCCCCACTCATGCCCTCCTCCCCAAACTTTGAAAAAGAAAATGGTGGGCAGCTATTTTCTCTCTTTTTTTTTTTGCAGTGATCCTCCGAAATTGCTGCAAAAACACTCACTGTTTTCTTTTTTGGGCCAAGGGGAAGTCCCACTGGGAACCCCCCCCTCCCACAAAGGTTAGATGGGCTGGGTATCCCCACCCTTCCCCCTTATATTTTTTAAAAATAATAATGCAGGACAGGGGACAAAGTCCCAGAGTTCTGTAATGGTTGCTAGCAAAAATATTCATCATGTTGCTGGCAGCCAATCAAGACCTTCCGTGGGAGTAGGATGGCCCAAGGGTTTAAAAAAAAAAAAAAGCCTGGCCAATCAGAAGGCTCTATTTTTTTTAAAAAACTGGGTTTGAGAAGCTCTTGTTTGAGTCCCTCAAATCCAACCGTCTATATATACACAAATATTTTTGGCGCTTAATAGCTCCAAAACTACTGAATGGATTTACGCCAAATCGCAAAAGCACACTTTCTGACCCAAGATTTAGCTTCCTGACAAATTTGGTGTAATTCATTCAGTAGTTTTTGCAATATTGCTTTCTAAAAAGTATATGGAAAATGCACGGGGATATTCTGTTTTGGGACTACCCTTTTTTTCTCGCTTGGTGGATCACCCTGAAACTTTCCAGGAAGGAGACTAGGTGGCTGATCTTTTTTTTGTGTGGAAATTTTCATGACGATTCGTCAAATGGCGCCAAAGTTATTAGCAAACAAAAAAGCATATATATACATTCACTGAACAAACCAAAGGTTAAAGTGATATCGCTAAGTGTTGAAATGAGACAAAAACCAACAAAAGAAAAAAAAAAAACACTACGACACACCAGTTCTAGTTAAGTCACTTAACTATAACTTGCACGTCCATAATGCTCTGCTTCTGGCCTCACTTATTACATCACTCATGACATACGTACTTAACTCTCCAAGTGGGCTCATTCATGTCGCCATTTTTAATTTGGGGGATGGGGGAGGGATAGTGGTACTCATTAGTAATTTGAACAATGTTGGTCTTTAATCTAATGAGTGATGTCATCCGTGATATCATTTAACACGTCATGCAACAGTGTCGTTATAACACTGTAGTGAAGCTGCAGTGGAACACTGGGGAACCAACTGATTGACTGATGTTCCAAGTACATGTTTTACCTCGCATTTCAGACTTATTCCACTCATGGCTGGGGGGGGGTGTTAGCTTTTAGAAAATGCATTCTCATTTTAGCTTCTGGAGCCCATTCCATAATTTCTAAAAGAAAATAGTTCCCACAAGCATGGTTCATCAAATCCCAGCAGATGAGCAGCATTTTTCACAGGGTAAATTCACCTTAGAACACACCACAATTCCTGAATTATTGTACCACAAACAAAGATTTATATTGTGACTAAAATCTGTTATCAACCGCCATATGTGTTCTTTTTGTGACCCTCAAAAACAGGCTTTCACTACAATGCATTTCGATGGGGACAACATCCTAGAGTCCTGTAATGGCTGCCATAATATGTTATCCATGTTGTGGCAAGCCGATCAAGGTCGGGGGTCTCTTTGGGACCTTCCCACATGCACCTAGGGGTCAGGATGTGCTCACCCTGTCTCCTTATATTTTTTTCTCAATTCATTATCTGGACACAGGGACCATGACCCCAGAGTCCACTAATGGCTGCCACAACATATTGTTTATGTTGTGGCCAGCCAATCAGGACTGACAAATCCCTTTTAATTTGGTCAATCAGGAAACCAACGGTTCAGATGTTATTAAAGTTAACGAAGGCTGAACTGCCCAACCTGAGCACCTCTTTAACCGCACATTTCTTAAAAAAAAGACTAAAGGATTTACACCAAATAACAAAAAAAGCAAGCTTTGTGAGTTAAGTTCTAATTTTGTGCCAAACTTGGTGTAAGTCTGTTCAGCCATTTGTTTGTATCCAAGAGCAAACTTTCCTACAGAATTAACATGTGAAATTGATATTTTGGGACCCACCTGTTTTTTCTGCCCCCACCTGACGGAAAAGCCCAAACTTTCCATGTCAACACTGTACAGAGTGTAATGGAGTTTAGAACAATAAATATTCACTTCGTTCAAGTCAGTAAGTTAGTGGTGGAGAGCGATGGGTGAAGGAGGACATTGTTGTGTTTCTGTATTAGTTGAGTGCTGTAATGTTTAGCTAGTGTTGTACCGTTTGACTTTACTAGATTTTGTGTTTCCTTTGTGCATTGTTTTGCAGTGGAATCGTGTTGTTTGCTTTGTGCTTGAATGTGGTTGCTTAAAGTGTTTTATTTCCTATGTTGTGTTCATATAGCACACTGAAAAGGAGTCACACATTTCGGAAACAGAATTTGTAACAGCTCTTGTAACAAATCCAATTTTGTTCAAAGCAGGGAAAAATCAAAATTGAAGGAAAAAAACTGGTGCTATCTGTGCAATAGAAGTGAGCATCTTTCTTATAGGAAAAACTGCTCTGCTCTTAAGCAGAAGTGTAGTAATTGTGGTATTAAAGGACACTACGCAAAAGTGTGTAGGAGAAAGAAATGTGTTAAATGTGTCTGTGAAGAATCTTGTAGTGCAGCGAGAGTGGTGTCAGACAAAGACTCAGACAATGAGGAGTCTAATAGGATCATGAAGGTTAAAGAAAAATTGATTCTAAATATAAACAATGATACTTGTAAGAGTAAGCGGAATTCTGGATGACCACTGGCAGTGTTTCACTGAGCATTTGTCTGGATTCTGGTTCACCCTACACCATAGTTAATGAAGAGGTTTGGAAGGAGATGTTTGTGAATAAAATAGGAGAGTTTTTACTTGAGTCTGATATACATCCAGAGGGATTTCATGGAGAAAGAAATTGATATCCTTGGATTTAGATGACTGACCTTCAAATTCAAGCATAGGCATACACGAGGGAAACTGTACATAGCTAAAAAGGGACCATCCGTGCTGAGATGGTATGATCAGAAGATTTTGCACATTATCCTGGACCCCAATGACAAAGAAAAAGTATTAATAGTTGATGAAGGCACAGCAGTAGTAGAGTATGTTAAAAAAAAAATCCCAAAGTCTTTAATAACAGGTTGGGCAATCTAACAGGGTCTGAACTCAAAATTCAGCTGAAGAGTGATGCCTGCCCATGGGTGCATAAAGTCAGGCATGCGCCTATGGCGGTAAGGGAAGAAATTTCGAAGGAGTTAGAGAAGTTAGTGGCCTCAGGTGTAATTGAACCGATAGAGGCGTCTGAATGGATCTCACCATTGGTCGTGGCTTGACGCAGTAATGGCAAAATAAGACTATGTGTTGACTTGAATCCCTTGGACAATAACATCATTTGCAGATTTCCCTTAACTAAAATCAGCAAAATGGTTACATCTCTCAAAGGTGCAAAATGGCTCTGAATCACTGACTTGTCATTTGCGTACTATCAAATTTCATTAACACCTGATTCTATGAAACTAACAGCATTCTGATGGTTGTTTTCAATTTAAACGTATGCCATTCGGGTAAGCATCCGCTGCAGCTGTCTTTCAAAGGTTGATGTTTAATTTGTTTGACAAAGAGCAAGGCAAAAGGTTTTTTCAAGATGACATCTTGATATTCGGGGACAGCAGGAGTAAACATGATTCCAAATTAGAGAAGGCGATAAGCGTTCTTGAGTCCAAAGGGTTGATTTACTAAATGTAAATGTGTGGAAAAAAGAGTGACATATTTAGGACATGTGATTGATGAATATGGTGTAAAACCGAAGACGTCATTAGTGCAAGCTATTAAGGGTTCACCAACAACGAGAAGTAAGGATGATGTTAGATTATTTTTAGGTCATGCCGAACATTGCGCTAAATTCTTTCCTACGTTCGCTGGGAGGTGTTATAACATTAGACAGTTGTTGAAAAACAGGAACAAATCTGAATGGTCACCAGAGTGTGAGGAAGATTTTTGCAACATAAAAAGTCAAATAAGTAATGCAACTAAATTGCATATTTTCGATCATCCTAATGCACACTATGTCATAACAACAGATGCCAGTAATAAAGGGTTAGGTGCAATGCTTACACATGTAAATGGTAAAGGTGAATCATATGTTATAGCTTTTGCTTCTAGAGCCTTAACTCCAACTGAAGAAAGGTGCCCTATTATAGAAACAGAAGCCTTGGCCTCCGCTTGGGCTCTTGAACATATTGAGCGTTTGTGTGGGGAAAACTGATGACCATTCATTGTGATCAAAATCACTGGTACAATTGTTGACAACGGAGGAAAAGATTACCGCTACTGCAAGAATAGCTAGAATATCAATGCATATGCAGGATAACTACAAGATTGTGTACGTTCCAGGAAAGGATAATATAGTAGGAGATTTCTTATCTAGAATGCCTATACAATTTGAAGAATGTGAGGTTGACAGGTGAATTGATTTCCATGTGGCTCTTGTACATGATAATGAGCTGGCTGCCTGCTGTGAATAAGGAGGTGTGGGAGGATGAATACCGGAAAGATGCTGTTTTACAGGAAGTGTCTAAATTTGCTTCTGACATATGGTCTAAAATGGAGTTCTTGACTGCGGCCATTAAGACTTTTTGGGAAGTAAGGACAGACCTTTATCTTGAGGATGGTGTGATTTTGAGGGGCAACAGGATTATTCCTCCATCTATCTTTCGTGGTACGATCATACAACGATGTCATGAAGGCCATTTTAATATTGTGCGGACCAAATCTGTGGTCAAGAAATTGTGTAGCTGGCCTGGTGTTGACATTGCAGTGAAAAGAATGGTCAGGGAATGTGGTGGGTGTTCCAGGACTGACAAATTCCTTCAAACCTTCAGACCACCAATGAGTAACAACCCCAGCCATCCTTGAGAATCTATTTACATATTGAGACCTGTAGGCTCGCCTAAAAAATATGCTATTGTGATTATGGATTTGTTTTAAAGATGGTCGGTAGTAAAAGTGGTGGAGAAGGCGGACATTGAATTAGTTTTAGTCTTCCTTGACCAAGTTTTTTTGTTTTGAAGGAATTCCTACTACTGTGTTGAGTGATAATGGAGTGCAATTTAAGTCTCATGCATTTAAGTCATATTTGAAAGAATTGGTATGAAACACAACACCGCTTCCTTGTACAATCCCAGTGGCAATGGTATAGTTGAGAGATTCAAGCGTGTCATTAAAGGTGCGATTCAATCTGCGTATGCCAACAATCTGGACTGAGTTGTTCATCCATAGAAAGCTGTGTGAGCTTATAGGGTTACAAGGAATGTAGGTACTGGTTGATCACCTTTTTAGGTCTCGCCTGAGCCAGCGCATGCGCTGCACTGGCGAGAGTTTTAGTAAGCGGGTTTTGGAAGTGCAAACAGTGGCTTTTGCTGGCGACTAGCCTGCGTTCACGCGAGCGTGCACACGCGATCAGGCGCCATATGGCTTCCCTCGCCATCTGGACGCTCGCGTGAACGCAAGCTGGTCGCCAGCAAAAGCCACTGTTTGCACTTTCAAAACCCGCTTATTCACGATTACTTTCACGGCCGCGCGGCCGTGTCAGTTTCACGGCCGCGCGGCCAATGCTTGTTTCTTTTCTCGTGTATTTTATTTATAATTGAACCACTTAGTTTTTTTTTACATTCTAATTGTTTTTTTTTATTATTTGCTGGAGTATGTTTTATTCTGTTTATTTTATCCTTTCATGTATTTAACTCTTTCTATCTTTTTTAAATGTTTTTTTTTTCTGTTTTGTTAACTGTATCACCACTTCTATCGTTATTTCGTTTCTTCTTGCCCCTTCTCACTAATGTCACCCTTTCTCCTTCGTGTTCTTTTTCTTTGCCTTTAACCATCTTAATTTCTCTTTACACACCTCCTTCTTTAAAGCATACGTTTTATTCATTGTTTTTCTTTTCCCATCTCTCGTATTCCTTTCTCTTCGTCTCTCGCCCTGTTTCTTTTAACCTTCCTTTCAAACACGCCTTCTAAACTCACTGTTTCCTTTCGCCCCTTTTCCTTCTTACTGCCGTGTTTTTTGGCCGCTCTCACGCTCTTTTTCTTGTAACTCATGCCGGAATCTCCTCTTGACCTGACTCGGTCTCATTGTTCGTCCCTCCTACTGCGTTCTCTCTCACTACGTATTTTTCTTTCGTCCTCTTTTCTTTTTCTGTCCTTTTTTAAATTTCTCTCTTTTGCCCTGTATTTCTTTCCTTTCTCTCCTTCTGTCTGTTCTACCTGTGCTATTTATCTCCAAACAACCTCAGTCCTATTTCCCTTTCGCCCTCCATTTTCCACCTAGTCTATCCCCTTCTCCCCATCTACTCCACGCCACTGTCTCTCATGTTACTACCGTTTCTCGATTTTACTTTACCTCTTTAGCTCGTTGTTCTCTCCCTTCTATTTCCACCTCTCCCATTTTTAACCGGTATTCCCTAGTTTCCTATCTACGCTGCTTCTTCCTTGCTCCCACTTTTCCATCTCCACTCCTCCACCTCTTGCCTGTGTTCCTATAATATTGCCTTTTTCCTTTATTTTCATTCCCCTTCTCCTTTCAACCCGTCTCATCAATTTTCGCCTCCTCCCCATCACTCCTCTTTCCTGCTCGTCATTCCTATTTTTCTCCTATTTTTCCATTCCCCTCTTTGCCATTTTCTTTCATATTTCTGCCCCCTCTCTCTTTTTCGTTTTCCGGTTTCTACGTTGTCCTCTCGCCTCTTTTTCAGTTACGCACCTCTTTCCTCCCCCCTCCCCCACCCCCGCCTCTCCCATATCCCACGCGTCCTCCCCTCTCCCTTACGTCACCCCCCTTTCCTCACACCCCCTTCACACTTCATCCCCTGACTGGCTGTGTCCATACGCTGCGGGAGCACTCGCTGTCCCTCGGCTCTTTTTCTCAGGCACATCGCCCTGATTTCAGAGAGGCGCTGGATTCCTCCCAGGCCCAGAGGCCTCCAGGGCCGAGGACAGCGCCGACCGCTCACATCTGCATGCACGAAGACCCACGGGCCTCTGAGCCCGGCTTGAGGGCCCCCCCGCTGACGCAGCTCGGATTCACGCAGCAGACACTAGTGTCGAGAGGACATGCGCAGAATCCTCTTTCTCATGTCGGGTGCCGCGATTGTAGCAAAAGTAAAGAAATAGAAAAATAATCTATTTCTTTACTTTTTCTACAATTGCGTGCACCGGCGCTTACTTTAACATTGAAAGTAAAGCGCGGGTGCCATGATTATAGCAAAAGTAAAGAAATAGAAAAATAATCTATTCTTTATTTTTGCTATAATCGTGGCACCGCGCTTACTTTTAATGTTAAAAGTAAAGCGCGGGTGCCGCGATTATAATGGTGTAGCCAATAGGTCTCGCTTTTGGGACCTTATAAGTATTTAGTTATGCAACTGTTGCATGGCTAAACACTTATAAGTTCCCACAAAGGCGAGACCTATTGGCTATGCCAATGCTTGTTTGATAATGAGAGGAAGGAATCCCAGAACCAAGTTCAATCCTGGTTGGTTGCTAAGTACAAGTGTTGAGCCATGGTTTGTTGAGTCAGTCCAGGAGCTTATAGCAAGGAATCATCAGAAAAGTAAGAATTACTATGACAACAAGAAGAGCACTAAACTTGCAAACCTAAAAGTAGGAGATTGGGTTCACATAAGGAAACTGGGTATGGTGGCCAAAGGAGAAAGCAAGTTCTATGACCCAGAAGGAGTTGTGGATGGGTCACATAATGCTATTCCATTGAGACATGGCAAAGTGTGGAATCTCAAATGTGTGTTTATGGTAGTGAAGAAAATGTGGAAGGACTTCCGTCAAATATCCAAAGAAAGTGATTTTGACTGATTGGATGAGGAATCGACTACAACAGCTTTGTATGCAGAGGAGGGGAATTGGATGGAGGAGTCACTAAAAAGAAGTTATCGAACCACAAGGAGTGACTGGACCACTTCATTCCTCTGTGGGTATGAATGATGGTGTGGTGTTGGATGCTGAGGATCCTGAGCTAGTGCTTGAGGAAGTTCTGGATGGAGATGGGTTGTCATCGGGAACCAATTTAGCAAATCTTTAGAGTGCAGATGTGCTTTGCACATGTGGGTTCATATCCCATCCTCGGTGCCATTGAAAAAGTCACACACTCTGGAAAGGTAGGAACACCAATTTATTCATCCATCAACCGCCCCAGCATCAACTGTCAATTAGAATACTCCCCCTCATCAGCTGTTCCACGCAGGGAACCTAGACAACAATCCACCCAAATTCTATTCAGTACCACACCCATTACACACCTGGACCCATGGTCGTTAGGGAGCTTCACATACAACAGAACTTATACATTTAAAGGTAAGGGGGTGGGAAAAAAAACAACTCACCTTTGGCTCTGCTGGTGTGAACCCGCGCACGAACCCAGACAACTTCATCAGCTTTATTTACTGTCAAGTCTTTAACTTTGACCAATACTCTCTCTGTTAAAAAAAATATCTGCTTTCAATAATTATGTATCACCAACTGAAGCAATGTTTAATATGACTAAATAATAAAAATTTAGACTTGAGAGTACATATATGGCATAAAACATTAAGATGGACCAGTGATTTGTCCTCCGTTCATTACCACATACTTTATATAGCTCCAACAATAATTAATCTCAATTGATTTAATACATTTCATCCATTATTCTATAGAAGGGTTGTTATAGCGGTTTTCAATTTCAATATTGTAAGAGTTAAACAGCAAGGAGAAATGACATACTGTCCCAGTGACAATTTACTCCAAGTGAGAAACTCATTTTTTCTTATATTGATGGCTCCAGCTGTAAGTGTGCCAAAGGAATGTAATTAGGGAGTCTTCCCGCAACTCGCCAGTTTAAATAATGTAGAATTAATTTCTAATATGGTTAAATGATATGTGCAGTGATTGATCTGGAACCCCTGATACCAGTAAGAGTGGGTAATTATTTCGCTCCTAAACTACAGCATGTGTAAATATACTCATAGAATGTGGAGCGGCCTGTCTAGTCCAGGTGTCTGGATAATTTTGACTTGACTAAGCATCGCTCCAAAAATGTAATGGGTCGGCATGTGTGTAGCATTTTCAAGGGCACAAAACGTAATTTTCAAAGAGTCGACTACTTTACAAACCATTTACAGAACATTTGGACATATACTCAGTTTGGCAGACAAAAAAACACACACAAACACATCAATTTTAGTAATGCGCGTTTAACTTTAGTAGTCCTCTTCCCTTTTTGGAGTGAAAACAATAAATTCGTCCATCTGTAAACTTGTGTTAGGCACATTTATAATGTCAAGCTCCTATGCCGAGTGTATTTTTTGAGCAGCTGCCAATCTCTTTCACAGAAACACGCACGGTGACTGTTATCCATATTATAACTACCCCGGTGTCATCATTTTCCCATTCGCTGTAAGGCTAGAGAAGCCCTGCAACCTTTTTATCTAGTTTAGCACAAAAAGGGGGATGGCTATTAATGATGCTGTTGTGGCAGTTGCGCTGGGGTCTAGGGTGTGAGGGACCCACATCTTCTCAATTTTGGTGGTCTTTTACTACCATCTCTGAGGCCACCTGGGTCAGTTCCCTTAATTGAAGTAGCGTCCTTTACATTTTTGCTGTGGCACTGGCACCACACCCGATATTTTTTTATGAATCAATTTTGAAAACCAGACATGGATTACTACCACTCAAGATCATTCAATTTAGTCAACATTCAGCACAGTCCAGGGTGGATGTTAATTGGAAAAGGGCTCCTTGTCAAATGAAAAATCAAGATAAAAGCAAATAAGATTTTGGGAGTGACAGATAATATAAGCCTTAAGTAATGAGGCAGGCCAGGACGTGAACTGGTAGTCAAAGTACATTAGTATTTAGACTGGTTATTGGGAGAGACAAGTGGTTGCACGGTCCCAATGACCTGAATAACATTTCAAGCCAAGGTCAAAAAAATAAAAGAGTTTAGTGAAGGAACTGTTGGAGCACCTGACAAATAGAAAGCCCTGAGTGTTAATAAATAGATCCCTGCTCTAGAAATGTATAGCTATACCATGTATAATAACCACACTTAATTTCAAGGCTACCACCAAGCAAAGTGACAATTTATCAACTTTATTTTCGTGAGGAGCTAATCTGATTAATCCCTTCATGCTTTCTATGGCAGCTTCAATGATAAATGATCTACACTGACATTTGTGACTTACGTTGTGTATGGATTTACTGATCACGCTCTTTCCCGACTCCCTTGTCCCTTTTCCTAATGGAGGCAATTTTTCCAAATTGAGGGATCCTCACCTTAAAGATCCTTGTACTGATCATTTAAATATTGGTTCATGTCCCATAAACTGTTTATTTGTGGGGAAAAGCAAGGTGGTGAAAGGGAGAGTGACTGTCATTCAGCAGGGCCGGACTTTTAACCTTCAGATCACTGATTTAAAACTACGCTAAAGAAGTGCTTGTGTGTCATCCTGCTGTTTTTTTCAGAGATACACCAAAAAGTTGATCTCCATTTCACAGAGTTTTGTCAACATCAGAGAGGAATCATTACATGGGGAAGCTGGTTGTAGCAAGAGTAGCATCCCTCACCCCTATCAAAGTGCGGCACTCGTTCTATGGCACATTTCGCCAGAAGGAGGTTGACTTCCTGAAGAGAGGAGAGAGAGACAGACAGAGAAATAGATGAGATGGGGTGAAATGAAAGTCAGGGCATAGACCCTTTAACCCCCTTGTATCACTGGTCTGATATTATGGATTTCCAGCCGATGATGAAATGTCGATTCTGCTCTCTACTGGCTGTCTGTGGTTCTGAGAGGGCGAATCAATGCGACTTTGAAGACGCTGCAGCAGGGGAGGAGATTGAAGATTTATGCCCCTGCTGGTGTGAAAAGTTTCACCCACCACCACGTCCTCTGTCACAAAATGTCTTGGACATTTGATGTACCGGCTCAGTACGTTGGTGTTCTCTGTATGCTAACACACTTGAGTAGCCCCTAAACTTTCTATGTATCTGCTTGTGAAACTGTAGGGCTGTGGTGTGACAATCTGTATGTTGCTCTAGCTCCAAATCAGCCTTTTCCCAAAACAGCCTAGTCCCATGCAATGGCATGTCCAAGAGGGTCACCTGGGGGTCGTCACAGAATCCAAGCATGTCGTCGAAGCATAAAACAATATACTGAAACAGTCTAACCATTTGTTTAAATAACACTATTTGAGGAGAGGACAAATAACTAGAAAAGTTACGTAAGTCCAAGGTCATGTGATATATTTTTGTCGTCTTTATTGCGTTTATACACTTCCAACCAAGTACATGATCATCAGTCGACGTGTTACATTCCCAATTGGACTTTTTCAAGCTGTGTGTAGTGAACCAATATGAAAGCAGCATATGTGAGACCAGCCTGAAATATGAAATCTGTTCATTTCATACATGAGTTACATGCACTGCATGCTGTTGATGGTACAAGCATAACTTAAAAGTGAATCAGAGAGAGACCACCAAAGCAGACTTGTATTGCTCTTTGCACATGACAAATACTACAGCACTATCAGAACAATACCTGCCAGGACAGTCAAAATGTATTAATAAAAAGAAAAAATATCATGCTGTATGTATAGGCCGTATCTGTGATAGAGCACCCGTGTTCTGAGGAAAAAAGTGAACAGAAACCACAAAACATGCACCAGAGATAAAAGGAAGTGTGACCCAAACAGAATAGAAAATCCTCCAATGCATACTAAATAAACCACTGAAGAGTAGAATAAGGTAATTGTGACCCAAGCTTACTATGGTTCGAAATGGCAAGTGGTTTACTACATTTTAGACCACAATTCGGTCCAAAAGAATTTAGCAGAGTTGTGTGTTGATACTAAAAAGGAAAATGAATAAGAGTTTCTTTAGTTGGAAATCCTCGCTAAAGAACTCACTGTATGACTACAAACTGTATTTCTTATTCCTCTAACCATAATACATGAAGTAAGTGGATATATGTGCCAGAGTACGAGTTTCTTCGAGGTGATCAGTAATGAAAAAGCACTATGCTGGTGCAGGTAGCTCAGACTAAACAGTCGGTGGTGTCAAAGCCAGGTCTGCCCATAGCTCATACTACCCAATCGGGGTGTCAAGGCCGGGTCACAGTTCATATTTCACTGCAACCTGACCATCCTGAATCATTTGGGAAAGTGACATCCTAAAGTCCTCTGGGACGGCCTTCAAGATCTCCTTGACCATATCTCACTATGAATGTGTGCACCTAAGAAATACTGCATTCAAGGAGAGGAGGGCACAGTTTGCTGCGGAAAAGCTCTACTTACCAAAAAAGTCAATACGTTTTGATTTGCTGTCAGAGATTAAAGCAAAGCATTGGGGTTGACTTTGTTTGTTGATGCCTGTACTACAAGACTTCCAAGCGTAGGCGGTCTTTTCAGGAAATCAAGATTGCCGGGGTCTGGTCTGCATCGCATGGCCACAGGTCAACTGACAGGAGAGGCAACAGTATGGTTTTGACCAGGTTTCCATAAGGGTGTCTGAAAAATGCCTTATCAAAGTAAAAACAAAGGCTTTGATGAAGCGGTCAATGGTTGGAGTATTTTAGTTGGTAAATACGTTTGAAAGAAAGAGGAGCTTCTTCCATTTGTGGACCAAGTGATGAGTCTGGCTCAGTTTCTAGGGAAGTGTCTAACTCACTGGCACTCTGTAGGTCCAAGCAAAATCCTTTATCTGTATAGTGAGGAGGCAGGGGTTAAATGGTCTACCTCCTCGCCAACATCAGCATCACAGGGAACATTTTGCAGGCCATGGACCATATCAGAGTTGGAGTTGAAAATGGCCTCCAGTCTCTGGCAATGCTGGTGTTGCGGAAGAGTCTGAGGGTGTGAATCAATTACTCCTGACTTCACCTTGATAATTTCATAGTATGACATAGGCTTGGTGCTAGCCGAAGTCACAGACTAGTGTGGGAGCCGGTGAAGTTAGTTGCAACGTTGGCATGCAGGGGCCCGATGTGGCCCTTGGATCTAGAGTGGAGGTCAAGACAGTTTTCAGGGAAAATGTCCCCAGGGGGCAGTTTGCATTGGAGGAGGCCGTGTTGGCGGATGTCTGACTGGAGGCCCATGTGGCTCCATTGGGGTGGGGGTGAGGGGGAATCTGCACCATGACTTCTTTAAAGGCCTCAAGCTTTTGAGGAGTGACGATGGTCTAGGAGACTCTGGGCATGCCAGGACCAACAATGGGGTTGGAATAGAGGATGAATTGGAGTTAACAGATCTTCTATTTTAGTTACTATAGTGGTTACTATTAGGGCCAGTTGTGTCTTCACTGGGATATCTGGATCATTTGTGTCCTCATTATCAGCCTCAAAGGGCCTCGGGTTAGACCTTTATGACCTCTTGGGCTACCAAACGTTATTTGAGCCGTCTTACACATTTTTTTCCTCTTTGGTGTAGGAGGTCCAGCAAATACGAGGGAGGATGAGGAGACTGAATTGTACGATGTGGAATTTTCAAAATATTAAAGAGTATTCTTCAATATTGTTGACAAATAGATGAAAAAACAAGGTCAAATTTGAACCTACAAAGGGGTCACAAGAAATGTATTCTTGCGTAACTCTGTGGACATTTCACTATCCTACAAATAGCACCTGAAAAAGTGAAGGATTGGGCAAATCATTCAAACATTTCATAGGATTGGAAAGTCAAACAGAGCACTGCTTGCTCTTGAATCTGCGAAAGCTTTTAACACTAAAACAAAGATTTCAATAGTTCTCTGGCTCATCTTCACACACTCATTAAGGCTGCAATTTCCCGCCTACAGGTCTTGAGCGAAAAGCAATCCAGCAGTCAAAAGGGGTTCAGACAGAAAAGCAAGTTAGGGCAGTGCTATGCTTGCAGTGGAAATTCCCTCTTTGCTGAAAACAAATGAGCCCTGCAATTAACGACACAAAGTGGGAATTATCTGAATAAAACTTCAGATATATAAATTTTGCATCACCGCGAACGATGGCAGCTATTGCCTCTTGAAAGGGGAGGCCGTTAACACCCAGTAACAAAAAAAAGGCACGTATAGTGCTCTATGCAGATACACTTAAGAACAAGGAGTTCCGCTGAGTGCTTGCATGTTCTCCAGTTACTTATCAGTAATCGAGCATCAGTACCTGCTTTGTTAAATATATGCCAGAACAGCAAGATTGACAAGCTTTAATGCTCAAGTTTGACGAATTATCATTTGCACAAGTTGAAATTTTAAGTAATTAAATTTGTTAAGAAAATACAGCTAGATAGGAGTACTTTTTTTAAAAATTATAACCAACCTGGTTTCTCTTGAGATTGAATCATTGAAGGCACACCATATCGGTCTTTAGCGAAGTCCTGTGGAGAGAATATTGAACAGCAATTATGAAAAATCAGGTCAAATGAAAATAGAAAGGACATGTTTTAGCACAATTTGTTACAACAAGCGTTGGGAAATCCAATAGGTGTGGCCTTGGCAGGCGGTTGTAACTGTTACATTTTATATATTTTATTGGAAGCACATACAACAAAACAAAAAAACATTTAATAAAAGACCGCTGCCCAAATGTGACAGACACGTGATTGCAATAAAAAGTTTAAACTTCAAAATAAAGTAACTACGACATATGATTTTAATAAAACAGTATGGTGCTTCCTCACAGGCAGGCGTGATGAGAAAAGGTATATAAACACTTTTTAGTTTTAATACACATTAAAAGGCACATTTGATTGTTGGTGGCACAAAAAAGTACTATTGGCTTGAATTACTGTAACCTGAAGATTTAGTTGAAACACCAGAGCATGACTAAATAAAGGAAAATGAATGGAAAGCAAAAAGCGTTGGCAAAGTAAATATTTTGCTTAGCTGCCCTGCACAGAAATGCACTTATTTTTAGGTGGATGTGCACATGTGATCAGGAAAATGCCATTCCCCACAGTGCAAGAAAGTCAATGGCTGAAGTGGGATGGCCCATGATCAATGCTGTGGAGGGCAAAAGTAAAATGTGGAATACAGCTAAACAAGGCAAATGGAGGAAGATGTCTGACCCAAAGCCCGTATATATGTATTTTTTATGATGGTCTTGGACTGCAAAGGTATGCTAAGTCAGCTAATATTATCTCTAGGCTAGACCTAAAATAAGGACATGTTTAAAGAAATGTTTCTGTTAGTACATACAACCGAAAAACATAGGAGGGAAACAGTGACCCGTTTACCAAAATTTAAAGGGTTGTTGTAGGTCAGTAGATACCATCAAAAATGTCATGTGACATTCATTCACAAAGATATTGTCCCATTTGGTGTAGATTTTCTATTACGAACAACAACAGTGGGCTATTTTGGTAAATGTTTTTTAGGACGCAATGTTTATGTCATACAATAGTCTAGTACAATATCCTGGTATTAGACACCAGGTATGTGCATCACAGTCCTTGTCTGCAATCTCTAGAGTTGTGTATATTCTGTCGACAACGCCTTCCAAAAAAACATTCAGCTGTTTAAATGTGATGACATGAACTATCATTTATGTCTCTTTACAGATGTGTTTTTAAGATACATTTGCCAAGCAGCACTGAATGCCCGCACATAGTCAATCACAATTTTTTTATTGCACCTTTTTAAAATACCAAGGGCCCAATTGAGAGTTTGGCATCAGGGTGCTCCTCAAATGCTAACCAAACCCCCGGTCTGCGCGAATCTAATTTTGGGAACAGTTGTATCTTAAGTATTTTGTTGAGGGAGCCCCCATTTGCTCCGTCCACAGAATACTTCCTATAGTGGCTCAATGGAGTAGGGGCAGTTGGAGAAAGAACATTACACCACCCGCCCCATTTAGGGTGGACAGTGTAATATCTTTTTTTGCTGTCAATCACTGCCAGGAAAACCCTGGCAGTGAGGGACAGAAAAAATGCGCAAATGACCCCCACACCCTGGGAGAAACCTCCCAGAGTGTGGGGTCATTTGCTTTTTTGTTTATTCTGAGACAATCACCAACTTTGGGAGTTTGTTTCTGTAAAACAAAAGAATGTAAAAATGTTTGGTGGGCAGCTGTCCATTTCAAAGGATAGCAGTTCCTTTCAATCTATAGAGATGAATGCTGGGCTGGCGGTCATCTCTCAATTTTGCAACTGGAGTATCGTCTGGATATTTGAGGCTATATCCTCCGCCATCCCAGTGGGCACTACTTCATCCGACAAACACTAAATGAGGCACTAAATAAAGTGAGTCTGGACACTGGAGGGAAGTACAAGGACAGTGAAGGAGCAGCAGGATACGAGCACTAAACTGATGGAGATATGGACCGGGGCACACACTTGAAACATAACTTAAGGAATAGTAGATATTCAGCTAAACAGCTAGTGTTCAGAACTGAAGAAACTGACGTCAGAGAGAGAAAAGAGAGCCAATTAAGTGAGGGGATAATAAGGCTTAAGGGAAAAGAGAGGAAGACAGATCAATGAATAAAGGGAAACAGATGGAAACTTGGCTACCAAAGGAGGGGTGACTAACTACTGAATACAACAAGCATTTGCAATGCAATAGGTCTCGCATTTGCGAGGCTTTGTGCTATTGGCATTGTTAATTGACAATGCCTTTTATTTATAGGTTAGTTTTTAAAACATAAGTAAAAGGCATTGTCATTTACAATGTGAGACCTATTGCATTCCAAATGCTTGTTATGAGCTTAGTGGGGGCTGGGTGAAGCCGCGCACGTCCAGCCTCTCTAGGCAGAAACCAGGCAAGGGGGATTTGTGGTAGGAGCGATTAAGCGGTCTTCGGAGCCAGAGAAGGGCTGCAGCTGTTTTTTCTAGTTCCCCCTACTAGTCCCAACTGTGTGTGCCGGAGCATGGGGAGGGAGAGTGCTGCTCTGCCTAGCCCAGTGCTCTAAGGCCAGAGGTAGGCATGGGAAGGGAGCTCAGTTGGGCTTGCTCTTTCTGGAGGCTGAGCTGAGAGGCCGATCGCAAGTTAGGCGGCACAATAATAAATAAAAAATAACGTGGCGAAATAATACAGCAATAAAGTAGATTGCGAAATACCAAGCAAAATAAAACAGCATACACACGATGCAAAATACTAAGCAAAATAAAACAGCATACACACGATCGAAGGTTACAAAAGCCGATCGCAAGTTAGGCGACACAATAATAAATAAAAAAACGTGGTGAAATAATACAGCAATAAAGTACATTGCAAGTTACAAAGCAAAATAAAACAGCACAAATTACAAAAAAAAAAAACTATACTTACAGCTGAGGCTACAGCAATGTTAAACCAGCAGTCACATTGTGAATAATAAAAAAAAAAGTGCTTACCCAGTAATTTAAGAAGACCATCTAACGCCGCCAGTACACGATCGAGTCCGGATGGGCCGTTCGAGAAGGAGACAGGGCGGTAACCAAAAAGCCTCCTTTTCAATGGGAAGCCAGCGTTTAGCATAAACGCTGACGCAACCCAATGAGAATGATGGGCAGGGCTTAAACTGAACTTCCAAAAAATACCAATTACAAGAAGCCTCGCAGAGCGAGCAGCGCATGCGCGCTGCAACGCTAGGCGAGACATAAAAAGGAGAATGAACATCAAGGAGTATGATACTGATAGAAAAAGAAATGGTAAAGGAATGGATATAGAAAAAAATCAATCAATCAGTAAATGAAGTTAGGAGTTGAGATAGGCAACTAAAAGGAGGTTTTGGGAGTAGGTGGGAAAGCCTCTCACCCAATAAAAGTTTGAAGAGAAAACTCCTTGCTAAAGGAAGAGACTAATTCAAAAAAGGTCATTAAATACCCCTGGCAAGAAGAGAACAATGAGAAAGCCTGTGAAAGAGATAGGGAGATAGACAAAGAGAGAAATGTAAAGCAAGAGACTAGGATGTAAAAAGACACATGCATGAATAGTAAGAGGCAACAAAACAATTGTTGGGATGTTAAAGGTCATATAATGTAAAGTGAAAGATAGACTACAACCTAATGTTTAAAGTTAAACATATGTTTCTAGAGAACTGTATTACTAGCCGCTCAGTTTTCATTTTAGCCTGGAATTTGTGCACTTTAAAAACTCTTTACATTTCTTTTTAGTTTGGTTTACCATTTGTCCTGCCTGGCTTAAGGCAAGAGAATAATTAAGACTATAAAGCTTAAATTAGACCAGTACTATTGAAAATATAAAGCCATCTCAGTTACTTGTTCTGCCAGTTTTCTGTCATCTGCCCTTAGTAACCCCACATCAAGAGTCTCTAGTGCTTTCTTTGTAGCTAAAATGGGCTGTATTAACTACAATCAGTTGCCCTACTGCTTAGTAATAAGCTATTGGTAGCGTATACATAAACTGATACTACAATATGCGTCCCATGCTAGACATAGGTAATCTCTTCATATTTTACTTGGATATAGAAAATAGTGTGTTAGTTGGACTATTCCATATCTGTGAACTGTACTTGAATATGCAATTATTAGTATGGGTTCTATCCCAGAGTTATGGAAATTGTAGCTGTCTTGGAAATAGCTATGTTTTCAACTCTCTTCTGAAGTGAATATGCTCCTGATTATATCGAACCTTGGTTGGTAGTGAGTTCCAGAGCTAGGTAGCTTTTACCAAGAAAGCAGTCCAGCCTATGAATTCCTTACAATAAGGAAGTGGTGCAAGCCTGAAGAGTAGCGTTCCATTTTGTTTGCATTGCTTGCATTTAACACATGGGTATAGTGGTTGTTTTCCTTGCAATGCTCTGTGGACAGTGCAAAGTGCCTTGAACATTTCTCTTCTAGGTATAGGAAGCCAGTGGAGTGATTGTAGGACTGGAATCAAGCATTCTTTTGTGGAAAGTGAAGGAGGAGTCTTGCAGCACATTTTGGATCAAATGTGTTTTGCGTATAAGTAAATTGGGGCACCCAGGTACAGGCTGTTGGCATAACCAATCTTGGAGTGTGAGGACAGCTTGTAGCTTTTGTTGGTATCCAAAGTATGGGAAGATGCAAAACTTGTATTTTAATTGTATAAAAGGTGATCTTTGTGCCCTGTTGACATGTGGCATCTGGGATAGGTCTGAATCCATGCTTACCACTTGGTTTATGACTTCTGTTGATGTTGCTGGAGGGGCCTCAAGTTTCAGCAAAGTGGAGACAGGGATAGAACAATCGATCCCTTTCTGGAACAGACTCCGACCCCCCCCCCCTCCCCAGCCAAGAATGGGAAGATCTGCAATTGCCAAGAGGATAGTGAACCCTAGGCTCCTGTATTATTTTTTGGTATTGCTGGTGATCGTACATAACAAATTCTTTATGGGATTACATACTAAATGGGCCGAGCAGATGTAGGGTAATGGGAGCAAGAAAGTAGCCATGGGTAAAAAAGAGACAGAACCTTGAATAAAGGTGAACTTGGGTACTTAACTACAAAGTTTGTTACCTAGCAGGGCATTTCCTACGGCCTATGAAGGCGTTCGAAAACAGAAATGACCTAGAAGAAAGGACATACAGGCTGAATTGATTGATTGAAGCTCAATAAACACATGAACACAACAAAAGAGCAGTAATACTAATATATACAGCACAACACTACCCTTACACTAGACAAACATAACAAAAATGAAATTGGAGGCCAAGATAAACAAGAGATACCAGATAAAAAGTGTATGAGGACCCCGAAATACACCAAGAGAGAGTATTTAGAAACCCCAGATTTAAATTCACTCAATCCAATTACCTGCATCAAAATATCTCTCTATTTGATGGAGCAGTCAACAACTGTCACAGATGTAAAACACAAGGTGCAGACTTCAATCACATGGTGTGGAAGTGTAATGAGATCACACCATGTTGGGCGGCAGTGGCAAACACGACCCAAAGATAGCCAATTAGAGGCCAACCCAATTACAAGCCTGCTAGGCCGAACACAGAGAGCAGAAAAGTAATAATACCGAAATTGGTAGACATAGCCTTCATACTAGCAAAGCGAAGGATAGCAACGTTGTGGAAAGTCTCAGAAGCCCCCTCAATAAAAGTATGGCTCACTGACAAAGATGGGTCAGCACTAAAAATGCTACACTTGTTAAAATCCAGACGCAAAATGAGTGTGGGGAGCATTACACATGGGACACGAACCTGATAAACTGGGAAGTAAAGAGTGATGAATGCTAACTTTAAAGAAGCTGTAATTCTCACGACATGGGAACCAATCACAGAAGCCCACATGTGGACGGTTAGTTTTGGTACTGTAGCATCTCCCATGATTACATGCTCAAGGTATTCAATGTCCCAGAACGTATTTCAACTCCCTCGATTGCAGTGCTCTCTACTCAGTACATCCTCTAATCTCTCATTTCCTTCATAAGCAAAAAATATCATGCTCATTTACTTAATAAGCAAAAAGATCATCTTGAAAAATCAAGACTCCATCAACGTTGTTGAACGCATTACAGTCAATGCACAGCTGAAAGACATAAAAACCAAAACATCCCATCCGTGGTTACAAATGCAGTCAGATGCCTCGATTCCTTGATTGCCCCAGTGAAAAGCCAAGAACACAACAAGTTTGGAAAAACACTTGTTCTACTCTCCTTATCTGCACAGCGTAATGAGATCCCATCTACAAATATAGCTCTTTTAAGAATCCTAGGGTCTACTGACATCCTCGATTCATTGCTAGAACGTTTACAAGCAACAACAATCGACAACTGTAAAGTTCTCCATATTTGTTGGAAGACCCCTTCATCGCAGAGCATATACAGCAATAAACTTAATTCCTTACAAATAGTCCAGGGTACAAATTGAAATTTATGTTCGACTGTTACCACTTCCTGTTCACTTTGGTACGAGGCTCAATTTCTGTAACTCCTGACAACTTGTCTTTAAACACTTCCTTGTTTTTCATTGGAACGTCCTTTATTAATCTTCCTTTATTATTTCCCTCACTTTCCATTATCATGAGGATGGGGTGTGTGCGGCAAGATGGGCACTCGCTCCACGCAATGTCGGATCACTGTGTTGCCAGTGTCTGACCTTTGCAAAGGCAGTCCAGTTGATAGCGCGCTCAAGCTGTTCCTATTAGCAATCCTATGGAGTGGGACAACTTCGCCTCAAGTACCCACCAGTAGCAGGCTCCTGCCACAAAATGTCTCCAGAGCTGGTATTTCCCTAATTAATGTAGCTGCAGCTTTCTTAATCCATTGATGATGCAGAAGTGACCTATTACGTCAAAGACAAGAGGCAGGTTGAAGAAGAAACAGGGTTATTAAGACCGAGCAACGGAGTACCTTACAACTTAGCCAGGCAGCTCAAACTCACTGCAACTATTTCAACAATAGCCAATCTAGAACCTAACTGCACTCCACTAACCCACTACTACAAACAAAGGACAAAGACTAATACGACCAAGCACAAAATATAACAAATTAATACCTCTTAGAGGGCATGGCTGCAAAAGAATACTGTTAGAAGCACTGTAACAAATAGTAACAAAATGAAGAATACAGATAATTTATCCATAAATCAACCCAACCAGTCAGTTTTTCAGCATAAACACTCTCACCGGGGCTACCATTCTACAACCAGGTGCATATATAGCAACTGAAGCCACAAAGACCACTTGACCATCTAGTTCAAGTGAAGGATGCCACACGGAACGAACCACACGTCACAACATTAGCTCCTAAGAGCGAGCAAACATGCTACCATCAACTTAAAATAGCACAGCTCAGTTAAAAGGGTATTTCTATAGTACTGATCATTCACTAAATTCACTGCTACCTGGTACAGAAAAAAAGCTATGGTAGTTCACTCAAAAATAATATAAAGGACCTGAAACACTTTGCTGCAAAACTTTTAAAATATGGTAATTGCCAGATTATGATCCTAAGTTTGATTCTAAGATCTGCTTTGATCATGCTTTACAGTCCATGAATAAAGAGTGGAAGACAAATCTATATATGAACTATGCATGCTTCAATTCTATTGCGCACATCCCATTTTCTTGATTCAAAGAAATTTAAGATGAGATGCAGAAACGTCTCAATGCAGAAGAACTGCTTAGCGTAGTTAAATCACAGACTGCTTTGAAAGATGAAAAATATCCTGAGACTTAAGGTTCAAGTAATCACTGTCATCACCTTTCTTCTGCAGGTTGGCATCTTGAGCCTGCATAGAGAGCGATAAATGGCTTACAAAAGCAACTGGGAAATTACATTAGCACACAGAAATAACCTGTGCACACAAAGAAGCAATCAATATTTCAGCTATTCAACCCAGTCTTCGAACTTGGGAGCAAACACAAGTGTGCCGCAAATCCGACTAATTTACATACAGAAGATTTAACATTGCCAGTGGCAAGTGCAGAATAATCTATGCTGATGAAGTGTACCACCTGAGGAGATCTACCCAAATTGCTGATGAAAAATGGATTAGAATTAAACTGCAAAGGTACCCTGGCAGTTATATTGTGAGAGAAAGACCACATTATCATGTCTATGAAAACATGATCAAGATGAAGCTATGTAATATTTTACCAAAGGATTAAGACTACAGCCTGCAGCAGCAAAGTGCATTTCTGTAATCAACCTCTAGGAGGATTTGTTGTACCCTAGGAAGAGAAGCCTGCGAGGAACTTTAAAAACTCTTAACTCAGACCTCCCTCCTAAAATAGGCCAGAGTGTGCCTACAGGCTAAAATAATTTTATTTTCAAATAGTGCTTAATATTACAGTTTTTGCCATTTGTAAATTCTTTACCTAATTGGTTTAACTGTTTTTCTATTTAATGGCGCTCACAAATGTCAGCAGCTAATAGAACCAGATTTATTGTGCCATGATGATGATGTCAACAAAAGAGTTTCTTTTCAATATAATGCCATCATCTAAGATGTGGTAACGAGTCTAGATACTATGGAGAATAATGAGGACAAAAAGAAGCTATTCATCTTCAGTAACAATATTCCAGTAAGATACTTACTCTTCTAGCAGATTTCTCAACTTATGAATATCCTTCCTGGTGTCAAACTGTGGGGGTTGAGGCCTTTTACTCCCGATGTCCTAGGACCGACTTCCTACAGTTCCTGAGCAACTGGGCCAAGTGCCCCTTCAGCACTTGACTCTCAGTGGTAGCGCGAGTCGAGAAGTCCACCAGTAAGGAGCGGTTTCTTACCTGTAACTTCAGTTCTCTCGAAGAGGTATTTCCATGATAAGTCATAAGTACTTGAATTGTCCTGCCCACGTGCGGGGACTCCGGAGCACTTCTTTAGATATATCTTCTTAAGTGGATATTTTTCGCCTTTCTTCAGGAAAGGCTGCAAAGACTACTTAAGAGATAGAAAGACAATAATGCAGCCTAAATGCATAGGCTACACTGGCACGCATCTTCATCTTGATTTGAAAAAGGTAGCCAGTATACTACATTTTGTGTAATGTTTTGTAGTGTTTTGCACACAGAAGATTCCCCCTTCACAAAACCCCTTTTTTCATGATAGAGATGAAAGGAACGGACAGAATAGCCCCATAGACTGCCATTATATATTTCTTAAAAATAGAAGCTGTGTCTTTAAGAATCCAGAGACCACCAGTATTCCATCATGCACAGCCAGTGGCAGTTACTTCAGTTCTTTTTGAGGGCGATGAGAAGTGAATGCATGCTCCATGTTATGGAACCCTGTGTCTATTCCACCGGGGAGGAGGAAGGGTTGCTTATGACTTATCATGGAAATAACCCTACGAGAGAACGGGAATTACAGGTAAGAAACCGTTCCTTCTCTCGTAGGGGTTTTCCATGTATAGTCATAAGCACTTGAATAGACTAGCAAGCCCATCCCTATAGTACGCGGTGGAAGAGACAGAGAAAAAATGATATGTAGATTTAAGCAAACAGGTTCCGGAGGGAAGCCTGCCCTACTTGAGCATCTGTCTTTGCATCTGAGTCCAGGCAGTAGTGTTTAGTGAATGTATGAACTGATTTCCAGGTAGCAGCCTTGTAAATTTCTGCAATTGGTATATTACGAAGCAAGGCGGCAGTAGCTGCCTTTCCTCTGGTTGAGTGAACTTTAGGCTTACTAGAAAGCAATTTACTAGCTTTCTGGTAACAGTGTAGGACGCAGGAAACAATCCATCTGGAGATGGGCTGCTTGGAAGTTGCTAGACTTGTATGGAGGGAGCCACAGTTTACAAATAACTGGCCAGATCTCCGTAGATCCTTAGTTTTATCCAGAAAGAATTTTAAAACCCGTCTAACATCCAGGGAATGAAGAGATCTCTCCGCTGGAGTAGATGGATGCTGGAAAAAAGTACATCAGGAAATAGTCTGGTTCACATGAAAATCCGAAACCACCTTACGGAGGAATTTCGGATGAGTCCTCATAACTACTTTAGATGCATGAAAAACTGTGTATGGCTCTTTACAGCAGAGTGCATGGATTTCGCTAACCCTGCGGGCGGAAGTAATAGCCACAAGGAAAGCAGTCTTCCAAGACAGATGCTGAAGAGAAGTCTTATGTATGGGTATAATAGGTTCTTGCATAAGACAAGAAAGGACCACATTAAGCTCCCAAGGAGGAGAAGGACTTTTAATGGGAGGAAAAACCTTCTTCAAACCCTCCAGGAAATCTTTGATGACAGGAATTCTGAAAAAGGAAATTTGTGAAGGGCATTTCCTGTAGGCAGCAAGGGCTGCCAAGAGAACCTTAATGGAAGAAAATTGCAGGCCAGATTGAGCAAATATGGAAGGATGACATCTTCCTGGCAAGAGGTAGGATCCTCATTCTTCGATAAGCACCAAATACAGAATCTCTTCCATTTATGAGCATAAGCGGAACGCGTGGATGGCCTCTTCGCTTCCTTGAGGATGCCCATGCAGCTCTGAGATAAGTTCAAGTGTCCATACTGTACTAGCTCAGGAGCCATGCTGCCAAATTCAAAGAGGAGAGGTTGGGGTGCACCGTCTGGCCTCTGAACTTCGTTAGATCTGATCGGCATGGAAGCCTGAGATGTGGATGGATAGACTGGTGAAGGAGGTCCGTGTACCACCACTGACGTGGCCACTCCGGGGCTATGAGAATCATTGTGACCAGCGTGATGAGGACTGCCAGGATTAGGGGAACTGGAGGAAAGGCGTATAGAAATCTGCCTGACCAGTTGATCTATAGGGCATTCCCCAACGTTCTCGGCTGGTAGTACCTCAAGTTTTGGCATTTGCTGTTTTCTGCGGTGGCGAACAAGTCGACCTCCTGAGTACCCTATCTTCCCTATTGTGGACCCCGTCGTTGTTTAAGACCCACTTGTGGTTTTCCTGGAGGAGCCTGCTGAGAGAGTCGGCCTGAGCATTTTGAACACCTGGGAGGTGAGTTGCTGTTATGGTCAAGTTTCTGGCCAGAAGCCACTTCCAGATCGTCTAGGCTTCCTGAGATAATGGTCTGGACCCCGAGCCTCCCAGCTTGTTGAGGTAGTACATTGTTGTTGTATTGTCCATCAGGACATGCAGGGGGTTGGAGCGGAGAGATGGCCGAATGGCTTTCAACGCCATGTGAACTGCTCGTAGCTCTAGTAGATTGATGTGGTAAGTGGATTCTTTGTGTGACCATTTGCCCTGGATTTGAAGTTGACCTGTATGGGTTCCCCATCCCAGGAGAGCGCCATCCGTGACTATGTACTGAACAGGTATCTCCTTGTGAAACAGGACCCCTCGTATGAGATTGGTGGGATAGCACCACCATTTGATGGACCGGAGGGCATGCTGAGACAATTGAATCAGGTTTTCCCAATCTCCTGTTCGCTGGTCCCATTGGTCTTCCAGGCATTCCTGAAGGGGTCTCATGTGGAGACGTGCATTTGGAGTGAGGAATATACAGGATGCCATCGAGTCCAGGAGCAAGGATACCTTTCTCACAGTCGGGCGAGACAGTGCCATGAGAGCCTGGGCCTTCCGAAGGATCAATAGGCGCCTCTCCTCCGAAGGACACACGTTTGCCGTGCGAGTATTGATGGAAGCTCCCAGATAATGCAGGCACTGCACAGGCACCGAGGTGGATTTCACCTGGTTAACATGAAGACCCAACCGAAGGAGAAGATCGGAAGTCCAATTGAAGTGTAGCTGAGCCTCCTGAGACGTGGATGCCTTGATTAGCCAATCGTCTAGATAGGGGTAGACGAACACTTTGTGTTTCCTCAGATGGGCGCTACCACCACCATGCATTAGGAGAAAGTCTTGAGTGCTGACTTCAGGCCAAATAGAAGTACACAGTATTGGTAGTGGTTGTTCCCCACTGCAAACCTCAAGAATTTGCGATGCTTCCTTATGACGGGAATGTGGAAGTATGCGTCTTGAAGGTCGATTGCGCATAACCAATCTCCTCGATATAGCTGAGGGTAGATTTGATGCAATGCTAGCATTCGGAATCTCTCTCTCTGAATCCACTTGTTGGCCGTCCTTAGGTCGAGAATGGGTCTGAACTCGTTCTTGTCTTTGTTTTTGACAAGAAAGAATCTTGAGTATAGCTCCCTGCCTCGTTGTAAAGGAGGAACGGGTTCCACCACCCGTTTCTGTAAGAGAATGTTTGCTTCCAGTTGTTTTTGGTGCAATTGGAATCTGGATTTTTTCGGAGGTATTGATGGTGGAGGGCTGATGAATCTGAGCGAATATCCATTGCGAACAATATTCAGCAGCCAAATGTCTTGCGTTATTTTTTGTCACTCTGTCAGGTAATGTTGGATGCTTCCCCCTACCGGAGCAGGTAACAGAAGAGGGGGAAGACAGGATTCAGGGTTTTGAACCAGTTGGCATCTTGCCTCCTTGAGCAGGCTGCTGGCCTGATCTTCCTCTTGCCTGTCTTTTCTGATCAGGCTGGTAGGAGGTTGGTACTGTTGTTGCGTACCTGACTGACGGCCCGATACCACAGAGGAGTTTGAACCCTCTGTGTAGAATAGCGGCTTTGAAAAGGTCGGAAAGATTTACGCTGCTCCTAAAGTCTTTCCAGGCCTACAGCTTTTAGCGTCTCCATTTCTGCCTTCATCCTGGCCATCTCCTCGTCTGCATGATGGCCGAAGAGAGTCGTACCTGAAAACAGGAGATTCAGGATGCGTTTCTGTGATTCAGGCTTAAGCGATGTAAGGCGTAGCCACGAGTGCCTCCGTAGTGCCACGCCGTGGCAATACTCATGCGCAGCAAGAAGGGATGTGTCTGCTGCTGCGCTTATAATTTGATTAGAGACCATCGGACCTTCTGCCAGGATTTCATTAAAGTCCTCTCTTTTGTCTCTAGGAAGTTAGTCTGCAAACTGCTGGAGGGATTCCCACAGTGCCTTGTCATATCTGCCGAACATGGCTGTGGCACTAGCAGCTTTCATGATAGTCGCTGCTGTGTTGCAAACCTTCCTCCCCACTGAGTCCATTTTGCGGCTCTCTTTATCTGGTGGCACTGTCGAAGTCATGGCATGTTGCTTCTTTGCCACCACCACAATAACAGAATCTGAAGTTAGGTCCGTCCGTAGGAAAGCAGGGTCCTGCTCCAGAGGCCTGTATTTTTTCTGCAGCCTGGAAGGAGCTGACTTAATAGTAGAGGGTATCAAAAAGAGTTCCATCGCTGGTTCTAAAAGACCCGGCACCAGAGGAAGCAAGGGACGTGACGCTTGTTTTTGTTGAAGAGTCTCAAATATGACGGAAGTTGTTGGTGTAGGAGTGGAGACTGGAATGTTCAATTTTGAAGCACCTCTCACTAAAACTTCTTGGAACGTCGAAATGTCATCAACTGGTGAAATCCGCGGGGGAGGCGAATCCGACAGTGTAGGAGAGTACCTGCCTTTGCTTGACGAGGAAGTGTCCCTGATATGTCTGGAATGAGACCTTCCTCCGTGACGATGACGATGTGAATGAGTAGAGGAGCGTCTATGACTGTGAGACCGATGCTTTGTGTGAGATCTAGACCTAGGTCTTTGTGGTGGAGTTTGTGGCGGAGGGGGAGGCAGTGGAGGAGGAGGCAGAGGAGGTGTCGGAGCTCTTGGTTCCACATCTGGAAGAGGAGGTGGAGACTGCTGAGGAGATGTTGGAGAAGAAACGACCCTAGATGGAGAATAGGTTCGGGAGTATCCCGAATCGGACATGTAAATAGGTCTTCTCCTCTTACGCGCCTCCTGAAGTCTTGAAGAGGGTGACAAAGTCCTTGAGGAAGAACTTTGAGTCCCTATCGACGTCCATCTACTCGTCGACGGCTACCTTCGACGTCGCCTCGAAGGAGAATCTCGTCTCAACGTCAAAAAGTGAGACCAACGGTGGGAGTGCGTCGGTGATGACTCGACGTCGATCGATGATGATGACTTGGCGTTGATCAACTGAGGTGTCTCGAAGTCGAGCGACTGTGCCAGTACGTTAAGGTCCTCGACGGCGACCCACAAGGTATCACCGTTTGCGGTGGACTTCCTGACGCGGACCGAGGAGGTCTTGTCATTGGCTTCGTAATCGACATCGAAGATCTTTTTCTCAAAGTGGAAAGTCAACGTCGTTTGGACCCACAGCCCTGGGTAGACTACACACTGGTTGGCGATGTACCTCCTTTCAACTTCATCGTCCTCGACCAGGACCTGTGCTATTTTTCAGCCCTTCTTCTGCTGGGGAGCCCCGCAGAGGCTGAAGACAGAGCCCTGGTAGAGGAGTGACCCTCTCCTCGCTCTGAAATCCCACCTGAAGACTGGCCCTGCTGTTTTCTTCGCTCTTCTGCTCCTTGAAGCCGGATCTTCTCTCTACACGCAGAGTACGCTTAGAGAAGGTTTTACAGATGGAACAGGAGTCAGGAACATGAGAAGCAGGAAGACATATTGTACACACACTGTGAGGATCAGTCTTGGCCTTCTTCCTACTACAGTCAGGGCACTTATCAAAAAGAGATGGCATTTTTGAGTGAAAACTGCAAAATTTCTGGCAGAAAAAGACAGAAAAACAAAGGAAGACCAAAGACGTCGAGTGAAGTAGTTATTTGCTAAATTCAGAAGTGTATTTTGAAGAAAAAAAACAATTTGGTAAAGCTCAATGCTCCAGGGTCCTGATAGCAGGAGCCGGAAAAAAGAACTGAAGTAACTGCCACTGGCTGTGCATGGTGGGGTACTGGTAGTCTCTGGATTCTTAAAGGCACAGCTTCTATTTTTAAGACATATAATGGCAGCCTACGGGGCTATTCTGTCCTTTCCTTTCATCTCTATCATGAAAAAAGGGGTTTTGTGAAGGGGATTCTTCTGAGTGTTAAAACACTGCAAAGAATTACACAAACTTTAGTATACTGGCTACCTTTTTTCAAATCAAGATGAAGATGCGGCCAGTGTAGCCTATGCATTTAGGCTGCATTATTATCTTTCTATCTCTTAAGTGTCTTTGCAGGCCTTCCTGAAGAAAGGCGAAAAATAACCTCTTAAGAAGATATATCTAAAGAAGTGCTCCGGGGTCCCCGCAAATGGGCGGGACTATTCAAGTGCTTATGACTATACATGGAAATCCCCTACGAGAGAAGCAGAGTCTCAAGAGTAAACACTAACTCTGATAAAAGTCAAACGTGTTTCAGCACACGAAGCACTAAGTAGCAGAACATATTATTTAAACTCCATCTATCTAAACGAGAAACAAATATGACTATGGCAATGTTACTACTAGTATCCGATGAGTGCCTAGGAAATACCTACTAAGTGAATCCTCGCAAAAAATAGAATCCTGCTTACAGGAGTCCTTCTACATGGCCTACGCAATAGAGCCAACCTACTACACCAGGGATTAAAGTTGAGAACTTTGGTGTAATTACAGTTGGCCAATTAATGTCAGCCACAGGTTTCCGGTAAGAGGATTTACTTCCTGCTCAGGGGACCACACCGAGAACAGGCAGTGAAGGGACTTTTTTTTTTAAACCGGATTATTCCAGAGTGTACTCTGGAAGTTCTCAGCATACCTACCCCAAAGCTTGAAACAACTCCATAAAGTCAGAACTTTGCGTCATCTGAGCCACTTTGAGAGATCCTTACAAACAATACGATCACTACACAGGCTTTGGGTAAGAGGGAAAAAAATGCAAAAGTCACTTGGTATTGTCCATGGACCTCTTCAAGAAGTTTTCTAAATGAAGTTCCATCCCCCACAAGCACTGAATAGCATATCTTCAATGACCTACTTATTGAGTTTTCCCCAAACAGAAAAATTCAGGTAGTTACAACTTTATTCAGCAGGTGAGGCAGCACAGTTCTGGAATATATTACCCAGCACTCTCTATCACTATCTGTCCCGTCATACACTCAGAACATATTTGTTCCCTCCCAGCTTAGGGAAGTTAACATGGTGATGTTGTACTCTGTAGAGGCCTTTGTTGTTCACTGTCAAGAGTTCTAAACCCACCTTGGAGGAGAATGCTGGGCACAATAACAAAACACCTAACTCAATTCAGAGATACCACACCAAATAACACATTGAGTGTGCTCTGCAACAGAACATCACTTATTTTGACAACTTTAATAATACTCCAATTTGTTTGTGATGTCCTCTACTCTGCACACACTCACGACTGGCCCTACCCTTAAAGCTGTATCATCCAGACTACGTAGGCCAAACAATCAACAGTGGACTTATCTCTAAGAACAATTTGCCCACATAACCACCTCAAGCCCTTCAAAATACCACATGATATCCTGACAAAAGCATTTGACTCTGGTAATCTGAATATTACAAAGATTGTACATGCTTATTGAAACCCCCCCATCCACAACACCCGCCCTGCACCTGCTGCTCTCTATTCTCCCCACTATAGCACTACTGCATTTGGGTTCCCTGCTATTTACTTAGCACTAGTTTGTGTTAGCTTATTTGTAGCGCTTGTATAGCACATACTTCCTATTTGTGGGGCGCTGAAGCGCTTACACACAAAAATAGCAAACTACACCATGTAGGGTGTGTTTGGAATGGTGTTGTTTTTGCTTTGAGCCTACAAGAAAAGTGTTTTCATATTGTGCAAGATGACCAACTAGGTGCAGTTACTGTGTTATGGGATGCAGTGAGTGGCAGTGAGATGGGTGAGGGTATGGAAGAAATAGAGGTGCAAATTATAATCGTACTAAGGATTAAAACATATAGGCAGCTGCAAAGCACCATCATAGCAATAGTTTGTTTCCGTTCACATCAAAAAAGGGGTGGTAATGGAAGAAAATTGAAATTGGTGATATGAGTGGTAGCCAAGCACTTTTGCTTGTTTTGAAAGGCAAGGATACTGCCTACTGCTGAACAAATACACCACATGAACGAAGAAGGAAGTGGAAGAGCAATCAAAGTTTGCAATCAGAGTAGAAACTACACTAGCATTAAACGACCCAGAATCTTCCACCTCAATGTACTTCTCCATGAAAAATAAAACCATTAGCATCATTCCTAGCACCATTACCCTCAAACATGAAACTAATTATTTCCCCAAAGGCAGCTCAGCACAAATGGGTTCCTCCCAACTCCCTCCCATTTTCTGATCAGTATACCTAGCTGCGTACCATCAAACCAGGTATGACTGCACAACCAGTCTGCAATCCCTCTCTTTTAAAATACCATCTGGCTTCTGTCCGGATCGCTCCAAATGGATGCTTTTCCGAGTGCTATATCCATTGCTGTCTGATTAAATATGACCCTATATTGTCATCATCTTTCTTCTCAAAAACTCTGGAACAATTGGGGTTCAAGTGGCTCACCAAATATTTGCCAATCCACTGCAGTAAGAATGTTGCCAACTTCACTCCATTGATGCCACCTTTCACATACGTCTAAATTTCTTAGCCTACCCCACAAAAACATGCTTCTTTGATCCTTAATCGTCTTGACCATGGCTTTCAACAAAGTCACACAGTGCAACTGTGCTTGGGATCCTTTGCAATATAGGCATGATTGGCACAGTCTAAAATGGTTCACCTCTTATCTAATCACCTGATATTTCTCTTGATGCTCACCATAGTTATCCCCCAACCCCCTGTCAGTTATCCTTCAGTAGGGAGCAGTGCTGGGACACTATCTTATTCTCCCTCTGCACAACTTCCTCCACCAGTGACATCCCCTCCTCCTTTGATTGCAGAAATCCCCTATATGAAAACACACAAATCTTTTTATGCTTTCCTTTCTTTACACTCAATGTTTACAATAAAAGTCTGCATAGCCTTTCAGCAATTCAACACAGGATGAACTTAGATCCTTAAAGCTCAACTCTTCAAAACCGAAGATAATCTGTTTTACTGCCATTGCAGCTGCCACAATACTGCCACTGGAAAACAACCTTGCCTCCACCACTCCCTCATCCCCAGCAAGGAACCTTTTGGTATCAGTTATAGTCATTTATCTCCTTTGCTGCCACAACTGAAGGGCTACAATTGCTGAACATTAGAGATACAAGCCTGCCTACATTTGGAGCTAAACATGAAAAAATAAAGTATATTTTTCAAAGTTTGTAAAGACTGTGATGGAAGGGGTGAGGTGGTCAACCGAGGAGCAGGTGAGGGAACCCATTAAGCAACAGAGAAGGCTTGAGGCAGGGGAGGTCAATGAATATTAAAAAACAAACATTAAAGCAGCAAAATAAATTCAGACAGGGAGAGGTGAGAGAAGCAACAGGCAAACTGGGGAGGAGGGTGCAACATGCATTGTAGGTGGTAAGCAGCACACAAGGGCGAGAGCAAGAAAACACAAACTCCAGTGGAGTGCTGAAAGAAAAAGGAAGAAGTAGTTTCCTGAATATGACCAGTGGAAGCATACTGGTCATCCAATCAAAAGGACTGTAAAGAAGCCATACCCCACAGAAGGGCAAATTCAAGAAAAGAAGGACAACTATTGAATAAGAAGCATGCAGTAAGACTGACATGAAAGCCAACCAGTGGCCCAAAGCCCACTGTAAGTACTGGTATTATTCACAATAGATCTTCGATAGCACAAAGCTAACAGCTGTCTCTGGCACAGACCTAAAAAGCAAAGGCAAAATTGTTGGTTTTATGTTTGTGTCTGAAAACTAATACACAGGGCTGAGATGCTTGTATCCTGAACTCATAATTTACATTACTTTGCTGTTGCCATTGTGAAGAGGCATAACATTTTAAACATACTAAATTGTAGATTTTTAGGTGATCAAGTGATTGCTGTTTTGTGAATGTTAATTTTAGGTTGAAGGTTAATGTTATCAAATCAGTCTCTTTTGCTCATTAACATGTACTGGCTACTGAAACCTAGAACGGTTATATTTAATTACTAGAATAAACTGCTCCAGACATGCCCCTTTTGTTAACTAAAGCTCTACCATTGTCTAATAAAGACGTGTAGTTCAAATCTAGTCTAATCCAAGGCTAGTCCAAATCTAATCCAACTGTTGATGTTTAAATGGAGAAGACAGTTACTGTCAAAATCAAGATTATGAAGCTTGTCTATAAATACAAAGGTGGTCTAAAAATACAGCAAAGAGCTGTTAGTTGATACTTTTAAATTAAACAGTTTAAAAAGCCCCGACCATTTTCGTGTTCTGGCTTGTAGTTCAAGAATAATGTCGAATTTCCAGCCTAAACGACTGAGGCTGTAAAATAAAACATTACATTTTGCTTAACAACAAAGAGAAAATGCGACAAGTAACACGAGTATTTCACAAAAACAAACAACCGTCTAGAATAAGAACACAAATTAATACAACAGGTTATATAATTTATATGGTCACGGTGCTGGACAAAAACATCTTCCTTTCTGAGCTCTCTTCTCTATTTACCAACCCAAAAAGTAGCAGATCAGACTAAGCAACAAGGAGAGTATGGTACTTGTCACATAGAAGTGCTTCTGTTTGAGAAGACCAACACAAATTGCTGCTACTGGAACAACATGGGAGGAAATCAGAAAAAGCTTCATTTGTATATTCTTTCATGCGGATGACTCACCAGCTCCTACTCACCCTAGAGGGGAGTCCCTGGCTGCAATAATTCAGAAGGTTATTTCTAAAGTTAATAAACCAGAATTTCCTCTGACATATCATAAAACCACAATATGGTCATTCAATTTCTAGCCCTCCGGTATGGGAGCCATGCTTCAGGCAGTGCCAGTAGGGAAGACCATAAGTGTAAACATCTGCTCACGTAAAACTCGTATTACAGAACTGATTTTATGAAAAACGCTTTGTGAATCAATGAACAAAATCTATTATCATCTCAAGGTCAGAAGGGGAGCAAGACATAGTTAGATCCAAAGAAACCCACTTTAATCCACTCTCCAAGTGCCCGTTGCATCTTCATTACGTCCAGAAAACCCATGGACCTAAGTTGCTACTCACAAAACGCCTGCACAATAAGCTGCTTACGGTTCCTAGGAGGAGCACTGAACAATTATACTGCAACCTCAAATAAAAAGATGTAACTTAATGGATTTGTATGCAGTAACATAGGGATTTTAGAGGTGTAAGGATCATGAAATGGAGAATTTCACACTGACACAAGTGCCAGAGACTTCCGTAGAGCCATAGACCGCTGAGCATCTGAACCTCATGAGAGGATTTTCTCAACAGGCTCCAGAATGGCAGTGGGGTGAGAATGGACCCATTTCACATCTTTCAAACATTTTGCTAGAGAACTAAATAAAATGAAAGCTAGGGGAAGTTAAGGCAAATTATGGCACTCAGACAAAGTAGCAAAACGGTACAAGCAAAATATTAATCAGGTTCAAGTAATTACAGCAGCAGGTGGATAGACAATTGCCTTTAGAAACACACATGCCAATGTAGAGAAAAGTAGGTAATCTGGAGAGAGCAGCCTCAAGCATAGGAGAAAATTACCCAATTCAAAAAAAGTTTAGTGAAAGGAGAGAGTGCAGATTGAATACTATCACGTTGAGAACAGAAACTTGAACAACATACCTTTAGAAAAGACTCGATTGTTACTTTATTCTGAGTCACTACTCATACCACTAATAGAGGGGCCAAGGGTAGAGAAAAACAAACTATGACAGATAGTAAGCATGTTTCCAAAACGAAAAGCTCTTCTAGGCCTTAAACAGCCAAATGAGAGTATAGGATTAATACATAGAGGTAACAAATACAACAAGAACTGGCTAATCCAATATGCCTGGCCTTTTCTTGGGCGCTCTGTATTAACCCCTATATTCAGTATTACTTTTATATATATTTTTTTATTTCTTAGTAAAGGCTGGCGCAAAGGTAGAGCCAGCTGTATTGGCTTTGTCGATGCTTGCTATCTCAAGCATTTAGAATGAGGAGCAGGATCT
Organism: Calotriton arnoldi; assembly: GCA_963921515.1. Classification (NCBI taxonomy): domain Eukaryota; kingdom Metazoa; phylum Chordata; class Amphibia; order Caudata; family Salamandridae; genus Calotriton; species Calotriton arnoldi. The sequence continues at coordinate 173,297 of CAWUFW010009554.1, forward strand.
GCAACAAACGTAAGCAATCTCAAAAAAGGCCCACAAGAGAGAAGACACATCATATATCCGCTACCGACAGGCGCGTGGATGCGAGCATATAAAGTGGCAGTGCAGTGGGCACACCAGGGAGCAGATATACAGACACACAAGAGCAGGGCTCTCCAACCGTTTTAGTAACAAGAGCTACTTGGGTTTGAGGAGTGAGGTTTGTAAAATACATCCTCATGAAATTAAGCAACCCCACAATAATGTATTGACTGCATGAACTAATCAACTCTGAATGCACACCTTTACACAGGGGGTAAACTCATTTTTCATACTATGCTAAACCATGTTGGCATGAGTACGTATTAACTGTTTGCGCTTTGAAAAACTACTAATGCATGTTTATGCTGTGTTGTACATTGCACATTTTGCATGTTGTGCACAAATAATGAAAAGGTTGCTTTAAATTAATAGCTTTCGCTAGGATTTATTTAACACAGGGCATTAGTATGGTGGGAGGTAAACATAATGGGTTTTATTTCATGAATTAATATCCTTTTGTGTTTGTTTACTTTAGTACGGGATTGGGCCTGCATGAAAATGGCCTCTCGTTTAAACCAGCATTTGGTTGGCCTGGTCGGTATGAAGTGCGCATGTGCCAGGAGGGGTGGCCTGCTCGCAGACTGCAGAGTGTACCAAATGATGCAATCCGTGTGAAGGCCATGTTTACCTGTGTCTTATTGTTTATGTGCCAAGATGCGACAGCGACTGTGGGAACAGCCATCACTACGTGCAATTCGAATGTGAAAGCGGATATCATAATGTACACTGTAACGAAATGTATAATTATGAATGCTAGTGGTATACGAATGTATTGGTCTTAAATCCTTCCTTTGTTAGAACCGGTATAGGATGGATTTGTGGGGAGAACTGGATGAGGCGACCCTAGTATGATTTATGACAACCAATCACAGACCGAGTTTCTACCGATACTGCAACATTGTAAGATAGTGTGCAAGGCAGAAAGGTATTACTGATATCCCAATTAGGGGTGTGGCAGAGAAGAGCGGAGAAGAGATGAGACAGAGGCAAGGCAGTGCGGCGAGGCAGAGCGGTCCGGTATAGCAGTGCAGTCCGGTGTGGCAGATCAGAGAGAAGAGTCGATCAGAACGCACAGAGAAGATCCAAGACAGAGAGAGCAGACCAGCACAGAGTCAGAGAACCTTTAGGTACGAGAACGTTGCGGGAGTGCTTGGGAGGAGACTGCGACCGAGGAGGTAGATTAATTGGGAGATTAATTCTAGTTGTTAGTTTATAGCAAACTTTGCTGCATCTGTCCTGTTAACTTTGTCCTCTGAGCCTATCTCTGGGGACCTCTTGCCACAACCTCGGCCAAGGAAGTGGTTTTCCTGTTTTCTTTGGTGGGTATTGCCCTCCTTGATTGCTTAAGTTTTCAAATATATTTCTGCAAGTATTTATGCTGTACCTTCTTTTCCCCATTCCTTTGCATGCTTTGATATGGATGCAAATGATTCATTTTGATTACATTGCTTGATAATTTGTTCTCTTATATGTAATCTTGTATGTGCACTGACAATCTAATCACGAGCATAAATAAGATAAAATCATTAACTGAAGAAATGACTTTGTGGTTATTTAGTTAAATGTTAAACTGTTTAGTTAATCATAGTCACCATCAACTCTTTAACTAATGGTCCATCGACCAAAAGAAGAAGAATTTGAAATTACAAATAGTTAGAAATATATATCATTGTTATTAATGTGAAGTATAGTACTTAATAAAACTGACAAATTAAACCCCCAAATCCAGCGCCAGTCCTCAGGGATCATTTATGGGTAATGTGTGTTGGGCCCCGTTGTTTGGTAAAGCAATTTATACATGACGAGATTTCCTTTGGTCCCTGGCTCAGGAATTTAGGGGTTGTGCTGGATCAGGTACAATTAAAATCATACTGCACTACTAACATTATTAGTGTTGTAATAGTGACCACTCCAGACAAGATTACAATACTGGCCACCATATGCAAGATAACCAGCTGTAATCATCTCGATGCATCAGGCAGGATTGTCGGCAGTCTTGTAAAACAGCCTTTGTCAATTTTGAATGCCTCTAAGGTGAGCAGTACATAACAGCCATGGCTGCAATGCCCCTGGCAACGAGGTAATAAAGTTAGTTATAAGTCTCCCCAATGCCACATGATTTCTCATTGAAATATCAGCTTTTAATATATTTTCAAAATGTACCCATTATTCCCCAAATATCACTTATGAGTTCTGAAAACACACACATCTTGTCTTGAATACGCTAAATTTTGGTATACTTATATTAATTCAACCATGCCAAGACTTCTGATTTAGAAGGGTGAACTGCACACAGGAGAGCTACTTACAGGTAGTTGGAGAGAAACATCATGAGCAGTTACACACAAACAGACTGTGGATGTGTCACAGTGACGTACCCGGGGACAGTCGCACACACGCCTTGCCTGACCAGTCACACACTAGTGTATAACGCACAAGGGGCACATGCACGTCAAAGGAGAGTCACAAAGGAACCTTAGGGCGAGGTTACACACAGAGGTCTATCGTGGAGCAGTCCTACAAGGACATCGGAAATACTCAATCAGGGTCCGCGCGGGAGCAGGTAGACATGGTCAAGGAAGAAAAAAAAAGTAATGGAGTCCTAGTAGGAAGCAGTTATACAAAACAGACCATGGAGGCTTAATGGCGAGTTTTGTATAGGTGTTTTAAGCTGTGAACAGATGTCAGAACACTTGCTCACTACCCCGTGACGAAACAGTCACACAGTGTTTTAATAGCATCCCGGAGAAGATGCCAGGAATTGGAGAAGCAGACACTCCAGTGAGCAGCCAGCAGCCGTGCCAAATATAACGCATTGGGCGTTAAACTAACGCAAATTAGGTCATTTTCCCCGCATCACTGCATGTGCCCAAATTGTCACGCATGTTTCAGCTGCTTTCCTCGTGCTCCGATGATTGCCAACAGCACTGCTAAAGTTCAGCGCTGGGCCCTAGTAGAGAGTTAAATTAATTCAGAAGCTCACATGGCTTTGTTAGCCTTCAGCTGCTGCTCAGAGACCACGGCATGGTCACAGGGTCCCGGGCTCTAACTTTTTCTGCTTCAGCAATGCCTGCGTCTGATGGAAGAGAGACTTTAAGCTCACGGATTATCCTGCTCAACACAGTCTGCTGGAAGTTTATGGGATCCAGTCCGTGGCAGACAGTGAGCAGTGGCCAAAGGTATGCCCAGACGTGGGTCCCTTGCTCGCTGTGCCACTAGATTCAAGCTAGCCTGGCTGATGAGGGGTGTTACCCCAAAACCGGCCCCAGGATTGTTTCCGGTCCTGGGAGGACCTGGCATGGCAGTTCGGGCTGGACTGTTCCCATGAGGAACAGGGTCAAGACTGATTTGTGTATGGCTGGGTCTGAACCGGGGTGGCATAGTGAGCAAAAGAAAAGAACGATGGATTAAACCCTGATCTGTGACTGGAGTGGTTGAAAGTTTCAGCACTCCGTCAGTCATCTTGTTTTGTTTGCTGTGAGTAGATCTGTGCCATGCTCTAAAAACAATGTGGCATGGCTGGCAGCAATTATTGGCAGGCTTCTTGAAAGCAGAGGTGGGGCTGCACAAGCGACCCAGTACATAAATTATAATGCGACCTTACCCTGCGCGCTGGTTACAAGTAAGGCGAAGCACTGATTTATAGAAGGTGACCTGGAAACACTGATGTCCGCCCTAAGAGTTTGCAACCTATCACCATCCCTCAATAGCGGGCGGCAGCTAAGACAAAGCGCCTTTTTTGTTTGGTGTTAACTTATTCAGAGCCAACAATGAAAACAACCACCAATTAATTTTGAGATCCTAAAATTAACACAATGTTCAGAGTGTGCAATCTTAGAATAAGCAATTCTAAACAGCCCCCCTTTTTTTTTAATGTCCTTGGAAATGCAATCCGAGGCACTGAGTGGTGTTCAACAGTTAACAAAAATGGAGTGATAACATTAAATAATGGAAACGACGTGAGCTATAAAATGGGAAATAACACGAACTTTAACATGCGGTAAAAAGATAGCTCCATGCTCACAAACCCCATTTAGACCATATGCAGCCATCATGCTATTTTTTGTTTCTGCAAGCTGTTTGGGGGTTAAATTAACATTTTCTGATTGCAAAAGCTAATTAAATATTATAATTTTTCATACTAGGTCTGGCACATTTTTTGATAAAATAGTGTTTTGCCTGTGGGGATTTGGAGCCCTGCCTCGCCGAGACTTGATTTAACAGAAGGCAATAGCTGCATGGTGTGATCCTTGCCTTTGGGCCTATGAACGCAGACTAAATAAACATGTAGAACTCCTGGTTGGAAACAGTATCGGATAGATTTTGGCTTATTGGCATAGTTAGCTCGCAGCATGGATACCAGGCATACGGACAGGCACCATTTTCTCTAGATATCTGCACCATTGAAGCACCTTAATATTTACAATTGATTAAACGGCAAGTGTTATTGCTTTTCACAGATGCGATCATTTACTCTTCCATTTGCAGCCATAAAATGAAAACGACTGAGTCTACATGCATTTGAAAAAGTAACCAAATGGCTTGATTATTTTTAATTATGGCCTACATATGTTTCTAGCACTATTAAGACCTGGCTCAAGCATTCGGAGCACTGCGGCATTATGTAGGCCATTTCCGAAATGTGTCTCATTATATGAGCATATCTGCTTCGTTCTACTATCAATAAACTGTCACTCGCTTTGTCACAGATAAGGATAGAAATGTCACAAATAAGAACACTTAAACATGGAAATGTCACACAAGCATTCTGAAAACTTGGCAGCTATAGGGAATCTAATCCAGGTGCATCATGCCGGTATTTTTTCTCCTTATGAGTGCACAGTTTCAACAGTAAATGTAAGAGGAAATGTAAGAGTTCTACAGCTTTCTTAATGGTCCATGGCTGATAATTAAAGTAAATACAGACTGAAGAGCCATGTTAAAAATGAACAAAGATTATTTTGTATAACGTTTTATTTAAGGATCATGTTGGTGCTTTGGCAGAATCTTAAAACATGGATTTAGGACTGGTATTTGCTCTCGATAAAGTGTCACTCAAAGTGTCATGAATGTCGCTCATATGCAAAATGAAAACATAGAAATGCCACTCATGTGCATGCTGAAAACTTGGGTACTATGAGCCAGGAGAGGCGTATAGATTTTCATATCGGTTTCCTTAGCCACCCAAGCCCCGTCCATACACTGTGCCCCTGCTGACTTGTCCCTTAGAGCTGGCACTCACCAGAACGCACACAGACGCACGCTTCCCTGAGCTGTCACAGGGGAGAGCGGCTCCGCCTGCTGCACGCGCTGGGGCTCGGGGAAGGGGGCGCACGTGCCAGTGCCTTTCTGAGATCTGTAGCATTCAATTGTAAAAGAGGCACCTTAGGAAGAAGTGGCGGCCGACCTCCTCATTCATGACAAGATGGGTATGGGGAGCGTCACACATGGGACACGCCAACCTAAGACCTGGCTGACGTTCTTTCTTGTGCCCACTTCAGAGATGGCAAGCCTGCACCCTCACATGAGTACAGCTGCCATTAAAGAAGAACTGGGGCGCTTTGAGCACAACAACAAAACCAAGGGTATAACTGTTGAAGAGCTGAGAGGGGAAACACCAGGGCACAAGTCCTAAAAAATGAAGTGGGGGCACTAACCAGGTTAGGCAGTATGCAAGTGAAATCATGGCGCAAGCCATCACAGCGCATGATGTCACAACGCGTGTCACTGCACGTGACCTCACTGGAAGTGACATCACAAGAAGTGACATCAGATATTAAGACCTTACACATATGTTTATCAGGTATATCATGAGTACATTTAAGCGCATTATGAGATTTAACGAATGAGATTTGACGTTGGGGTTGTGCCAAAAAAGTGGCGCAACAACAACGCAAAATCTGGGCCTCAACTAATACATTTTTTTTTTTTTTTTAAACACTGCCACAAAGAATTTGGCAATAAGGAGAAGCATGGTAGTAGATCTGTTATGCTTAATTGGTTGCAAAGGCTATGTTTAAAAATATTTGATTGGGTTAAGGCATCTGCTGTGAAGGTGCCCAGTAAATCTCAGGGAATAGTAATAATGGTGAGATAACTCTGGTGGTTAATGCACTTGCTGGAGAGATCTGTGTTTTGTAAAGTCCCAGATTTTAATCAAAGTAATAGAGAAGGTAAATGTGTCTCCTGCAAACCATATCATCTAACACGCAGATGACAGATTTTTATTTTATGTAGATAGTAAAGTGGGTTACTGCTTTTAACACAGAGATCCCTTTGTTACCTGCAGTTCATAAATTGTAATCCTTCTAAAAGACCACAGTGAGGTATGAAGGACATGTGGCTCCTACACCCTGTAACACTCACCGCCTTATGTTATGTTATAAGCACTTGTTACGCGCACGGCTACTCAGGAGTGTCCCGGCGCGGGAGCCAAATGATAACATGGGAGCTAGTAACGGATACAGCAAATTAACTAAACAGCAGAGTTTTAAGTTGTTTCCTGAACAGCCTAGGGTCCTGGGTGCTACGCAGTACATATGGAAGAGAATTCCAAGCTTCTGCCGCCTTAAAGGAGAGGGAGCTACCCCCCATCCTTGTCCGACGGAAGCGATGGATCACCGCCAAACGCTGTGAGGCTGAGCGCAGTTGTCTCCGTGGCTCATAAAAACTAAAACGTTTCCTGAGGTAGGGTGGGCCTGACCCGTGCAAAGCTGCATGGGCCAGGGTCAGGGCTTTGAATGTAACTCTTTGGGCCACCGGGAGCCAGTGTAAATCACGCAGATGATGTTTTACACTAGCCCTACCCGCTACACCTAACAGGATTCTGGCCGCCGCATTCTGTATTGTTTGTAACTTCCTCAATAAGTACCCTGGCAAACCAATGTACAGAGCATTGGCGTAATCAATGCATGTTAGGATCAGGGCGCGGGTAACCATTTCCTTTGCAGCCCTGGGAAGCAAGGGCAAGAACTTCCTCAGGGATTTCAGAGTTCCAAAACACTGACTTGCTAATTTTTAGGTCTCGCCTGACCCAGCGCATGCGCTGGTCTGGCGAGACTTTTAGTGAGGGCTCAAAAAATGCTACCATGGCCAGCCTAGAGCTATAGTGCATGTGCGCGGGCGCGCGCTTACGAGCAGAGGCGCCATATGGCTTTCCTCGTCATGCTCATTAAGCGCATCGCTCACCGCGCTTGATCGCGTTCGCGATCACTTTCACTTTCGCGGCCGCTTTGATGTTCATCTCGGCCACGTTACTTTTACCGCCGTGCGCCAGTATTAACAAGCATTGGCATAGCCAATAGGTCTCGCTTTTGGGACCTTATAAGTGTTTAGCCATGCAACAGTTGCATAACTAAATACTTATAAGGTCCCAAAAGCGAGACCTATTGGCTATGCCAATGCTTGTTTTATGTGTGTCCCAAAATGAAGATCTTCACTGAACCAGACCCCCAAGTTCTTAACTGATGAACCCTCCGAATTTGGTAAAGGGTAGTCTGTTGGCCACAGTGCTTCCCTAAACTGCGGCGGGAAGGACCCATACAAGAGAATCTCTGACTTATCCTCGTTGCACTTGAGCTGAGCAGCTGCAAGCCATTTAAAGACGCCAATAAGACATTCCTTGGCCTGAGTTGGGTCAGTGTCTTTATCCCTCCAAGTGAAGAGGAGCTGGGTATCATCCGCATAAGCAATGATCTTGGCTCCCAGCTCCTCAGCAAGATGGACCAAAGGGGTGACATATATATTAAAAAGCAACGGGCTAAGGGTGGAGCCCTGCGGCAACCCAGTTGTGACCTTTTTAGGTGCCGATGAGGCCGGCGGTAGCCAGACTTGCTGTGATCTATCTTCCAAGAAGGATTTGAGCCATTTCCACGCCAGACCAGAGACGCCTATGCTCGACAAACGGTCTAAAAGTTGGGAATGAGGCACCGTGTCAAAGGCGGCAGAGAGGCCCAATAAAATCAGAGCTGCTCTGCCCCCTGCATCCAGGCAGTCCCTGATTGCCTCTGTAATTTCGACCAGGGCCGTCTCTGTACTATATGTGGCCCTGAATCCAGATTGGGCTGGATGTAGCAGGCCAGATGTTTCAACATAATCAGCGAGCTGTTTGTAAATCGTTTTCTCACATACCTTTGCCACTGCCGGTAGAAGGGAAATAGGGTGGTAGCTAGCAGGGCTAGAGGGGTCCAAGGATGGCTTTTTTAGCAGGGGTAGAAGTTTGGCCTTCTTCCACTCCAGTGGCACAATGGTGTTCTGGAGTGATGTATTAATAAGGAAATTAACCTCGGGATTAACTACCTCGGCCACTAACAGCCTGGCCAGACAGGGATCAGCCGGAGAGCCAGATTTGAGTGATTTAAGAATCCTCAATGAATCTTGTGGGGCAACAGGCCCAAAGGCCTTCAATGTCGGAGATAAAACCGAATTGGCAATATTGGTCTTCAGGAGGGAGGACCCTACCTGGCTAGAGGGGCACGTTTTGAAGTTGGCCTGAATAAGCTGAATCTTATCTATAAAAAAACTAGACAGTTTCTCGCACCATGTGTCTCATGTAACTCATCTTGTACATTGATTTACACACGTACATGATTTATTGTCAATGTATAATGTATATGGTACGTAAAGAGCTCTGACACCCTGCATTGGGTTGCAATGCGCTATAAAAGAAATAAAATAGTACTATTGAAATTGTTATTTGTGTAAATACTGGGACAGACCAACACACCGGACATTCTTACAGTGCATGCATCTCTTATATACAAGGACTGAACAAAGGCAAAAGCATGCCTCTCTTAAGTACCTGTGAAGAGATAACAGGCTGTGTGCCTTTGTTTACCCTCTCCGCGGAATTTACATTTAAGTGTGAGGTTCCAGGCCGCCTTCAGTCAGGATAATCAAACAAAAGGAGGCCTGATGGTCCCTTAACTTCGGCCCAGCAGGAGGTGAAAAAAATCCCCCTCCCTGCCTGCACGTTGCTGCTGGGAATCGAAAGCAGACAACGTGCAGGCGCTGCTGAATGTGTCCCGGTGTCTGAAAATAACACAGGGACAAGTTCAGCATATTTCTGTGGGGCCCAACTACTTGGCAGGGTGGACGGCGTCCACCCTGTGAAAAGACTGGGTGGACGCTGTGTACCTGCGTGTACCCCTGACTTGTGCCCTGGGAAACACTGGCCCATGAAGGAGTAGACAATTTGCCCACAGATGGAAGAGCAAAGGTCACAAGAAGAGCAAATGTGTGGAAGGAATAACCTGACCCAGACAAGTATTAAACAAAGAGGAAAAGCAGTCCCTACCAAAGAGCTCACCACTTACCTCCTGTGGCACTAGGCCTTACATTAAATGATAAGATGACTCCAGCCTGTTACGCTTCCAATAGTGCACAAGGCATGCAGCCTGGCTCCAACCTCATAGGTAATATCCTAACTGCACATGAAACATTCATTTAGTCTGTACATATTTCTGGTGCTGTTGGGTCGTTTATTAACCCCAAACCACTATGGATAAAGTTCACTCTATAGAGCATGCACAGCTGACATCACCTCAAGCTGGAAGAATTAAGCGAGGGAGAGTCACCGCTCATGCAACTCCCTCCACGGCAGTGCCTAGGAAAACAGTTGTCAGTGCCAAGCGTCTACAAGTGGACTGTATGAAGGTCCCAGATTTGAGCTGTGAAAGGATACAAGTCATCTAGTTGAAAGAATGGAAAACAAGCTATGTTGCAGGAGAGGGACAAACGTAAGAAGAGGAAGGAAAGCCATCAAATAAGAAGCAACCAAATGAGACTGACAAGAAAGCCAACAGATAAGCAATGGGTTGACCAAAAGCCAACTCTAAGTATAAGTACTGGATACAATAGGTCAAAAACAAAAATAGCTACAAGCTGTCTATAGTCGAGACCTAATAAGAAAAAAAGTATTGCTTACAGGACATGCAATTACATTTCAAGATATAACAAGCCCCACAATTACCTCAAACTTAAGTCTCTGGCAGATCACAGTAGCGCAGATCTTCTCTTTAACAGCATACCGATCCTGGCACGTGTTAGTCACCAAATGACAGAAGAAACACAATAAATGGCTAAGGAGCTTAGTTCTTAAGCTTGACCACAAACAAGCAAACACCTTTGGATCTTTCAACTTGCATGATCGCTTGAAATTGCGGGGGTCATCGTATGGCAAGGATGGCTGCACAATATACAGCTGCTGTTGGCCCACAGGCAATGGGATGCAGAAGCAACAATTCCAGGGCATTTCTTCTGGATGGCAAGAATGGCTTCACTAATGTTCGTAAAGTCCGATTACTATTTGCCAACTCTTTCAAGATGGTATTCTGTTGAGTGAGTGAGAAGAGCTGAGCAAGAAAAGTTGTGGAAAATCCGAATTAGATTCCTTTGACAAGGATCTGTAATGGGGTTAGCTACATAGATCTCAGCTTTGATTGCCCTCTAAAGCACAATATACTGCCTGATCAAACCCTAAAGCTATAAGGCATTCTAGATGTAGGCCTGAAGTTCAAAGCAATAACTGCTGCTATACCTCTAGCTGCAAGTTCTGCCAGATCTCAGAACCTCTGAGAACTGTTTGTTGAATAGAGAAACCAGAACGAAGAGTTTATCACATGCAAGAGCCCACAACCCCTGGAGCTGCTCTGCCCAGGCATTCTTTTTTCCTGAGAAATCAGAAAAGGTCAAAGAGATATTCTGATGCCCCTGACGATTTCTGGAGAGGGTAAATGGCACCCTAGTGACCACGGTGAACAATGCTATGGAAGCCACTAAACTGTCAAGACAGAGAACACGAAGGCCAAAAATCACGAGAAAGAGGAATGAGATATCAGTGAAGCAGTAGTGTAATCTAAAGACTGTGAGGGATCTCAACAGACAGTTCACATGTTTCCAAAGGAAGGTCAGGAATTGTAATTTATAGACTAGAGGAATGGTATACAAGACATTATGCTGATTTTGGCTGCATAAAGTTAGCTGGAGTGTTTGGGAGGAGTTGGCTTGCTATAGGAATTCGAGCAATGGTGTGTTAAAGGGTGTAAATCAACTGCAGATATACAGGAAAAGGCAAATTGGAAAGTAATCTCCTGACAGGGTTGCTGAACTGAGCGTGGCTTGAAATGGATTAGCTGAACACTTTGATGAGAGGCATTGATGGGCTGTCCAGAAGGGAGTCTGCGAGTTTCAGCTTCCTGCCGCTTCTCCCCATGTTCTCCTACTCATGTTTGCTACAAAATGCATATTATGGCCCTGGAAATAAAAAGATTCTAAAGACCAGGCCCCAAAGGAACAAAACATATTTAACAGAGCAAATAAGTTTACACAGTTAGTTTCTTTTCATGTAAGGGGAACTAAGTATTGGTTGGTGCATATGATATGTACACGTTATGATGTTATTTACAAGGTTTAAATGCCTCAAATTGTATCATACAATTTACAGCACTTTCCCCAACATTAGACTCCAAGATGTACTATTGATGCAAAATAGAGACACCAATCAAATTCTGGGATGGAAACCCTGGTGCGGCAAAAGCTTCACTGGCTGGCGGGCCAGCAAAGGCTGGAATTTAAGATCATGTGCGTTATATAAGGATAAAGTACCCCCTGCCATACATTAGAAGGATCTTGCAAGTCACCGAGGAGTTCCATAACCATATAGAGGAACGAGGCCATAATATCCTTATGTACGGCAGGGGGTATATTATCCAATATAATACATAGCCACACCATCCTCATTCCCCACAAACCACTTAACACCTTCATGTGTAGCATGTTTGCAAACCTAAAGAATAAACATAGAACCTCCAGTGCAAAATTAAACACATCAAAAACCTGTTAGATGTTTGTTGAAAAAGGATATTAGGAATAGTTCAATACAAGTTAGTTTAAAAAAATAAAATAAAAAGCTGCAGTAGTTCGGAATGTGTAGAAGAAACTTTTAGAAAGATTCTAACTTTTCCATAATTATCTAATGAATGTCAAAAATCAACATGTTCTTCCTGCTTGTCATGGTAAGCTAGAAAAACAGAGCAGAAGAAAGAAAAGCAACATTTTCTTTAAGATGCTCTGTGACCTGACCTGCCTTTCACCTTGACTGCTGACTCTGGAAGCAGGCACTGTGACTCAGAACTCGACTATAATAATTTATTTCAGTTGAGTTCTGACGTTCTTTTTTTATAATCAGCAACTGGGTGCGACACAAGTCGATGATTAAATCCGACACAGCCAGTTTATACAGGAATTATTGAATCCCATCCATTATACACAACATTTTAAACATTGCAGGTCTGGAGAGGCATTGCAGTTGGCATGTTTCACAGCCACTGCCCAATGTTCCCCCAAGGGAGCTAACAGTGGTTTGGAGGCAACGTCTACGCTCCTGCAGACCACTATCAACATAGCAGCAACTTTGTTTTTCAAGATCTTGGCAAGGCCTTGCTGTTTCAAGAGTCACTCTCAGTTAGCTTCATCCGAAGCACCCAAAAGAACTATTAGACTAAGCGATTAAGTGTCTTGATGGTAGAAGCCACACGCGAGGTGAGGTAGAGCCCCACACAAGCTTGGAAGATGCCTTCCTGTGGGAGGTGTGCAATGAAAATTGGAATGGCATGAAACAAAAATAAGAGACGTTGACACAAACAATTTCAGGAATACCCTTGGAAAACGTATCAATGTGTAGCTGCGGCAGGGGAAACAACTGAAAAAACATTAACAAAATGCTTAAAAAGTATTTACCAAAAAACAAAAGACCTAGAACTAAAAATATTTATGGCTGCTAGATTTTTATGTAGTGTTCGTTGGCAAACCATTTGGTCTTTCGGTCATTCCACGAGTAGCGATAACTGTATACGTCAACCTGGCTGACCTTAGCCCAGGACTGATGTTCAAGTTCGTTTATCAGGAACAAAGTAACAAACATACAGACACAAACCAAAGGAAGTTCACCTGAATGGAAATATGTACACTATGTGGCTTTTAATATCGGTTACCAAACATATTTCAGAATCTATGTCGAAACATACAAAAAAGGAATTAACCCTGAATCTGTTTAAATTATTACTCAGAAACCACTTAAGGTTCCAGTTAGGTCTGTAACCACAACCACATTTCAATCATTAATGATAAACGATGTGTCTTGCAGAATAATATCTAAGAATTTACTTGATTTAAAAAAATATATTATCCTGTTCGCCTAAGAGCCATGCTTCTTCATTCAAGAAATATTTTCTATTGAAACAAATATCACAGCCCCCAAATCAAAAGTAGAGAATGTTTATTTCAGTCCTTAGAAAAGTCACAAAATAACTTGCCTCCTCGTCTCCTCCTTGTTGATCTGTTGCCTGAAACACAAAATCAAAAGAAATAAAAATTAGAAAAGCACGTTAAAGTTGCTCTTAATCTTGAGTCTTCTGGCAACGATAACAAACATTTATTTTACACTTGGTCTCAATTTACAACACACTATTAATAGCAACTTAGTGTACAGTCCATGGTGATTCGACTAGATTTAAAGCCGAATATGACACCGTATTTAGTACATCAGTAATTAGCTAAAAGTCTCTGAAATACAAATGAAAAACACCTATTTAAAACAGATTTAAAGGCAGTTACCCCAGATTTAGCAGAGAAGCCTAAAAGTGGGTGAAAAACATTAACTTGGCGTTAGGCACTTAAAATGAGTGTTACGTTCATTACTGCACCATAAATCGAACTTGCCTAGCTTAGGCAAGACTAAGGCTCCATTTCAAATTTATGGACATGGTACTATTGATTGTTATGTCAAGTTAAGGGAAGGACAATTAACCGCAACTTATAAGCACACATAATATTTGAAAGGACAAGTTTTTAAAAGTTTATGGAAAGTGTAGAGAGCATCAGTTTTCTTTACAAAATGGAGTTTCCTAGAGTTGCCGCCTGACTCAGAACATCTCTTCTCGGAACGGACATGTGGCACCATATAAGCTTATGGGGTGCACTAGGGAACAGCTAAAGTCCCCAGTGCCCTGAAGTATGTAACCCAACAATTGAGAATATCCTAACTCTACTAGGAGGTATTGTGCAGATCTGTGCACCTGGGATTGTCTTGGTGTACCCTCAGAAATGCAGTGCCACTCTTCCCCCTATGTAGGCAGCAGCCACCCTTGTGCCCATCACATGCTTTCCTGTTGCATCTAGTCACATCAGCTGTATCCACTGCATTGCATCAACCCTTGCTCACGCTCAGTGGTATCAGCCCCAGCTTGTTCTCCTGATGGCCAACTCATCCCTGCCTCAACTCTGCCCCGTTCCTGGTCAGTGTTGTTCGTGCTCCTGTACCTGGAGTTACGAGTCTTCATATGTATATCTAGTTTCTGAGTTTGCCCCTCCTCCTCTGGGGGTTATTCATCACATGTGCTCATCGACCTTGGCTGAATCTAGCATACGGGGAGGCCGGAGTATAAAGGCTGCCACAACACTCCAAAGCAGTAGAATTAAATCCCACTTGGATTCTTGGGATGTTTTTAAGACGGGGATGTGGTTGATGTGTGCTAAAGTGGAGCAGTGAATCAAGTTTTCACCCCCACACCATTTATTTACAGTTACTTTGAACAATGACAATTATTACTATTAAGAATACCACCTGAAAATCTTGTGATTCCATTCGGAGCTAAGACCACTCAACCCCCACCACCCCTCATATCTGCATTGTGAATTCTTTTACACATTTCCATAGAAAAATTTAAAAGGATTAAAGCTTGGAGACCAGGGTGCTAACCCCAGCTTTTTTAGCCCCAGACTCTCAACTTTACCCTTTACTGAACTTAACCTAGTGCAGGTTGTTAAACAATCCCCCAAAAGCGAATAAAGGGGCAATTATATTGCAGTATTGTGGGCCCAGATTCAGAACAGCTGAAGGAATTGTATACTGTTCCTGGCCTATTACACTGAATTTGGGATGACTGTTTCTTCCTCTGCAAAGCATGTATTATGCCAATGGCCAATCAGTTTAGAGACCCATAAACCACCAATAACAATGGAAAAAGCGAGGTTATGTAAACTTATCTCTAGAGATCTTAAGAGCACTCTAGAATCCAATAAATACAGCATAAATAAAACAATTACAGAATTCGGAGAAGGCTACATAAGGCAGTAGAATCCCAGATTGATGAGGTAGCAAGTGCTGTTGCTTTCTCACCATTGACACTCAATAAAGGGAAGTTACAATTTAGAACTAAATTATCCTATTCTCTGGTATTGATCTCACAAATGACCCAGGAGGACTTAATGATACTCAAACACAACTCTCCAAATTTACATCATGCTATAACCCAAACAAACCCGTTTCAACCACTCTATCCTTGAAATTCCATTGTCTCAAGTCCCCTAGCTGAAATTTCAGTACAAGACGACCTCAAAGAAGTCAAACTATCTCTGAATTTACAGAGGGTGGTCTGTCGATTATGAACTGCACTAGAACTACAAGCTTTACTTCCCATCACGAGGATGAATGGCTGCTGAATTGGGAAGAACCAATTCCAATCAAGGAGCTTAATATTCCAATTCCTTAACTAAAGGAAAACCTATCCACCTATATGCCCAGCATACTAGGAATATTGCTCGAAATACTAATGCTCCTAGAAAAACACCCAGGAACTCACAATCACACATTTGACATTTTGTCAGTCATTATTGAGGGACTCTTATTATGAGGAAAAAGAAGGCTGGCCATGGAATCAATACATGATCCAAATTTAAAATATCAAACAACAAAGTGTCCAACACAGAGTGGGACACCCGATAAACAGAAGCATTCCTGTAGACCGGATATACAAAATCTACCAATCTCCAAACCTATTAATAGAAAGCTAAATGTAAAATCAAATGCCGGGCAGCAGACAAATTCCTAGTCTCACTGTTCAACAAATCATCAACCGCGTCCTCAAAATTAAGTGTCAATCAGAAAAAATGCAACTGCAAAAAATATCAAGGTGTTCTCTATACTCCAGAATATAACTGGTCTTTCACTGTTAGACTCTCAGAAAACAAAATTGAAAGGTAGAAAGAAATACATCATTACCAGGTCAGAGCCAGAGTAGGGAGCACAGCACCTCCTTGTCACTACAAATAGAAAAAGGTGCCCGGCAACTTTCTGCTTGTTGTATGGCTCTTGCTTAGTTTGCCAACGTATTGTATTTTCTCCACTTTTCTTGTGTTATTCTCTTCTCCAGTTTTTTTTTAATCTCCTTTCCTGCTAGATTATGCGCTTCACGAGCCTTGGTTGTTTTGGTCCCTTCGCTGCATCTTTGCCTTACAATCCCCTGGGTGCTTCTGGGCCTCGGGGGCTTGTTACTATCATCTCCTCTAAAGTACCAGATGAGTTCCATTGCCCTCGCTATTTGTACATCCTTTCATGTGTGACATGCATACATATAGACACAAACATTTGTGTGTGTGTATAAGATATTATTGCCATACTTAACTATAAAGTCACAAAGTCACTTTATTCTGTGTGTATGTATATATATACATATATATATTTATATATATATACATACACACAGAATACTGTTCTATACACACACAGAATAAGGTGACTTTAGAGCTAAGTATGGCAATAATATCTTACTTTACTTTTTTATACTCAGAAATTCAATAAAAAAACCACAAAAGGTTAAAGTGACTTCATAGTTAGGTGAACATGTCAGTTTAAAAGTAACATTTTAAACTCAGAAAACCACTGAAATTCACCAGTTATAGTTAACTGAAGTAACTATAACTCACACCCCCTCCATGCACTGTGTTTTCAACAATGAAGACATGCCCTGGGCCAACCCTGCCGTGGGCGGCCAACCCCCACCAAACACAAACAAAGGCTATGAGCGATGGGTGTAGGGCCTGACGCTCCGGCGCACAGCCATTGGCTGCAAGACCTGGCCTGTATCCAGGCTCTACGGCAAATCCTCCGTGGGTGGTCACTCCCTGCCATGCACGGCCTTTGGGCATCCACCTGAACGTGGACAACCCATCAAAAAATACCCACCCCCCTTTTTTAATTTAAATGGTTAACCAGTCCCGCAGGACTCTCACATGAGCCAGCGCAACTCCTTTCGTGCCGCGGAAGCACAGAGGACCGTGCTGGCTCTGCCTGGACTCTTGCTGTAGTAATGATGCTGTGCTGGCTCTCACTGTAATGCAGCAACACCCCTCCACCCCCACCAACAAAACAAAATGTCCACAGGGAAAGGTAGGGGAGGGGCAGGTGGGTCAGAGTACAACTACCCTGCCCCCTTGTACCTTATCTTTTTTGCAAAACTTAGGACAGGGGGACTGAGTTCCTGAGTCCTAAAATAGCAACAGCAACATTTCGGATGATGTTGCAGCCAGCCAATCTAATTGGATTTTTTTTTTTTTTTTTGCTGTACTAGAAGAATATCACGGTACTTTGCGTGACCAACTGTAGAGTTCTACATTTTGTAGCTGAATTTCTCAAAAATGGCGGAACAGATTTACACCAAACCACAAAAAGCATGCTCTCTGAGTAAAGATCTAGCTTTCTTCCAGATTTGATGTAAGTCTATTAAACTTACAGCAGGGCAGAGGGACTGTTGCCAAGATGTTTTTAGCAGGCATGTGCAGAACACATCAGTGTGTGTTCTTACAGCCAAGGACACAGGAGATATTGTCTATAGACTGCGGTGACTGATGTACAAGCAGCACTATTCAGCCATTTTTTTCTGCATCACTTCTTAAATTCCTATGGGAATCTGCAAGGGGAAAATGCGTTTTGGCCCCCCATTCCCTTTTTCTCAGCCCCCACTTGATGGGTCACCACAAATCTCTACAGGAAGGAGCTGAGGTGGATGAACATTTTTTAATCTAAAGTTTAGTGCTCGGCATTGGGTTGGCATAGTTACAAATGATAATACAACTTTAATTTACGTTCAAAATACCCCCAGCAATTCAAAACTTAGAAATTTACTGAAAAAAACAAACGATAATGTGATATTATAGTTAGGCCCTGTAATAATATAAAAACTATGGTTTTAAAACAAACAAAAACACTGAAATTCACCAATTATATTTTACTGAGTTAACTAACTTGCTCCCCCACCATGCACTGCTTCTTACCTCACATATTACATCATCCATGACATGATAACAGCTCAAATGACATCACTGATGATATCACTGATAACACTATTGTCATATGCAGATTTTATTGGTAGATTGTTATCGCAGTGCGTTACAGGCTGCAGACAGGTATTTAGCTACATGAAAGCTCTCAGATTACTTTAGGAAGCAATGATTTTGATGTTCGTCATCCCCAGTGACAAACCTCGGGGGTAGAAAATATTAATTCTGACAATCTTTGTAAGGCCCTTTTGGGAGGGGTTGGGTATTGCTGTGCAAACTGTAAATGTATACATGTTTGTAATTTTATAACTGTATACATGATGACTGCTGGCACACGCACAAATCAGTATCCCTCTGTTGGATATGATGTCAAGCCATTCAGACCCAGTAGGCCTTATTGGTGCACTGGGAAAAGCTATGAGATGAGAGATTTCATAGGTTTTATCTGTTTAATATGAAAAGTTACGAGAAAGCCAGCGAGCCTCACTTACTTATTGTGAATGTGTTAAAGGCAATATGCTGTCAATGGTGGATTGTTGCTAGACTGTGGACAAAATCTAGGGCGTACAAGATTTGCACTGTAATAATTCTGTGTAGAATCTCTTCGGAAGGTCTGATAGGTTTACAAATTTATTATAATAAAGACATTACAAATACTATTTTTTCTGAAATAAAAAAAGGAAAGAAAGTAGATAAGAAAAATGCTGTCACTCACAGGGCAATTGGCGAATGCTATAGAGCCAGTAGCTGAAGCACTACGCATGCCGACATAATAACATTCATCACGGGGCAATGGGTCAGCCACTACAGACACTGGCTCTATTGCCAGTCTTTCTGATCACATTCACACCCACCTGAAAATGAGTATGCTTCGCTGTCAGGACTGGTGGGCAGGTCTTCAGTTGTATATTTTCTTCTCTCATTTCTTTCCTTCTCATCTTTTTATTTTCATTATGTTTAGAGCATGCTACACAGCTCCCCACACAGTGGTAACAGGCTGCTTTAAATTTTAAAGGCATCCAGTTTAGGATTAAAGAACAGCAAAGATCAGTACTTCAAGAGATTGAAAAGATTTGCCCCAGGTGCTAAGACAAGAGATGTGTGTAAACGAACGTGCAACGAGTCAAGAATAAGAGATCTAAGTGCCACAACATATCGATGCAGAGTTTTGCAATAGTGAGACTGGAAGGAAGGCATTCAAATTAGTTAAACTGTAGAGGAGAAATGAGTCCTTTCAAGGACCTGGTTTAAAGACGGTGCTCTGAAAACAGGACCTAATGTAAGACTGTAAGAGAATTGCCAGTGAACATTGATTCCACATAAATTGTTGATAAATGACCATTCATTAATCAATCCTTAGTAGGAGGCACAAAATCCATTCACAGAGATATAACCTCACTTCACATAATGTGCAGGCAGTGTAATATTGGCCCTGCCTCAGAAGGAATCAATGTGTTGCTGATCCAACGTTTAGAAATGGGATTCAGCTCCCAACAATGTGCAGGAAATCAGAGTGGACTCAGAAGGTCTGGGCGATTTTAACTCCAGCGAGATGGATTGCGATAAGGGAAAGATTGGGAGGTAAAGCCTGCATCCTGATCTCCAGCATCAAGTAGCAAGTGCAATGGAAGAGCAATATGCCCACTTTCGCGTGTGCACAAACTGCAGTGACGTTATTAGTCCACGGGAGTCCAAAGCCCATGGGCTCTGACAGACCCAGCAATGGCCACATCAGAATGGATAGGGATCTGTTATGAGAGAGGACGAGAAGAGGCAGCCTGAAGATAAAAACAACCTAATTGAACATCAGAATCTAGACATTGTGACAATAATAAATAAGAAAGAGACCAAAAGCCTCTTGAACATACAGTCATAACTGCAATCTCAGCAAAGACACAAGTGCCGTCACATGTGAGCCTCCAATGAGGCAGTGAATCTGTAGCATTTTCCCTTTCTATTCCATTTGTTATGCTCCATTTCAATTGTTGTGATTAATCAATGTTTTATAGTTAAACATATGCAACTCTAGCCACATATTTCACTCTGAGCTTTTCAAGGAAGGTCAGCAAGTGCTGAAAATGGATATGAATTACGTTGGCAATAATGTTTTTACACTGAGACTGCATTCATCACTTTCTGTTCCTCTCAGAAGTGTTGTAATGAGAGTGAAACATATGCCAAAAGTTTTACTGACGAAAAGTGAACTGGGCATAAAATAATCAAACTAATGCTTCTAAAGCACTGTCTCATACATGTGCCACTTCCGTGCACTGTTATTAGCTTCTTTCTGATCTCCATCAGCAGCATCGGATGAGGAGCCATTGAAATCAGAATATGGCAGTGATCAGACTTTCAGATGTGGGATCTTATTAATGGATCAAATGAGACCATTCCACAGAACGGGAAGGAGGGTGTGTCGGTGAGGAATCTGCAGTTTTACAGAGTCTTTACCAGAAAAGCCAAAGGTATGTAACTTGTTGTTCTGATAGAGACTTCTAACCGCAGATTCCTCACCTTTCGAATAGATACAAAAGCAGTACCTCCCCAGGTAGAGGGTTTATGGAATGGCTCAGACCAGGAAATACTGTGGAACAAATCGGGCAAAGTTCTCTCACCGCTGGACCTGGCTGTCCAGGCAGTACTGCTTTGTGAAAGTGTGGAGGGGTGCCCATGTAGCTACCTGGCAAATGTCCAGAACTGGCACCAAACGCGCTTGCAAGACAGTAGCAGCTTTCGCTCGGTTGGAGTGAGCGCACAATCCTTCTGGGGGATTGCTTTTTTAACCAGCCGATGGCAGATCTTATGGCATAATAAAATCTATCTAGAGATGGTACTCTTTTGCACTGCTTTGCCCTTTCTTCTCCAGAGAAATTGGCAAAGAGTTGGTCATCCTGGCGGTAGTCTTTGATTCGGTCAGTGTACAAACTCAAGGACCCCTTGGGGTCTAAACAATGGGGCTGCTCTTCTCTTGCTTGGAGGGATGAGACGGCGCATAGAAGGACGGCAAGGTGATGAATTTCCCTGTGTGGAAGGCCATTACTAACTTTGTCAGAAATGTCACTTTGTGCAAAGGACCAGTTTGCCAGGGAAAAATGAGGTGTATGGCTGTACCACAGACAGTGCATGCAGTTCCCGGACATGTCTTGCCAATATTATGGAAACAAGGAATGTTTTGACGTTGAACAGATGGAGAGGACAACTGTGCATGGATTTAAAAGGAGTGCACATCATGTAAGTAAAGACCAAATTAAGGTCCCACTACAGCATGACAAATGGTGTTATTGGGAACATATGGACCAGCCCTTTCGAAAAACGCATCACAACCGGTGACTTGAAGAGGGATGACTGATACGGCAAACGCATGAAGGCCGAAAAGTAATCCTTAACTGTTACCATACTAAGGTCTTGCTGGGCAAAACAAAGACAGAACATGAGAACTTCAGACAACTTTCCATTTAAGAGTAGGATGTTACAAGAGTTACACCAAACAAACTTCTCCCAGCGTCCGACGTATACAGTCTTGGTGGATGTATGCCTGGCTGTCAAGGTAACACGAATCACTTCATGAGGAAGGTCGAAAGCCATCAACTGTTGCAGTTCAATCTCCACAAATGGATTTGTTGATTGCGCAGGCTCGGCCTTGCTGCTGTGACAAGAGGTCTGACCAGAGGACCGGATTAGTGGACATGCTCATGGACAGAAGTTCCAGGTACCACACTCTCCTCGCCCAGTCTGGAGACACTAGGATGACTTCAGCCTGGTCTTTCTTGATCTTTTTTAGTACTTTGGGCAGGAGCGGTAGGGATAGAAAGGTGTACAGGAGTCCCAATGAAGGCGGAAAGCGTATCCAAGTAGGAGCTGCCTTGGGAACTCCAATGCACAAAATCTTATCACTGTGCGTGCTCTGTGGTGGTGAATAGATCAAGCCAGGAGCATCCCCTTTGGTAGAAGATTCCCTGTGCCACCTCAGACTTTAACTGCCACTCGCAATACACTAGGCAACGCTGATGGAGTTAGTCCACCCTGGCATTTAAAGATCCTGCTAAAGTGAACAGGGAGATGCCCTTATCATGCAGTCTCTTTGAGAAGCGTAGCTCCTCTTGGCACAAGAACCATGACCCCACATGTCCCTTTTTGTTGCAATAGCACATGGCAGTAGTGTTCTCAGTAAGAACCCGTACCTGTTCCCCGTTGATGGACAGGAAGAACGACTTTAGTGCCAAGCAAATCACTCGCACTTCCAGCAAGTGAGTCTCTGCCAGAGACCAGGTCCTATGATATCCACCTTTTATAGAAGACCTCCCCAACCCAGAAACACTGCATCCATCATTACCATCAACTCTGGGTGGGAAGAGGGATCTGCTGCCAGTTCAATTGCGGTTGGGCAGCCACCAATGCAGGTCTTTCGCAGTCTCCTTCGACGCCAGGATGGTCTCTGACAAGTTCCTGTGATGCTGCACCCACTGAGACTTCAGACCTCACTGCAGAGCCTGCATGTGCCATGTGTGTGGATCACAAGTAGGATACAGGAGGTCAAGAGGCCCAGAAGCCTCAGAGTTACTCTCACTGAGACCCAGGTCAAGGGTTGAAACATCAGGATCATAGCCTGAATGTCCTGGACACGTTGAGGAGGAAAAGCTCAGTAAAGCACCAGAACGGCTCCAATGAAGGGAAGCCATTATAAGGGGTTCTGGTGTGATTTTGGCACGTTGATAGAAAATCCCAATATTGTCACCAGGTCACTGCAGACTGCCAGTTACAGAGATGTTTGAAGATTGATATTTCTAACCTCTGAGGATGGTCAGCGGCCATCATCATAACCTTTGTGAATACCCGAGGTGTACTGGTAAGGCCAAAGGGTAGCACCAAGAACTGAAATTGCTCTTGGAATGCCTGAAACCACTGGTAGTGCCTGTGGGACTGTATGATGGGAAGGTGGAAATAGGCATCCTACAAATTCAAAGTCACCATGCAGTCGCCGTGATCAAGGGCCAGGGTGAGCATTTTGAACTTGTCCCTCCAGAGGAATAAGTACAGATGGCAAAGAGTGGGACGAAGGCCTCAGGAAGTCTTCGGCACCAGGAAATAACAGGAGTAACAGCTAGTCCCGATCTCTGGTGCCAGCACCATTTCTACTGCTTCCTCTGCTAGGAGAGCTTGTACTTCTCCACAGAGTATGAACAAGTGGTCCTACGAGAGGTGTTGTGTTATTGGAGGCATATTCAAGATGGGAGGAAGGAAAGGTAGGGAGTAGCCTTATCTCACGATCTGGAGAACACAGTGGTTGGAAGTGATGCTCCTCCCTCTGTGGAGGTGAAGGGTGATGCGACCTCTGACCAGGTAAATGTGTGCTGCAGAGGGCAAATTAAAGAGCTTTTGTGGCAGCTGCAGGAAGGCAGCTAGGGTCTGGAGAGCATGGAAGCTGTCAGCCTGTTTTCTGGCCTCTTCCTCGAAAGGACTGGGAGGCCTGTTGCTGCTGAGGTATGTATTGGCGTTGTCTCTGCTGGTACACCTGCTAAAGCCTCGAAAGGGATGAAGTTGGTGGGTGGCCACAGAGCAGGCTGGGTTAAGCACAGAGAGCAAGCAGTGGCTTTACTCTCTTTAAACCTTCCTAAGGCAGAGTCAGACTTCGCCAAACAGCCAAGAGCCGTCGAAAGCCATGTCTGTCAAGGACTGTTGGATGACCAAGGAAAAGCCCGAAAGACTACCCTAGTCCAGACTGCACTACGCAGTCGGTGGAATTCAGGCCTGAAAGAATAGGATACTTTGCTGGGTCCAGAACATATAAGATCAAACATTGTAACGCTGGTTGGATTTTCTCTGGGACTGCTAGATGTCCACCAATCTGTCCCACAATGCGTGCAAGTACCTGCCCTGGAGGTAAGATGTGTTTAACGGCCTGGGCAAGGCTTGCAGAGGAGAACATTTGCTTGGCGAATGTCTTCATACATTTAGATTCCCTGTCAGGTGGAGTCATGGGGAATGACTGGGGTTCAGGCGACTGGTGGATGCCTGTACCACTAAGCTCTCTGGAGTAGGATGCTGAAGGAGCAAATCTGGATCTTCGGAGGTGGGTCTGTGCCACCTCACCACTTGCATATCAATGGGGGGGCAAGGTCCACGTTTTGCCCTGGTGCCTGGACAGCAGTCACAGCTTCATTAAAGGGTAATTGTGGTTCTCACTGTTTTGTCCAGGGTTGATGATCTCAGTAAGTATGTTCGTTTTCACATCAGTGAAAGTTAAAGTGAGGTCCCAAACCTCTGCCGCCCTTCTGATCACTGTGGAAGAGGCAGATTTTTCAGTTGCCATGGGCTGGGTCAGAGAAGAGAGGCCTATATCCAGGGATGAATCTACACCACCTTACGGTCCTTAAATATATTTTCTTACTAGTCTTGGCCATCATCGTCCCCATCATCATAGTGAAGGATATACATGTCAGGTTCTGACTGAGCATATTCTCGAGGGCTAGTTGGAAGGGGATGGGTCTCTGAATTTGATAAGACAATCAGTTCCGAGGGCGGCGTCAGGCGAGTAGCAGAGGCCAGAGTCGGTGGACCAGAGATTGAGAAAGGGGCCAGCCTCGAACCGAGGGGCACAGCCTGGGTCAGATCTGCCAGCAGTACCCCGACTGGAGGTCCCCTCGGATCCATGGGGTCCGAAAGGACACCAGAGGGACCCAGAGGGGACCAACAATGGTCTCCTAGGACTGTTTCAGCTATCAGAGGTATTGGTGTCACCAATGGCCCAGGGAATTCGGGGCGCATCGTGACTGGTGCTGGAATCAGTTCCGAAGTGGAAGGCCTACTCTGTGGTCTAGAGGGGCCTGGGTTATTGCATAACTCTGAGGGGTGTGAGTGGCGGGAGACCAATGTCTGGACTTCTTATGTTTCTTGTTTTTTTAGACTTACCAGAACCCAGTGACTTCCATGATGATCAGTCACAAGAGTGGTCTCAGAAGCGAAAGCACATCAGTGCCCTCCGGCTGGAATAGTTTCTTCAGGCTTCAGCTAGCGAAGTTCGGTGATGGTGATTATAACGTTGCATCGTGGATGGCCTTAGGGTACATTTTGGCGTAGCAGTTGCACGAGACAGAATCATGTTTGGAACCAAGGCACCAGAGAGACACATCATTGGTGTCAGTCACCGACATTTGACGATGACGGCACAACACTGCTTAAAACCGGTTGTCAAAGCTCCAGATGCGCATCAGAATGCGTGATAAGAAAGGCACTCACACCAAGGCACAGCCAAGGCACAGATGTGGCTTAAAAATTGGGGCCCAGACGTCACATCCATGGCAGGTCAGATCTGACGCAAAGTCGCACAACGCCACCTGCCAACACACGAGGGAATTGCTAGCAAAAGTTTCCAGATCCAGTCTGGCGCCTGGGAAAATTCACAGGTGAGAAATCTGCTGTTAGAAGTCTATCAGAAAAACAATTGTCATTACTAATTTGTTGGAGTGTGATCATACCCTCTTCACTTGCATTTTATTCTAATCTTGTTATAAGGAGAGTTAGGGCCAGATGCAGCAACATTGTATTTTACGAGTCCTTAATAGCAAATTTTACCGATTCACTATTATGGACTCGCAAAATGCAATGTATGTAGGTTTCGCAAATAAAATTGCGATTCCTACGCATTCCTTATTTGCGACTCAAAAGATTTCGAGTCGCAAATAAGGAATGGCTTCCCATTCATTTCTATGGGCCTAGAGGCCCATAGGAATGAATGGGAATTGCATGCGCAATTTGCGAGTACCAATAGGTACTCGTAAATTGCGTATGCAATTTCAAGGTGCAAGGGGGCCAAAAGGACACCCTGTTGCACCCCTGAAATATGCATGTGTGCAATGTGGCGCACATACATGCCCTAAGGGCATGTATGTATGCCACATGGCACCTAGAAAAATGCAAAAAAGTGAATTTTTCTAGGAATTTGCAAATTACCACCAACTAGAAGTTGGTGGTAATTTGCGATTCCTTAATGCTAATTCGCAATTTGCGATAGCTACAAGAATTGCATTTAGGGAATCGCAAATTGCGATTCCCTAACTACATTCGCAATTTAGGTAATCGCAAATAATTGCGATTACCCATATTGTGAATTAAAAAATGTTGATACATTGCAAACCGCATTTTTGCATTCGAAAACGGGCCGATTCTGCGAATCGGCCTGTTTGCGAACGCAAAAAGCGTTGATACATCTGGCCCTTAGCCTTTAAATACCTTCTTACTAGTCCAGCATGCAATAGCTACTAAAAACAACGGTCCTAAATGTTAAGTGGGTTGCAGATGAAGTCATCTGGTGGTGAACTGAATCCTGAAGGGCTCTCTTTATATGGAAAAAAAGTTGATCTACCTTGAGGTACCTTTCTGCACCCTTAAACTGAAGTCCCTGAGATGAAACATTGTGCACTGATTTAAACAGTGTCAGAGTTTTTAAGCATTCAGGAACAGACGTGGGAAAGGTCTTTGTGAAAGCAGATTCCACAATTAATAATTCTGTTTAAAATTAATACTAGAGAGATGCAAATGAAATATTTTCATTATTTTTCATATAATTATGTTTTAATAAGTTAACATAAGTAGGACTAGTCATGTTTTCAAATGCAGTTTAAAATGCGTGTGATGTGCAGTGCCTGACAATGTCATGTTTTCTCTTTCTCTGCCTGTGCATCAAGTAGCCTCAAATGTGGCCTTCATTACTTGATTAATTGTGCGAAATTCTGTCAGCTCTATGGTCTTGCTTGCACTATAACATTTTAAAGAACAAGTTACTTACCTTCGGTAACACCTTATCTGGTAAAGACTATCTAGCCGCGGATTCCTTACCTTGGAATTATCCTCAGGTGTCAGACAGGAGCTGGAACTTCTTCTTGAGCAGTAACCAGTGGGTGATGTTGTTCGGCTCCGCTTGGCATTGTCCGCGCCAGAAGTGACATGTGTGGTGCCTCCATAGGTACCACCCCAGCGCTCTGTTGTTAGTTATGTTTTGCGACTTTCTACGTCACAAGCGCAGAGCCATGAAGCACACTGACTGACCACTGGTGTGGAAAACTAAAGCCCTGAAAGGGGAAAGCCCTGTCTCTAGAAATCCGTTCGCAGAGTGGGGAGGATGGGTGGGTCGGTCAGGAATTTGCGGCTAGATAGAGTCTCTACCAGATAAGGCGTTACAGAAGGCAAGTAACTTGTTCATCTGACAGAGACTTCTAGCAGCAGATTCCTTTCGTAGAATAGATACCCAAGCAATACCTCCCTAGAGATAGGTCTGTGAACCAATTTCACAGGAGGAAGTCCTGCAGGACAGAATGGACAAAATGCAAATTCCTACAGACCTGACTGTCCTGGCAGTAGTGTTTGGTAAACGTGTGCAAGGAAGCCCACGTAGCCGCCTGGAAAATGTCCAGGACCGGAACTCCACAAGCTAATGCAGTGGTGACAGCTTTAGCTCTGGTAGAATGAGCAAGTAAAGCATCAAGAGGTTGCTTTTTAGCCAATGCGTAGTAGATCTTTATACAGAGCACGATCCATCAGGAGATGATATGCTTCAGCACGGCCTGTCCTTTCTTCGCTCCGACATGCCCCACGAAGAGTTGGTCGTCCACCCGGAACTCTTGCGTGTGGTCAAGATAGAACAACAATACTCTTTTTGGGTCCAGATGGTGAAGTCGCTCCTCTTTCTTGGAGGGATGAGATGGAGCGTAAAAAGTCGGCAGAGTGATGGTTTGCCCTACGTGAAATGGAGAGACCACTTTCGGAAGAAAGGAAGCCCTCGTACGAAGCACCAGTTTGTCTAGGTAGATGTTCAGAGGACAGTTATGTAAGGGCTCAAATGGAGCACACATCAGGACCAGATTAAGGTCTCACTGAGGCATAATGAAGGGAGGAGGAGGAAAGATATGTTGCAAACCTTTCAAAAACCTATGTACAATAGGGGACTGAAAGAGGTAAAGTTGGTCAGGCAACCACAGAAAAGCAGAAATAGCAGAAAGATATCCCTTAACAGTGCCCACAGCAGAGCCCTGTTGGGCAAGGGAAAGAACAGACAGGAGAACCTGAGAAAGGAGAGCACAAAGAGGGTAAACTTGTTTCTCTGCACACCATGCCACAAACTTGCCCCAACGGCAGGCGTACACCGTTTTGGTGGAGGGATGCCTGGCTGCCAGAATAACACTGCGGACTTTGGGCAGTAGGTCGAAAGCTGTCAACTGTTGCCGCTCAATCTCCACGCAAGAAGGTTAAGCATTGACAGGTTCGGTAGGAGAACCCTCCCCTGCTGCTGCAACAGAAGATCCTCCTGAAGGGACAGCCTGATTGGAGGACCAATGGCCATGCTCAACAGCTCAGGATACCAGACTCTCCGTGACCAGTCCGGAGCCACAAGAATGACTTGCACCCGATCGCACCTGATCTTCTTGAGAACTCTGGGCACGAGAGGTATGGGCGAAAAGGTGTACAGGATTTTTCGATTGTTGTTTTCACTTTACTGTTTATGATTGTGATCATTATTCTAACCCAAAAAGCACTGCTGCATACAGTAATTCATCTCACGCGCAGTGATGGTGAAGTAAAGTAAAGTCATGTAATCTATTAATTGGAACAAAAACGGTTGTCGAGATGTAAATGTATGAGCATGACGAATGTTACTGATATCCTTTGATGCAGTGTTTCAATAAAAACAAGTTACAAAAAAAAAAAAAAAAAAGGATGTACAGGAGCCTGAACTCCATTTGAGATGAAGCGTCTCCAAGCGACAGCCGCCTTGGAAAGTCCAGCGCACAGAACTGCGGACATTGCGTGTTCTCGTCCATGGTGAACAAATCTAACCAAGGCTCTCACCACTGCTGAAAGAGACCTTGCACCACCTCCGGATGGAGATGCCATTTGTGATCGGATAGGCATCTGCTGCTGAGATTTTCTGCTCAGGCATTCAGATAGCCAGCCAGATGTTGCACCACCAGGGAGATGTCCTGCTGTTCCAGCTATGTCCAGAGATGCCGGACATCTAGAAAAAGGGTCCATGACCCCACCCGCTCTGTTTGTTGCAATATCACATGGCGGTGGTGTTGCCTGTGAACACTTGTACTAGCCTTCGCTTGATGGAGGGTAGAAAGGCTTACAATGCCAGCCAGAACGTCTGGCAACAGGTTGATGAGGAGCGCGAATTCCACCAGAGACCAGGGACCTCTGAGCTACACCTCTCCCAGATGGCCATGCCATCCCAGGAGTGACGCATCTGTCGCTACCGTCAGATCTGGTTCGGGAAGGGAGAGGGGTCTGCTGCTGACCCAATCGTGGTTCGTTAACCACCACTGCAGATCTCTTGCAGTTCCCTCCTAGATCTGGACCATTTCAGAGAGATTCCCCCGATGCTGCGCCCACTGGAAATTCATGTCCCACTGCAAAGACTGCATATGCCAGCGGACATGCGTCACAAGCAGGATGCAGGAGGCCATGTGGCCCAGCAGCCACAGATGCAGTCTCATCGAAATCCAAGATAGAGGCTGAAACACGGGTATCATAGCCTGAATATCCTGTACTCGCCATTCAGGAGGATAGGCCCGAAACTGCACTGTGTATAGAACAGCCCCAATGAAGGGGAGCGTCTGTGAGGGAGTCAGGTGTAACTTTGGCATGTGGATCGTTAACCCCAGCAAATGCAGAAGGTCCGCCGTAGTCTAGAGGAGGGAGATGACAACCTGGGGCGAGCCGGCCTTCATCAGCAAGTCACCGAGCTAGGGGAAGACTGGCACCCCTGATCTCCGCAGATGAGCTGCCACACCAGGAGGAAAATTCCTCAAAAGACTTAGATGAAATGTCAAAAAAAGTTTGTCGAAAATTGACTAAGGGGTAGCTACTCCCGTATCTGCGCTGCCTGGAGCAGAAAAAATAGAACTTACATCAGCATGCTGGGGTGGCGCCTATATAGGTACTGCTCAAGTCACTTCCGGTGCGGCCGCCACGCAGAGCTAAATGACACCACCTACCAGCGTGCAGGTTTATTGCTCAAGAAAAATTTCCGGATCCAGTCTGACGCCTGGGGATAATTCAAAGGTGGGGGAATCTGCGGCTATAAGTCCCTATCAGATATGCATTATCTTCTGTTCACGTTGTAACTGGAGAGGATGCAATTACAACTGTATACAATTGAAGGCCACTTCCTTTGGCTGAACTGAGATGTTATTTATATTTTTAATGTGCATTTGTTTTCTGTTGTACGGCATAACGTCGGGTTAATCAACAGATGTACAGTAAAAGTCATTATACCATGTGATGCGTTTTCTGTTTTACTATTGGATAGCTCAATATAAATTTTAAGTCGAACCCCAGTGGCTGCGAGGTTTCACTGTGTATAAAAACTCACTATTTTGGAGACGAGGTTGAGATTTCTCCTTGCTCCTTCAGAGGCAGACTTCCCATCAAGACTTTCATTGATCAGAACTTAGAATTTGTTATGTTGCTTCTCTTCTGCTTTACTGACCAGTCTATAAGAAAAATGCTCTTCGATTTTCATTTGCTTTGTGCTAGACTGTAATCAGTGCTGGCTATTAATTAGATGAGGGTTCATTTTCCACTGAATTATATTTTACATTTATTTGCATTTGATGAATATTTTGAATTTATTGACTAACTATTGCCTTTTGATTCTGTATTGACTTTCTTAAAATGTAAATAACCCTTTATGGTTTGCACTTTGAACCCTTTCTTTTATGGATTTTTCTATTTATATTCTCTGGACAAGATTTTACAATTGTGTTATGGCTCTCATCTTTAAAGACTCACACATAGCCCCAATCTATCAATCAGCCCTTTTGACATCTTCAAGACTTGGTGCCAACTCAATGATGACATTTCATGGAGCTAAATAAAAGGCCTTATGTAGACTGTTGCAACTGAGATGTGGAAGCATGCATTCTTTCAATAATATGAACTCTATCATGCACTATCATTTATGGGTGGAAAGAAGAAATTGTTCGAAGGTCACCATCTTTACCTTTCTGGAGACAAAGGGCCTGATTCTGATGCGGTTAGGAAAGCATTCCCACCTAGGGCCTGATTCTGATGCGGTTAGGAAGGCCTCCTAATGGCATTTGCTCCTTCCAAATCGGATCGGGAACTTGTCTTCCCGACCCAGGGCCCAATTATGATGCGGTTAGGAACATATGCTCCCATTGAAGTCAATGGGAGTCCAACCAAATCGTATCTGGAAGCATCCGGATGCATCGTACTCCGTCGGTCGGACTCTCCCGATCTGAGTGGGTCGGAAACCATTTCCAAACCGATTCGGTCGGGAAGCTTTCCAACCCGCATCAGAATCAGGCCCAAAGTGTTTAGCATTACAACGCCATGGATCGAATTACTTTCTTTTTGTAACTCTGAAATAATTAAAATAGATACTCCACCCTAGTGGAGCCGTGGAAAATAACTTTTATACTGCTAATTACATGGAGAGTCTTTTCGTAATGCAAAAATTCAGGGTAATCCTAGAAAAAACAAGAGCTAATTCAACTGTGTCTGCAAAAAAAAGATTCCAGCAGATGTAGATATGGTAGAAGGTTCTCAGGGAACTCACAAACGGCACAAATATATATGCAAGAGTCTGCCTAATACAGAGAACAAATGAATAGCTCATAAAATTCATGAGGAATCAACTCTGTGAATGTGCGGATTTCCTCCACATTAAGCAAGGAACACCCAGAGTAGGTCATCGTAGCACTTGGTTGGCGGGAAGTATGAACTTGTTGAAATGACACCATCTTCCAAAACCGCACAAATCTATTTAGTGCTGTGAAGTGCAGGTTTTTTTTATTGTTGTGGCACAGGGTGTCATATACCCAATGACTTCCCAGAGAGACACAAATACATTTGTCTGTTGTGTATCAACTCTTTGTACTGGGCACCCAGTTGCTGACGTGCACTGGAACGTGCTTGTTGGAACTGGGTAACTTCATAATTTGACAATGCTTCAAGTAATGTATGAATAAAGAAGCTTCCATTAAATAAAGTCTCTAAAAGCCAAGGATTTCACCATAAGTATTTGTGAATTTAATATATTTGTTTTAAAAAGCCTGTTTTTGATAAAATATTTTTATCATTCTTCAGCTCTAATCCCTCCACATCCCACTTGATGGTATTATAGATGCTCTCAGAGCTGTTTTTATTTCCCAGATGATGGAAGGACTTGCATCCTGTGCTCAACTTGCTGCTAAGAAGGGTTATTATTATAGCTATTCCAAGGAATGTCTTTAGTTCCCAATCTAGCTCTGTTAAAGAAAACTCGAAAATGTAAACAATTAAGGTACAGACAACATAGAAAGTAGGTTTAGAAAGTTCAGGTTTGACAGCTGGGACGTGACTGAGGCATAGAAAAACAAACCATGGCTGGAATACATAAAAGGTTTATTCATAAAAAGCATTCATTGTTTATGCTCCCTGTTAAAAACACAGGAATTTAAGACAATATACCAATCAACCATGTAAACACATCTTTTCCTTTCTGAAACCTGGTCACAATGCAAGGGGTGGGACAATGCCATGGTATTCACTGACCAGCTTGGCTTGTTTCTCTGCTTTCTTGGCTGCTTTCTCTGCTTCCTTCTGTTGTTTCTTGAGCGCTTTCTTGGACTGAGACTGCTCCTCCATCGCTCTATAGGAGGAAGAAACAAGGCAGCTGTAAAGTGGTGTTATGAAGCCTTGAATATCACATTAATGGCGACCTCGCCACTTCCAGGTCTATTTATTCCACTTCCTCTGAGGAAGTTTTTAGTCAGTGGGAAACTCGCAGATTTATTCACATCACCACATCCACAATCATTCTCCTTTGTTTTGGGAGTCCATTATCCAGCCTGCTTACAAACAACAACATATTTTTCAACGATATATCTTCCTGAACAACAGGAACCTGTGAAGGGAAATGCGTAGTTGTCGATAACAAACAAGGGACATCTCTGTTAACAACAATAGCCATACAATAAGAATCCATCTTCTCTCGATTAAGATTCCCCCGAGCTTGAGGCTGGTACTGAGCTGGGATTGGCTGCTTTTTATGAACCTAGGGAGACATGCACTATGATCCCGGTAGCATGAAACTGTTTGACCCCCTCAAATATTTACATTAAACTGTTTGACCTCTGTTGAAGAGTAATCTGTCAGGGATAAAAATACATCTAGCATCCAAGCCACATTTAAGAACAGTCCAGTGACTTTTCAAAACAGGGATCGACTTAGTAGGCATGGTTTCTATTTACGAATATGTTACATTATTAGAATCTAAATAAAATGTTAAACCATTTTTAACCACAGTAGAACAGAAAATCCTATATAAACTCTAATACAACTTGAGTGTACTTGTGGAAGTTCCGAAAACAATGCATTTAAAAGAGTTTGATTTATCTACCCTCTCTGTTAACGTGGCTAGAGATTTCTATATAAAATGATCTAATCTTCAATTAATTTCACTTTCCAGTTTTCTCTGCCAGCAAACAAATTGGCCTTTTTTAATGCAGATTTTGTTTGCGAACACAAACGCTTTGGAGGTTAGTGTAAAAGGGAGTATCGGGTCATGTGACCACATCACAGATGTATCTTTGGTAGAATAGGGTGAAATATGAAAAGATTTGACAAGTTCAGGACAAAGCATACAGAATTGGTGTGCATATGCAAAACTTTCTTAATTTAAATCTTAGCTGGAAAAAGACAAAATACTTATGCTTGAATTCGAGTTCAAACAGGCTCCAAATTACTTTAATTTGCAGTTCGAATAATGAACACTGGAGTCACATCAGGTATTATGTGAAGGTGATTTAAATCAAATTAACATAGATTCAGATTCAATGCAATTTATATATTTTAGCTGAGTTTCAAAGATATATAAGAATTAGGCAACTCAGATATGTGAGGTATTTCAGAAAAGAATATTAACTGGAGGATATGAAAAATTAGGCATTCGAATATGAAAGCAACTAATTACATAACCTTAGGCACCAGGTGTGCGCAAAATCTATGGGAACCGTCCCAGTATGGCATAGCGGAGAGGAGGAAGAGAATGAAGATACTGAGCATTGATCCTAATAAAATCGTTGCACGCTATTCAGAAGGCCTGCGTAACCCTTCTGGACTTCACCCTTTAATTGCGGGTAAGATAGTCAAGTTTGCATAATTATTATTGGTTCTTCGTCACAACAACAAAAAGACATTTAATTACCAGTTTATTTCAGCAATAAATAAAAAGATCCATACAGTTATGTATGTGTTTGTATCATCTTCCATATGAGATCAATTAATTGTAGATGGAATACGAACCACTTAGCCACACACGGTTTTGAGCTCTGGTCTTTTCCTGGAACCAGGCATCTAGAATGTCGATATTGCAAATACTTAATTTCTATAATAAAACATAACATGAATTGAAAATAACAGTATGGCCTTCATTCTGAGCGAGATTCATTTTCTGTGCAGTAATGCTGCCCTGGGGTAAATCCGATACCACACCTTGTGTGTTTACCCTTTGCTGTTTTTACTGCAGCATGCCTAGTTTTTTAGGTCAAAGGTGGTGGAAGTTGTGTGGGTGGAAAACCGAGATGTGCAGTAACTGAATACACTTTAAGAATCCGGATTAGGCCCCTATCACAGTATGCTCCATCAACCGGATCTACCCTGCCACAGAGGATGATGGCATATATGTGCCAAGTTAAACAAAAAAAAAAAAGCTACTCTATGCTCCTTTTCCAAACTCAGTAAAAACTGCAGATCACCAGGTACGAAAGCAAATGTAAATCATTTAAAAAATAGACGACATTGGCACTAAAAAAGTAATCATATTCAAATGTCAAGATACAACATTACCGTATCACAGTGCCCCTTGTCTTCATTGATAATTTCTCTCTCTCACACACACTCACTCGCTCTCTTAGCTGCGAAATTCAGAGCGTGCCGCACACTTGCACAATCACGAGAATACTGTAGGCTTAAGGGGATGTAAAGGTGCTGCTCGCAGGAACGCTCATGTACAAAGCACATAAGTATGGTATGGGGTGTGAATCAAGCCACCAGGGATTTGTACATGGCAGGGCAAGAAAGATCCCAGTTTGATAAATGAGTGAGAGCCAGTGAATGAAAATCAGAGAAGGGGCTTATTGTGTGTGCTGCCAATGTTGCCTCAGCACCTAGAAGAAAAACATCCAACATCCGGAAGGTGACAAAGAGCTAAGAAGTTCGCGGAGAACAAAAGAGGGCTCATGAAGCATCTAGCATTTGATGCCATATCTATACTTAAGGTTATCATCCCCTAAATAGACAAAGGATAAAAGGACGAATCAGTTCATGCAGATGTCCACCTCTATATAAAAGAGTCAATACCAGCATTTTGTTTGCCTGCAAGTGCCCCCACTTTTGGCAAATAAGGGAAGTGAGGCACACGGTGATAAAGTCATCTCCCCAGGAACAAAAAAAATTTGCATCATCTGTGGAATCATAGACGAGAACTCTGCATCTAGGGTTTGTCAACTGTTGAGAATCCATGACTGAAATTATGCTGCCTGAGTCTTTCGCATGGGAAGTGGGGATTTTGTGCCTAGTGTCTTGGTTATTTGGGAAGTTCAGTGATTAGATAAGCTCTGGGAGCCCCAGCCTTCAGCAGTGCCCTGGAAACCTTGCGTTTCAGGCTTGCTCTGGAAGCCTGTGGCTGCTGCCAGCACCTAGGAATCGGTGTTCAGCAAAGCTCTGGCACATCAGGCTTCAGCCAAGCTCTAGGAACCTTGCCCGTCATCCAAGCTGTGTGAACCTCTCTCCAGCATTACTTCAAATATTACAAATCTAGGCAAACAAATAGCATTCCAATTCTGAAATTATCGTATTTTTTAAATATGTAAATATTTTCTTCAGTGTGCACAAGTTCTAGCTGCAAAACAGAGCTCACCCATCATGCACAACTTCTATTCCTGTTGCGTGCGACACTCATACATCAAATGTCTTTACATTTGGTGCATTTCACCAAACATAAATAATCCACGTGCAAACTTCTGGTTGACATATTTCTCAGTTTATTCTGCACGGAACAAAAATGAGTAACAAGCTAGTACTTAGAGTTTTACTAGTTCATGATTTGGACCCCCATATTATGAATATGGTGCGTTACTATCACGACATTTTAAAGAGATAACAATATCAGCTGTAGAATAGATAACATGCAATTAAGAGATCTACTCCTCATAACAGAAGAACGACTGATGACCATTATAACTCTGTAACCGTATCAGACTGGCCTCTGGCCAGACCCGTGCCAAACTGTGCACAGCAGAGGGTTAGCCGCCCGAGGGTGTGTTGGGCACAAGGGCCTGCCCAGAGGAATCTAGTGGATTAAAGGCTGAATGAAAGCAACTTTACATGAACACAAATTATTTTTTATTGAGCACAGAAAAAAACAAAGAAATATGCCAAGGAGAAAACTGCAGCTGAATTATTGAAATCAAATTAACTACTCTGCCGTATAGACATTTTAACTAGTGAGTGCAGCACGGTAGCTGTGATGGAATATTGCAGTCTGAGTAAACCTATTGCTTCAGACAAAGCTCAGTGAAGAGTTAGCTTGAGCCAGGCTCCAGGAACAGGAGGCTGTCTGGGAACCTCCGGCTTGAGCTAAACACTGGGAATCTCAGGGTTCTGCCCTACAGCACACATACACCCCTGTCATGCAGAGAACAATGAACAGTACAAAGATCCTCACACATGCAACACCTTAATCAGCAAATAGCTTTACACTGCATTGGGTGCCTCCTAGACTAAATAATACTGACACACATTGAGTACCACCTCCATTTCTGCTGAGAACGTCACTGCTGTGCAGGTCCCCCCAGGCACTGCACAAGTCTCTCTGAGTATCATTGTAAGCTGCAGAAAAGCAGGTAAGGAGGGCGTGAGGGTGTGTGTTTCGGCCTGTCTCTCACTCACAGTGATGCAGTGCGTTGGCAAGTCCAGATCTCTTTCTGCCATCTGTGTGAAAACCTACAATGAGATGTTTACATCGACAGGAGAGGGGTGTCCATGGTGCAGTCCAGAGACAGAAGACTCAAACACAGGCGGGAGCAATTAACTAGTTCATGTCAGGCGTGGACATTCAGAGCTTTGCTGAATGCAGAGGTTCCCAATCATGCACA
The DNA here is from genome assembly GCA_963921515.1 of Calotriton arnoldi. Classification (NCBI taxonomy): domain Eukaryota; kingdom Metazoa; phylum Chordata; class Amphibia; order Caudata; family Salamandridae; genus Calotriton; species Calotriton arnoldi. Next base: position 210,649 of record CAWUFW010009554.1, read on the forward strand.
TGGCTTGAAGGTTGGTTAAAGCTTGCAGTTCCCAGTGCCAGGCCAAGCTGAAGGGCATGTGATGGTCTCATTGGAAGCACTTGCAAAACCAATAGATCACAGTGTAATGGGCTAATGCCTTTAAAGACAGGCAAACACAAGTGTGCATTTGTAAAGAGGAGCCGTCAGAGGGAAGTAAAATAGTTCCTCATGGATTGCAAAGCATGCACTCAACTGGAGGCGGTAGCTCAGGTCCAAATAGCTCCATTATGAGAAAGTGAAACACTCCTCTGGGCTAAGAAGTGACTGACAAAGTGTCAAGCCAGTGACTGCAAGAGGCTAGTTAAAAAAAAATTTTTTTTTTAAAACAATGGTTGAAATAGAAGGGCCCACAGTATGTATATCTGAAACAATAGGTCAAATAAAACATCGATGGTGTCCAACTCAGACCTAAAAAGAGATTAGTGGCAAAACCTGTAAAGACAATTGGTAGTGGCCAGGATCCACAGTGGTTTGCAGGTAATCCCTAAAGCATTCAGAAAGGTAGCCACAGTGGTAACTCAGTTTAAAATTACCCAGGGCCTTCCTCAGACTTGTCCTGACAGACACCAGAGGGTTCGCGGCGCCAAGAGAGCTTTCAATTAATAAAATAAAAACTTGATTCCTCAGTAAGATAAAAAAGGCTTGTTTTTCTAAAAGTAGATAATATTAATGTAGCGTTTTAGACTGAACGAAACTCTTTATACAACCACGAGGTCAGTAAAACGCCACACAATTATTGTCCACGGGACACCCCTTAACAGTTGCAAACTTTGGAAAAGCTCAGTTTTCTATCCAGTTTTGTTCAGACTCCGATATACAGGCTGCACAACTCAAGTGACAACTCGGACAGACCACGTGAACGAAAACGTTGAGATTCTGAGCACTGAAAGACCAGGAATCATATTTAGTGAGGTTGAAATGTACAGAAAGAGCATTTTTATTATTCGATTTATATCTCTCAAAGGCAGCCAATCCCTTACAAGCAGCGAACAGCTGCTGCACGCTCATATTCCACAGCAAAGATACTGTGCTCGTTCACTGGCACAGCAAAGGAAGGACTAAACGGAATCTCTACGTTGTACACGGAGGTTTATTGGATTTTTCTTTCTAAATAAATGGCCCACTACGAGAGCACTAAATATCAGCACTTCTAATTACAGTTTATCGTTTAACAGTCTGGGAAACGTGCCCAACTGAGCAGCAGCCAAATGTCCTTGTTGAAGCAGCGCAGACAAAATCTTGCAAGAATTTGTTCAGTGTCTTAACTCACTCAGCCTTGCTGTCTTCTACAGACACCAGCTCTGCTTAACATTTGTCTGTGCACTGAAACCAGAAAAAATAATCCCCACTTAGAACCTTGAAAACAATAGTATCGCAGAGTAAATTAATCTGCATTAACAGAAACACGGTCCATCAACAACACAATATGCTCCAATGTCAGTGAGCCGTGCGAGGCGAATGTCTCAAGGGAGGTGATTTTCTGAATAAAACAGGTTTTGCTTTTCCTTAAAGTTGAATGGACTTTGGATTTGAGTAAACAACGTCCTACGATCACTTTAGTGCAACAGACCTTTCCTACAGTCGCAGTGATTCAGGCTGCAGGAGGATGCGGGCGCAGAAACTGCTAAGTTTAGCCCGAGCAGACAGAAGGGTTCCTGGAGGAAACTCACCGCATCCTGAGAACAACAGCTGAACCGAAATCCCATAAGTCAGGAGAAGAATGACACAATTACCCTAACAGGTGGCTGCCTTCGAGGCAGATTTCGAGGCCTGGCTGCGTTGCGCACCTGCTCCAAGCCAATTACTCTTGAGGTTTTGCGCAGACCATGAATCAGACAAAGATGGAGGCGCCTTTACATATCACTGGCATGTTGACAAGACGGGCAGCTTGTTTCCCTCCATATTCAGGCCTTTCTTCTGAAGGTGGGGAGATAAGGGAGTGGACAGGCTGCCCTGCTGACACTCAACAGCAGAAGATTGAGCCATTTGCGTTCATGCTACATTAGAATTCTTTTGTGCACATGCGTTCACTACCTTACCATGCCTCATAGGTGCCACCCGCATGCTGCACACATACCTAGCTCTGGTAAGGTAACAGTGCTCCCAATATTCAGCAGCCGGGGAGGAAGGACCACGAGAGACCGAGATGAAGTCCAGAAGGCCAACTATTCGATTAAGATGAAACTGCTGCAATACTAGCTCCTGCTGTTTCTACTGTAAGCATCTACCTATTATGGTGTCGCAATTGTATTCAGATGTGGACCCCTACTACATGGAAAACCACATTTTCATGTTAAAGGTAAACGGATATCAGCAGAGCATCATCCCCCTAAAGGCCACAGAGGGGAAATGTTTTTCTTCTATTTACCAAAGTCTGAAATAGGGGAAAGGGAGAGAAGTGGGAATCTGAGCTGGTTATTGGCGCAAGAGCTTGTGATTTAAAGGATGCCAAAGTCATCCACAGACAGACAACTACAAATGAAAGAAAAATGAAACAAAAACACAACGGTGCTTTGAATGGACACAAAGACCTACAACTCACACCCGAAACAACAATCACCATAACATCAGGACTTAAAACATTAATCGGAAGACATGCAGCCGTCCATGCACACAGACCAACTCACAAAGGCATCCACAGAGACAACAAACAAGAAGGTGGAAAGGTAGTGGTTCAAAAGAAGGGTGGTCGCACAGACAGATAACACACTAACAGCCATCAATGCACACTCTGACCAATACACAGATACATTTCAAAAGGAGATCTTAGGCAAATAAATTTAAAATCTGGTTGAGGGCACAAAAAAAAGACACGGCAAGATTGTAGCAAAAATAAGAAAATCTATTTTATCTGTGAAGAACAATATTACTGTGTCTTTAAACGCAATAATTAGCGATAAAAATATACATTGTATAAATAACATGAGTTACAATCGACAAACCTACTCATACTGTTCTTTACAGATTAAATAGATTTAATTATTTTTGCTACAATAAGACAATCTTGCCGTGTCTTTCTTTGTGCCCTCAACCAGATTTCATATTTACTTGCCTAAGATCTCCTTTTGAAATTTATTGACATTATCCCTGCCTTGGGCAAGCTAGCTTGTTGCAGGGGACCCCTCCTTTTTTCAATACACATAGATACTCAGACAGAGAGACCAACAAACATACAGGACGACTGCACACATAACAACCAACAAAGTCAACTATGCACATGGACCAAAACGCATCCAGGCACTAATGTATACAAAGATATACAAACACCCAGGCACACAGACCAACCTACATGATGGTGTCCACACATGAGAATAGTCCCTGAATCACATAGAAAAACAGGCATTTAGGCACCAATGACACAGTGATTATCATGTAAACAGATTAGCATACATAAGGCACCAGTACAAACAGAACAACAAAAATTCAGGTCCTCACTTACATAAGACCTAAGACCCAATGGAACCCACGGACACAGACCAATTAACATTGTTGAAACATGTACTTGTGCACCAGGAGGCAAAATTGAGCACACAGACAATACTTACACAGACACTCACATACACAGAGGTACATATCTATGTACGCAGGAAAAGCACATATCCAGTCACTGACTGCACACATACAGGAACACATAGATAATAAGACAGACAAAGAAGGATGGAAGGAGAAACTTATGATAGACGAATGCATGTTTCTTGCATAGTGCTATAGTCGTTCAACCTTCATGTCTACTCAATAGTTAAAGAAAATTAGAGGTCCAATCAAATTCATTTATATCCTTGTCCTGTTTAGTACTGAGATTCATAAATCCAAGTATAAGTTGTGCAGTACTATTTTCATTTTGATTGAAAACAAAGATCTTGGTTTCAACCATTGAACCAAGTAAGGTGGAGAGCTAATAGCCAACACGTGTTTCACACCTTTGCGGCGTGCAGGCCTGGGGCTTTCTCAAGGAAGCGAGTAAAACGATTATAGTCAAAGTCGCAGTCATCGCATGGCTAGCACGCCAAGAGACACGCACAGGTTCGATCCTGGAGATCCTCACCCCTTGGCACTACTATATACGCCCAACATGAAATCCTCAACGCATTCTTTACTTACTACTGCTTTATATACGTTGCACCCCCTTACCCACACACCGACTGGTTTGAAACATTCCTGGCTCAGCGCCCCCTTCCTTGCTCCCGACAGTCCTCAGCAAGGACCTGGATGAACATGTGAATGTTCCAGAGATTAAACAAGCCATCCGGACCCTAGCTGGCAATAAAACTCCTGGCCTTGATGGTCTACCACTGGAGTACTACAGTGTCTTTAGCACGCTACTGACACCCAGACTGACTGAAGTATACAATGAAGCACTGTGGGCTGGAAATTGCCCCATCCCTGCGGGAATACCTCCTGATATCCATACTGAAACCGGATAGCGACCCAACCCTCCTAGCATCCTATAGGCCGATCGCAATGCTAGGTATGAACTATAAGATCCTAGGGATGGTCCTGGATTAGAGGTGTGCTCAGATAAGGCCTACCTTAGTACACTCTGATCAAAAAGATGTTGTACCCGGACGTAGCAAGTATCAAAACTTATGACGCTTGTTTCACATAATGGACCAGGCCCCCCTGCGGTACTGTTACGCAGCTTGTTTAATATGAGACCTGAAAAAGGCCTTTGATACACTGGACTGGGACTATCCTTTTCGGGTGCTGACCGCCATGGGCCTAGGTGCTCGACAAAGTGGGTATACTAAAGTACTTTACGCTGACCCCCACCTCCCAAATCCACCTGGGCAGACTGATCTCGCCGCCATTCCCTGTGGGGAGAGGCACTAGACAAGGATGTCTCCTTTCGCCCCTGCTCTCTGCTTTAGCCATGGAGCCTCTTGCCATCAGGCTTCACCAGGAGGAAGAGGCATGGGGATACCACTAGACGGAGTGATTCAAGTTGTGTACCTTTATGCAGGTGACTTACTTCCCTACATCTGTGACATCCGCTCAGACCTCACCCTCATACACACCACGTTACAGCAATTTGCCTAAACGGCTAGCCTTCGAGTCAATTGGCCCAAATCATGCATATTCCAACTGATCCACAACTTAGCCCTGCATGAGGTGCGCCTGGGGGGTACCTTGCTGACCTGGAGGAATTACATCGTCAGATACCTTGGCATACGTATCTATCACTCCCCGGCCGACCCTTTGAAGGTGATCTGAGAAGAGCCCTCACCGCTCTAAAATCGCAGATGCACTTTTGGAAGGCTCTACCCCTAGCCATGACAGGGAACATAGTCCTGTAAAAATTAATAGTCCTTCCACAGTTTCTCTACTATTTCACCAACTTACCCGTTGTTCCCTCCCCCACGTGCCCCCCGGAGCTTCTTCCATGAGTTAGAAACAATGCTAGGGGAACTCATCTGGGGTCACAAACGCCACTGAATTGCACGGCGCAAATTACAGCTCCCAGTAGGCGGGGGAAGGATTCAGCACTCCTGCAGTTGAGATCTACTTCCTGGCAGCTCGGCTTCAATGGGTCTCACGCTGGCTGGCAGCGTGCTACATGGGGAAACGTGCAGTGGATCTGGTCCCCTATCCCTGCCAACTCTCCAGAGATTTCTCCTGCCCACCGCCACCTCTCGAACCCCCCCCCCCCATCGCTTCAGGCATCGATCGACAGCAAATGTCTAAAAAGAGCCTCCTACCTTAGACACCACATCCAGCCCTACAAGCCTGCGTTACCCTGGCAAGGCCTGCCGCACTTCCCAGGGTTCTACTCTGTGGCTGATCTAGCACACTGGCACAACTGCTCCCGGTCCACAGTGGGTGACCTCTTTGCGGAAGGACATCATGTCTCCTTTGACCAACTCATGACCGTTCATGCCTTCCACAAGGGTCAATACCCGACGTACCAGCAGATGCGCCACACATTCTGGACTCTCTGGTCTACGCCAGACGAGGAACCACCAACCCACTGGGTGCTGCAAACCTTATTACATATGGGGACGGGCCGATACCTGATGACCTGGCTATATAAAGCCCTGAAAGACCACACTGGATCTCGCTATCAGCGGTATGGGATAAGTGGGATGACTACCTTGGCGGGCACTCCACAACAGTAAATGAATCAAGGTACTGAAATTCCTTCAGCGGGTATCCCCCAACGTGCACTTCAAGAGCATACAGTTCACAATCCTACACAGGGCTTGCTTGACACCTGAACAGCTTAATCATTTTCCCACTGCTCTCCTTGGCTGCCCTCACTGACAAACACCGTCGGCGAGCTTGCGCCATATGCTATGGTCATGTTCAACGCTTGCCACATACTGGTCTTCCATTCACTATACCCTTCAGGAGGTCACAGAAGTCCCTAACATTCACTCAAGGGAAGCAGGGGCCCTGGGCATCTTCAAGCTAAACAAATGCACAGAGGTGAGGGGGCGTTTCGCTTGTTTTCCGCTTCTCTTAGCTAAGCGAACCCTTACTCTCCACTGGAGAGTTTCTCAGGCTCCTGATATGGCCGTCTGGTGGGGGCGATCTGGTGATGGGGAAGAGAGCAGAAGGTGATGAACTACGCTGTGAGGAGGTCCGGGGTCTCCGCAAGCGCCCCATTTCTACAGCCTTGGATGTGTTCCTAGACCACTTCTTGCAGATTACTCAAGACGACCTCCCCCCCGTGAATCACCACCTACCAGATGCAGCGGAATGTTAGAATATATGATATATGTAGCAATGAGAAACTATGCTAAGAAACGATAAAATTATGCTTTAGTATTTACGTGTTATAGAAGAAAAGATGAAAAATCCAACTGTAACCTTTAGAGAAAACTTACACTGACGAATAAATATTGTGCATTGAATAGTGCATTACCTTTACCTGAACTCGAAACTCGTGTATTTACACTAATTGAGTGTAAAGAATGCATTTAACCAAGGAACTGACATAGAATGTTATAAAGCTTCTGTAACCTACACATATGAACACATATTGAAAAGTGAAACGCTGAAATTTAAACTTGCATGGTAACCAATAAAGAACTTAAGGGAAGAAATTTGTTTTTTAGTAGTGCTTAATACTGACATGTATTTCATAAGCAAAACATATTTGAATTAATCAGAAAAAGCTAAATGCATTTAGAAATGTGTGCTCTTTAATATTAATATTTCGTGATTTCGCTGTTTTCTGCTCAGGCCTCAAAGGATTCCTTTCCTTAGCTAAAGTTAAGTCATGTGAAAACTGTCACCCAAGCCCTATGGGAACTTTCTGTAAGGTTTCCATTTGAATTTTCATTTACAATGGACTCGTTTCTACCATGTAGCACGTTCTATTGACATTGCAACAACTCTGTTGCATCCCAGTCGAAAGGCGCCTAGGAACAGACCGATGACAAATGACGAAATGCACTGCCTACTTCAGAGGATGTTACTAGACACTAACTAAATGGAATATAATGATCCTAAAGAAAATGTGAGAAAAGGATTACTTAACTCTTCCGGAGTTGTATATTTTACCGATCATCACGTAACAGCCCACTGTGAGTGACCAATGAAACCCCATGGACTGATTAAATCAATACTTTAAGGGGTGTAAACTTGGATGTATTGGAGTATAATTGCCCAAATTAAGGAGGAGTCAAGGGCTGTCTGACCTTTCCCTGCCCGACATGCTGTTGGTTTTTCCCTTGATCCACGCATGTTGCTTGTCGTGAACTTTCCTGTTTCGCTGGCCCTAATCACTCGTTCTGAGTGGCATTGACTATAACAAACTGAACTTTAAGCAAACTGAAATCTTATCCTGTGCTATTGCCGGCTGGCAATCGGGCGCAGGGAGATAACCTTTCTCGGCTGAGAGGTTATTCTGGCTTCTGATGTGGCAATCGAAGCTACATAACGGACAAACTGAATTCTTGTGGACAGAGCTTGAGACAACACTGATTTGGTTTGTATGAGCATCACTGAACCTGAAATTTGATGTACTGTGTGGTTTTCTTTGCAATCTCACTTATTAAATCTGATCTTTAACTGTATTTCTTTTCTTACCTGCATTCTTGAGGCATTAGATAAATGTTTTTTCTGAATTATCTTTATCGATTCTGTCTCGTTCTTTTGGTGATATTCTTTGTCTCAAGTAATCTATACTCATGGGTGATAAAAGTATTAAGTTATGCCGAGTCATTAGTTTGAGGTTAACAATCACCTTTTTCAGGTCCTCATAGGATAATTGTTTATTCCCCGAACATTCAGTCCCTTATAGCTCAACGCAAGACCCATCGGAGGACCCAAGTGATGTTGGTAGCAGTTGATAGTGGGTTCTAACTGTCATAAGTTATATGAGGAAAATGGGCCTGAGGAATTGATTCCGCTTCCGGTGGAACACTACCGCCAAGCACATGGGGGCCCTTCTTTACACCTCGCACATCCCCTTGCTACCCCCTCACTATACCAGACCAGCCCCGCACGCACGCCTATAACCCACACTATACCGCACCCCAGGCACAGATTGTTACTCTCCCCTTCCCAGTTTTAGCACAGACTCCCAGAATTTCTCAGGCCATAACCCATTCCCTAACCAGTCACCACACAGTCACTATTTCCATTGGCGCTACATCAAGTTCTCACATATGATACTTGCCCCACTGACTTATACTCTTTTTATCCTACGCGAACACTCATTGTTAATGGTTTACCCCCACATCATTGTCTATTATATAGGGTCATTGATACAGATGTTCTTAATAATTGAAAAATGTTCAATAAAATCAGTTGAAAAAAATGTATTGGTATTAGTGCGGTAATGCTATTGGAATAAACAAAACACGCGCAGGAAGCCATATTACGATTAGGTTTCCACTCTGGTCATGTCAAAAGTATACAGACAAACACTGGCAAAGCAACAGGTCTTGCCCATTGGCTGTGGCAATCGTGTGGGGTTGGAGAATTGGAGATCTGGTGGCGTTGGGAAATGGGAGATGGGTGGGGTGTAGAGAACAGGACAGCACAAAAAAAGCGCTATGGAGAGGCCAGTGCTGGCTTCATCATAGCTTTTTTTTTTCTCCTTCAGCCTGATTGGGGGAGGGGAGGGAGTTGGGTGGAGTGAGAAGAGACTGGGGCAGAGAAGAGACCGGGGCAGAGAAGAGACCGAGACCAGGGAGTAGAAGGGGGCGGAGATCAGGCAGGTGGGAGGGGGAGAAGAGACTGGGACCAAGGCAGAGAAGAAAGCAGGACCAAGACGGAGAAGGGGGCAGAGACCAGGCAGGAGGGAAAGGGAGAAGAGACAGGGACCTGGGGGGGGGGGCGGGAGAAGAGACAGGGACCTGTTGGGGGGGGGAGGGGAAGAAGAGGCCGGGGCAGGCGGGAGGGGGAGAAGAGACCGGGGCGGGTGGGAGGGGGAGAAGGGACCGGGGCGGGTGGGAGGGGGAGAAGGGACCGGGGCGGGTGGGAGGGGGAGAAGGGACCGGGGCGGGTGGGAGGGGGAGAAGGGACCGGGGCGGGTGGGAGGGGGAGAAGGGAGGGCGGGGCGGGTGGGAGGGGGAGAAGGAGCGGGCGGGTGGGAGGGGGAGAAGGGAGCGGGGCGGGTGGGAGGGGAGAGACAGCCCGGGGCGGGCGGGAGAGGGAGAAGGAACCGGGCGGGCGGGAGAGGGAGAAGGGACCGGGTGGGAGGGGGAGAAGAGACCGGGGCGGGCGGGAGGGGGAGAAGGGAGCGGGGCGGGGGGGAGGGGGAGAAGGGAGCGGGGCGGGTGGGAGGGGAGAACAGCCCGGGGCGGGCGGGAGAGGGAGAAGGGACCGGGGCGGGCGGGAGAGGGAGAAGGGACCGGGTGGGAGGGAGAAGAGACCGGGCGGGCGGGAGAGGGAGAAGAGACCGGGGCCGGCGGGAGGGGGAGAAGAGACCGGGGCGGGCGGGAGGGGGAGAAGAGACCCGGGGCGGGCGGGAGGGAGGGGGAGAAGAGACGGGGACAGGTGGGAGGGGGAGAAGAGACCGGGGCGGGCGGGAGGGGGAGAAGAGACCGGGGCGGGCGGGAGGGGGAGAAGAGACCGGGCGGGCGGGAGGGGGGAGAAGAGACCGGGACGGGCCGGAGGGGGAGAAGAGACCGGGACCGGGGCAGGCGGTAGGGGGAGAAGAGACAGGGACCGGGGCGGGCCGGAGGGGGAGAAGAGACCGGGGCGGGTGGGAGGGGGAGAAGAGACCGGGACAGGCGGGAGGGGGAGAAGAGACCGGGGCGGGCGGGAGGGGGAGAAGAGACCGGGGCGGGCGGGAGGGGGAGAAGAGACCGGGGCGGGAGGGGGAGATGAGACCGGGACCGGGGCGGGCCGGAGGGGGAGAAGAGACCGGGGCAGGTGGGAGGGGGAGAAGAGACCAGGACCGGGGCAGGCGGGAGGGGGAGAAGAGACCGGGGCAGGCGGGAGGGGGAGAAGAGACCGGGGCGGGGCGGGAGGGGAGAAGAGACCGGGGGCGGGCGGGAGGGGAGAAGAGACCGGGGCGGGGGAGAAGAGACCGGGACCGGGGAAGGCAGGAGGGGGAGAAAAGACCAGGGCGGGCGAGAAAAAAAAACAGGACTGGGGCAGGCGGGAGGAGGAGACAAAAAACAGGACCGGGGAAGGCAGGAGGGGGAGAGAAAAATAACAGGACCGGAGCGTGTTGCGAGGCAAAAATAACAAGACTGGGGCGGGTGGGAGATTTTTTTTTTTTTGTATCGGACCGGGGCAGGGGGTAGGGATTAGAAGCAGCATGGACCGGGGGGGGGGGATTAGAAGCAGCACGGACCTTTGGGAGAGAAAAATAACTGTACCGGGGCGGGTATTGTATTGTAATTGCATTTATATAGTGCTTACTACCCCTGACGAGGCGTCGAAGCGCTTTTTCGGCGAGTAGCGCGCAACTCCGGAACCCATTAAAGGATTAGTATAGTGAAATATGAAAGTAATTTGAGTGGTAGGTAGATGATATGTTAGTTGGTTATTTGGATTGAGAAGGGTAGCAGAGGGACAGATATATATATATATATCTTGTTACCCCTGAAGGGGTGTTGAAGCGCTTTTTCGACGAGTAGCACGCTACTCTGGAACCCATAAAGGATTAGTGGTGAATTAGTATAGTGGCATATGAAATTTGATAAGTGGACATGTAGGTCTTATTTTGATTGAAAAAGGACAGAGGAGGGATAGAAGAGTGAATGATTTAGATTTTCTTTCTTTTTTTTTTTGGGGACGTTATAGCAGTAGTGGGAGACTTGGGATGAGTAAAAAGGGATGTGGAGGGGAAGAGTCAGAGGGAAGAGTTTAGAAAGGCTTGTTTTGGGGGGGGATCAGTATAGTAAAAGAAGTGCCAGATGGTGCAAGGAGGGCTAGAGTAGGGGAAAGTCTAGAAAGGGCTATTTGGGGGGTCATAGTAGTGGTATGGGGTTTGAGATGAAAGAGAGTGGATGTAGAGGATATATTGATAGAGGTACAGGGTGAGAAATAGGGTACTGCATTGGAAAGAGTAGTAGAAAGAGGTTTGAGATGAGTCAGAGTTGAGGTAGAAGATATATTCAGAGAGGTATAGGGTGAGAAATAGGGTAGTGCATTGGATATGCTGAATTAGAAGAAAGTAATAAATATATAGATCCAGAAGTACATAGAAAGTTTATAGATGCATAAAGGAAGTAAGTAGATGTAGATTAAAGATATTGATAGAGGTATAGGGTGAGAAATAGGGTAGTGCATTGAATATGCTTTTTTTGGGGGGAGGAAAGTAAAATACATAGATCCAAGTACATGGAAGGTATAGAGATACATAAAGGAAGTAAGTATAAGTAGATTAAAGATGCATTCGATAAACTCTGGTTTTCAAGTGTTGTACTTAAAAATGTATTTATTCTTTTTTTTGTTTTTTTTAAACCTAGTTATTCGTCATGTGTATACAAAGCAATTCACATATATAGGTACCTATCTATAGTACAAATAAATGCTTATATACAGAGGGATATGCTGTATATTTCTGTTTGCGTATGGTGCTTATGTGGGGAAGAGGCAATTCTTGAGTAGTTTTCTGAAGATAAGGTGGTGGTCGGTGATCTTATGTTGGGGGGTAAAGAGTTCCATATTTTGGCTGCTTGAACAGAGAAGGATGTGCCAACCATGGTTTTTTTCTTGCATCTTGGGATTTTGAGGCGAGGTGCCACTCTAGAGCGGAGGTTCCTATGATGAATGTGTTTGGTGATTTTATTCCGGATGAAGAGTGGTCCCTTTCCATGTATCGCTTTGTGGGTGATAAAAAGCAGCTTGAACGTGGATCTTCTGGCAACCGGGAACCAATGCAGGGCTTTCAAGGCAGGGGAGATGTGGTCTCGTGGTTTGATATGCAAGAGTAGAATGGCAGCCGAGTTCTAAATCCGTTGTAGTCTTTTCATAATTGTTAAAGGTGATCCGTGGTAGAGGCTAGTGGCGTAATCGAGTTTGTACAGAAGAAGGGAGATGGTAGCTTGGACCTCGTGTGGAAATCCCAAATGGGGGGGGGAAGATTCGTCGCAGATTTTTTATAGTAACAAAGCTTGATCTTGCTAGTTTGTCCACTTGGGCATTCATCAACAGCTTGGAGTCCATGGTCATTCCGAGGTTGCTTACTTCCTTCGATACTTTAGGCAGTGAACCCAGTTCATCAGGCCAGGCGGCAAGCGGGTCATAATGTTTCCAATCGCCACACGTGAATATTTCTGTTTTGGAAGCATTCAATTTGAGATGGCTCCAAGTAATCCGTTGATCCACGGCTCTGAGACAACTGAAAATTGGCGAGTTTCTGATGTCTTTGGGGCTTTCCAGTTGAAGGAGTATTTGCGTGTCATCTGGATAGTTATAGCACATGAGGTGAAACTGATTGATCAGTACCGGTAATGACTTCATGTAGATGTTGAAAAGCATGGGCGAGATGATAGAGCCTTGAGGGACCCCAGCTTTTGTGGAGTATGGTTTGGACGAGAAAGGTGGGGTATGGATGACATTAGTTCTGTTTCGAAGGTAGGACGTGATCCAGTCTAAAGCAGTCCCCTCTAGGCCGGCTTTGTACAGTTTTTCTACCAGTGTGTCATGGTCAACCGTGTCAAAGGCAGCCGAGAGGTCCAAGAGGAGTAGCACAGCAACCCTGTTGCGGTCAACTGTCTTCTTCAGGTCATCCCAGATGGCAAGGAGGGCAGATTCTGTGCCTCTTCCCGGACGGAATACCGTTTGGAAGTCTGAAAGTATGGCATTGTCTTCAATGAATTGTGACATCTGGGCGAACGCTGCTCTTTCCATCAGTTTGCCCAGGAAAGGTCCATATGTAATGGGTCTGTAGTTGTCAGGGTTCAACGGGTCCAAGTTTGTTTTCTTCAGTAAAGGACGTACGTATGACTTTTTGAGTTAGTCTGGAAATATTCCGGTAGTTAAGGAATCGTTGATGATTCTTCTTACTGGATTGGCAGCAGAAGTTGTTAGAAGAATTGTCTTGAAAGTTTGCGGTGGACATGGGTCAGAAGGGCTGCCGGCAGGCCTGCTTGCTTTGACCAGGTCCATAAATTCATCGTGTGATATGTGTTGGAAGGAACGGAGAGGCTGAGTTCGAGTATTCTTGGATTGTTGTTTTGTAAAAGGGTTAGTGCTGGTGCTTTGTCTCGGTTTTAAGTACGAGTCCAACGTGTCTGCTTTGTCCGTGTAATGATTTGTCAGTTTGTCTGTGAAATCTTGAGTAACGGGATGAGTTCCTTCTAGGCAATTTGGTTTACGAAATTCATTGAGTTTTTTAGAATTCTTTATTTGCACATTTAGCATTTTGAATTCTGTCTGAATAGTACCTTTTCTTTGCTTTTTTGATAGCTGACTTGTATAATCTGTTAATTTTCTGTAGGTGAAGTTTGTCTGGTTTGTTTTTTGTTTTGAGCCAGGCACGTTGCAGCTTTCTAATTTGTAGTTTTGTCTTTTATCTCTGTATTTCTCCAAGGTGCTTCTTTTCTTTTGTTCTGTTGTAGGGTTTTGAGTGGTATCAGGATATTAAAAGCTTCCTGTAGCCACTCATAGTTTTTGAACAGAATTTATTGTTTCCAGCTCTGTACTGGATGTTAGTTGTGTTTCTAAGTGTTCCAAATTGAGTTTGTTCCACGGTCGATAGGTGGACGCACGTAAGGTGGTTTTAGGTGAGTCGCTTAGTGTTGTTTTATGTTGGAAAGCAAGCAAATGGTGGTCTGACCATGTGACGAGTTATAGTTTGAAAGGTAACTAGTTCGGTATTAGCAAAAATTACATCTAGGATATGTCCAGCGATGTGTGTGGGTTTGTGGACAATCTGATGCAGGTTCAGTGTGTCTAGGCCATCGATTATTGTTTTTGGATGGGTCATATTGGGTTTGTCAAACCAAATGTTGAGGTCACTAGAACGCATAGGTTGGAGTGTATTGTTATCAGGTTTGAAACTGTGTCTAGATGTGCGTCTGGGAATGTCGCCTTGCTAGGTGGAGGTCTGTAAAGGAGCAGGAAGTTACAGGAGGAAGACGGTGTAGGATTGCATCTTGTGAGAAGAGCCTCACAATTCTTTATGGAGATGTTGTCAACTTTAGTGATATGTAATGTTTGCCTGAACACAACAGCTAGACCACCTCATTTTTTGCCTATACGATTTTGGGTGGTCGTTTGATAGCTTAAAGGAATGGCTTCATGCAGGTCTGGAGCCATATCATCTCCCAACCACGATTCAGTTATGAATAGTATGTCTGGTTTTGCATCGGTGAGAAGGTCGTAGATGTGATGTTTGTTTTTAGAGAGTGATCGAGCATTTATTAGTAGACAGTTCAGAGAATGTGCTTTGGTGACAGTGAGACTTAGTTTTGTAGAAGAGTGATCAGTATTGTGTGGGTTAGTAGCAGGTGTGTTTTTATTGCTGGGATTATCTGTATTAGGATAGCAATCGTGTAGCTGTTCTGTAATGTGTTCCTCGTCCAGCAGGGTAAGAAGGCATTTCGATGGGTCTGCATGCATAGGTGGTGGAGACGGTGTTTGAGAGTGAGTTGGTGTGCTGTGTTGTTTTTGTGGTGTAACATTGTTGTGTAGTAGACACGGAGAAGCAAAGTTGTGATGTGTGGCACGTTGCTTATATTGTTTGCGTATGTTTAGGGCGGAAGGTGTATGAGTCAGTGGTGGTGGTGCAGCATGCGGGTCATGTAGTAAGCTTCTAAATTGTCCAATGGATGAGAGGCGGTTGGAAGAGAGTTGCTGTATGTGTGTTAGGTGTGGTGAAAGAGAGAAAGCTTGGCATTGTGGTTTGTTCCTTTGTGTAGTTTGAAAGGTGGGTGTGTGATTGTATTTTGAGACTGTAAATATTATGAGGTGTTGTGCTTGAGAGGTTTTGCATTGCTGATGTGTGTGATATGTTTTGATTTTGAGGAGTAGTGAAAAAAGTTGCTGATGCATTTGTTTCATCAGATGGATTTGTTTGTATACTATTGTTTGCAAAAGGAATTTGTAAGGTAGAGGGGGTGGTGATGTGTTTGTGAGTAGAGTGTGTGTTGTGTGTAGGAGGGGATGAAGTAGATTTAAGACTGTTTGTTTTAGATCGGTTTGCGGCAAGAGTTAAAATGTGTGTTGCAGTGGCATGTAAGTGTTGTGTTGTTGTGATAATGGTACCGGGCCGGGTGGGAGGGGAGAGAGAAAACTAACGGTACTGGGAGGGGTGCAAGACAAAAATAACGGGTCCTGGGAAAGAAAAAAGAAAAAACAAACTCAGACCGTTTAGAAGCAGCATGGACTGGGGCGGGTGGGAGGGTTTAGAAGCAGCCTGGACCGGGGCGGGTGGGAGGGTTTTTAAGCAGCCTGGACCGGGGCGGGTGGGAGGGTTTTTAAGCAGCCTGGACCGGGGCGGGTGGGAGGGTTTTTAAGCAGCCTGGACCGGGGCGGGTGGGAGGGTTTTTAAGCAGCCTGGACCGGGGCGGGTGGGAGGGCTTTAAGCAGCCTGGACCGGGGCGGGGTGGGAGGGTTTTAAGCAGCCTGGACCGGGGCGGGTGGGAGGGTTTTAAGCAGCCCGGACCGGGGCGGGTGGGAGGGTTTAAGCAGCCTGGACCGGGGCGGGTGGGAGGGAGGCTTTTTAAGCAGCCCGGACCGGGGCGGGTGGGAGGGTTTTAAGCAGCCCGGACCGGGGCGGGTGGGAGGGTTTTAAGCAGCCCGGACCGGGGCGGGTGGGAGGGTTTCGAAGCAGCCGGACCGGGGCGGGTGGGAGGTATTGAAGCAGCCCGGACCGGGGCGGGTGGAGGTATTAGAAGCAGCCCGGACCGGGGCGGGTGGGAGGTATTAGAAGCAGCACGGACCGGGGCGGGTGGGAGGTATTAGAAGCAGCACGGACCGGGCGGGTGGGAGGGATTAGAAGCAGCACGGACCGTTAGGAACAGCCGGGGCGGAGTAGAAGCAGCACGGACCGGGCGGGTGGGAGGGAGTAGAAGCAGCACGGACCGGGGCGGGTGGGAGGGAGTAGAACAGCACGGACCGGGCGGGTGGGAGGAGTAGAAGCAGCACGGACCGGGCGGGTGGGAGGAGTAGAAGCAGCACGGACCCGGGCGGGTGGGAGGAAGTAGAAGCAGCACGGACCGGGGCGGGTGGGAGGGAGTAGAAGCAGCACGGACCGGGGCGGGTGGGAGGAATAGAAGCTGCACGGACCGGGGCGGGTGGGAGGGAATAAAGCTGCACGGACCGGGGCGGTGGGAGGGATTAGAAGCTGCACGGACCCGGGTGGGAGGGATTAGAAGCTGCCCGGGGCGGGTGGGAGGGAGGGATTAGAAGCTGCCCGGACCGGGGCGGGTGGGAGGGAGGGATTAGAAGCAGCACGGACCGGGGCGGGTGGGAGGGAGGGATTAGAAGCAGCACGGACCGGGGCGGGTGGGAGGGATTAGAAGCAGCACGGACCGGGGCGGGTGGGAGGGATTAGAAGCAGCACGGACCGGGGCGGGTGGGAGGTATTAGAAGCAGCACGGACCGGGGCGGGTGGGAGGGATTCGAAGCAGCACGGACCGGGGCGGGTAGGAGGGATTAGAAGGAGCACGGACCAGGGCGGGTGGGAGGATTAGAAGGAGCACGGACCGGGGCGGGTGGGAGGGATTAGAAGGAGCACGGACCGGGGCGGGTGGGAGGGATTAGAAGGAGCACGGACCGGGGCTGGTGGGAGGGATTAGAAGGAGCACGGACCGGGGCGGGTGGGAGGGATTAGAAGGAGCACGGACCGGGGCGGGTGGGAGGGATTAGAAGGAGCACGGACCGGGGCGGGTGGGAGGGATTAGAAGGAGCACGGACCGGGCGGGTGGGAGGGATTAGAAGCAGCACGGACCGGGGCGGGTGGGGAGGGATAAGAAGCAGCACGGACCGGGGCGGGTGGGAGGGATAAGAAGCAGCACGGACCGGGGCGGGTGGGAGGGATAAGAAGCAGCACGGACCGGGGCGGGTGGGAGGGATAAGAAGCAGCACGGACCGGGGCGGGTGGGAGGGATAAGAAGCAGCACGGACTGGGTGGGTGGGAGGGATAAGAGCAGCACGGACTGGGTGGGTGGGAGGGATAAGAAGCAGCACGGACTGGGTGGGTGGGAGGGATAAGGCAGCACGGACTGGGTGGGTGGGAGGGATAAGAAGCAGCACGGACTGAGGTGGGTGGGAGGGATAGGAAGCAGCACGGACTGAGGTGGGTGGGAGGGATAGGAAGCAGCACGGACCGGGGCGGGTGGGAGGGATAGGAAGCAGCACGGGCCGTTTAAGAAGCAGCACGGGCCGTTTAAGAAGCAGCACGGGCCGTTTAGAAGCAGCACGGGCCGGGGCGGGTGGGGAGGGATAAGAAGCAGCACGGGCCGGGCCGGGTGGGAGGGATAAGAAGCAGCACGGGCCGGGCGGGTGGGAGGGTTTAGAAGCAGCACGGGCCGGGGCGGGTGGGAGGGTTTAAGAGCAGCCTGGACCGGGGCGGGTGGGAGGGTTTTTAAGCAGCCTGGACCGGGGCGGGTGAGAGGGTTTTACGCAGCCCGGACCGGGGCGGGTGGGAGGGTTTTAAGCAGCCCGGACCGGGACGGGTGGGAGGGTTTCAAGCAGCCCGGACCGGGGCGGGTGGGAGGATGACAGAAGCAGCCCGGACCGGGGCGGGTGGGAGGTATTAGAAGCAGCCCGGACCGGGGCGGGTGGGAGGTATTAGAAGCAGCACGGACCGGGGCGGGTGGGAGGTATTAGAAGCAGCACGGACCGGGGCGGGTGGGAGGTATTAGAAGCAGCACGGACCGGGGCGGGTGGGAGGGATTAGAAGCAGCACGGACCGTTTAGAAGCAGCACGGACCGGGGCGGGTGGGAGGGAGTAGAAGCAGCACGGACCGGGGCGGGTGGGAGGGAGAAACAGCACGGACCGGGGCGGGTGGGGAGGGAGTAAGCAGCACGGACCCGGGCGGGTGGGAGTAGAAGCAGCACGGACCCGGGCGGGTGGGAGGGAGTAGAAGCAGCACGGACCCGGGCGGGTGGGAGGGAGTAGAAGCAGCACGGACCAGGGCGGGTGGGAGGGAATAGAAGCTGCACGGACCGGGCGGGTGGGAGGGATTAGAAGCTGCACGGACCGGGGCGGGTGGGAGGATTAGAAGCTGCACGGACCCGGGTGGGAGGGATTAGAAGCTGCACGGACCCGGGTGGGAGGGATTAGAAGCTGCCCGGACCGGGCGGGTGGGAGGGAGGATTAGAAGCTGCCCGGACCGGGGCGGGTGGGAGGGAGGGATTAGAAGCTGCCCGGACCGGGGCGGGTGGGAGGGATTAGAAGCAGCACGGACCGGGGCGGGTGGGAGGGATTAGAAGCAGCACGGACCGGGGCGGGTGGGAGGGATTAGAGGCAGCACGGACCGGGGCGGGTGGGAGGGATTAGAAGGAGCACGGACCGGGGCGGGTGGGAGGGATTAGAAGGAGCACGGACCGGGGCGGGTGGGAGGGTTTAGAAGCAGCCTGGACCGGGGCGGGTGGGAGGGTTTTTAGCAGCCTGGACCGGGGCGGGTGGAGGGTTTTAAGCAGCCTGGACCGGGGCGGGTGGGAGGTTTTAAGCAGCCTGGACCGGGGCGGGTGGGAGGGTTTTAAGCAGCCTGGACCGGGGGCGGGTGGGAGGGTTTTTAAGCAGCCTGGACCGGGGCGGGTGGGAGGGTTACAAGCAGCCCGGACCGGGGCGGGTGGGAGGGTTTTAAGCAGCCCGGACCGGGGCGGGTGGGAGGTGAGTAGAAGCAGCCCGGACCGGGGCGGGTGGGAGGTATTAGAAGCAGCCCGGACCGGGGCGGGTGGGAGAGATAGAACGGCACGGACCGGGGCGGGTGGGAGGTATTAGAAGCAGCACGGACCGGGGCGGGTGGGAGGGATTAGAAGCAGCACGGACCGTTTAGAAGCAGCACGGGGCGGGAGTAGAAGCAGCACGGACCGGGGCGGGTGGGAGGGAGTAGAAGCAGCACGGACCGGGGCGGGTGGGAGGGAGTAGAAGCAGCACGGACCGGGGCGGGTGGGAGGGAATAGAAGCTGCACGGACCGGGGCGGGTGGGAGGGAATAGAAGCTGCACGGACCGGGGCGGGTGGGAGGGATTAGAAGCTGCACGGACCGGGGCGGGTGGGAGGGATTAGAAGCTGCACGGACCCGGGTGGGAGGGATTAGAAGCTGCCCGGACCGGGCGGGTGGGGAGGGAGGGATTAGAAGCTGCCCGGACCGGGGCGGGTGGGAGGGAGGGATTAAAGCAGCACGGACCGGGGCGGGTGGGAGGGATTAGAGCAGCACGGACCGGGGCGGGTGGGAGGGATTAGAAGCAGCACGGACCGGGGCGGGTGGGGAGGTAGAAGCAGCACGGACCGGGGCGGGTGGGAGGGATTAGAAGCAGCACGGACCGGGGCGAGGTGGGAGGAGTCGTAGAAGCAGCACGGACCGGGGCGGGTAGGAAGGATTAGAAGGAGCACGGACCGGGGCGGGTGGGAGGGATTAGAAGGAGCACGGACCGGGGCGGGTGGGAGGGATTAGAAGGAGCACGGACCGGGGCTGGTGGGAGGGATTAGAAGGAGCACGGACCGGGGCGGGTGGGAGGGATTAGAAGGAGCACGGACCGGGGGCGGGTGGGAGGGATTAGAAGGAGCACGGACCGGGGCGGGTGGGAGGGATTAGAAGGAGCACGGACCGGGGCGGGTGGGGAGGGATTAGAAGGAGCACGGACCGGGGCGGGTGGGAGGGATAAGAAGCAGCACGGACCGGGGCGGGTGGGAGGGATAAGAAGCAGCACGGACCGGGGCGGGTGGGAGGGATAAGAAGCCGCACGGACCGGGACGGGTGGGAGGGATAAGAAGCAGCACGGACCGGGGCGGGTGGGAGGGATAAGAAGCAGCACGGACCGGGGTGGGAGGGATAAGAAGCAGCACGGACTGGGTGGGTGGGAGGGATAAGAAGCAGCACGGACTGGGTGGGTGGGAGGGATAAGAAGCAGCACGGACTGGGTGGGTGGGAGGGATAAGAAGCAGCACGGACTGAGGTGGGTGGGAGGGATAGGAAGCAGCACGGACCGAGGTGGGTGGGAGGGATAGGAAGCAGCACGGGCCGTTTAAGAAGCAGCACGGGCCGTTTAAGAAGCAGCACGGGCCGTTTAAGAAGCAGCACGGGCCGGGGCGGGTGGGAGGGATAAGAAGCAGCACGGGCCGGGCCGGGTGGGAGGGATAAGAAGCAGCACGGGCCGGGGCGGGTGGGAGGGTTTAGAAGCAGCACGGGCCGGGGCGGGTGGGAGGGTTTAGAAGCAGCACGGGCCGGGGCGGGTGGGAGGGTTTAGAAGCAGCCTGGACCGGGGCGGGTGGGAGGGTTTAGAAGCAGCCTGGACCGGGGCGGGTGAGAGGGTTTTTAAGCAGCCTGGACCGGGGCGGGTGAGAGGGTTTTTAAGCAGCCCGGACCGGGGCGGGTGGGAGGGTTTTTAAGCAGCCCGGACCGGGACGGGTGGGAGGTATTAGAAGCAGCCCGGACCGGGGCGGGTGGGAGGTATTAGAAGCAGCCCGGACCGGGGCGGGTGGGAGGTATCAGAAGAGCACGGACCGGGGCGGGTGGGAGGTATAGAAGCAGCACGGACCGGGGCGGGTGGGAGGTATTAGAAGCAGCACGGACCGGGGCGGGTGGGAGGTATTAGAAGCAGCACGGACCGGGGCGGGTGGGAGGGATTAGAAGCAGCACGGACCGTTTAGAAGCAGCACGGACCGGGCGGGTGGGAGGGAGTAGAAGCAGCACGGACCGGGGCGGGTGGGAGGAGTAGAAGCAGCACGGACCGGGGCGGGTGGGAGGAGTAGAAGCAGCACGGACCGGGCGGGTGGGAGGGAGTAGAAGCAGCACGGATCCGGGCGGGTGGGAGAGAGAAGCAGCACGGACCAGGGCGGGTGGGAGGGAATAGAAGCTGCACGGACCGGGCGGGTGGGAGGGAATAGAAGCTGCACGGACCGGGCGGGTGGGAGGGATTAGAAGCTGCACGGACCGGGCGGGTGGGAGGATTAGAAGCTGCACGGACCCGGGTGGGAGGGATTAGAAGCTGCCCGGACCGGGGGCGGGTGGGAGGATTAGAAGCTGCCCGGACCGGGGCGGGTGGGAGGGAGGGATTAGAAGCTGCCCGGACCGGGGCGGGTGGGAGGGATTAGAAGCAGCACGGACCGGGCGGGTGGGAGGGATTAGAAGCAGCACGGACCGGACGGGTGGGAGGGATTAGAAGCAGCACGGACCGGGCGGGTGGGAGGGATTAGAAGCAGCACGGACCGGGGCGGGAGGTATTAGAAGCAGCACGGACCGGGGCGGGAGGTATTAGAAGCAGCACGGACCGGGGCGGGTGGGAGGGATTAGAAGGAGCACGGACCGGGGCGGGTGGGAGGGATTAGAAGGAGCACGGACAGGGGCGGGTGGGAGGGATTAGAAGGAGCACGGACCGGGGCGGGTGGGAGGGATTAGAAGGAGCACGGACCGTGGCGGGTGGGAGGGATAAGAAGCAGCACGGACCGGGCGGGTGGGAGGGATAAGAAGCAGCACGGACCGGGGCGGGTGGGAGGGATAAGAAGCAGCACGGACCGGGGCGGGTGGGAGGGATAAGAAGCGGCACGGACCGGGGCGGGTGGGAGGAGTAAAAGCGGACCGGGGCGGGTGGGAGGGATAAGAAGCGGCACGGACCGGGCGGGTGGGAGGGATAAGAAGCGGCACGGACCGGGGCGGGTGGGAGGGATAAGAAGCAGCACGGGGCGGGTGGGAGGGATAAGAAGCAGCACGGGGCGGGTGGGAGGGATAAGTAGCAGCACGGGGCGGGTGGGAGGGATAAGAAGCAGCACGGACCGGGGCGGGTGGGAGGGATAAGAAGCAGCACGGACCGGGGCGGGTGGGAGGGATAAGAAGCAGCACGGACCGGGCGGGTGGGAGGGATAAGAAGCAGCACGGACCGGGGCGGGTGGGAGGATAAGAAGCAGCACGGACCGGGGCGGGTGGGAGGGATAAGAAGCAGCACGGACCGGGGCGGGTGGGAGGGATAAGAAGCAGCACGGACCGGGGCGGGTGGGAGGGATAAGAAGCGGCACGGACCGGGGCGGGTGGGAGGGATAAGAAGCAGCACGGACCGGGGCGGGTGGGAGGGATAAGAAGCAGCACGGACCGGGCGGGTGGGAGGGATAAGAAGCAGCACGGACCGGGGCGGGTGGGAGGGATAAGAAGCAGCACGGACCGGGGTGGGTGGGAGGGATAAGAAGCAGCACGGACCGGGGTGGGTGGGAGGGATAAGAAGCAGCACGGACCGGGGTGGGTGGGAGGGATAAGAAGCAGCACGGACCGGGGGTGGGTAGGGATAAGAAGCAGCACGGACCGGGGTGGGTGGGAGGGATAAGAAGCAGCACGGACTGGGTGGGTGGGAGGGATAAGAAGCAGCAGCACGGACTGGGTGGGTGGGAGGGATAAGAAGCAGCACGGACTGGGGCGGGTGGGAGGGATAGGAAGCAGCACGGACCGGGGCGGGTGGGAGGGATAGGAAGCAGCACGGGCCGTTTAAGAAGCAGCACGGGCCGTTTAAGAAGCAACACGGACCCGGGTGGGAGGCAGGGATAAGAAGCAACATGGACCCCAGTGATAAGAAGCAACATGAACTAGGGCGGGAGGGAGGGAGGGATAAGAAGCAACAGCGACCTGGCGGGTGGGAGGGATAAGAAGCAACAGCGACCGGGCGGGTGGGAGGGATAAGAAGCAACAGCGACCGGGCGGGTGGGAGGGATAAGAAGCAACAGCGACCGGGCGGGTGGGAGGGATAAGAAGCAACAGCGACCGGGCGGGTGGGAGGGATAAGAAGCAACAGCGACCGGGCGGGTGGGAGGGACAAGAAGCAACAGCGACCGGGCGGGTGGGAGGGACAAGAAGCAACAGCGACCGGGCGGGTGGGAGGGATAAGAAGCAACACAAACCCAAGGTATAAGAAGCAACACGGACGGGGACGGGTGGGAGGGAGGTATAAGCAGCAACATGGACCTGGGCGGGTGCGAGGGAAAAGAAGCAACACAGACCCTATATGCAGCAACAAGGACTGAGGCGGGTGGGATGGATAAGAAGCAACATGGACAGGGCGGACTGGAAGTTATAAGAAGCAACACAGACCTCTATCAAACAACACTGACCGGTGGTTGGGATAAGAAGCAACATGGACCGGGTAGCAGGATATAAGCAGCACAGACAGGAAAAGAAGCAACAAGGACAGATGACAGGGTAAAAGAAGCAACATGGACGGCGTGGTTAGGAGAAAACAAAATAGGTCCTCAATCACAGCGCTAGCAGCGAAAGGACCTTAATCCATCTGACGCACTCAGTACTTGTCTGTGCTACTGCAAAAAGAGGAGAAAATGAAGCAAGCTCATGCTGCCCAGTTAGAAGGCAGCAGATAAGAATGACAATGAAACCCTCAAATGGTAAGCAATGGGCAGGCTCCAAGCCCCTTATTCAAGACAAGAGCTCTCGCAAGCAAGAACGCATGCACTAGCACATATGCATTCTCATAGACAAGACCTAAAAATAACACTGAAGTAAAAGTTTTTCTTTTCTGTAGAGATTGTGGGTCTTTATTAAGAGTACATTGGTCCTGGGACCGCCTAACTCACATGGCGGTCTGACCACCACCACCCGTCCACCGTATTAAGAGTGTGGCGGTAGGACCGCCACCTCTGCCAGGATCAAGGATCACGCTGCTGTAGCGGTCTTCAAAGGGCCAGAATATGCTGGCAGTGCCCAAGCCGGCACCACCAAGCATATTACAGCCTGCATATCCAGCGCCCTTTTCATGGCGGGAACCCTGCCTTGAAAAAGGTGGCGGACATGCAGGTAAGGGAGCCCTATCAGGGCCCCCGACCAAATCTGGGCCTGGGGGTGTGTGCGGGGGGGCACATGCAGTGCCCCCCAGAACTGCACCCTTGTTCCTGCACGGTGTGGCATGCATGACATGGTGAATGCCACACCGTGCAGGAACGTGCTGCAGGCACTCTCACAGTGGCGGTATGCTGTTGAGGATCTCCTATATTAATAAGAATTCCAGATTTGTAAAGCGTGACTTGTCAACCCTAAAGGTATCTAGGTGCTATTGCCCCGAGTCTCACGACGCTGAGCTGCCTCCGGCGATTGAGCCGCAGGCCCCGAGCTCCGGAGTCAGCAGCTCCGGCCACTGCGTATGAGCCTAACACACCTGCCGCCGCGAGACCGCCACCACACCGCCCACCCGCCCTGGATTCAAGTCATAATCAGGCGGGCAGGCTCAACATGGCCTTGGTGGTCTTCTGTGGACCACCGCGGTGGCAATCCCATCAGGAGACTGCCAAACTCGTAATAAATCCTTGTATGTATGAGATAAAAAGTTGAATGTGCCAAATAGTGTCACATCCACATATCTTTTTGATGGTTTGGTACACAGAGCAGTCACAAGAGTGATGGCTAATTATACTATTCAGAGGTAAAATGTGCACTCATGCACTGCAACGCAAGTGCTCCGTTGGAGGGAAAATAATACACCCAAACAACCAATAGCAAGACTGACACTGAATCAAGCCAGTGGCTGAAAGGGGCCAATCTAAATGAGCCAATGATTGAAGGTGGCTTACCCACAGCCAACTCTCCATATACTGTACGCGACAGGTCTGCAGTCAGCTGTGCTGGAAATGTAGCCATAAAAACAAGTACAAGAATACTATAAAAACAAGCACTGGCAAAGCCAATAGGTTTCGCCTATACGAGATCTATTGACTTTGTCTATTTTGTTTTAGACCTGTGCCACAGTAGCACGGGCTGCTGTGCAACATGGCATAAAGTAAAGAAAAAAAGCACTATGATGCGGCCTGCATTGACAGAATCATGGTGCTTTTTGTTTTCTTCAAACCATGTTGCACAGCAGGCCAATATGTCTAAAAAAAGTTTGGGAGAGAGAGGTGAGGGTGGAGAGATGGAACAGAAACTACGGACAGCAGGCGGGGGGGGAGCAAAACCAGTGAGGTGCGCGGGAGGAGGGAGAGAGCAGCAAAGGACAGCAGGGGGGGTCTTGAGGAGAAAAGCAACAGGGAAACAACATTGGGGAGCTGCTGGGGGAGCAAGAAAATGACAGCGAGGGGGAGACCATAAAGTGTCATGCACTCTTTAGAGTGCATAGGAAACGTTTTTTTTTTTTTTTAAGCATAAAAAGTACTTGGCGGAGCAAGTGGAAGGACACTGCCCGCAAACACGAAGCTGTAATAGGTTCATGCTCCACGGTAGGAACAGAAGCGCCGGAAGAAAGCAAGACGAGGCAAGCAGCCGGGAGAAAGCAGGAGGCATGACCAACAAGAAGCGAGGAAACAAGACATGGAAGCCAACCAATGTTAAGTATTGGGCGGGCTCTAAGCTTGTTTTAAGCTTTTTTGCACACTGTCTCAGGCGAAATCTAATGACTCTGAAATTGATGGCGAAAGCGGGACATGCTTTCTTCCAAATAGCATAAATGGTGAGTGCGAGCTAACCCGCAGGTGCCAGTGTAGGGCACAAATCTTTATCATTGAAAACCATAAAAAGGTATAGTTACCAGAACGGGCACTGGTAGCTTTAACCTTGAAACTCAGTAAGTACATTTGACAGGCTGCCTTGCTGAATTAATAATGTGTTTTGCCTTAAGTAATTGACAAACTTAAAGTTACGTTAAATATGATTTTAACGAAAACCTGTAATCTTGGCGAACTGTCTCAGAATACATAGACTACATATACCTGCCTGCCAGTAGCCAATTCACAGCTCTTCAAAACATTAGTGTGCACCGAGTGAGATCCTGATACGACACCACCTTGAAACCTATGCACATTTTGACTACTTTTGTCCATCACCACCAAGATTGCCAAGTCCTTGGGGCAGCAAAGAAAAAGGGCCTTGCCCCTATGAATATATCAAGATTCTTTGCACTAAGGCCCAATCTTCGTAAGCTTGAGATCCGTTATGTCTTGTTGGATCCAGCAATTATGATCACTATAGTTTATGGACGAACAATGGAATATGACAAAGCAGATGACACTGAGAAATTCCTAGCCATGACAGACGCAACGGAAATGCAATTATCCCCAGAAGGATCTCAACCAAAACCGAACTCATTTGACGGATGAGATACAGAGTATAATTGTTAACACATAGGCTTACTCAGGGACAATGGACCTACTCACCTGCTGCGCATGTTCTACAAACCCATATAGGATCAATACAGGTGCTGTTATCCAGATTAAGAGAGGGACGACAGCTGGCCTGGGATTCAAAGGACCTCAGTAAATGCATGTGCCAGGTACCCACCAAACAGAATGTAGGTGTTACAGGAATTCATAAGGGAGTTCACACAGTTATCCCAACCAGTGATACTCATGTCTCTCCTACAATAGCAGACTTTTGAACAAAAATGTTATACTACTTTACAGCTTGATTGCTAGGAAGGGAATCCCTCAACGGAAATTGGAAAGTTATACAGAGTATCACTGCCTTGCAAAATACTTAGTGCCCCACCAACTTGAAGTGAGTATAGCAGCTGTATATTTAATGTGAGGTACCACCAGTCTAACGCTATAGCTTGTCATTTTTGTGTGTATGCACTCATACATTTTGGCACCAAGACCATGCCCTTGAAAACCTGGTAGTGGTAACCCTATGAATGAATGGACTGTACCACTACATGAAAAAAGAAAAATGTCCTTAATATTTTTTTAATTCTTAATTTTTTATCTAAAACCATGATTTTGTCCAATTGTTTTACGCAGAGCGTAAAAATTTACAACGTGACTGGGTTGGGAAAGTTATTTCTGCAGGTACCCCCCGGGAGAGGGAACAAGACAGTAAATACCCCGATGGAAATGGGTGGCTATCTAATACACAAAGGCTTACCAGCCATAGTATTGAGTACATGGGTGGATGGGGACGGTCGATTTGTATTCGCATAACTGAAAATACAAGAGAGAACCCTGATGTTTGATTTGATCTATGCCACAGTGTAAGATAAAACAGACTTCTCTTCTTTACCTAGAATGATACACACTTTTGGGGGAAAAATACATTAAATAGGCAGTGACTGGAACATAGTAAATGACCCAACTCTATATCACTTAGGTAGCCCTGATACTGCTCATAAGGGGAACAGACTAATAATGTAAGACATGATGACTGACCATGCCTTAACAGAACCATGGATACTGATGAACCCACGAGAAAAAGAATACACTATGTATGCACATGGTATTAGGATTTTAACAGATCTGGTATTAGTCTCCACAGGACTACTTAGAAGAACTCTGTTGTCCACAATAGTAGCCAGCACAGCCTCACACAGACCTTAGCCTTATACCTCCAACACCGGATCAATGGTGCACGAATAAACTGCAATTCATATGCCCAAAGAAGAAGGAAAACCTACGTTCCTTTTGCAGGCATATATGGAAAACTATGAGGAAACAGCTGCAGCAACACATTTTCTATGGCTAACTGGAAAGGCTTGACTTAGAGGTGAAATAATGAGAGTTGTGGCAATACTCATATGACAAGCGAATAATGAAAAAAACAGACTGGAGAGACTAGTCCAGCAACTCCATTTAGATGACATCACTTCTCATACACTATGCTCATTAACAAAGCAAAATATGACTTGAACATGATAGATACGACTACAGCAGGAACAATGCTATTTAAGTTAAGGCAAAGGCACTATGAACTGGGTGAGAAGGCTGGGAGACCTTTGCTGGTGCAACTTAAGGTGGTACAAACATTCAGAAGAATACCCGTTACACGAGCTGACACAAACTGATAACTGACCTTCTTGACATTACAGATGAATTTGCCTCTTATAAGACACTGTATTCAACCAAGGCTCCTCATGATGACAGGGGGAAGAGATTTTTGTGCAAAACCTCCAGCTGCCTTCAATCACAGGGGAACAAATGGAGACCTTGAGGGTAGGAATCTCAAAGGAAGAAACGGCAGCAGCTATAGATGGACTGGCTACAAGGAAAGGATGACCTACGCAGAGAAGTTTATAAGATCAATATATCAATTATGGTCCTATTATTTCATGAAGTATTTCTGGAAGTATCCGAAGTAAATAAGTTCTTTGATGTACATAATAGGGACACCGTAGCAATGATTCTTAAACCTAGTAGAGATATTCTAAAATGTGCAAATTAGAGGCCTATTTGTCGCATAAATTATGACAAGAAGACCTTAGCTTAGGCAAAACATTGGCCAATTAGCTTAAAGAGTTTATTCCATAGCGAATCCATCCAGCAAAAGTGGGTTTTGTACTGGACTGATCCTCTGCAAATCACCTACGAACCGAACACTCGCACCTTTTTTTGGCACACAAGAAAAGACAGTGATGAATAACTCATGAAACACAACATAGATCTACCAAAATCCCCTGTTGCCCAAAACTTACATATATGGATGGATAACAGATGAACCATTATAGAGATGTATGCAGCTTTGATTGGAAGCATCTCCATGGAAACATCCACTGAGGTGTGACAATGTTGGGAGGGGAGAGTGACATTACAGTTCTTAGACGAAGAGTGGGATGAGTCAATGGCAAATCATGACATAAGTATACAAGATGGACGGCTGAAAATCAGCTACATTAAAATTCTCTACTGGTGGCACTGATTGGCATCCAAGCTGCAACAGGCAAAAATGTGTCAGGAATCACGCTGCTGGAGATGTGATGTTTTAGACTGTGATATAGTTCATAATCTTTGAGAATGTAAGACCCGGACAAGATACTGGGTCTAAATATAGAAAGCATTTCAAGGGACATTCACTCTAGTGTAGAACTCACAGCCCAAATGAACGAGTTACTTACCTTCGGTAACAATGTATCTGGTAGAGACACAGTCTAGCCGCAGATTCCTTAACTTAGAATATCCCCAGGCGTCAGACTGGATCCGGAGAATTTTTTGCAGCAGCACCTCTGCGCGCCGGGGGGCGGCGCCGCATGGCTCCGCCCTGACGTCGTCCACGGACATGACGTCAGTGGAGCCATATAAGTCCCCCCCGGCACGCTGACGTCAGTTTTCTTCGGAGAAACTTTTCCACGCCACAACGCGGAGCCACCACCAAAAACTGTGAGAGTATGGGAACAGTGTGCGAAAAAAGATGAAAAATCAGTGAAACAAAAAACAAAAATTGACAGTGACAAGCACTGTATAATGAAAGCAAATGAAGGGAAAAAACAGAGCACCGCTCTGAAAGAGCAGAGCACCGCTCTGAGAAACAGCCCCGCAAAAGCGAAGACTATGCCCTCCCCCGAGGCAAAACGACATATGAAAAGAATGTCAAGGCAGACGACAGGAAGCCT
Organism: Calotriton arnoldi; assembly: GCA_963921515.1. Lineage (NCBI taxonomy): Eukaryota > Metazoa > Chordata > Amphibia > Caudata > Salamandridae > Calotriton > Calotriton arnoldi. The sequence goes on from CAWUFW010009554.1 coordinate 240,492, forward strand.
GCAATAGCAAGATCTACCCGTGAAGGGCAACAAGACCGGAACCACATAAGTAATGACGATCTATCAAAGGTCGGCAACACCAGGAATGCCGTATCCCCTTTAAGAGATCTATGGACTGAGGCACAGTCAAACAGACCCCAAACCAATTGACTGTAGAAGAGTCAAGAAACAAGAGACCCCAGAGCAATGGAGAAGGTGGGAGGGAGGGAAGAAGAACATTAGTAGGCCCCACACTGGAAGAACCAGGCGTAGGGATGTAGAAGGATACATGAACCCGCCGCCCAATCACGAGAATGGGTGGAGAAGAACAAGTAAAACCGAATGAATCATCCTACCGAGGAGGGAGGTGAAAAATGCCACCCCATAGGAAGATAAAAGCCACCCGGAAGGAGGCGAGTGCATAACACCCAACCTGAAAAAGTCCTCGCAGAGCGGGGAGGATGGGCGGGCATTAAGGAATCTGCGGCTAGACTGTGTCTCTACCAGATACATCGTTACCGAAAGTAAATAACTCGTTCATCTGATAGAGACATCTAGCAGCAGATTCCTTAACTTAGAATAGATACCAAAGCCATACCCCATAGGAGGCGGGTCTGCGACTGAACCCCACCAGGGTCCCAAGAGAACCCAGTTGTCAACAAGTTGACTAAACACAGTGGGGGCAGCAATACCAGCGTGGCCAACACCAGACCAGTAAGCTCTGTAAGGAGCAGAAAACAATGGGAGGCAAAGGCATCACAAGCCGCCCAGGGACGGCATGAAAACCCTCTCGTTTGTACAGGTTTGAAAGGGAGCACAGAACCAGAATGTCAGTGCGGAATGTGAGAGTCCATAACTTCCGCAAAAGAAGGTGAACTGATCATAGGAGCCGATGGATCCGCAGGATCCGATGGATCTGCAAGAGACAAAGACCCAGAGAGAGGACAAGACGGTATGACCGAGTCAGAGCATACAGGTCGAGCATGCACAACAGTGGACGAAGCACTGTTGAAAGCGTACCAGCTAGGAAACTTTGGACAGCAGTGGTAGGATGCTCACCATGTCCAGGAAGAGCCTGTGCTACCAGAGACACAAGACCTGCCATTGCGCAATCGCCCCTTCACAAAATGACATGTGAGGGCGGACGTCAACAAGCAGAATGACATATAACCAGGACTACAAAAAGAGACATGCATGCGGGGGACAGAAGTACACATAGGCAGCCCGCGTGTACCGCTAGAACCACACCACGTAAAAGGAAATGCACAATGGAACGCAGTGAGAACAGCCCAGATCCGAAAGATGCATCACCAGGTGGGCAACCGACGAAAGGGAGCCGGCAAGCTGGACACACACAGAAGGCTTGCTCCCATGATAAGGCCGAGAGCAAGACCACGGACACCGCAGCAAGGAAACCCTAGTATGCGTGCCCAAGAGCGCACCAGAGGTACCAACAGCTATGTTGCAGCAGAACCGGACAGAGCAATATCCAGACCCGTAAGCGACAACGGCCATCCAGCAGGGAGGAGCCACAGTCCCCCGCGAGACAGACTGAGAGACCCCACATAGGGTAAGCCTCAACCCCAGCTAGGGGCACCTCTTGAGCACGAACTCATAGACAGAGGAGTCAAAAGAAAGCAGAATCAGCTGGCCAGCTGCACTAAGTAGAGCAAAAACGGCGGGGAAGCCGTATAGGCCGTCTGGGTATTATGTCATGAACCCAGGGCCCAGAACAAGCAGAGACAACACTGCACCGGAAAATAAAAGTCCACAAAAGGACTAGAAAGCACAAAGTCATGGGAGCCCAGACATGAGGCGGTTGACAGCCGATTCCGCATGACTGTCAAAAAGGGTCACGCCATCAAAAGGCAAATCCCGAAGACTGTCCCGAACATTGTCAGGGAAACCGCCATCGCGCAGCCAGGCATGGCGACGCAGAGCAATGGACCTGGCCATCGCCCGACCCACAGAGTCAGTGGTGTCCAAAGCCGACCGAATGGTAAATTGTGCCATTTCTCGGCCATCATGAAGGAGACGATCCAGGTCAGCACGGGGACCCTCTGGAAGAGAGGGAAGAAGACGCTCGACCGAGTCCCAAAGGGCAAAAGTAGCCCGTGCAAACAGGCAAGACGTGTTCAGAGCACAGATGCCCGAACTAGTGGACGCAAAAATTTGGCGGCCACATGTCTCCAACCAACGAGACTCCCTAGTGGGAGGTAGCAACGGGAGAGGAGAGGAAGGCTGCGAGGCGAAAGCCGCCTGGACCACCCGGCCGTGAGCCCTAGGATGAAGGGACAAACAGACAGGGTCATCTGGAGCCGGGCGATGCCGACGTGCCATGGCCCGATCCACAGGGTCTCCCGAGGAGGGCCGTGCCCACGTGCCAAGAAGGGTGTCAAATGACGACCCGCCAAAAGGCAGCAAGGGCTCCACCTCCACAGCATCCTGGTGGAGGAGATCCAATAATGGATCAGAAGGCAAGGAGACTGAGGGGGGTTTCAGGTGTAAAATAGCTGTAGCCCTGCGAACAGCCCTCGCAAATGCCGCGCTAGCCTCTGTAGCCATTCTAGGTGGCGATAACAAACCATCTGTAGGGGACGGTTGAAGACTAACGCGTCCCCCAGAAAGGAGAGACGCCGCAGCCGGAGACCGAGCAAAGGGCCACTGGCCAGGGGGTAGCGGAGTCGGAGAGCGTCGAAACAACCCTAGGTGCTCGGGTCCTCATCCTCTTCGAACAGAGGAACAACAGGGACCGGCACCGACCGACGTCGAGACGGCGTCGTATCGACGTCGACAATCACCAAGGGTGACTCGGCCTGGCGTCGGACCGGCGTCGACTTGCCCTCTACTGAGGCCTGCGGGGAGGAAGGATGTCGACAAGGAGTCGAGCTCCGTGCTGCAGCCGCATCCGACGTTGGCGCAGGGAGCCCCAAAGGCCTATGCGGAGATGGGGCAGAAGGGCTCGACGTCTGACTGGGATGCCCCTCCGGGCCGTGTCCCGACGTCACAGCGACTCCGGAACCGAGGCACTCGGCCGGCGCCGAGGGCGAACCCATCGGCGAGGACCCGACCTGAGTCCCTACCCCCTCTGTGGGGCCCGAGAGCGCGCCAGGGAGAGGGGGTGACCCAAAGATGGAGTGAAGAGCCTTGGAATAGGCTTCCATCTGGGCCAGAGTCGCCCCAACACCCGGAAAGGGTGGGTATAAGGGGACCGACTCCTGGGTGCCCGCGCCCGGTAAGGACCGGGAGAAGCGGGCCCCGTCGTCACGTTTATGTGAGGTCAACGACCTCCGTGATTTGTGCTTGTGCTTACCTGCGGCAGGCGAACGACGTCCGCGGGAACGACTCCGTGACCGGACCCGAACAGGAGTCCCAGCTCGAGATGAAGATCGGCGGCGCAAAGGCTCTGAGCGGGACATCCGGGCGGTCAACAGCTTCATCCGGCGCTCCCGCAGGGACTTCGACTTCATCTGCCGGCAGGCGTCGGAAATCCTCGGAGTCGTGGTGCTCTCCTAGGCACCACATACAGATCGCGTGCGGATCCGTCGCTGACATCTGCCACGTACAGGTCTCACACACCTTGAAACCCGAAGGCATCGCACACCGTTCCCTGACGCCGAAGGCGTCAAGAAGGACTGAAACAACAGGCCAGAGGAACCGCTTACTCCTGGATCCGCGTTGGGACGCGGAAAAGAAGGAAACTGACGTCAGCGCGCCGGGAGGGACTTATATGGCTCCACTGACGTCATGTCCGTGGACGACATCAGGGCGGAGCCATGCGGCGCCGCCCCCCGGCGCGCAGAGGTGCTGCTGCAAAAAAAATTCCGGATCCAGTCTGACGCCTGGGGATATTCGAAGTTAAGGAATCTGCGGCTAGATGTCTATCAGATAGCTCTTTTACAAAACCGGTTTGATTTCTCGACATTGCCTTTCCATTTCAGAAAATGGGTAGCCACAGACTTTGCAGTGGCAAAATTCGGAACCTTGCTTCATTGGAAAACAACTAATACCATCATATAAATAATGGTTGGAAGAACCACACAATATGGCATCACATGAAGAAATCGTTTACAAGCTGAATGACCGTATGCGATAATTTTAGGAAATATGGGGTACATTTCTAAGGAAAGGAGAAACCTGAGAAACAAAAGGGTGGACATAATTGTACCATGGGTGTTTACCACTTTAAATGCATCAGGGTGGCTATAATTGTGTATCATGAGCATATATATTTTTGGTTAAAAAGTTAAGAAATGCTTAAATTACCTCATATAAGGGAGGGAGTACTTCAAGGGGGGGATAATACAGAATACATCACCAACTGAACCTTGATGAGAATGCTGTAACTGGTTCTTAAGATATGACTTTGTGGTTTTATGATGAAAATGTTGAAAACCTAATAAAGAATTGAAACATATAAACTCATACACTAGTTGGGATCCCCCACAAATTTGCAGTTAGTTTCTCACCATGGAAATGCTCCCAAATTCACTCCTGAAATGGGCAGGAGCAAGTAAATTTAAATAGTGGAGCTAAGGTGGGAACTCCACATCAATCAATCAATCAGGATTTATAAAAACGCAGCTAATCACCAGATAGGGTATCCAGCCAAACTAAATGTGGGGGTTTAGGTTAAGGCATTTTCCTCATGGATATAAAAGAACAAAAAAGGTGTTCAAGTGCAATAGGATTTCAGCTTAATGTGTCCACATGAAGAACTACTTATAACTGTGTAAGTACTTCTAGAAATAGTTAACAGACACAGGTCTCAGAGGCGCTTCTGACATTACTGAGAAGTTATACGTTTTCTTCAAAAGTAGGCACATAATCACCATACAGCAGCCACATTAACTCCTCCACGGACTTTGTAGTTTAGACAAATGCAAACACTGGCATGCGCAGGAAGTCAATGGTCATGCTGCTTTTCAGCCGTCCAATATACACAAAAAGCAGTTCATCACAATTCTGTTGGTGAGCGGCACAAGGAAAATTCAGCATATAGCTCTGCTCTGACCATGTATGCTGTAATGCACAGAACTTATAAGTCAGGAGAAATGTAAGTACAGGACAACATTTAGACCCCACCCCTCAACTCTGATCTGTAGGTAGAGAACCTCAACACAGAGTGGCGGGGGCCCGGGCCAAGCAAGCAACAATGGAGAGGGAGCGGGTGGGCTGGAGCAAGCAATCAACAACGGGGGAGGGTTAAGCAAGCAACAACAAGGAGGGGAGAGGGTGTGCCAGGGCAGGCAAGCTACAATGGGGGAGGATTGCAGGTGGGCCAGGGCAGGCAAGCAACAATGGGGGAGGGTGTGGGTGGGCCATGGCAAGCATGCAAGAACAGGGGAGGGGAGTGGGTGGGCCAGATCTAAGCAAGCAACAGTGGGGGAAGGGACGGGTGGGTTGGGGAAGCAAGCAATAGCGGGGAGTGGGCCATTCGTGGAACGGCTTCAAACAAGCAATAACAAAGGAGCGGGCAGGTGAGAAGTAGCAAGCAAGCAACAACGTTGGGGAGGGTGGGGCAGGGCAAGCAAACAACACACAAGAGCGGGGTGGATGGAATGGGGGCAAGCAAGCAAGCAACCATACGGGAGCGGGTGGGGCGGTTGCAAACAAGCAACTACACAGGATGGTGGTAGGAAACAAGGCAAACAACAATGTGGAGCGGGAAAGGGGGGGGGGGCTGGTGGCCAGCAAAAACATGCATTCTTATGGAGTGCTACAAATAAAAGGAAAAAGTAGCTCCAAGAGCAGTAGAAGGACACTGGGCAAGGAAGCAGTAGGTAGGTATTCATGCTCCAGGAGAGGAACGAACACACGAACAGGAAGTAAAGCTGGTACCCGCTTACCAAAGAGAAGCAAGAAAATGAGAGTAACAACGAAGCCAACGAATGGTAAGGAATGGGTGGGCTCCATGCCTGTGTAAGTAAATAAGATCTCTCACAAGCAACAAAACAAGAGCTGCCTCAAGCATGACCTAAAAAGACAGCAGGAGTGGGACAGCAAAGAAGTAGTGGTGGGGAGGGGTAGTCAATTAGGGGAGAAAGGGAAAAGCAGCATAAGAGGGAGGAAAGGATGAACGAACACGGAGGGGATGAGAAACGGACAAGCAAGCAAGAGCAGTACGAGGGCAGGGGGAGAAGCGCAAGGGAAAGCGAGAGCAATAGGAGGGAGGGGTGAAGAACAGGAGGGAGAAAGCAACACAGAGCAAGGGGGAGAAGCACACAAGAGAGAGTGAGCACCACGTGTGAGAGAGCAATGCGGAGCATCTGTGGGGCATGCATGTGGAGGGAGCGCATGAAGTAGAGAGAGCTGTCAAACACATGCACTCTCATGGAGCGAGCAGTGGAATGATACAAGCCAGCCAATCGAAGGGATTGTAGAGAGGATTTGCGCCATGGGAATGACAAACACAAGATGGCCAAGTTCAGACAAGGAAAGTCATTGAATAAGAAGCAAGCGAATGAGTGCGAGTGTGACAGAGCCAAAAAATGGTAAGCAATGGTCGGCTGCAAGCCCCTAAATGCTCTACGAAAGCCCACAATAGATCTTTCGCAACTAGACTCTGGTAAGCAAGACATAAAACAAGGAAGGTTATCATAGTCCGGAATAAGCCCTACCTAGTACGATTTTCATAGTGCACAATATAACCAGTACAGGAAGAAACCAGCCAAGGAAGACTAAGGAGTAGAAGGCCAGTAGGAAATATCTTTTAAAGAGGGGGGCTTTCATAGCCACAAAGTCATAACTTATGTTAAATAGAGCTAAGTGCTCTCACATCTCCCTCACTAGACGGGTGCTACTAATTTTTTTTCTTTATGTGTTTCTAACTTCAATAAACAGGTTTTGTAGTTAGACTCGCTGCCTGTTGCTTTGGTAAGCAGTTAATGTAATTCATACATGCTATGGGTGAAAAAGCCTGCAGTGCCAATACACAATGAAAGACCCCACAATACACACTGCCATATGCATGTACATTCTATAGTATTTTTTTATTATTCAAAAATACATTTATAACGAAGACACGAAGGGGATTTTTTTTTTTTTTTTTTAAATACAACCCGACTTGTTAATTGTAGGCGAATTCAAATTCTGCCCTGGTACACAGGTTGATGTACTGATCCCATTATCCAAAACCAAACTCAGAAAAAGACATCAGCCATTAACTTATAAAAGTGTTCACATGCACGTAGAGCACGCCAGCCCTCACTGTGCACTAATTTTAATTGCACAGTAAAGGGCACACGTGCATTTCCAACGGATGCACTCTTGTAAAACTCACTGAAAAGTGTTATTGTACAACTCTTTCATCACAATGGATGTTTTTGTTTTATCTTTGTGCAGTCCAACGCAGAGCAGCTGCCATTTGATAACGCAGGTGTTTCCCCATAAAAACACGTCTTGTGTTAGCGAACTACAGTCTCATCACACACTGACTTTTGTGCTGGGATAAGACGAAAATCTCTTTTGATGCTGCTAAACACAGAGTTCCAAAATATATGACGCTCCCACGCAGTGAGTGTTTCAAATGGAAATACTACCTTGCATTTACTCCTTATGACCTGCACTCTCCCCTCGAAGCATTACACTCCTGCTCAGAAGTGCTGGTACTGTCCCTTTCAAAAGTTAATCCGTGCACGTTCACTCGGTCTGCCAGTGCGTGCCCACTCAAAGCAGTACATCCAGGCCTAGAGAGGAGCTGCCTGTGTCAGGAACCAGTGGCATCAAGATCTGGCGCAGCAATGCAGCCAACTAAAGAAATGGGGAATAACCGACATACCAGATATTCCATGTCCCGCTTCCACCTGCACTGCCCTCTGCAGTGTTCAGACAGCTGTGCAGAATGGCACTTCAGGCAGGGCTAGCGTCATGGCAGTTCAACCACAGACTGCAATGGGACCTGCAGGGGCACATGTTTTGAAACTGTTAATGGCCCCTTGCCGCCGCACCCGTCCCCCCAAACCTCAGCTTGCGTTGCCGTCACTGCCCTGTCTGCCCCAACCAGTCTACTTTTACTACGCTACAAAAAAACTGACATACGTCACAGCAAAACGACTGGTGCACAATCTGTGAGAACATGCCAGGCACACCACAACAGAGCGATTTAGTGTTGGTGGAGGCAAATGGGATGAGTGTACTTGATCCCACATAAAGACACAGGGGACATCATTTCAAAAGGGGACCCTCATGCTCAGGGCCGGCTTTAGGGCAGTGCGACAGGTGCAGCCGCATTGGGTTGACCTGTGAAGGGGGGCACTGTGTTTGGCAACAACTTATGATTGGAGAGATGAGGGGCACTTTTGCCCGGTGGTCGTGAGAGAATCCGATGAGGTGGTCATTGGGTGTGGGGGGCACCAAAAGTGATTGTGGCACCGGGCGCCCCCAGGGCCAAAGCCGGCCCTGCTCATGCTTTTCTGCCGGCCTCGGCCACAGAGAGGAGATTCACTATAGCTGCTGCCTAACCTGAGAGGGCGCCTTCATGGCAAAAAAGCACCTTTCCTTTTATGTGACCTGCCAGATACAATTACCATATTTCTACAAGGAAAAATACTTTTACCTACCTAATTATTTTCCAATCGTAAATGGTATCTGCGCTTTTTACTCTCCAAAAATCTCTCTCTTGCTCCCCTCCAAGCAGCTGTTCTTGAAGATGTAACCTGCAGACATTGTATGACAGATCAAACCCGGATGTTGAGTTGCTCGCTTCGCATACGTGGTGTCCTCAAAGAGACCGTGACTGAGGCACCTACATTCTAATTTGCCGAGGGTCTCGGCCGCGCCACAGGAGTAGCTGAGCCGGGTTTGAGGTGTCTTACATGCAGCTCCCCATGGGGGACAAACGTCACTGCTGGAGCGCCTGCTTGAAGCGGGCCTACTTTATGTTACGATTTATCCAAAGGGGAAAGCTCAGATTAAATATCTGCCATGAAAAGGCAATGAAGCGGTACGAGTTGCACGACTTCTTTCATCAGGCACATTAAAAGAAACAGTTTGGCAGATGACAAATCTTAGAACAGCATGGAAGAAAAAATGTGTCGTGACACTAGACACATCAAAACATTTGAAGAGGAATGACTGATGTCTCGTGTTACAAAGGCAACCGCTGCCCTGGGTTGGACGCCCATCCTTCAAAGCGTCAATGTGTTGGCTCTTTGGCTTGAAGTAAAATCGATTAACACGGCAATTTGCTGCGCATTTTTTGGAAGCAAAACGCTTTAGCCTAGTGGAATAACACGTAAGATGCTTCCACCATCACCAAAATAAAATATCTTAAAACTGCTCTTTTTTGTGACTATATTCGTGGTACAAAACCCCATTAACAAACAATCTTTCTTTAATTATTTAACGAAAGATAATGTATAGAACACGACAGTGGCCTTGGACAGTATTCTGATGGGCAGCAGCCATGCCTTGTTCAGAACACTTTAATTTCTGCGTTGTGCAGTTTAAAGAACTAGATTTTTAGGTCTGGCATTAGACGTGACTAAAATGTATTATATACTTAGTCTTTACAGCTAACCCTCTTCATCCATTGGTCTGTTCTTGTGTCATTCACATTATTCTTGCAGCAAGGGGCAATAGGTCACCCACGTCAGCCATTGGCTGACTTCATTGTCAGTGATGGTATTCTGCACTTTCACAAGGAGCACTTCCACACACAAAATCGTCCCATTAAGTTTTAGGGACTAAAATGGCAAAGTGTGCTTTGTGAAACCGAAGAAAAATGTTCCTTTTAGCTATTTGTTTTTTAATTGAGGAGGGCCCAGCAGCTTCCACAACAATAAAAGTTTGCAAAATCTATGACAAAACAAACATTGACGAACCAAAAGGCTGCAGCCAATGCCAGACCTTTTGGCTTTGTTAATGCTTGGTTTTCAGTGTTGCTCTTTATGAGTATATGCCACACCCAAAGGCTGGAGGGGATTTTTTTTTATCAATGCCAATGAACAGTTTGAAGGCCACCCTGTAACAGGAATATGACTGCTTTAGTAAGTGATACAGACTTGGCACTTCACATTTGTTACATAAATAGGACACAGAAGTTGTTGAAATAAACACAGATGTAACTTTCCAGTATTAAAAGCATTTAAGTGCAAACTTTGACATGCAAGTTCAAACCAATCCGAATAATGTACGGTAAGGATGGACAATGTACCCTTGTGGCACAGGGTAAAACAATAGTTTTCTACTGCTCGTTCACTGTACTAAAACAACGGTTTGGTGACCCTAGCATAATGAGAAGGCAGTGGTTTCATTTAAGTTAATAAGAAATAAGGCCCACATCAACAACACTACCACCAAAAGTAGTAGGCAACCGGATGTGTAAGCAGAATTGGAAAGAATGGAAAGCTTATGGAAACTTAACGACCTATGTTAGTACCGTGGAAGACATTATTGGTATCCAGAGTATGATTGTGAATCATTTTAGTCTGAAGCACACTCGCTGTCTTTGGCCCATCGAGACAAGCACTGTGTTCAAAATCCTATAAAAAAGAATTGTAACCTTTCAAAATATGTGAGTACAGCATCTTACAATGAAGCTTGGTCTTGTAATAGGGCAGCAGGGTTTGGACAGAAGGTAAAAAGAAAGCTTGCATTGACAAAGGTGCTGGTCCCCCTAGCACTTGCGCTCGCAAATGTAGGATCCATACGGGGAATGCACTTCACTCTCAGCAGACAGTGTCTCCAAAGAGCTCACTGCCATGCCATATGAGGGCATTATCTAGTAACGACACTGTATGGTATGGTAAGAAGTGCTGAAGAGTGGTTCCTGATAAGAGGTGAGAGGCAGTAGACAGAGAGCATCTGAGATACCAAAAAAGACTCACTTTTTCAGCAGGCTTCCTTTCATTTCCAACTTTTGGCAACAGAGTACCAGGTTGAGAACCCAGAATTGGTCGAGGTTGCAGAGGTTAGCTGAACTGTGTATCATCCCCAGATGAGAAATTCAGAAAGAAATGCTTTCAAAGGCTTGTTCAATTGCACATTAGGCCCTCAACTGCTGTCATTAACTAATCTTCGGAGCAAAATAACCGATTTGCAAACCAAATTTCAAACGTTGTCCACTAAAAGTGCATCAAATATATCCTCGTAAAGCCAGAAATGTCAGTTGCAGTTATTACGGACTCACATTTTTGCAATAATCAATGAAAATGTTGGAAACAAATAAACAAAATAAAATTGCGATTTTCCAGGAAGTTATTCCCTTGCAAATGGCATGGTTTACTTACACAGAATTGATCTCTCTGCGTAAATTAGAATATTAGGACAGTCACTGAAGTACAGTTGCCCAGGTAGGTACCAAAAAACTCACTATGTTACAGGACTAAAGCAACAGCTCGCCACCCTTTTTAGGGTCATGGAAAAATCATCACAGATGATCTCCACAAACATTATAGCATCCTCAACCAACCTGTCTAATTTTTTAGGAAATCACAGCAATGAGTGATCTTATGATAGCTTAAGCCTTAGAGAGGGATCCTTTAGCTAATTAGGAGTTCAAACAATGGGTTATGAAATCTAGTTTTTGCACCTAAAAAAGTGGCAAGTGTTTCAGAGGAGCCCCTAAGAGTTTTAAAAAGGACTTGGTCAACAGGTGAACTGGGAGACAAGATACGTCCAATTGAAAATGGTCAAACTCAAATGGGAGGACAGAAATGCCTCAGCTTCTTTACCTAAAGTATTGAAATACCCCCTTGCACGCTATAAAGAAGGCCTTTCGCACCAATTCTGCTTGGAGGGCACACAAATAGGTCTTTATTTCTTAGTAAACCTCAAAGAGATTTATGGTGTGACCAACTGTCTACAAAAGGATAAACACCACTGGGTATAAGCAAACAAAGCTCAAAGTAAAATAGATGGAGTTGCTAACCATATGTAAGAAAATCAAAGGAGTTCCTTCCCCTTGCATGATGTATCTCTTCACCGCAGCATTCAGACAGAACTTCACCACAGCTCTTTTGGTTGTCTAAAAGAGTAACTTATGACAGGAAAACAATGCTCTAAAAAAGTGTATGCTTCTCCATTGTCACCGTAAGGAAGGAACGAGGCTAAATAAGGACAGGGTCACCTGTTGAAACAAGACTTGCCCAGACGCAACAACAGCAGACACAGGGACTAAAATCGACACAGAAGGAAGGTGCAAGTATTAGGAGGTCAAGAGAGGGAGAACTTTAGAACCAACCTTCATTCATCCCTGAAAGCACAACACCTATTTTCACAGGATGGTGCATGTAATGTGAAAGTAATGCTTTCAAAGTAATACCTTTTAGCTAGAGAATAGGGCTTGTGATACCCTTCAACAGCAAAAAAGTTCCTATCCATGGAGAGAATAAAGGGTTTATTTATCCTTAGGTCCTAAGCCATCATAGAGAGCAGCATCTAAGATTGTTCGAAAACTTTCTATTTCTGAGAACGTCTTTTTATGGGAGGTACAATGGTGTATTCACTTTAACCGAGCTGCTTTCTTAATGCGGAGTAGAAGGTTCTGTCTTGGATTGGGAATAACATCTTGGACTGGGACCTTGGACACTGGGCTTTTTTCCAGCAGTTCAACCCCTTCCTGTTGCAGCTGCCCTGCAGCACATTTACAACTGCAGAAAAAATCATCTATAGCTGTAACCTATGGGCCCTAAACTATACAATGAATAGTTTCCATACCACGTAGGATGCCTCTTCCCATGCATTAGGACATACAAACATTGCAACAGATTCCAGATCGGTTGTTTTGTTTATTGCATTTAAACATCAGCCCTTGGTAAATGAAAGCACAATGTCATTTCAAGGGTGGAGCATCAAGAGAATGAAGCACTGCCTGGATTTGCACATGCTAGGGATACTGACTGCCAGACCTCAAACAATGCCTGCATTCAGCGAATGTAAATTTGACCCTAGCTGTTAGTCGAGCCCTCAGTGATTAGAAGGCGTGTATCTCATGGATGGAGAATATTCATGAGCTCACATGGGGTCGGACACGCTCGAAATGTGAGGAATAGTAATAGGCCTACCCATAAAAATGAGCTCCATCTATGACAAATAGGTAAGATTGTCTGGCTGCACAGGCAGCTTAATCTGAAGAACCAACCATCAGACCTGTAACTTGAAATGACATGTCTTCCCAGGCCAAAGAAAAAGGGTGAATCTGTATTTAAGGCACATGGTCCAGAAACCAGAGCTGAAGTCGCGCCTCACTCACCTAATATATATTTAACAGAAAAGAAGCGTGCTCTTATTAAAAGGTGTAAAGTTCGGCGAGCAGCAGAGACCCAGTGGAACAGTGCAGGGACCACGAATGGTAAATAAACTTTTCAGAAGTAGGACGTCTACGACGACGGTAACCCCCTCTGCGCTGGAAGTACATTTTTACTAATAACATGACAATATTACTGAGAAGAGAAGGGTCCTCGGAAAGTAAAGCGATCCTAGAGGAGATCACCATCATAAGTTCTCCCTATAGCAGATGTAACCACGGACATTTACCCCCGTCCTTAAACCCGGATAGAATGGGAAAGCCATGAGGTCTTGGGGTCAAAGGAAAACAATGGACGAACAGCCTGCCTTCTTCTGAATTTGGGGGGGGGGGGGGTGTCTATCTATTTTCGGTAACAGCAGATCTGGCGCAGGATTCGAAGAGCTTTTGGCATGGCGTAGACCCAGATAGGCGATGTTAATACGATTTACTCTGCACAATAACAATGCAAGGACAGCTTGGATGGGACAGTAATCCGTCAGCTATTCACTTTTGAGCCAAGTTCACCTTCAGAATTCTAAAGCTGTTACCTCAACACAGGCTCATCCCAATATTAAAATGCCAGGGACGCCACAAATCGCGTTTAAGCCTCTTCAGAGAGATGTGTGGAAAATGTCAAGTTGACCCGTGCCGACAGATGGGGTTTCTCTCCATTCAATGCGGGTTACGATCGCACAACTGCGCCCCACCTGAGGTAAACCATGGCTCTGGGCCACTTATATATTTCTGAACGCTAATTTACTGCCTCTGTGCACGACATATCGATGTTAAAAAGTTTCGTAGTGCGGGAGAGAACGCCTAATGAGCTGCGCCTTTTAAAATAAAATAACTAAATTGCTGCTAAAGACACTTATATGAAGTGCGAAGAAAAACCCCACTGCGCATAAAATGGCCGGCATTCTCAGCGAGAGGACGCCGGAGATCCGATAACTCTGAAGTCGGCCACGGTTTAAAGCCGTGCGCAGCATGGTAATTCAGCGAGCGTTGAAAGACGTCTTTATTGGGCTTAAGAACGTGAGCTCAGGGTATCACATTGTATTTTCCCAAACACAGCTTGAATGGCTGTCAGCTCTTATGAGGAATACGAGAGTTAGAGTAATTTCTCTTGAAATTAAACCCGTGCTCCCTCGTAGCCGAATTTCAAAGCCCTTGCAAAAAAAGAGGAGATAGTTGGAAAAATACACAATCAACAAGCTAACAACATTGCTGCAATCAGGGTCAGAATCGGAGTTATTCAAAGTAGAAACACGAAGTAGAGATTCGGAGGAGTTTCGCCTTTTCAAAAACAAGAAAAAATATTTCCCAGAAGCAGGCTCCATTGATGCTAGCTGTGTACAGAGAAAGAGAGATACATAACACGAATGCCGTATGCGGAATATATGGTGTGGCCAAATGAAAACAAGCGCCACAACAAAAAACCACAAGCATTGACAAAGCTAAAAGGTAGGGCCTTTGCTGCCAGTCTTTTGACTTTGCCAATGTTTGTTTCGCCCTGATTTCAGGGATTTTGCAGAGTATATATATATTTTTTGGTCTCAAAGCATCCTTGAGACTTGTTTGGAGGTTCTAGCAGGGGAGCACAGCTACTCGTATACCCAGGAGACAGACCGGAGACCGGTTCTTCTATCCGGGAGGAGCCGTACTCTGCAACTGAGCGTACAGCTTCAGGAGGGACGCACAAGGAGCGGTGAGGGAGGAAGGGGACACCCGCCTAGCCAGCCAGATCAGCCGAATCAACCCTAGCGATCAATGGGGTGACAGATGTCGCAGCAAGATCACCCTCACATCCAAGGTCTCAAAGCATCCTTTGCAGTGAAGTGATGTACTTTGAGTGTAGATGTCCATTACGAAAGCGCAGAATGCTGCCACTCAGTGTAGTCAGCCAATGGCTGGAGTGGACTAACCCATTACTACCGCTATAGCATCCAAACGTTAAGAATGAAAACAAAAAAACAAAGAAAATAGTTGTGAACTTGGCCTGAATCCGACACCACACAGGAAAGTATGTTGTAGCTCATATACAGTATAATTTTAGCGCACAGCTACAAGATCTACACATACATTAAAAAAAAAAAAAAAAAATCGAAATTTGGACCCTCCTGCCCACCCCATGGATGGATTGGGACATGACTACGATGTAGAGAGGAAGCAGGTACATTTCTGCTGCTACCTAAAAGCAACAAGTTACAGGAGGCACCTTTTCCAGGTGGGAAGAAAAGTCCAGATCAGCTAAGGTTAGTCTGAACGGAGAAGAACTGGACTTAACTCTGGATACCACACATGGATTTTTGAGGTGTGGTGTTGTTTCCTGATCTTATTACAATTCTTTTATTGCTGGACTCGTTTGGTAACCCTGCCCATGTGTTATCAAAGGAATTTCATACAGTGCAAGTCAATTTGGTCATGTGAAAACGTTTGGAATATGCAACATTCATCCCACCGTATGGGATAAACGTTGAGAGCTGGCGCAATAGTCTTTAGATAAGTTTTGGAAGATTGGAGAGTGTTGGTGAGATCTGGGAGTGAGTATTTGGAAAGTAGTCTTTTTTTTTTCTTTAAAAACACGGATTGTTGGAAGGCATAGCTGTCTTTTACACGATGTCGTCACTTCAGTGCCTGATCTCTTCTATATCATTTCATCGTAGTATTGAGCAACGGTCTTGCACTTGTCAATTCGACGGGATATTTGTGTAGGATCGTGTTGATGCAGTGTTTAATAACTTTAAGGAGCACTTCCCTGTCTTAGAGAGACCTCTGCAAAAATGTACAACTAGTGCCTGGCTTTGACTGTGCTGATGAGCTTTCTGCAGAAGGAACAGAGGGTTTCAATTTAGTAAGGTAACCTTGGAATTCAGTTTTGAGCATTTTCTTTTCGTGTTTGCATTCTTGGGTGACCAGCGTAGAGAGCTTTGGCTTTATGATCCACCCCCCACACACACACTCTCTGGCCAACAACATCCTTTTCACCCACAGAGTTAGGTGGTTGGGGCCTGAATTGGTGGACCGAGGGATTGTATTGCTATCAATTTCAGGTCACCTCAGGTAGTGCAAAGACTGCTTTGTGGCCACACACTGGTAACCTGGTCGGTGAGACCAACACTGACCTAGTGCCGCTTGGGTATTTCTACAAACCACGCTATTCATCAGGGCCTGCTCGTAGCAGGCACAGGCTAGGAAGACACCCAGTACCAATGAAGGCCACAGCCTTTAATGATCCACTGAGTGGCTTAGGTGGGTTCAGAGCCCCCACCTTCAATCGTTTTGATGTTTTGGAGGGGGTTGACTGACTTAATATTAGAAGGGGTCCCCCCTAAATTAGACTATTCTGCTGCAACACGGGATGGGTACGGGAGGACCAACTAAGCACATGGGTACGATGGGCACTGGTGACACTTTGATCAGGGCCCGGAAGTTGCTCACGATTTCTCCAACTTGAGGGTGTAGAAATTGGTGCAACAATGGGGCAGCACCCACAACCTGGCCACATGTTACTATAGAGATCAATGTAACCTTGGGAGCAGAGCCAGGAGGGTCACCAGGGAACCACAAGCACATGGAGACATATATAGATCCTCAGATATCACATAGAGAGACTAACCAGCCCATTTATAGTGAACACATGACATTTGACCAGATACCTGACCTAACAAATTCAGAACACAATGGCAACATAAGGGTCACTACTATCCAGACTGGCACTGCTATCCAACTCACCTGATGGTCAGGAGGTACCTTTCAGTTTACCCAACCTTGATGAGTCAGTAAACAAACGGTTAGTTCCCTCATTTAAACTACTATCCTGGAACATAGCAAGCCTACCTTCCAAACTCGAGTGCCCAGACTGGGCGAATTCATTGACATGCATGCACTTTGCCTTTTTCAAGAAACATGGTCTACCAAGCTGGTGTACCGTGCGGGCTATGTTAATTTTAGTAAAGAGGCAATATCGCAAGGCAAGGGTTGACCATCAGGGGGCTTTACTATCTGGGTCAGTACAGTGCTAACCTGTAGGGTACAGGAAATATCGATACCTTCGCCAGACAAACTGTGTGTCTCCTTGGCCTCCCACACTCAACAGCCTATATTTATAATGTGTACCTAAGACCAGGTGGGAAAAATGTTGAGACCCCCATTATAGAGCTACTGAACTCCCAAATGGCAGCTGTTCCTGTGAAAGTGTTGAAATTTGTGGGTGGGGACCTTAATTGAAAATATGAACCCCTGGATGTTAATAAAGAGGCAAACTTACACAGGATGACAACAGTGTATGGTGCATTCCTAAACTGGCTATCCCCCTCGATTGAAAAATGTTCTCCCCAGGCAATTCAAATTAACGCTTTCAAACTGAATCAGAGCTTTCCGAGCTGGGTACGGCAGAACAACCTAGGATAAGGAAGGGAAACATACATTTAACCATCCCTCTTGCACCAGTCTCATTAATTATATATTGGTAGATGTAAGGGCCTGGTCTTTAATCATTGATATGATAGTTTTACCCAGGCAGGATAGCGATCACAACACCCTGGAACTGGATATTGATCTACCTGCCTGTTGCAAGAGAGTCAGTGACAATGAAGCCTTCGATCAAAGATTGTGTGCAGCCACCAACAAGCGTAGAGTAAAGTGGTCCACCGTAGTGTATTCCCAGGAATTGGTCGGGAAATTATATAAATTAGTAGTAGAAAGCATTGAGGGACTTCTTCCACTGGTCCAGGTTATAGACCAGGGGGAAACCTTGGGGAAAATTAGCACCATTAACAATAATATGTAGGGAGGACTAAAAAAGTACTTTTATGTGGAAACAAAAAGGGTCATAGGGAAGCAAAGCCCCCAGTGCTGGTACAATCAAGCCTGCAAGGAAGCAGGATCAGCCCTCCTATCTGCAATTAAACAAGACCGGGGTGAGATAAAAGTAAAAAGGGAGGCCTATAAGCAGATTATTAAAGTTACCAAAAGGGCTTGGGAAGTCCTACTGGATGCAGCCAGAAAGGGCGACCAGCATACATTTTGGAATTTAGTGTCAACAGGGAGCCGAGAGGATTATTGTCCATTCAAGACTAATGTTCCTGCAGCAGAATGGGTTGATCACTTTTCCAGCCTTTAATCCGTAAATTGAAGGGATATCGGTACCTCGCCTTCCTTGTGGGACTACGGTTCAGTGGTTGGAGGTAAAGGAAACATCAGAGAAGGAATCTCACCTATTACGATAATGTAAGTTAGATCAGCAAATAGTAAGATCATCCCAAATAAAGCCCTCGGGCTGGATAAGATCCCGGGTGACTTGTACCTAAGCACAAAAGATGTTTGGAGCCCATATTTCACTCTATTTTTTTAACGCCATCTTGTTAGGTGCACAGAGCCCCCAACCTGGGCGGGGGCCGAGATTATACCAATACGTAAGAAAGGCTCCCCCTCGCAGCCGTCCAACTATAGGCCGATCAGTCTAATTGACACCTCGCAGAAGCTGTTCAGTAGAATAATACTTGAAAGGTTACAAGAATGGATAACCGATAGAGAGATTTTAACTCCATTACAGAATGGCTTCCAGGAGTGTATTAGCACAGCGGACCAGGTCTTTCGACTCAAACTAATATTTTTTGGGGAGAAGGCCGGCTCTATGTCGTATTTGTTGATTTACGGACTGCATTTGACCCGGTACCTAGGTCTTCACTCTGGCAGGTTCTGAGAGAAATGAGAATACCCAAGGGGCTCTTAACCAATCTAAAGAAGCTCCATGAGAATAACTATGCCCAGATCCGATGTTGCCAACTGGGTGAGCGGACAGAGCTATTACCTGTAAACAGAGGGGTAAGACAGGGTTGTGTTCTTGCCCCCATCCTGTTTCCTCTCTATGTTAATGCCCTCATTAAACATCTGAACAATTGCGATGAAGATGACCCACATCTGGCAGGCATTAGGGTACCTGCCTTAATGTTTGCCGACGATACATTGCTACTGTCTAAATCATCAATGGGCCTTCAAAAAATAAACATAGCAAAAACCAAATACATGGTTCTAAATCCCTACCACCTTAACAAGGTCTAATCCTGAGCTCAAAGGGTCCCCCCTGGAACGTGTGCATAACTTTGATTACCTGGGACTGACCCTCACAGAGCAACTAGATTGGCAGCGCCATATTGAAAGGTGCAGGCTTCAATTAGATCAAATCACTGGGGGGACTGGTCAAAGAGCAACGAGGTACTCACTTTCGCCCAATCTCGCCAGTAATTCAAATATACAAACAGCAGGCCCTAGGAACAGCTTTTTATGGGGTGGAGCTCTGGGGTCACAAGGATATGACTAAAATGGTATCAGTAGAAAATCACATTTTACGACAGCTGACGGGTTTACCAACAAGCACCCCTCTGCTTCCTCTAAGGCTAGATATGGGGCTCAGACACATCTCAGACTAGGCTGGACTAAGACCAATCCTTTATTGGAGACATATCTGGGCTACCGCTGAGCTCCACTCCTATCGCGAAGGATTAAAAGAAGTCTTAGACATCCCTGGGCCTGAAAGCATACCATGGATCAAGCACATAAGAGAGACACTGGGTAAGGTGGGGGGGGGCAACCTGTGGGATGATCCGCAGGTAGCTGCCACTACTAACAAATTATTTTTAAAGATAAATTATGGACCGTACAAACTGATACAATTGCAGGTTCATTCTTTACTAGGCACCCTGACTGATTCTTCTCTTTTGATGAAGGATGAATTCAAGATAGAACTGTTTCTTGATGAGATTGAACCTCCAACAGCCAGGAGGTTACATCTCCAATTTCGTTATAGTACACTTCCGCTTGCCTCCTTTACTGCTAAATGGGATAAGACTCATGAGCCAGCCAGGTCTGCATGCCCCTCTTGTGGGTATAATAAGGAAGCAAAAGAGCATGTTTTGCTCTTCTGTCCAGTCTACCTGAATGGAAGGAGAAAATGGTTAGTTCCTGTCTGTCGGAACTTAGGAGTCAGAAAATTTGAAGAGGCCTTTCGTATTTAAAAATCAGATGCGAGGCAAAGCCTGGTTTTTGCTGTATCATGTTATTTGCTAACTGTGTGGCGGATTAGGCAAAAGTTGAGTCTGCAACCAATCCCCTGACAATCACAAGCCTCTGTGTCCTCCCTGACTGCACAGGGTTTTAAATACTAGAGGAGGCCAGAGGGCACTGAACATACGGTTATGACTTATATTGTATAAGAATTCTGGAACGTTTTAAGATTGGATTTATAATTCTACGTATCTTACTGAAGGTACATCTCCGCCCAACATTTTTACTGACTGCATATTTTTAACAGTGTTTTATTTGTAAATTCATTTTATTCGCTTGATGTGTTACAATTTCAAATCAAACAGCTTAGATTGTATCGTATTATGTTTTAATATTGCATTTACACTTTTATGATTCAATGAAACGAAATAAAGTTACTGGCTTGCTTGCTTGGGCTTTATGAAGCACAGTTGGCCTTCGGGACCTTATAAGTGTTAAGCCATGCAACAGTTGATGTTGTTGCACCAAGGATATTGTGCTGGATAACTAAACACTTATAAGGTCCCAAAGGCGAGACCTATTGGCTATGCCAATGCTTGTTTTGCATGTCGGAGTTAAACACCAATCCTCACGGGTCACATACAGAAAGGCAGAAGAGTGCATGCGTTGTGTAATGTTGAGATAACGTGTCCAACATGTGCTAAAAAACAGAGCTACAACAATGAATCTGCGAAGGTAAAGCTAAGAGAGAATCGCAAAAGAACACGTGGCTATATTATAATCACAACTGAAATGCAGAGAGAAAAATGTCAAAAGCAGTGGAAGGGAACAGAACTTTTAGCCACTTCACGTCAAGGTGAACACTAAAGGAACCCTCCCGTAAGCACAGATTTGCCCCAGTGCTTGCACCGAATGCTGTGGGTAGACGCCGGGGGTGCTTAGAGCGGGAATTAGTGTTGGAAGTAAAGGTTTACCCTTGACATGTGTCTATATGTACACATGGCACACACTGGCGAGGTCGCCTGTGATCCTACTCTGCCCCTGGTGTGAAAGTGCTAAGTGTGGCTGCCCCGGCTGGACAGTGCATTCCTTTATTTAGGGCCAGTAACGTCCAATTAGCCTCTAGGACAGCGCCAAGCTGCCCACTGCCCCCGCCCCGGCTTCTGTTCTGTCTCCCTGAGAGGAAGCGGGCTCCACCACTAATACTGAAGAAAAGGAAGCTCACCAAATCTTTGAAGTTATGAATTGGATATGCATTTCTGCCAGGACGACAGTAGCACAGCAGACACGTTCTGGAGCTTTTGGGGGACGCAGCCAAACTGAACACCACATATTCATTACCTATGTGAAACTTGCAGTCAAACTGAACACCAGATATTCATTACCTATGTGAAACTTGCAGCCAAACTGAACACCACATATGCATTACCTATGTGAAACTTGCAGCCAAACTGAACACCACATATTCATTACCTATGTGAAACTTGCAGTCAAACTGAACACCAGATATTCATTACCTATGTGAAACTTGCAGCCAAACTGAACACCACATATGCATTACCTATGTGAAACTTGCAGCCAAACTGAACACCACATATGCATTACCTATGTGAAACTTGCAGCCAAACTGAACACCACATATTCATTACCTATGTGAAACTTGCAGTCAAACTGAACACCAGATATTCATTACCTATGTGAAACTTGCAGCCAAACTGAACACCACATATTCATTACCTATGTGAAACTTGCAGTCAAACTGAACACCACATATGCATTACCTATGTGAAATTTTGCAATACGGAGAAAAGTAAGGGGTAGCTAGCCAATGAAAAAGACTGGTACTTCCCGAATCTCGGCCATGGACTTTGTTGAGCTGCAAAATGAGATAGTCTGATAGAAGCAAGTTTGAGATAGCTACCCAGTTACTCCGGATAAGCTCTAATCCACAAAGCAGCAAATGCCCAGCGATTTATCTGTAATGAAGTCATGTAATTCCAATAACACGCTGGTATTGTAAAGAAAGCAATGTAAATAATTTAACTTCAACATTCTGGTGTGAAATTTTCATGCTGGCAATAGGTAGCAGGAGCAATGGGCCAGTTAGAAGCCATAGTGTGAAATGCATAGTGTCAGTGCACCAGAGAAACGGGGTTGTAAGTGCAGGTAGCAACCTACAGCAAACATCGGCTATTGGCACAAAGTCCTTAACTGCCACCAATTGCTGAGCACCTAGAATGAACATATAAATACATGAAGGGAAGGAAGGGGCATGCCCCAGTCCACGCCACATGATGCGAGAACGCCAGAATATGCAGTGTGGAACAGAATTCCCTGCCTTCCTTTTTCCTCCCACTCAGAGCACTATAGCCAAATCTTCCTCCCACCATCATATTCCAATATAGTAAGCAATACACTTACTTCATAGTTGCCAACATTTGAAAAAACCTTCGCGGGACACTTTGCTGCACAGGGCTGCTGCAGATAGAAAGTCCTTGTTTGCGTACCTGTGTGTTATAAAGAGGGACCGGTTCTGCAACAATATTACCCGGGACAGTCTCCAACTTGCCGGGACTGTCCCTGCAAAAACGGGACAGTTGGCAACTATGTTACTTATGATGGAAGGTTTCTCAGGGATGATGTTCACAGGCATAGTTTCATGTCTATGCCTTTACTATGCTTTCCTTCACTGACCAGCACGCATTACCTTACGGGAATGGCCTGCTCTCACCAACACAGCAAAATAAATAAATAGGATCAAAGCAGGAAAACCAAGGTGTGAAAAGGAGTCTACATATCCTGAAGCATTAGATATCGCTTGTGGGGACATGATGCTTTGTCAGAAGGCTGCCCTGTTGTTCGTCAGCCCCACACACTAGAACACCCACAAAGAGTTTACATCCTTATGGGGGCTAGGGTCAGGAGCCTCCTCTCATGCAGAAATTGAAGCGAAGCTTCAGAAGTCCGAAATATTGTGCTAGGCAAGGACAGGTCGATGGGCATGTCTCCCCTGAGTGCAGTTCCACAACCATTCACCAAATGTGAACCGGATGGTTTCCATGGTCTTGCTCAGTGACATGGATTGTCAACGACGCCTTCCACCAGAAGCCACATTTAAAGGCTAGAAAGAGTTTCTGTGACCCTATTAGAGGCTTGGCTTATGTTTTTTCTTCTACCACACAAATGGTAAAGTGTTCCTGTAATTAACTGATCATTGTTCTATGTGCACCATTTCCAAAAGGATGGGGATATTCAAATGTGCCCCAATGTTAATGATGATTCTTTATCTATTGTGTGCGCTGATCAGTTCCGAGAGTTAACTTTGTCTAAAAAAAACTGTGACACTAGGAAAAGATCACTGAACTGATGAGACAAGGATTAAGACAAGAAAGAACAACTCCATGGAGTAAGAAATCTCATGCCAAAGTAAAAATCTATCGCAATTACAAATTTTAACAAAAAAAAAAAAGGACGTGCTAAAGAGTTGCAAAAATAAAGCCGAAAAAGAAATGGCATAAAGCTATTCTTGTGTGAATCGTGCTACACACACGGACCAGTAGGAGAACAGCGCCATCACCAAGCAGACAACTCTTAATTCAGACCAAAAAACCTGCGAAGACGCACGCTCTTGCTGTGAACAGGGGTGCAGAGTGAACAAATGCTGACTGGGACTAGGCTGTCAAAGGCACCCTCAAATACTGCAAGGGTACACATCAGCATGCGCCATCAAATAATACAAGGGTACATGTCAGCATGCGTCCTCAAATACTGCAAGGGTACACGCCAGCATGCGCTCTCAAATACTGCAAGGGTACACATCATCATGAGTCCTCAAATACTACAAGGGTATGCGTCAGCATGCGCCCTCAAATACTGCAAGGATACACGCCAGCATGGGCCCTCAAATACTGCAAGGGTGTGCGTCAGCATGCGCCCTCAAATACTGCAAGGATACACGTCAGCATGCGCCCTCAAATACTGCAAGGGTACACGTCAGCATGCGCCCTCAAATACTGCAAGGGTACACACGTCAGTATGCCGCACCCCACTCTATCTGTTCTTCTGAATAACACTTTGTGACAGGCACACACCTTCAGCCCTTAATTAAAACAGATTAGTAACTGACAACTTTGAGACCAGGGCCTCGTTTAAGAGTTGCTGTGAAATAATAGTGATACTGTCTAGCAGTTACAAGGACACCGTTGAACTTTTACACTAGCCTTCCGTCAATATTAAACCATGCAGTGTAACGGTAATGGCCGTCAGTGTTAATCTACAGCAGAGCAGTAAAAATGTGCATTATTCGATTACCAGACTATTTTTTTTTACCACCCTGACTATTGATTTTGACAAAGTTCGAATCGCTTAAGATCACAAAGCAAACCTCTGCCTGGGAAAGAAAGTACCTGCGCGAATACAATCAAAGACAAGCGCCCGCCTTTGTCTCGGCTGCGCACGTCGTCCTGCCTGCAGTAAGAAAAGAGAGCAGGGGCGAGCGAGCGCGGCAGCCTGCTGAGCTGACCACATGCTCGTGCATCGTGCCTGAAACGTGCGGGTAACCGCACGGAAAAGGCCATTGTGCACGAGCGTGTGGTCAGCTTTCAAATGCCCACCACATAAAGTCTTCGCCAGAAGCAGCGCTTGCGCGCTACTCTAGGCTCGACCTAAAAACAAGTACCTCTGAAAGCAGAGAGCAGTGGAAGGACCTTGGGCAAGGGAAGCAGTACTTGGACCATTCTCCATGGTAGGGACAAACACACGAAGAGGAAGTGAAGCCGGTACTCGCTGTCCACAGAAGCAAGAAAATGAGTGACAACTAAGCCAATCAATGATAATCAATGGGCAGACTCTAAGCCCCCTGTAGGTAAACAAAATGTCTCGCAAGTGACAGTGCATGCGCTGTCTCAGGCAAGACTTAAAGCATAGGGCATGAGAGGCAAGGAGGGGGCAAACTGCCAAAGTGATGAAGGTTCCCACCAAACCAAAGGGCATAAAACAACTGACTGCTTCCCCAAAACATTTATGGGCGCTAGGGTGAAGGCAGGAGAGTTGTTAAAGAGGGCGGAAAAGGGGAAACTGTCTTTACTACGTAGCCTTTTTTCACCATGCCGGTAAGTGGCACACAGGTACGTATTAATACATTTCCCATGCAGTGTTTTACTATGCAAATAAGTTTTTTGTTTAAAAAAAAAAAAAACTAAATAACATACTTTTTATTCAATTTAAGAAAAGTAATTTTAGGGTTTAGGGATGGATACAGGTAAAAGGAGGGAAGTATGATTTCAGGGTTTATGGCTAGGTAGAGGTGAAGGGAAATAAGGGTGATTTTAGGGCTTTGGGGAGGCTAGGTGTACAGGCAGAAAGGGTGAATTTAGGGTTTAGGGATGTGTACAGATTAAGGGAGATAAGGGTGATTTTAGGTTTCAGGGATGTGTAGAGGTAAAGGGAGGTAAGTGTGATTTTAGGGTTTATGGGTGTGTAGAGGTGGTATGGGTGAAACAAACCTTTTGAAAACACCACATTCGATGATGAATAAACCATCCTCTAATTTATAAAAGAAGCAACAAACAAAGAAATAAATGTGACACAGCTGCAAACGCCAATTCTTTAAAAAAAACGTGCTGTCTGGCAACAGCCTTAAGGGAAAGGAGTATGTTTATAGCTACATAGTCAGTAAAAGCGATAGGTGGCCAAAATGTGTGTTTATGGGCATTTCTTTTATAATTTAGAGGATGTTGTATTCATTATCAGACGTAAGGTTTTCAAAAGGTTTATGTTTCCACGCTTACAGCTCAGACATAACATTGTAGCGTGCAAGTTACTGTATATCTTAAAGAAATTCATTACTTGTTTGAAAGCTTTGCAAAAATACCTTAACGATATAAAGTAATTTGCACCTACAAAGTTCTCACCAACCCGTAATTAAGTTGTGCTGCAAGAAGAAAAAAAAACAAAAAATGATCACAATCCCAGCGCAAGCAACGCGGAAGAACACTAAAGAAGAAACCAATCAGTACCTGGGCAATGCTCCAGGTAAGAGACAAACACACAAAGACTAACTGAAGCAAACGCGCTCACACACATTGACCAATGAAAAGCAAGAAAACAAGACCGACAATGAAGCCAACCAATGATAGGTAATGGGCAAGCCCAAAACCCTTTTTAGTTTTTTTCTTAACAAAACATCTTTGCAAACGACAGCACATGCGCTGTCTCAATTGTTTCCTAAAAAGGTTTTAGCAATTTGGAATCCCTTTCCATGAGTAATATGTAACAGCCATAGCTGCAATGTTGCTCAATCAAGACTTAATCAGGATTCTTATGAAGCGTGACTACTCACCTGTGAGGGTCTCAAGATGCAGAGATTCTGAATCTGCGGTTCAGTCAAAGAGCCAGGTGTTGAGGTCCTTCCTGAATTGTGGCAGTGATGGTGATTGCCCGAGGTGCAGAGGCAGGGAGTTCCAGGTCTTCGCATCGAGGTAGGAGAAGGATCTTCCTCCAGCCGCGGTCTTGCAGGTCCGTGGGATGGTGGCCAGGGCCAGTTGAGCGGAGCGGAGAAGTCTGGTGGAAGTGTAGAAGGAGAGATGGTGGTTGAGGTATGCAGATTCAGCGTTGTAGAGGGCTTTGTATGCATGTGTGAGGAGCTTGAAGGTAATTCTTTTGTTGATGGGTAGCCAGTGAAGGTGTCTCAGGTGGCCAGTGATATGGCTGTGGCGTGGGATGTTCAGAATGAGTCCGGCAGAGGCATTCTGGATGTTCTGCAGTTTCCTTTGGAGTTTCCGGGTGGGGCCGGCTTAAAGTGCGGTGCCGTAGTCTAGTCTGCTGCTGACGAGTGCATGGGTGACCGTTTTCCTGGACTCGGTGGGGATCCACTTGAAGATCTTACGAAACAGGAGGAGCGTGTGGAAGCGGGAGGACGAAACAGCGTTGATTTGGCAGTTAATTGAGAGCAAGGAGTCCAGGATGATGCTGAGGTTTTGTGCGGGTGGGGGAGTTTCCAAGCACTGCGGGCTACCAGGAGTCGTCCCAGGCGGAGGGGGTGGAGCACAGGATGAGGACTTTGGTCTTGTCTGAGTTAAGCTTGAGGCATCTGTCCTTCATCTATGTGGCGACTGCCTTCATCCCGTAGTGGAAGTTGCTCTTTGCGACTGTGGGTTCGCCTGTGAGGGAGAGAATTAGCTGGGTGTTATCGGCGTAGGAGATGATGTTGAGTCCGTTCTACAGATCCCTCAATCAGATGGCCCACCAGAGCAGCAGTACAGCAGCTTTCCTGTACCTTCAGCTCTACCAATAAGGTCGGCCATGCAGTAAGTGGCTGTGAATGTTACTCATATGGTAAAAGGCAATTGGTAAAATGCATGAAGAAAATAGCAGAGTCAACTAAATCCAGCAAATTATGTCCTTCATGTAAGGAAGGAGGCAGTGCAAATACTATTGCTATTCTTTTAATATACTCTTATATGGAACATGTGGCATTCTCCACCAAAGCCAGTAATCTAATGGCTTCCTACAAGAGACGGAGGAAGAAGTAGTCACTGAACATAAGGGATGGCTTGTTCCAACAGCTAGATTATATTCACCCCCTAGGGAAGGATCATGCTGTAGTACTGCAACAGAGCAGCATGGCACAAAGTCACAATCATGTGCATAGCCTGGCGGTGTGATGAGTGGACCCATTTTTCAAAAGTTTACTCACAAAGTCGTTAGACTGCATATTCCACCAGCATATGAAGTCCTTCACTAACTTCTTGTAGATTTTTTTGTTTTGCCTGGAACATGGGAACACCACCAATCTTACTGTATTAAGGGTTTGGACTGTAAAGCATAAAAATAATTAGACGTGTTAGACTGCTTGCCAGCTATGAAATAACTCTGGCCTCTCTCTTACTACACTGAAAAGAGGAAGATGAGGTGTGAGGAGTCTACTGTCTGGTATAGCTATCCTTCGGCCTGGGTCACATTATATGACAAAGAGATGAGAGGTCCATGCTGGGTAGACATGCTGAATAGGCAACACATTACTGACAGCACAAGCATCTAAAATAGTTAAAGCTGACATGGCAGCGAAGACCTGGAGCTCACGCTGAAAGCCCTGGTCTTATGCCACTTTGTGAGTTTCTGAGATGCCTTGAGTCTGTGGCGCTTAGGGTTGTGTCACAGTAGCAAAGAAGCAAGTCCCTGCATAGTCCTCTCCCTCAACATCATCACTGTTCCTCAACATCATCACTGTTCTACAACTATGGTTAAATACAGGACATCCTGATGCAACGAATGTGAAAAAGAGCAAGCACTGACAAAGTCACTAGGTCTATCAATGTGTCAAAAAAGTTAAGGAACAAACGCTGTTTATCACATTAAAGTCATCCATATTGCTTTGCCGATGAAGGAAAATAGCAGCAAAAAGGTATTGCTTTCCATGTAGAATGTATATAGAAGATACAGAACTAAATGTGACAAATAGTGTGATGATCGAGTATACTTTTCAGATGTAAAGGTGTCCCGCGTGCTCTCTAATGGAAACACTTCCGGGAAGGTGGAAGGATGAAAAAAGAATGTGATGAAAATGTGTGATAAAAAAATAAATATTCTTCTTCTGGGTGAAGCCAAAGCCCACTCAAGGTGTATTTAAAGAACTGAGAAGAAAAGATGTTGGAGACAACTGCAAGTGTCAAACTAGATCTACAAATAGAGATTAATTCTTAAAGTTGTGCTCCAACACATGGAGAAATAAGGGTGAAAGAGAGCGGTGGTGACGCCTATGAAGATTCTGGTCTATCGAAAGGCAAGTGAATAGTTCTCGAATCCAGTGCCTTAAATGCGGATCGTGAATGCAAAACCCAAAGTACTCAAAGTACTGAAGCGGCTGAAGATCTGTGGAGGACAAGAAGAGTCTGCAGGCTCGTGTCTCAAATGTTGAACAGGAATCGATGAATACTTGCACTAAAGCAGAACATTGGAGGTCCAAGGATGGGAGACAAAGTCGATGTGGTGCTATATAATGAAATTTGCTGATGGAGCGCAGAAAGCACAGTAAAAAAAAAAAAAAAAAAAAGAGACTAGCTCAGAATGCACTGGGTAAGTAAGCCAAGTTTTGATGAGTCTTCCAATTCTTAGAAGATTAGGCTTCTACTTCAATTTCAGTGGAAGGGAATTCAAAAGCTTGACACCCCGCACACTAAATGAATGCCCTCCCCAACCGGAAGGTACAGAGAACAACTCTTAGAAGATGCACACGGATTAACAGACACAGTAAATCTTGCTATCCTACTAGGTAGAGTGGACCAGCTGCATAAAATAGGCGCTGCATCAAACAAAGATTTTAAACAAATCCATTTATGTACAGGAAACCAGTGCAGCTCTCCAATTTTTGCATCGATTCAATCATATGCCCCAAGATAAAAAAAAAGCTGGTTTTTGGATGTCGTTTGTCATGAGGTTACATTTTTCTAGTGTTTCGAATTGGTGAGGCCTAGTTGAATTGTTAATATATAAAACAGGAAATCTTATATCATGCAGCCTATTGGCCAATGGCCTCAGGTACAGGTTGAACCCGGAGGTGGGGGTGCGGGGAGGTGAGGTGGAGTGGAGGATGGGGGAGACAAGACCTCTGTGGTATACCCCACAACACAGATCTGGCAAAGGGCAGAATGAGCCCAGTTGCATTACCTGTGACCCGTCCAAAGGAAATGGCTGAGTCCAAGGCGATGGCAGAGAATCTGATGGCCGACTGTGATGAAAGGCAACGACAAACTGAACACTATCTGGAGTCCCAATACTGCCACCACCAGCAATGATTCTGAGCTCATCAAATAAGCAGTAACTAAGTCAGTGCCCCATTCTGGCCACAACCAGCACAAAGGGGACTCACTAATGCTTTATCGTCCACAAGACAAGTCAAACAGGCCAAATATTTCGCAGATCTATTGGGTTCAGGAATATGCTTTTTGGCAGAGTATCTAACTCAATGTTTGGGCATCCGTTAAACTTCTATGGCGGAAGTACTCAGTGTAGTGATGGTGGAAATGATGTGAGACCTGCTAGGGCTACAGGATGGAGACAACCAATAGGTGATGAATAATGCATTTAAGCGACCTCATAAACAAAAAAAGGATGAAACTGGTTCCATGAGGGCAGTAATGCCTATTGTGGTGTCGGCTGAGTGCCTTGAAAGAATACTGCAAACGGCAATGTGGTAAAAAATAAATAAAAAAAAAAAGGTGATGTCAGGGGTAGTTGCCTTCTGTTCTTTCAGTATTTGAGTACTGACCATGCAATAAAGACAGCTTACACTGTAACCACTAGAACTGAATGTGAGGGTGTTAAGGCTTCACTCGAATATTCAGTTAAGGTAAAAATGAGCTTTAATGTGAAGCAATCAATTCTTTTTCTCACAGGCTGAGGCAGCAAGGTACTACCTGAATTCCCTTACTGTGCCTACTGCATCAACCTGTTGGTTGTGTAGGGGCTGTATGTCTGGTGAATTTAGGATGGGGCAATGCTTCCTGTGGAAAGGAGGATGGCAGCAAACTGATTCAGAGTATCACTTAAGTGTCTTTTTAATTTTTCAGGGACTAACACTCTGCGGCCCCATTCTTCCTTCAGCTCCTAATGAGCCACTGAGTACATGCTGATGCTGCATGTTGAATTTATAACAATACAGGTGGCTGGAAGCTGGGAATAATTTGTAGTGAGGTGGGGTGCAAATTCCTGTTTAAGATTCTTCTGATTTAAATGTACCATATTTTGATTTGTGTCTAATTAATAGACCAAAAAGTAAAATGATTTACTTACAAAGTTCTGAGGTGTGAAAATAAGTGTCCGTCACATATATGGACTCACTTTAGGCCTCACCTGAGACAGCAGATGCGCTGTCGCTTGTGAGACATTTTGTTAGCTTATATTGAGCTTAGAGCCCACCCATTTCTTACCATTGGTTGGTTTCATTGTCACTCTCATTTGCTTGCTTCTGATTTGTTAGCCCATGCAGGCTTCACATCTTCTTCTTGAGTTTGATCATCCCCTGGAACACTGCCAAAGTATTTATGTCCTTTTTTGCCTTGCATTGTGGGAGCTACTTTTTAGGTCTCGGCCTGCACCAGCGCTTGCGCTGGTCTGGCCGAGAATTTTAGTAAGCGGGTTTTGGAAGTGCAAACCCACTGGCTTTCGGCTGGCGACCAGCTTGCGTTCACGATGGCGTGCACGCGCGCAGCTGAGCTGCCATCTGGGTTTCCCATCTCTTCCTCATTTCATCGTCATGGCTCATTAACTCTCTGGACTCTGATGTTTCAATCGCAGCAGCAGCTCACATTACCAACTGACGGCCCTGGACTACAGTCACATGAAAAACAACAGCGATTAGCATTGAAATGCAAGCTTTTTTTGTCTAGTTAGAAATATTGCTTCGGTGGGTTGATTTCACCTTATATCGCTATTTGTTTTATATTGGGAGTCACAGCCTAATTACCAGTATTTTTGTCTCACTCTGTTTTTTTTTTTTAATATTTATTCGCGCAAAGCACAAAGCTATATTTAAGGTTACTTTTTCCGCGTCACTTCTTCACTCTATTTAAACTCCACACCCCCACTCTTATTGTCTCTCTCCTTCTCTCTCTCTCTCTCCCGTCTCTAATTCTCTCTCTACTTAATTAACTCTCCCCTCTCTATCTTTTTTAGCCTTTCATTCTCTCACCCCTTTATCTGTTTCTCTTTCAAACTCCTTCATTCACTCTCTCTCTCTCCCCTTCTTTCTCTCTCTCTATCCCGCTCCACTCTTTATTCTATGTACACCCTTTCTCTCTCTTTCTCTCTCACCACCCTCTCTAATTGGGCATTATATCTTCACTATCTCTCACTCGGCAACACCACAGCATCACTCAGCGCAACCACAGCATCAATCAGAGCCATCACAGCATCAATCCGAGCCAGCACAGCATCACTCAGCACCAACACAGCATCTCTCAACGCCATCACTCAACGCCATCACAGCATCACTCAACGCCATCACAGCATCACTCAACGCCATCACAGCATCACTCAGCGCCATCACAGCATCACTCAGCGCCATCACAGCATCACTCAGCGCCACCACAGCATCACTCAGCGCCACCACAGCATCACTCAGCGCCACAACAGCATCACTCAGCGCCACCACAGCATCACTCAGCGCCACCACAGCATCGCCACGAGCCGCCACAGCATCGCTCGGCGCCGCCACAGCATCGCTCGGCGCCGCCACAGCATCGCTCGGCGCCGCCACAGCATCGCTCGGCGTCGCCACAGCATCGCTCGGCGCCGCGACAGCATCGCTCAGCGCCGCCACAGCATCACTCAGCGCCGCCACAGCATCACTCAGCGCCGCCACAGCATCACTCAGCGCCGCCACAGCATCACTCAGCGCCGCCACAGCATCACTCAGCGCCGCCACAGCATCACTCAGCGCCGCCACAGCATCACTCAGCGCCGCCACAGCATCACTCAGCGCCGCCACAGCATCACTCAGCGCCGCCACAGCATCCCTCAGCGCCGCCACAGCATCACTCAGCGTCGCCACAGCATCACTCAGCGTCGCCACAGCATCACTCAGCGTCGCCACAGCATCACTCAGCGCCGCCACAGCATCACTCAGCACCACCACAGCATCACTCAGCACCACCACAGCATCACTCAGCACCACCACAGCATCACTCAGCACCACCACAGCATCACTCAGCACCACCACAGCATCACTCAGCACCACCACAGCATCACTCAGCACCACCGCAGCATCACTCAGCACCACAGCAGTATCACTCAGCAAGACCTGAGTATCATTCAGCATCACCTCAGCATCGTCTCCGCAACAGTCACCACCACCACCACTACCACCTCAGCATCACTCAGCACCACCTCAGCCTGCTCTCGGAATCTGGCATCTGTTGATTCTCCCCTAGCGTCTGGCCGCTGCTAGTGTTATAATACAGGTACTAGTTCCCAACCTTCACCCTCCGATTGTTTATGCCCCCTCAAAAAAAAGCTTTAACAAACAACCATTGCAATAGGCAGAAACAAGTTGCCAGCATTGCAAGAACAAAAGAAAACTGAGGAAATTTTTTATTGTAAATACTTTTTTTAATATGGTCGTTCAGTTTTACATAATGCCTTCTTGGTCATATATAAAGTAACAAAAATGCTTCTGACACTTTTTTATTATAACTTTTCAGCATGCTGCACAGCAGCCACACTTCTCTACAGCACAGCTTGAAGACATTGGCAAAGTCAATAGCTCTGGCTAAACACTTATAAGGCCTCAAAGGCGAGACCTATTGGCTATGCCAATGCTGGTTTTCTTTTTGTTGAGGTACACTGTGTGAGTGCATGCGTTTGTCTGCTTGCTCCTAGCCCGCGCCACACACCCTCCCTCTCTCTGTATTGCCTCCCACCCACTTTCCATCCATGTTGCCTTCACCCTCCCTCTTTTCGTGCTGCCTACCACCCTGCAATAGAAAAAAAGCATTATAGCGCTTTAAAAAGAAAATGTTTTTAACTTTTTCTCCGTGCTGTCCATGGATGCCCTCCCTCTGTCTTGCCTTATTTCCCACCCTCCCTGCCCGCATTAAAAAAAGCACTATGATGTGGCCAGAGTTGGCTGCATCTTATTATTATTATTATTTTTAACTGTCTGTCATGCTGCTGTACACAGTGGCTAAAATAAAAGTTACAAATCCAATAACTCTCATAGGCGAGACCTACTGTCTTTGCAACTGCTTTTTATAATTCTATGCCACAAGTAAATGGCAGAATTCTAAAACTTGCTACATGTGAAGGTGGACTTTCTTACATTACTTCATTTAAATATTTTGTAGCAACGATATTCACGTTTTGGGTGCTGCAGAGCCATCTTTGACAGAATACAATAATGTAATAAAGTTACATGAAAAATACAAAATCATAGAAGAATTTTAAAAGGTCAGGCTATTGCAGCTAGCAGAATGCACAATGGGAACCAGGTTGTATTTAGTGCAGCAAGCAAAAGGCATATACTAATGATTTACAAAGATTCAAGGAAGTGAAAGCCGAAAAAGATCACAAGGCCCTTTTGTCTACAAACTGCAGAATCAAGGAATCTAATTTAAGCGCTCATCACGAGATGCTCAGAAATTAGAGGGGCAGCTGTGGGGACTGTAGTTAATTATTTCCACTGGTATCTCCCACACAAGTCACCCAACATCAGGAGGTTGCCTCACTGGAATGGAGATGGACATGATGGACCCGGACTTACGGGGTCCAATAACGCATACGGTTCTCGAATCATGGGACTTTCCGCACTTCTTTTCCTCCATTAACAGGAGAAAAATGTGAGTAGAAGCTCATTTGGATTTACCAGATGTGTTCCTGCACCTGGTAACATCTGTCATCGGGCACAGTGGTACCCCCCCCCCCAATGATATACTGCTCTGCCAGTCTCATGATTGGCCCCCTAGCCTAAGGTTCTACCTAGGCCGTGTGAACTCTTAATCAAGTGTTGAGTCATATGCTTCTGTCATTCTGATTCTTAGCTGCCCACCAGTAAAAATCAGGACTTTTGAGCACTTAGCAAGTTCCTTTTGCTTATTAGCCTAGTAGAAACTAGTGCCATAAAAAGCTTTCAAACTAGTCATACTTATGGCCTCCCAAACCAACCAGCAAGACAAGATTGCCAGTTTTGTGGCATTCCTTGAAAGAGCTTGCACACTACTTTTGTATGAGTAAACGACGAGACAGTCAAAAGCCTTGTATCCTGCAAACGGTGCCCTCTATTAATTAACGCTCAATAAATACTTAAAAATGTTCAGTTTCCAGCTTTATTAAGAAAATTATAAGAAACCGCCTGCGCCCCCAGACCAACCTTCTTAACACGGTTTTTAGGCCTTTTATTTTCAGATATGGGTAGCAAAGTATACTGCATGGAAGGAGAAGATGAACCGTTTAGCTCTGGGCAGTGAAGTGAGCTTTGCATCGTGGGAAGATTGAGACAGATGCTGATCTACAGGCCCACTCCGCGAGCGAAGGCTCACTCAGGTCACGTCTGCTGTATAATACTCAAAGGTTTTCAGAAGACGCAAATAAGAACATGCGGTAAAATGTCAACAATAACTCTGTACTGCATGGACTATGCAAAATCCCTGTGTCCCTCTAGCCTTCTGCATACTGCCTGTGCAATACACTCTCTCTCACCCAACAGTCCACTAAAGTTCAGTCTGCAAAATTTGATGAAGATGAATGAATAGCACAACTCAACGAGTAAAGGGCCTTCGCACGCTAAAAACCCACTTA
Source organism: Calotriton arnoldi (assembly GCA_963921515.1). Classification (NCBI taxonomy): domain Eukaryota; kingdom Metazoa; phylum Chordata; class Amphibia; order Caudata; family Salamandridae; genus Calotriton; species Calotriton arnoldi. The sequence goes on from CAWUFW010009554.1 coordinate 275,998, forward strand.
AAAAAAAGAAAATACTTGACGCATTTTTCAATGGCAACTTAAATCTAATTGGTAATAGTGTCATTTTGATATTCCTTTGATGCCACATTTCACCAGAACTCTACTTAGGAAAACTTAAAGTGGCTCTCCAAATCAAAAGCAATGAAAACACCAAAACAAGTGCTTTCATGGAGGATAATCCCCAAATAGGTTTTACCCCAGGCTCAGACTAGAGCAACTGCAATAAAAAAGAACTGGGAATGGAATAACAAAACCAGCAATTTAGGGCTTAGACTTGTTAGAAGACCGACATTATCCACTCACTCATCTTTCCTTGCTTGCGAAGCTCTGTCTAGACATACTCAAAAACTTGTCTTATCACTGTATCGTTTCTGGTTATTAGTGCAACGACCATACAATTAGCCAAGTATTGCACTCAAAAATATAAAATAAATTGCTTAACCACCAACAATTCTAAAGAAAGCATGTACCACAACTGAGAACCCAAAAATACACTCAGGAACCAAGAACAAGCATTTTTTCATTTTAGAATGGGCACCATCTACTGTGCTTCCTCATAGGAAAGCAAAAGTAACTCTACAGCAACCATTGGCAAAGCCAGCAGGTCTCGCCTTTATATTGAAAGTGCAGATCTGTTGGCTTTGCCAATGATTATCTGCAAAGTATTGCTAACAAAAAAAAAAAAATTAAAAAGTGTTTTAAAATACTGGAGGAAAAGCAAACATATCTTATGGTACGTCAAAACGGTACACAGAATTCAATGTTTTCAACCTTTATAAATGGCGTGGTTCATTTTTCAAATACGTTTGTTTCACTGTGGAAACTCAAAAGAATATGGAAGTGTCAAAATGTAAAGGGAAAAACTTGTCAAGGTCTTCTTTACTTCCCAAATGATTCAGCCATTTGCTCCTCTGTAGTAGCATGGATAGCAGACTGACTGGCCTCTAGTCTCATGCAACCGATCGATATATTCTGCCTCAGACGTGTGCAGGGAATGGCCTTTCCCCGCACGCCATAAAAGCATTTTTGTGCCAAAGCGTGTGCCTTCATGTAATATGTGGAATGCAGGAGATAAAAGAAAAGCAATTCTTATAGTCAGCCATACCCTGGCAAAAATATCCCAGTGGATGTGCCTTTACAGACAAGCTGGGGGAGCAAGACAACAAGAGGTGGGGGAGTAGCAGCACACGAGAGAGAGCGCTAGTAAACACATGTCCATTTGATCAAGTCCTTAATATCAATATTGCTTAATCTAACCATTGTACACTGATCCTACTTGGTTCTAAATTATGTGACAAGATTTGAAGTATTTTTGCTTTATTGAGGCTCACGATGTTGGAACTTTTGTTTACCTTAAGTAACAATATGCAATTCTGCTGACTCCGTGATAGTTAAATCTTATTAAAATTTGCTACTTAAGCATGTGATTTGATGTATTGACTTTGATTCTGTCAAAAAATGTTTGTTGCTCTCCATCCGATTTTCTCAACAGTTTTCCTAAGTATTTTCTAACTCTCTCCTTATTAGAAAAGTGAATACTTTACTTTAAGATATCAATCTTTTCTTGCCACATTTTCCCTCAGAAAGTATCCCTCAGGTTCCCATGGTAGCCCTGAAAGTTTTTACTGCCATTCTACCAGATTCTGTCTGCATAGGTCTGAAGCTAGACCTCATGTAGAGACAAAGAAAATGATGGTTGCTATGTATATATCCTTGGAGGAAAGGGAAGGGTGTCAGGAGTATTTGATATGTGTTAAAAACAACCAACACCAGTATGTCCTAACTAGATTTCCATGTGGTATGGTGCACCATTTGGTTGCATCTCCGAAGATGAATGTCTATACCCCTGACCAAAACCCTTGTCCCTGTGATGGAATGAGTAAGCAAAGCACACAGCACTTAATTTTATTCTGTAAGTTTTATAAGGAGCTGCGCTGTCAATATTTGAAACCCCTTTTTATTATGCAGAATACAAGAGACTATAAAGATGCACTGGCATTTCTGCTTGCACTAAACAATCAATTTGTGTGTTTTAGCGTTGCCCTTTTTATTTTAAAAGCGATTTATTTAAGGAACGTTTCTACTGCCTTTAGAAAGCGCACTTCTTAACAAAAATAAAAAATCTGTGTAGGTCACAGAGGTTAAAGCAGAAAGTAGAAGATGTAGAACATATATTCTATTTGTTGAATGATGTGCCTGTGGGCACTGTGGAGTGGTTAAGGCACACTGGCGAGTTGTAAACAGTGCGTTTAACATCCTTACCTTTAGCAGCAATAACGAAACAATAAGAAATCAGCAAAACGTTTAGCTTTAAACTCCTTGTATAGTTCATAAATTGGTTTCTTTTTAGCCTCAGGAGATAGAACAACATCACCAGAACACACTGAACACGCTGCCGGTCGTTTTCAGGAAGTTGTATTGTAAATCAACAGTCCTTGAAACCTCTAGTGGCCACATTAACCGATAAATTAACTATGGAGAAATAAAGCATCTCTTTATCCTTCAATAAACTGAGAATATCACATTGGCATTAAATAATGAGTTGAGTAAAGAATGCAGTGCATGCTTCATAGTGGAGTTGAAGTCTAAATACGAGTAAGAGTTTTGAAGTGGACTAACATTTGTCCACTGAATACCGTCTGGTTCGTTTACGAGTGCTATACTTTATTACTACCCAGCATCTTTTGAACTTCTTTTACATCTCGAATATTCACTACAGTTAATGAACCACCAAAAATGAGAACAGCTTTACAGTTAAAAGGTTGTGTGTGAGATAAAACAATTACAAATAAAGACATGCAGTTCCAACACACATAACACGTTTTCAGCGAAAAGGCGTAATGGACTATTGGAAATTCAAAAGTAAGAGGAAGTCACACCTACTCACAGATAAAATGTTCGTGGACTAGGCTCTGATAAATTTAATGTGTTGGTTACCAGATACAATCATACACCAATGGAAAAGACTGACATAAATAAAAGTATACAAAAAGAATAATTTTTGACTGTTGTGCCACTGAAAGTGCAGATAGGAAGTGACAATTTAGCACTCTTCGAACAACAAAATAAAGCCATGCGAGTACCTGGCCGGTTTGCTGTCCTACACCATAAAGCAAACACAAGGAGATGATGGACGGAGCGCTGAAACTTTTCAGACACTCACCCCCAGTCACAGGTCTGGGTTGAATCCATCATTGTTCTTTAGCTCACTTCGCCACCCCAGTTCAGACCCAGCCATATGCAAATCAGTCTTGACCCTGTTCCTTATATGAACAGTCCACTCCTAACTGCCAAGCCATGTCTTCCTTGGACCGGAAACAAGCATCCTGGGACCAGTTTCATGATAACACCCCTCATCAACCAGGCTAGCTGAATCCAGTGGCAAGTGAGCAAGGGACCCACGTCTGGGCATACCCTGCCAACTTAGGGCGAACAAAGCAAACACAAGGAGATGATGGAAGGAGCGCTGAAACTTTTCAGACACTCACCCCCCCAGTCGCAGATCTGGGTTGAATCCATCATTGCTCTTTAGCTCACTTCGCCACCTCAGTTCAGACCCCAGCTATATGCAAATCAGTCTTGACCCGGTTCCTCATGGGAACAGTCCAGACCGAACTGCCAAGCCATAGCCTGAAACTTCTCAATGGACTCAAATGCTAGGCTTCAGCTTGTAGATGGCAAGAGTGATGACCAACTGGATTGGAAAATCAGAAAAAAGAGGAATCTATTTTTGGCTCATGCACATAAGTAATGCACTGCAATCCAGCACCAACTGGACAACATAACTGCCACAGAAAAATCGGTGCTGACCAGAAACGTCTCACAAATCACAAACACCCAAGGTGGTGGGTGTTACAGAACAGAGTGCTGAAGTGTTTAAGAAGGTCATTGAAGTCCTCTGACTAAAAAACAATGCGTGTTTCGGACAAAAAAATAAACAAGTCTGATTTAGGCACGAAAAATATGTTCTACTAGCTTAATAAATTCTGCTTCCAAAATCAGATATTAAAACCATATTTTTTTTACTTTTTCAAAGGCTATAATAATTGAAAGTACAACAGTCACTCACACATAAACATCAGGAGACAGAAGCCATGCACTGCTTTATACCCACCGTCTGTTAATGGGTAAAATTGAGTAAAAGTAAAAAGCCCTATAAAGCAGAGTGCAAGTGGGGAAAACAGTAAATTAGGTCCCGAGATGCACTGGACTATTGTGCATCCGCAAAACAGACTGGATAAGCAAAACCAGAGTCCAAAAGAGCATAAGGCTAGTAACTCGCTCCTACGTTTTAGTCAATCACAGTACAGCCTCTCCTATATGCCCTGTGCAGTACCAAGATGCGCTGAGGGTGGAACTGGGGGAGAATAACTAAGAAAGTGACCCATACCCAGTTATTAGGAATGTTAGAAAAATACTGTATATATTTTTACTTTATGCAGATAACAATTTTTGAGATGCCAGAAAAGACAGGTATGTAGTTGGTCGCACTAAAAGCAAGAATTAACAAATTCTGTAATGTCTTCTCCTAGGAAGCGGGGACTAACTAAATGGTGGCACCTTTCCACATGGGTCTGGGTAGGATATCAAAAAGACATTGTGATTGTCTGACCAGTTTTGCGACACTGCTAGCCTTAGGATACATAGGATCTGTGAGGGAAAATCAAAGATACCAATTACCCAAGGGCTAACAGAGGGTGTCTAGTATGTTCTCACAGCACGCATACTTTAGAAAGGCAAGCTTACTTTTTACATAGTAGAACATCAACCAACACAAAAACACCAGTTTTAACAATCCTAACTAGAAGCATGTTTTCAGCTATCTACTAGAACTTTTGCAGTGCTCTCAGAATACGTTTGGATACACTGCACAATAAGTAAGGCATTGGAAAATGGGCACACAAAATTGGCATACACATATATATACCATCGTGCATGTTATGACTCGTCGGAAAGTAGCCAAAATAACTAAACAAGAGGCACGTGATTAAATAAAAAGGCACAATAGCTACAATCGCCATTACAGAAGATAACTGTGTTTTGCGACCAGTGTTAAAATAAAATACACACAGGTAATGAGCACAAAAGACTTAAGTAATTTACAAAAATGTTTACCATACACTCAGGCGTTCTGGAATTTTACCTGTATTCACTCAGTTCATACGAACAATGTTGCTAATTCATCCTGAATCAAAATCAAAAAGATCGTATGGTTTATTCACACAATTAATAGTAGCTACAGTCTTTAGACACAACGTCCGCAGTTAAACAGAACAAAGAAGGATCTATTAAAAGACATCATGGCTTTCTTGACACAGCATTCACCTGAGCTGCCATTTATTACGACGTTTGATAGTTACGACATGATTTTACCAGGTCGATACAAGGGAAACTAGGTGCATTATACCTGAGAATGACACGGAAGTCTTATAAACGAAAAACAAACGTACCAAGATAAGTTTGCAGAAAACTAATTACAGTTCTCAAAGAGGAAATGTAACCAATACCGAATGTGTTGGCAATTGCTGTCGAAAAGAGCTGCATTTACTGTTTTTCTTTCTGGAAAGTTAGGAACTGTCAATGTGCATAGTTTATTGGCTTCTACAAATCCATAGGCCATAATGCAGCCCACAGGTGGCTACGCCAACAGTGACTGGGTTTCTTAGGTCAGAATCAGCCTTGAAAGGAGCCATCAAAGTCAAAATATATGTAAGCAGAGAAGTATATGAACAGACTAAGCATGGACATGATGGGCAATGACTGGGCGCCTAAGTGAGCAGTGGTACAGCCACACCTGGTGACCTGGGTCAAAAAAATGCACATCAAAGGATATGGCTATAAAAAAAATGAGAACACAAGATAGCCATTCTGCTCCCAGGAGTAATACTTGTGGATCAAGGAAATACTCAAGATGTCCTTCAGGACAGGTTAACCTTTGTTTCTTCAAAATACTCATAGAAGCAACAAAAGGAAAATGCTACTTACCAGTATGCATCTGTTCTTGGCATGTAGAGCTGCAGATCCTCACACTGTGCATTAGATCGCCATCTGGTGTTGGGCTCGGATGCTTGCACTTTGTTGTTGTCTTCGAAGAAGTCTTTGTAGTCATGTGATAGGTGACTCCTCCTTTGGACAATAGTGCGCATGGGCATCGACTCCATCCTCAGATTGTTTTTCGCCATATTGGGGAGTGATGGAGTTAGTAGAAAAGGAAAGAGATGTCCATGTGTGTGTATCTAATTAAGGTAGGACTGGAACACATACAGGTCCCGGGGAGGTGGGTGGGCGTATGAGGATCTGCAGCTCTACATGCCAAGAACAGATGCATACTGGTAAGTAGCATTTTCCGTTCGAGGCATGTGAGCTGCAGAGCTCACACTGTGCATAGACTGTACAGCAGTATCTCCCGTAGCGGTGGTCACCTGTATGTGTTGCAGTAGTTTGAAAAAGGGTTTTAAGGACAGCTTGGCCCACTGAAGCTTGTTGCTTGGCTTGCACATCAACACAATAGTGTTTAGTGAAGGTGTGTATTGTAGACCATGTGGCTGCCTTACATATGTCTTCTAGGGGAATGTTCCCTAAGAATGCCATGGAAGCCCCTAGTTTGCGTGTTGAGTGCGCTCTAGGGGGAACTGATAATGTGCATTTGGCTTTTTGGTAGCAGATTTGGATACATTTAACAATCCACCTTGCAACCCCGGCTTTTGTGATGGGATTACCCTTGTGTGGTGGAGAGAAAGCTACAAACAATTGTTTGGTTTTGCAAAAAGACTTGGTTCTGTCAATGTAATACATAAGGGCTCTTTTGACATCTAGGGTGTGGAGAGCTCTTTCTGCCACGGAATCTGGGTTTTGGAAGAACACGGGTAGTTCTACCGATTGGTTAAGGTGGAAAGGCGAAATGACTTTGGGAAGGAATTTTGGGTTTGTCCTGAGAACTATTTTATTATGATGTATTTGTAAGAAAGGCTCCTGTATAGTTAAAGCCTGTATCTCACTGACTCTCCTGAGAGAAGTTATTGCAATGAGGAATGCAACTTTCCATGTAAGGAATTGAAGTTCACATTTATGTAGGGGTTCAAAAGGTGGTCCCATGAGCCTGGTAAATACTATATTAAGATTCCACACTGGGGAAGGTGGTAATCTAGGAGGTATGATGCGCTTAAGGCCTTCCATAAAGGCTTTAATGGCGGGGACTCTAAACAGTGATAAGTGTTGCCTGTTTTGTAAGTAAGCAGCAAGGGCTGCGAGGTGCAGACGTATGGATGAGTATGCAAGATTACATTTTTGCAAATGTAGCAAGTAGCAAATGATGTTTTGCGTGGAGGCCTGTAATGGTTGGATATGATTGTTAGTGCAGTAAATCGCGAATCTTTTCCATTTTGCTGCATAGCAGGCTCTGGTAGTTGGGCGTCTAGCCTCTTTAATAATGTTCATACAGTCTGGCGGTAGGTTAAGGTAACCGAATTCTAGGACTTCAGGAGCCAAATCGCAAGGTTCAGTTGAGATGGATCTGGGTGCCTTATCTCTCCATGGCTCTGCGTTAGCATTGATGGGGAGAGGTGTAGTCTTTGGTATGGGACTACCGATAGTTCTAGTAGTGTGGTGAACCACGGTTGGCGTGCCCATGTGGGAGCTACTAGTATCATTTTTAGAGACTGTTGTCGGAGCTTGCGTACTACAAGTGGGATTAGTGGTAGCGGTGGAAAAGCGTACACAAATCTGCCGGACCAGTTCATCCATATCGCATTGCCCTGGGACTGCGGGTGTGGAAACCTGGCGGCGAAGGTTGGGCATTTTGCGTTTTGGTGTGTGGCGAACAGATCTATGTCTGGCTGGCCCCACATCTGGAAAAAGGGTAGAAGAACTTGTGGATGTAGTTCCCACTCGTGAATCTGTTGTATCTGTCGACTTAACAGATCGGCAATCTGATTGTGAACCCCTGGTAGGTGTTCTGCCAGAAGGTATATGTTTTGTGGAATGGCCCACCGCCAAATGTTCTGTGCCAGTTGGGACAGTTGTGGAGAGTGTGTCCCCCCTGTTTTTGTATATAGTACATGGCTGTGATGTTGTCTGTTCGGATCAGGACAGCCTTGTTTTGTACGTGGAGTTGAAAGGATTTGAGAGCTAGGAATATAGCTAGTAACTCCAGGTGGTTGATGTGGAGCAGCTTTTGTTGAGTGGTCCACTTGCCCTGTGTTGTATGATCTAACAGGTGTGCTCCCCATCCTGTGAGTGATGCGTCCGTGGTTAGTACTATTTGTGGAACCGGCTCTAGGAACGGCCGCCCTTTGGACAAATTTTTGGTGTTCCACCACTGCAGAGAGCGATGTGTGCGGCTGTCCACCAACACCAGATCTGTAAGATGTCCGTGAGCCTGGTTCCATTGGCGCGCTAGGCACTCCTGTAGAGGACGCATTTGAAGTTTTGCATACGGGACGATGAAAATGCAAGATGCCATCATGCCGATTAGCTGCATAAACACTTTGGCTGGGAGAGAGTGTTGCATTTGAAACCTGGGGACAAGGGTTTGTATACTGGCTATCCTGGCTGGGCTGGGGTAGGCTAGAGCAGTGGAAGTGTTTATTGTGGCTCCCAGATATTGAAGTATATGGGAGGGTTGAAGGTGCGACTTGGTATAGTTTACTGTGAACCCCAAGTTGTGTAATGTTTGTATTGTTTGGTGAGTGTGTTGAACACACTGGTTGAATGATTTGGCTTTGATGAGCCAGTCGTCCAGGTATGGGAAGACATGTATTTGTTGTCTTCGTAGGTGCGCTGCTACTACTGCAAGGCATTTGGTAAACACTCTTGGAGCAGTGGTGACTCCGAATGGAAGTACTTTGAACTGGTAGTGCTGTCCATTGAGTACGAACCTTAGATACTTCCTGTGAGCAGGATGTATGGGAATGTGGAAGTAGGCGTCCTTGAGGTCTAATGTGACAAGGAAGTCTTGTTGTTGTAGTAAGGGAAGCACTTGGTGGAGAGTGATCATGTGAAAATGATCTGAATGTATATACTGATTGAGGGGTCTGAGGTCCAAAATAGGCCTTAGAGTGCCATCCTTCTTGGGGATTAGGAAATACAGGGAGTAGACCCCTGTGCCCTGTTGTAGTAGAGGAACTGGCTCTATGGCGTGCTTTTGAAGCAGGGAAAGTACCTCTTGCTGTAAGAGCGTAAGATGGTCTGCGGACATTGGACGCTGCTTGGGTGGTATGTTGGGGGGGGGGGGGTAGCTGTTAGTTCCAGGCAGTAGCCATGTTGGATAATTTGTCTCACCCACCTGTCTGTTGTAATGGAATTCCAGACAGGTAGGAACTGTGATAGCCGTCCCCCGACAGGGGTGGTGTGGTCGGGGGAGAAGTGGAAGGAAGTCACTGTTTAGGAGTGGTGGAGGTACGGGTGTTGTTATTACCTCGACCTCTGCCCTTAGTGTTGTTGCCTCTATAACCACCTCTAAAGTATCCTCTACTGGGAGATGTTTGGGTGGTGTTTCTATATGAAGAGGAATTGTCTGTGGTGGTGTTCCTAGAGCCCCTCTGTAGAAGGAGCGGCGAAAGGAGCCACGTTGTTGCGGGGACTGCAATGCTCCCATTGACTTGGCAGTGTCAGTATCCTTTTCATTTTTTCTAGTGCTGTGTCAACAGCAGGACCAAAGAGTTGGTTTTGGTTAAATGGCTGGTTTAAGATGGTAGTTTGGACTTCTGGCTTAAAACCTGAAATGCGGAGCCAGGCGTGCCGTCTGATGAGTATGCTAGTGTTGACGGACCTAGCGGCGGTGTCGGCTGCATCCAGGGCGCACTTAATGGAGGCATTTGAAATAAGTTTGCCCTCCTGAATGAGGTCATTGGCCTGTGTCTTGTACTGATCAGGTAGGTGTTGCAATAGGGTCTCTAGCTGATCATAGTGGGCCCTATCGTACCTAGCTAGTAGTTCCTGGGTGTTAGCTATGCGCCAGATGTTGGTGGCCTGCGCAGCTACACGTTTGCCAGATGAATCCAACAATTTTGACTCCTTATCAGGGGCGGAGCATCCCCTGAAGTTTGGGAATTAGCTCGTTTACGAGCATTAGAGACGACCAGGGAGTCAAGAGGGAGCTGACCTTTGATGTAGGCTGGGTCATCAGGGGCAGGTCTATACTTTTTATCTATCCTAGGGTTAAGGATTCTGGCCCTTACAGGGTCGTTAAATATTTCAGGGGCATGTTTAATGACACCTTTGATCATAGGTAAAGTTTGAACAGTTTTTTGAGACTGTTCAAAGGTGTCTAGAAGGAAATCTTCCTCTGGTTGGTTGGTGTTTATATGCACCCCGTGAAAGACAGCAGCCCTGTGGATGAGTTGTCCAAACCCAATGTGATCATCTGGTGGAGATGGTTTTGTGGGATAAGGTGGAGGGCTGGGGAGGTCTGTAGGATCTATGGGGTCGTTGTAGCCCCAGTCGTCCTGTGGTGGGTTATCTGGGTCCAGAAGTAGATTATCAGGGTCATCCCCATACCCCATGTCGTCCTGATATTCATGTGGGGGAGAAGTTACAGGCTGAGGCGGTGTAACAGGGATGTGGAGAGGAGGGGTGTTAGATAGAGGTATAGGAGAAGAAGGAGGCATAGGGGAAGTAGAAGAGTCCTTCTTGTTTGTAGGGACAGGCTTGTGGCGTGGCACAGAGGAGATATGTCCAGTTTTAGGGTTAATATGTATTTTGTGTTGATTAGGATCGATGGGATCCGGTCGAAACAGTTCCTCCTCCTGAATATTTGGCTTCGGCGCCGACTTTTCGGTTCCGAGCGCGGTGATGGTTTCTTTGGATGTTCTTTTGGCGTAGGGGAATCCTTCGGCTTAGATATCGGCTCGAACAGCTTTGGTTTAGGGGCTGTATCGTGGAGCCTGGGTTTCGGCGCCGAGTGATCCGCATGCTTGGAGGCGGATTTTGGGACCGAACCGGATTTCGGTGCCGGGTGTTCTTTCGGTTTCGGCGCCGAAGGTGCCGGTGGAACGGACACGTGTGGTTTGGTCGGTGCCGAGGAGCCGGAAGGCTTTAGTTTTTCTTCGGCGCCGAGCCGGAAGGCGGGCGTTCGAAGCACGTTTACAGTCGCGACTGGGGCCCGCAGGCGAAGTGTTGACCGGTGCCTTCGTTTTGGAGGTGGGGTTGGGGCAGGGGCAGTAGTACTCACTCGTTGCCCTGGAGTGATGGAACCGTCTGAGTCCTCTGCCTCCGAGACGATAGTGAGGTCTTCGGAATCTTCCTCCGGAACATCGGGACCCTCATCGAAGATATTGACGGGTTCCGGAGCGGACCGTTGCGCCATGATGTGCCTTCGGGCTCGACGATCGCGAATGGTCTTTTTGGAGCGGAAGGAAGCGCAGGCTGGACAGGTGGCCTCGTTATGGTCAGGTGAGAGGCACAGGTTACAGACCTGGTAGTGGTCACTGTGGGGGAACTTTGCTCCACACTGGGGGCATTTTCGGAAGGGGGTCCTTTCCATGGGCAGTAGGCCTTACGGCGTCGATGGGTCCAACGGCCCGCGTCGACGGCTGGAAAGGAGATCGAGGAAGGGATGTCGATGTCGGTATCAAGTCGTGAAGCGTGAAAAACGTTGAAAACGAAGTTTCGAACCGGAGTGTCGAAAATTGCATCCGAACCCGATGGCGGAAAAAAACAATCTGAGGATGGAGTCGATGCCCATGCGCACTATTGTCCAAAGGAGGAGTCACCTATCACATGACTACAAAGACTTCTTCGAAGACAACAACAAAGTGCAAGCATCCGAGCCCAATACCAGATGGCGATCTAATGCACAGTGTGAGCTCTGCAGCTCACATGCCTCAAACATAATTTTATTTGTTCAACCGCAGGTCATAATGTACTGCACAGAAGGTAGAGAAAAACGTCTTGCATTGGGTCTTAGATTTTAAATAAAAGAACACTTAAGAAAGATTTAAGTCAATCCTCCGCCGCTGGTGGCAATAAAACAACTTAAGCACTTGGTTTTTAATGTTCCTGTGGTAACAAGATCTCTTACCTTTACAGTGCAGTCTTACAGAGCTATTAAGATCCCATCCCGTGACTTGAGATAAGTACGAAATTATAGCTGTGGAGCCACAGCAAAAATACACAAGTAACACAGCTTACGAACATTTAAAAGAAAAGTTGTACTTTGAATACAAAGTGTTACTAATGAGAAGATGAAAGAAGAATATATGTGCACCCACATCTACACTGTAGGCTTGCCTTCCTTGTTTTTCCCACATCTATCTAAATTGTTAATACGCAGGTCCTCTGCAATCTCATAATATACAATGAGCAAATATCCGTCATATTATGTCGTATGTAATACTGCTAAATAAAAACAAAAATAAAATAACTAATGAAGTGGGTAAAATCAAGGACCCACTTCATCTTACCAGGAAACAACAATTCAACATGTTTTGCATCACAATCTCGCTCTACTCTCCAAGCTATAAACTTAAATGTATTTCTTCACAGTAGAGGTCCAGCTGAAGAACTGGTGTTAGTGTTCATGATGATAGTTATGTCCCATTCCTGTGACTGTTCTGTGCATGAGTGAATGTCTGTGGGTAGGAGTTTACATGTTTGGATTAGTGGCCTTTTCCTGTATCTGTCTGTTGAAAGCGTGACTATGTCCCTTCCTGCAGAGCTTTCTGTATGATAGACCAGAATGTCAAACAATCAGATAGAAATCGCGACGAACATGCACAGACATAAACAAACTGTCAAATACAAACAAAAAATCTGATTAGACTAAGGAAACGATAACAAAGGCAAAAACAAACAGATACCCAGGTAAAGCAGCTGAGAAAGAATAATATAAAACAAGAAGAAAAATTAGGTTACCTAAAGAAGAATATGAACGTACCCGTAACTTGTGTACTTTTTATTAACAAAAGTTCTCTCCTAATGCCAGCTTCTCTGGAAGATATTTTCAAAAAATGAGAAGAGACACCCTATTAAATATGTCTCTCCTCACCAAGCTCTGCATTCCTCACTTACAGCCTTATGTACTTGGCTTACAAATGTATAGACAAGCTGGGCCAGGAATGGAGGGAGAAAATAGAGTCTTAAAATGTTTACATGTTTAGGTACTTTTTCTTAGTCCAATGTATGCTCATTTCTATTTCAATGCAGAACTTGCTGGCACATGGTAAAGGTGTAGGCACAAAGCAAAGTTCAAGCAAGATAGTTTCGATGAGCCACCTGGTCAAATCAAGTGTGCACTTGGAAGTGAAATCCTTAAAGTTATATTTACAAAACGCATGTGGATTGGCTCTTGTGGACTCACTAATGTGGTAATCTTGTGGCTCTCCCTCGTTAGGCTTGCTTCGCAATGCCAAACATGGAGTCTTAGCTGTGCTGGAATAAACATGAACCTGTCTCTACCTGTAAGACAGGAACAGTATCATACAATCGAACATTTGACAGCAGATTAATACCTCATGTAAATGTAAAAATACATTAAGAAAATGTCATTTAACTAGACATGAAATTGTAAGTTAGCCATGTCAACAGTACTGATCAGTCCTATCAAATGGTCGACAGTGGACGCGGACGATTCATAGGAGACAGAAACCTCAACTTTAGCTGTTAGTAGACAGATCAGCTCTTTGAATCAAGCCTTGGGCCACAAGCCCTATAGGATGGCCGCATTGGTATTGAAGGCTAATTCCCGCTGATGGGCAGAAATCATTAAGCTGGTTCTCAGGGAAGTAATCAATTGTGGAACTAGGACTCCCTCGTAGAAGAAAGCATTGTTATTCTCCTTTATTACAGACAGAATTAATGATAAAGTGTCTTACTTGATAAAGGAGGAGTTGACTTGCAAAAATCCTTTTAGAAAGTTGTAAGAATGAACAGATCAGGATAATGTAATCTATGTAGATAATTTAGTCAGAGCTGAGGTGCACTCCTGATGCTGAAATCCACTGGATTTCTGTAGATTTTAGCTCCCAATTAAATGGGACATAATCCAGTCAAATGATTTTATTTACTACCTTGTTCTTTCTGATTCTTTCATGTTGATAGGTAAAGGGGTAGTGTGTGAGATACACTCCCCGTCTTCTTTGGAAGATGGCAGTGAGCAGAGGTCTAAGTAATGCCTTTGTTGTTCAAATACAGCCGCATATAAAATACACCAGAACATCTTTTCCTTTCCACCTACTTTCATGCCCAAAAGATGATGTACACCTTCAACTTTTCCTGAGACTGAGGATTACTAACAAATATCTGGAAGGGCCCAAGATAACTTCCAACTGTCAAATGAGAGTACGAGTCTGCAGTTTGTTCAAAGGGAAGTCTTCGAGGGCCCCAAACACTTTTCAATACAATAACTGGCCTGTGTATCTTTTTATTATCCCACTCAAACCAGAGCTAGACCCCCTTCTCTCTTGCATTCTATTTTTAGGTCTCGCCTAGAGTGCAGCGCGCCTGCGCTGCTCTAGGAGAGGGCTCTTGGAATCACTTCAGACTTCCAAGAGCCTTCTCTGTGTGGGTGTGCCTCCTCCCACACATCCCATTGGCCTTTGCGTGTGGCTTTCAATAATTGAAAGCACGCAAATGGCCAAAGACGGGTGCATGTCGCGCCTCTCCTCAAAACTTTCACTCCCATGGCCTAGGGGTCTCGGGAGCGTGCAGGGTGCCATCTGTTCTGGATCAGGTTTACTCCCAGAGCGTTTTGCTCTCGGGAGCCAGCAGCGGCGCGCAGGGATGCCATCTGTTGTGGCTCATGTTACAAATGCTTTCACTTGCGCGGCCGCGCTTGTTACTGTTGTACACACTCATTTAAAAGGAAGCCAACTGTTTACCTGGATGCATGTTTTCTTTAGTGAAGAAAAACTCACAAGTAAACAGGCCTTTTTGATAGGTTCCCGTGCTGTGTCACCGCGTTCCAGGCAACAGCTAAGCAAAGTGACATTTCTGAATGTTTAAAATAAACCAGGAGAAGCCCTCGCATGAAGCTTCGTGCTGCAGTCATTCCAAGCACTTCACGCTCAGTCTTAACCCTTCTGCCCAATTAATCCCCCCACCGCGCCCGGTCTGTTTTCGTGCATGAAATGGGAACATATAAGTGTTCACTATACCCGAGTACCTGTTTCCTAATGAGAAGTGCCGGTAGTTTTCCATTCGAAGTATAGAGCCTACTACTGAGACGTGCAGGAACACTCACTCAAAATAAAGTTGTGCAGGTACTTAGTACTAGTAAGTACCTGCCCACACAAAGCACTGCTCCCTTTACGTCTGTGTAAATAAAGGTGGATTGTAAGAGATTTTGTTCAACAAAAAACACGGAATCTTGATTTTACCTGCTTGTCCTTCTGTCAGGGGCTGGGTGGATCAGTGGTTTATAAGATCACGATCACTAAACTAACGACCTCTTTAACCCCATAAGTAAGTTCTCTGTGTGTTTGTGGCTTAAGGACGACCAGGGCCAGTCTACTGACGCCCGCATTGTTGCGAATAGCGTCGCTTCCAGTGTTGTCAAAACAGCAACTTTCGCACGACCACCAACATTTGCAGAGCTTGGAGACATTCGGGTTGAAGTGCAAAAAAAGCGCAAGAAACGTAACTAAAAATGCATACAATCTAACACAACAAGCAACCAACCGCGATTGTGCATTTTTGTAACAAGTTGTGGACTTCCGGTCGCGGCTATTTTTTTATAGACATAAACCTACGTGGAAAAACGCCGACAAAATAAGAAAAAGTAAGTCATAAGTAAGGTTGTTAATGTTTAAAACATGTAATTAAACTCAAATCTTCGTTTAAAACAACTGGGAACAGTGAGCGCGACACAGACCGCACAGCTTGCATTAGCAAAGACTGTATTGCGCCGAAGGGCACACCGAATGCAACGCCCATTACACCATCACTAGCAGCAATAGACTTCGTGTTTCCGTGAAATGGCATGTGTGCATACACTGGGCTAGGCAGATAGAAGCACACGGTGTCTGTGTCAGCCCCCACCCACCCTTTAATCTGATAACATCTTCAGTTTCTATATTTAAACAAGCATTGGCATAGCCAATAGGTCTCGCTTTTGGGACCTTCTAAGTATTTAGTTATGCAGCACAATATCTTTGGTGCAACAAAATCAACTGTTGCATGGCTAAACACTTATAAGGTCCCAAAGGAGAGACCTATTGGCTATGCCAATGCTTGGATGCAAGGCGGAGGGTGCAAGGCGGAGGGGAGAAGGGTGCAAGGCGGAGGGGAGAAGGGTGCAAGGCAGAGGGGAGAAGGGTGCAAGGCAGAGGGGAGAAGGGTGCAAGGCAGAGGGGAGAAGGGTGCAAGGCAGAGGGGAGAAGGGTGCAAGGCAGAGGGGAGAAGGGTGCAAGGCGGAGAAGGGTGCAAGGGGGAGGGGGAGAAGGGTGCAAGGGGAGGGGGAGAAGGGTGCAAGGGGGAGGGCGAGAAGGGTGCAAGGGGAGGGCGAGAAGGGTGCAAGGGGGAGGGCGAGAAGGGTGCAAGGGGAGGGCGAGAAGGGTGCAAGGGGAGGGCGAGAAGGGTGCAAGGGGAGGGCGAGAAGGGTGCAAGGGGGAGGGCGAGAAGGGTGCAAGGGGGAGGGCGAGAAGGGTGCAAGGCAGAGAAGGGTGCAAGGCAAAGGGGGATATGGGTTGAAGGGGGAGAAGGGTGCAAGGCGGAGGGGGAGAAGGGTGCAAGGCGGAGGGGGAGAAGGGTGCAAGGTGGAAGGGGAGAAGGGTGCAAGGTGGAAGGGGAGAAGGTGGAAGGGGAGAAGGGTGCAAGGCAGAGCATGAGGAACGTCTAGCAGCACCAGGCCTGTCATCAGTTTTTACGGACCCCTATACAAACAACTACTGCTTAGGCCTGATTTGTATTAAAAGAAAATCACTTTTTAACAAATAAGTATGGCGCATTCCTACCGAGCGGAATCTGTCCATGTTGCCTGTTCACCTTGCCAAGACCAGCATGAAGAAACTTCAGGAAGCACCGGCTGCTTAGGAGAATGAGAAATCGTTGCGCGTTCGCGCTCCTTCTCAGTCTGACAATACAAATCGCGAACGACTCCTGTGTGTGGCATACGTAATCTTTTCACCTTCAGGTCAAACCGTTGCCTCCGATTAATTCTTTGAGAGGCGGACAGTTTGAGGTGACAGGATTCCTACGGCTCCCACCTGTTTCGTTCAACAATCAAGGCGCCCGTGGCGCTGTTAGTGACACACACCAAGTCGCCCATAACCGACCTCGGTTTCACGTCAGTTCAGTAAATAAACCCACTCCTCCCCCCACCCAATCTCCGTTCAGTTTTTAAATTAATCTCCACCAAAGTTTCACACTCGCTTGTCATCACAGACTTGTGCCCGCCTTGAATTTCCCTTCATTCAGAAAAGGGGGGAAAAAAGCACGGCGAGACGAAGGGGGAGGAGGCTAGAGGGAGGGAGCGACCCAGGCTGACACAGAGAGAAAGCGAGCCCAGGGAGGACGTGAACCTCTGGCTGGAGGTAGAGTGAGTGACCCCCGGCAGGCTCCTCAGTTGCTAGAGCATTCTCTACTGGAAATTAAAGCTAGGCAGGCCGGCGAAAGGGGTGGAATGAAAGGTATGTGGGAGGTTTGGAAGTAAAGGTGAGCTTGCGAGGCCAATGGGGAGGGAGAGGAGAAAACCGGAAATAGGAAGTGGAGAAGGGAAGGGCAGGTATGGAAGACAAGCACTGGTCTGTGCCAAACTGACCACTCGTGTTAGCGGGTGGTTGGACACGACGCAAGGCACACCCTCTCAGTGAAGGGGGGGCTCCGGGGATACTCGTGCACGAGGCAAGGAATCAAAGTGCCCACCCTCAGTTCCCCAATAATTGTAAGAAGTGTAAACAATGAAAGCGCTTTAACCGGTCTGGGGACTGACAGTGCCAAATAATTGCCGAAATGTAGAATGAACAATTCTTAACCATCTGTATGTCACACAGCGGCACTGCAGCACGGGGTGCAGGAGGTGCTACACCAGCCCATACAAATTGAAAGATTTTAGACTGAGAAAGAACAATTAAGAGGCCATTTCGATGTGTTTCCTCGGGCGGCACGTGTTGTGTTTTCAGACAGACTGACACATTTCCCCTATGCCTTTAGTGGTGGCGAGTGAGGGCAAGAGCTGTGAGAGGGGATGTTTGGAGGAAGAGAGAGGGGCGGGAGCTGTGCCTGGGTCCCGAGACTGCTCAGCTTCATAAACACTGGTGAAAGCTTGCGCACGGGACCTCGACACTCGGAGCGCCGCACGCACGGGACCCCAGACACACACGGGACCCATTTTACTTTTGCACGGCCGAGGATGGGTTTATTATTCGCAGCTTTAGCGTATGTATTGTCTGCTTTGTATAATAAAGTGATGTGTTCAGATTCAGGAATTGTGCTCACAGGTCTATTCGCGCGCATGCAAAACAAACAAGCATTTGCAATGTAATCGGTCCGATTGCATTGCAAATGCTTACGTTTAAAACTGAGCGCGGCGCCGCTTCATGGACATCGCGCTCGGTTTCATGATATATTTCTTAACTTCAACACTGAGCGCGGTGTCCTTGAAGTGGGCGCTGCGCTCAGTTTCAAAGTTAGAAAAAAACAAAGTTAAAACAAGCATTGGCCGCGCGCTGTGGTGGGGGAGGGGAGCAGCCGGAGAGCAAGTGACGCGCGGCCGTGAAAGTGACACGGCCCGCGCGGCCGCTAGACGCGCTCTGTGGTGGGGGAGGAGCAATAAAAAGGAAAGCCAGATGGCCTGGAGCATGCGAGGAATGCGCGTTACTGTGCGCGTACCCGCATGCTCTAGGCCAGGCCAAAAAAAAGTGGTCGCATTTCCGAAAGCCCACTTACAAAATGTCTCGCCCAGACCCAGCGCAAGCGCTGGCTTCAGGGCAAGACCTAAAAATGACGCAATCTCCTGATAAACAGGCACCAGCAGTGCGAGTGCAGCGTTTGGACTAGAGATGTTATGGTCAGTGTCTGGCAACGGTGGAGTTACAGGGCAGAAGGGATGAATGCGGAAGACTGGGATTACTGTGGCAATGGGACTGACTCCCTAAGAACGTGCTACCGGTACCCGATCATTGGCACGGTCCTACTGCGTGTCCGTCATATCTCTTCCCAACCTCCCTAAACCCAACAGATACAAATTAGCATTTACAAATGAAAACACGCCTTAGGTCAAAAATTACGAAATCCACAAGGTGTACCCGTTTGTACCAGAGACAATATACCTTTCTTGACGTTTACGAAACAACTTAGTGCCAACTAGGAAGGGCACATACAGGGGTGTGTGTGAAAACATTGCTAATACCTCTCGCTAAACACTTATAACGTCCCAAAGGCGAGACCTATTGGCTATGCCAATGCTTGTTAGTTTTGGGGACTAAATGGACGCCTGGGGAAATGATGGAACAGGCCAGTGGCTGCTTTCGGATCTGCATATTTATTTATTTTAATCTGACTATAGCATCAATGATTTGGCCAAGCAGTGCATATACAGGTGGATGGATGAAGTGCAACAAAGTAGGCAATGCAAAGGCGATTGAACAGCACAGAGGAGGGCAACATAATATTATTGGCATGGATGGGCTGCAGTGATACGTGCTCTGACCAGTGGCTTCAGAACAGGAACAGGCGAGCCTCACTGGGAGTTAAAAGTGTCTCTGAACATGGCCGCTCTCAGTTGGTTCATGAATAGGAAGTTGGATCATGTTTTCAAGGTGGGGCTTTTGTTGACTCATCACACTCCTCAGGCCCAATTGTGCAGAATTATCACTGCTAAACGTTATATGACAAGAACACTGCTCTATGTCAACGTTTTATCTCCAGTTTAGCAACCATTGAAATGACAACCATTTCCTTCAGGTAATACCTGCTTGCATTATGCAAAAACTAAACTCTCACACTCCTTGTGTTCGCTCCTTCATACTATGGGTTTTCACAATATGGTTTATGCTTAGGATCCCAATGTATTTCTGTTTGCATGCCTATATACTTCATACTTTACCCTTAGTTTCCAACATTTGTTGGCCAACTATTTGTTTTGTGTCAAGTCACTTTGATGACCTGCAATTCCACACATTGGCATTTATGAACACTGTAGGTTCCCAATACTTAAAGATCGTCGGTTGCCTGTCACAAAACAGTTCCTTTTTTTTTTTTTCGAGTTTTATATAGCGCGAACTAGACCCGAGACATCGGGTATCAGAGCGCTTTACATGAGCACCAGTTTCATTACAGATGAACACATTCATTTCTTTTTTAGGTCTCGCCTACGCAGCGCGCATGCGCTGCTTGGGAAAAAAGACCTTTTGCAATTGATTCGGCTTTTCAGCCAAAAACGTGCACGCGTTCCATTGCCTTCAATGGCAACGCGTGCACGTTTGGCGATTCACTTGCGGGAGCGAGCAGCTGGCGCCATATGGTAGCAATTATCGCTCCTGGCGCCGCTCGCTCCCACAAGTGAATCGCGCAGGCTCCCTCCTCTCCCCCCTCCCCCTGCTGCCGTGCGAGGCGCGCTTGTTTGTTTTGATTACATGCACACCTGTCACTATATCACATTTGCTGCACTGTGTGATCACCTTTCCTGAGCACTCTATTATTGTCAATGAATAAATAAATATCTTACACAAAGTTATTTTAGGGAATGTTTTGTTTATGCCACTGTTGGCTATGGTTGTTCCATGTGTGATAATCTGCACGTTAGTGGATGAATAAGATTTCCACCATATTTACTACTGTTTTCCAGAATGAGTCCACAAAGAACCACAGTTTTCCATACCTTCCCTCTACTCCTGGCACATGCATCTCACTCACTCCTACCCTTATTCTTACACTCTACATTTCTTTAGTTTCACACGTCTACATTTTCAGCATTCTTCTGCAAAGTTGAGGGCATTTCCTTCTCTTCCCATTAGTAAGGAGAGTGTTTAGGTATGGGAGGTGCCCGGGTGTATCACATGGATTGTTTACTCTCAGTGTCCATTCCCATGATACACCCGTGCCAGACTTCAGCTAAGCACATCACCCTGCCACATCGAGATACTCCAATCCCAACCCACACCTGTACAAGGAATCAGATTGTCACCCACTCAACTTGTAAATGACACCCGTTCAACCTGCCATTAAACCCATTCATGTGCTAATTCGATGCGTCTCCAACTTGTAGTTGATAGACACCTTTTTGAGGGTCTGACCACCTAACTGCACGTCCTATAACGTGACCCTCAAAACATTTATCCAATCGAGTTATTTAATGTAAGAAGTACATTCAGATGTGTCAAGCGATCATCGTATGGAACATCCAACCATACACTATATTTGGTACAAATAAATACAGAGTGTATGTCATGGTCGCCTTAACTACTCCTTCAATCCACAGCACTAAAAGGGAAACTTATGTCAGAAGAGGCTATTGACGTCAATGGGCTCTAAAGATCTCGAAAGGTCAAGATCTAAGCGAGTGCAGCATCTTTTCCGGGTGGAGACAAACTGGTGACAAGAATATCCAAATCACGTACGACAAATGCCACCGGTCATGTCTTTTTAGCCAACACCACTTTGCATGCTGGGATTTTTAAACCCATAATTAAAATGTTTCCGAGTAAAACTACGACTCCCAGAATGCAACATGCAGTTGCCTTGAAAAAACAAACAACAACCGGAAAGTGTCATATCAGGCACTGAAACACTCTTAGCTATGCCGACCTTTGGTACAAGAATAACTATGCAGGCGTGACGCTGCCGTCGGAGCATGGGATCACCAGCTCGCCCGGGAGTCTCTTTTCGGATAAATAAACTGCATTGTTATTTACAAGCTGTGTGCTACAAACAAGGCTCTCCGGATTCTTGCCCTACCGGGTCCTCGCTGACCACACGGAAGGTGGAGGTAGCGCGGTTCTGCTCTACCGCAGCCGAGCACGACTCGCAGGGTTCGGCTAAGGTTCCGAAGCGCAGCGAGCGGTCGCATCTCATCACAGAACCGTCTCAACGGAACAGTTTTTCTAACCGGAACTGTGAAATCGGCGCACCACGTTTCCACCCGTGCTGTTTTCAACGTCTAAACCGAGCGCTCTTCGGAAGGACATTGTCAGCTCGGGTGGCCATCTTTAAAACACTAATCCAAACAGACGAATTCGTGCTCGCTTGAGACTGGGAGCAGTCTTCGTGACTGTAGCAACCTCAGAGTTCATAATGTTTAACTTAATCTGGGCTGATTTACAACTCCTAAATTCAGTACGAGCATTCTCATTTAATGAAAACAATAAGTCACCGCGTTTATTTCTAGTAAAAGCTTTCCTAATTGTGTAACTTTATACCCGCGCTAAACCTTCAATTTAGACGGCAAAATAATAACCAATCCAGAACTTGCCAGCGGTCAAAAACGCCCATTTTATTTTCATTCACTGCTTCCAGATCGTGTCACTTCGGGTCTGTTTTTTTCTCCGCTACACTGTTTAGGTCGAGCAAGGTCAGGCTGTAGTTCTGCAGAGAGGAGAAGAGGAGCTACAAGGTACTTTCTAGGAAACCTGGTTCACTTTAGTCACCTCTCTCCCACTCCTGCGCCACAGCTCAGTGGGGTAATGCATGAATCAGAGTATGCCTTGATCGCTGCAGATTTGAACACAGACGGAACCAACTCAGCATCTCATCTTTCCAATGTGGATAAAACGAGCACCACTGGAGAATAATATCACCTTTTATCAATGCCCTCCATTTAGAGTGCGCATTGTGAGGTTGTTGCACACCCCTGACACAGAACAGCTTGAGGTCTATAAAAATAATGAAGTGCGCCTACCAGAGCACAGCTAGACCCCTGAAAAGCCCTCACAAAGAGACAGACTTGTCTCTGCAGCCACTCTCCCGAGTGAGGTGGAGCCAGTGAGTGGCTGTGTCAGACCCATGCCCTACCTGAACTTCCGGAATAGTGAAGACTTCGGCGTCCGTTGCGCAGGCCACCAGGGTGCTCGTGGGCATCCCTCCTCCACTCTGCAGATGTCAAAGTGAGGGCAACCTCAGACGAAACCTGCCCAGTCACAGACACTCTAGGGGTGCGGAGGTCAGAGGGTGCGGTAACATCGGACACAGGCCGCTCACACCCAGTCCTAGCCGGCTGCACAGCCCCCTCCATCACGCGAAGGTCTGTGTGAGATAACTTTAGTTGGGTGCCTGGAGAGTGGTGCGGTAAATACAGACCTCAGCGTGGAGGTCGGTGTGAGATAACTTCAGATGCAGCCTGCATACACCCAGCCCTAAAACACACGTATAGGAAAGCGGGTGCTGTGCTTATAAAAAACAAAGGCACGCTTTCTGTACTTTTAATTATTAACAAGGACGCTGCGCTGAGAGTTAAAGTATGGAGGTGGGCAAGCCATGCCGTGCCGAATAAAAGAAAGGCGCGGCCACCAGACTTAAAGATACAAATCAGCATGCCACGCTGCAACATATATAAAAAAAGAGTTCTCCAAAACAACACATGAACAATAGAAGAGGAAGGAAACTGAACTTGGGCGGTGTTCCTGTACGAAAAAACGAAACATGCTGCATGAAGCGCTGCATGAACCATTTAGGAAGCAGCAAAGAAGAGCAACACTGAACAATGGGTGTCCCCTTTGGGACCTCATAAGTGTTTAGTTATCCAGTACAATATCATTGGTGCAACAACATCAAGTGTTGCATGGCTAAACACTTATAAGGTCCCAAAGGCGAGACCTATTGGCTATGCCAATGCTTGTTTTTGTTAGGCACAGGGAGATTAAGTGATTTGCCCAGAATCACAGGATGTTGAGCGTCGTTGCCGAGACTCGAACCCGGTTCCCCAGGTCCGAGGTCGAGCACTCTAGCCGTAAGGCTCTTCCTTACCTTACAAGTTAGTATTGGCTTCCTGGATGGAACACTAAGAGCTACATGATTATGCTGCAGAACAGGTAGGGTGGCAAAAATAAAACTGCAAAACAAGTTTCAGTTATCCCAGCTTGGCATAAAAAATGTCTCCAAGAGAGTGTATCTTGCAGAATTTTTAAAAATCTGGTAGTAGGGCCAGTGTCTTGAATGAGGGGCTGGAATAAGTGTATCTAGGGTCTCATTTCTGAAACACATTTGTTCTGGTATTAGCCGAGAGTCATTAGGGAAAGTGACAACATACAATAGAGAAGAACCAGGAGAAAGCCAGAAATAAGCTATAAATAGCTAGGTACAAGCAAGCACATTGCACTTGCATACATACAAACATGAGAAGCAGTGACTGTTCATCATTGGTATCCACAAGTACTCTGTCACTTGTCTGATTTTGACAGACACCAAAGTGTTTGAAAACTTACACAATCTGGTGTGTACTGCAACAGTAAAGCTGTGTGCCAGGCTAGTATCTGAATTCCTGCATGTAATCTTCCATCTTGAATTCGACTGGATCTCTCCGTCTGCAAATATCAGCTTTTTTTAAGAGGAATGCAAAAGACTGTGAATGTGTGCGCCTGGCTGTGTATGCAAGCACTGCCTGCGACTGCTTAGGTGCCCCCCAACTAATATTTCAGCATTATTTATGACTCACTCAAAATAGTATACTGATTAAATAGGTACAAGTGTCAGCACTGTCAAAGCTTGTTTGCTATGTCACTTTATTCTATTCATCTTCTGACCTTCAAAAATTTAGATTAGGGTCTATATGTTAGGTTCCTCTTGGATGTCTAACTAAAACCAACATGGCAGAAGTCACACTGGATTCAATTACGAAAGAATGTACTTCCATTTAATTCTCAGTTCCTGCTGAATAGGTAGAACATCTGAAAGAATGCAGAGATAAAGGGCATATGTGTGTGGACATCTCCACAGAGTGCCACCGCTTCATTGCTGAAGGTCATCTGTAACAGATCGCCCAGATTCTGGACTGGAGCCAAGAACTGTGGTCCCTACCTAAAAGACTGTGGATCCAGAGGACAGGAGTCATCGAGAAAATGTTGGGATTTCTGGGGTGTCAACAGACTGACCTGATGGCATTTCTAGGCTTTTTCATCCCTGAATTCATGGGACAAACATTCTCAACTCCACTACAGTTTCAGAGGTCAACAAATTACACTCAAGAAGAGCCCCAAAAATAGGCTCCCCACGACCCATCTTGGATGTGCCATCAGCAGTCTAGGTGGATAATTATGGTGGCAAAGCAGAACAATGGACACTTCCTTTATAAGAATCATATACATTTTCATAGAAAACAAACATAAATAGGCAGACTCTCCACCCATGACTCAGGTGATTAGACATTCACTATGTCCTCCTAGACAAGGCTACAATTCTGATCACCGTGGACTGTCCAAATATAGAATTCTATGCACCTCAAGACCCTCACGGGTGATGCAGTTCACGCTCAACAAATCCGATTGATTGATTGATATGAACATGAGGACTTTGAAAAAATCCTTGAACCTGCTGATATGGACTCATTCCAATCACCTGATAACACAAGACGTTTGAACAACTCAACATTCACTAGTTCTACTAAAAGTACGGAATCTGAAAGTGACTGGGCTGCAGAACTAAATCGCATTGAGACACTCACAGGTTGCTGGGTGAATCCAGAGCAGCAGACAAAGGGGATGTCTAACAGAGTCAGAGGAAGGGACAGGCCTGGAGCCCCACTTAACACACACTTGTTGTCCTGCACTCTGACTTCAAAGACCCTTTGATATCCAAATTATGATCCAAAGATAAATGGTGACTACCTTTGCTACTGTGTACATACTTGTGGAGTCACTACACACTATGGAGGACCACCTCATTTGGGATGAGCCATGAGATCTATGGGGGCTACGCAAGTTTGAACTATGGGTAACTTTGTCACACCTTACCACAACTTGTCTAAATGGTGTTGCTTGCTGATAAGGCCCTCTCCATCTCTAGGACTGTAAATCATATCCCTCTGGCTTAGACTACCTCTTACTTACCCCCCCTTTTCACATATCCACTATTGGTTTGAAATCTTCTCTCTTCCAGGTGTACAGGCTGATACAGAAGTTTGAGTGAATAGCCTGCCTGTTAAAAGTCTGAGATGAGGGAAATATTCTGGGTTATAAATTTTCTGTTTGTGCGTCATATCCATATTCCCAGAGTTTCGTTGATGATCAGTCTTTAGACCTTTCGATTTCCTGGCCCCTCATTTTTTTATCACCTACACACACCCAGCCTCCTGCTGTCCTTGTAACCACCTCTCTTCCAAGGAGTTAGGATCGTTCAGTTACCATTCAAGTGTATAATCTCACAAATAGTACCTTCGACCACAGTTATATCTACTAGGCCTCGATTACATTATGCCTAGCTCATCAGCTGAATAGCTCTAGGATCTTCCCCTTCTGAGCTTTTCGTATTTCGGAGATGATCACTACATCACATGACTCATCGCAGGGCGCTGCTGAGCATTGTCTCTACCCCAAAGATTTTAATATAGGAGGCATGAATGTTAAAAGATTAGCCCACTACATCAAAAGAAAAAAAAAAACGCTTGTGTCCATCCACAAAAGAGCCATACATTGGCCTATTTCTACAAATGCACATATCCTCAACAGAAACTGCAAAGATGAAGTGAGGAAGGTACTCTATACATGCAACATCCAAAGCATGAGACTGGTAATACAGGTTCCGCCTGCCAGAACGGGGTGGCCATTCGGTTTAAGAAAACTTTGTCTTGATATCAAAACTGAAAACGTTGACACTGAAGGCTGCTCTATATTTGAAAAAATATCTTTGCAAGGTAACACGATAATGATGGGTTTGCTATATGCCCTCAATTGCAGTAAATTAGGTTTTACTCTAGGCTTTCAAGAATCCTCAGAGAATTCAGTAGAACTAATAGTGTTTTAGAAGGTGACTGAAATTGAACAGTATTACAGAGATCAGCCAAGATGGCAACAAAAACAAAGGGGTTTACTGCATGACATCATAGGATGTTATATATTAATTTAGAACTGGAGGCTCTTCTATCCCCATGAAAGGGACCGCAATTTCGTGTCCCGCAGTCAGGGCACATGCACCCGCATTGACCTCTTTCTTACATTGGGCTCATTGTTGCAGAATATTCTGCCCATTGATAATCTGGCGTGTGGCATCTCACGTCACACCCAATCCTCTTCCTGTTGGAGTTTAAAGTCATAGTACCATCAGTGCTACGCTGCTGCATAAACACATTTATACACAAAGTACGAAAAGAAATGCTGGTATTACAGTTTCATTTTCCAGACCTTCTCTTGGACACTGAAGAGTCAGTTACCTCGGATCAGACGATGTGGGCAGCTATTGAGGTATATAGGGATTACACAATGTGGGGATCAGCACTGCTGAAGAGATAAGCACAAGAAGTCCAAAATAACTTGAATCTTTAATTAGGGACCTCACTGTACGTTCCGGTAGATAAACCTCCTTGCCTCATTTATGTAGGAACTTTTCACAGCCAAATTTGAACTTAACACTCTTAACAAGTTTAACAAGCATTGATATGTCTCAAAAGGAAAAACTACGAACAGGGAGGGGAGTGGCGGGAGGTTGGAAAGCAGGTATGCTTTTCGTAATCCAACTGTGACTCAACTGTGGAGAGGAGTTGGCCTAACGGCTATGGCGGTCGACCTCGAATCTGGGGAACTGGGTTTGAGTCTCGGCAATGACGCTGAACATTCTGTGATTCTGGGCAAATCACTTAATCTCCCCGTGCCTAACAAAAACAAGCATTTGCAATGCAATAGGTCTCGCATTTCCGAGATTTTGAGCTATTGCCATTGTAAAGACAATGCCTTTTATTTATGTTTAAAAAAACCTGCAATAATAAAAGATATTGTCATTTACAATACCAATAGGTCAAAGTTTTGAAAATGCGAGACCTATTGCATTGTAAATGCTTGTCTTGGTTATGGATTGGAAATTTTCATAAAATGCCCTGACAGTAGCCACCAGAGGAGCAACTAGACCCAAATTTCGGGGGTGGGGGCTGATAAAAATTTCGGGGGGGCTAATTCTCCCAGCCATAGGCAGAGTGGAGATGCAGGGGCTCTTAGAAGGGGTGAAAAAACAACAAAGCCTCGTTAACAAGTGAATGGTCTTTTAAAGACCTGTGAAGTACTCGGGTGTGGCTGGCAGCTCAAAAACTGTGTGTGTGTGTGCCCGGGAAGCTGTCTCAGCCTGGGCTGACACACACGACGGGGGGAGCCTGTTGAGCCCAATGGGCGTTGCGCGCCTGGTAGCCACTACGCTGAGGTCTTGAGGATAAGCGCTACATGTCGTCTCAAATACTATAACTGTGTGTCAGCAACCTGGTACTGCTTCTAGGCCCCAAAGAGAAGGCCTGGAAACCGAAATGAATGTGTGTCTGTAATGCAACGGGTGCTCATGTAAAGCGCTCTCGTACCTGAGGGTCGAGTTTGCCCTATATAAAACTGCAAGCAAAAAGCGCATTGTACTACTTGGGGCATAACACACCCCTCCACATCAGACACTGTTGTTTGACACTGCGCTGCAATTAGCAAATGCACTTATGTAGCGCTGCATCCTAAAGGCGTCAGGAGTAGGCACCATGCGCCAATCTTACCCATTTAACAAGACGACTCCTTCTTGGTAATGGATTGGAGATTTTCATAAAATGCCCTGAAAGTAGCCACTACGCTGAGGTCTTGGGGACAGGCGCTACATGGCGTCTCAAAAACTAAAGCTGTGTATCAGCAACCAGTTACTGCATCTGGGCCCCAAAGGGAGAGCCTGGAAACTGAAAAGAATGTGTCTGTAATGCAACGGTTGCTCATGTGCCTAACAAACAAAAAAAATGAATGTTTCCTCATGTAACGCAACTGGTGCTCGTGTAAAGCGCTCTGATACCCGATGTCTCGGGTCTAGTTCGCCCTATTTAAAACTCAAAAAACAAAAAATGTAAAGCACTCTTATACCTGTCGGTCGAGTTTGCGCTACATAAAACTGCAAAAAAAACAAAAAACAGTGTTGGGAGAGGGGTGTTACCCCGAGCAAATGTAAAAGTACAGGAAGAAAAAAACTAGGAGCAGCAAAGGGAGGACAGGGATTCAAGCATGACTCTCCGAGGGAAAGGGTCAAAGTACACCTACAGTGCTGTGGGCTGGAGGAGGGAAGGAGAAACCAGAGAGGAGGTCGGCTGGGAGGGGAGAAATACTGAGCGAGGCATGCCTAGGAGTGTAGGAGGAAAGAGGGAGCAATAGGAATGGAGAGACCAGCGTTCGAATGTAGCCTAACGGCGGGAGGCAAGTATCCTGTGATTGAGGGCACATCTCCCGTGCATGAAAAATGAAAGGGCATCTGTAATGAAACGGGTGCGCATGTAAAGCGCTCTCATACCTGTGGGTCGAGTATGCGCTATATAAAACTGCATCAAAAAAACACATTGGACCACTTGGAGCATAACACACCCCTCCACACCATACACTGCTGTTTGACACTGCGCTGCAATTAGCAAATGCACTTATGTAGCGCTGCATCCTAAAGGCGTCAGGAGGAGGCACCATGCCCAATCCTACCCATTTAACAAGACGACTCCTTCTTGGTAATGGATTGGAGATTTTTATAAAATGCTTTGAAAGTAGCCACTACGCTGAGGTCTTGGGGATAGGCGCTACATGGCATCTCAAATACTAAAGCTGTGTATCAGCAACCAGTTACTGCATCTGGGCCCCAAAGGGAGAGCCTGGAAACTGAAAAGAATGTGTCTGTAATGCAACGGGTGCTCATGTGCCTAACAAAACAAAAAAAAAAAAAAAAAGAATGTGCCCTCATGTAACGCAACTGGTGCTCGTTTAAAGCGCTCTGTTACCCGATGTCTCGGGTCTAGTTCGCGCTATTTAAAACTAAAAAAAAAAAAAAAAAAAAAAAAATGTAAAGTACTCTCATACCGGTCGGTCGAGTTTGCCCTACATAACACTGCAAAAAAAAAAAAAAACAGTGTTGGGAGAGGGTGTTACCCCGAGCAAATCTTAAAGTACACGAAGAAAAAAACCAGGAGCAGCAAAGGGAGGACGGGGAATGGAGAGTCCAGCGTTCGTATGTAGCCTAACGGCGGGAGGCAAGTATCCTGTGATTGAGGGCAAATCTCCCGTGCCTGAAAAATGAAAGGGTGTCTGTAATGAAACGGGTGCTCATGTAAAGCGCTCTCATACCTGTGGGTCGAGTATGCACTATATAAAACTGCATCAAAAAACACATTGGACCACTTGGAGCATAACACACCCCTCCACACCATACACTGTTGTTTGACACTGCGCTGCAATTAGCAAATGCACTTATGTAGCGCTGCATCCTAAAGGAGTCAGGAGGAGGCACCATGCGCCAATCCTACCCATTTAACAAGTAGACTTCGATTTTTCAGTAGCCCCGTTTAAACCGGTCATTGTACCATTTGTTAGATCACAGGGCAGGCATCAGAAACGGAATTCCAAACCCACAATCTCTGCAACCAACCTGGGCTAAGTTCAGCAGGTCCCTCCGGGGCTAGGACCCACTAGTAATACAATATTAAGCACAATTCATATGGTCCTTTCCAACATTAAACATGCTTTTCAAAAGCCCATTCCACAGCGCACACTGGCTCCCTTAACGTCACCTACCAAACAAGCATCGATCTCTTGTCTTTATGGGGCCATGTGTTTCTAATTAGAAACACATGGCCCCATAAAGATAAGAAAGTGCTTTGCGACAGCAGCAAAGCAGGCGACCCAGTCCGGATCGGAGGCGAAAGGGCGTCAACAAAAAACCCTCATTTCCAATGGCAGGCCACCGTTTCGGTGACACCAGCCAATGAAAATGAAGGGCGGGGCTTCAAGTCCCCTTCTCAAATCTACTCGCCTATAAAATCTCTCGCCCAGCGAGCAGCGCTTTGCGCTGCAACGCCAGGCGAGACCTAATGAATGTGTCCTCATGTAATGCAACTGGAGCTATGTAAAGCGCTCTGGTAGCCGATTCGGGTCAAGTTTGCGCTATTTAAAACTCTGTAAAAAAAAAAAAAAAACTGTCTGTCATCCCAGTGATGCATACTGTCCACAGCAATTCGCTCGCTCATTAACCAAGCATAAACACGGCATTTCCTAAATTCTTTAAATATTTATATGATTTTGACCACGCAGCCACACCTGAACTGGAGGGTAAATTCTTGGCAGGTGTAGCCTTACCTAAATTGGCAGCAGATCACATTACATTAGAAGGCAGCATCACGGAAGAAAAAATTGCATAAGACATCAATGGTATGAGTACAAGGAAGGCCCAGGAGATTGATTATCAACTGAATCCTATAAGATAAACAAGGCAAAAATCTCAATGTTGCTATGTAAAGCATTTAAGAAGGCTTAAAATACGGGTCAACGGAGATCAGACTTTAACCATGCAATAAACTCCATCATACCTAAACCGGGGAAAAACATCTTCGTAATGCAAGTTACAGACTCATATCCCTCTTGAGTACGGGCATGAAAACTTTAGCAAACGTCCTTGACAATAGACAACCTATGGATGATTGCTCTCATGCATCTGTCTCAGGTTGATTTTGTCCCCAGAAAATCCTCCGGGAAATATTAGAATCCTGATCCATCTCATTAGGTAGGTTGGGGGATCACCAGGATGAGAAAGCGGAATTGTCCTTGGATGACAAGAAGCCGTTTAACTACGTGGAAATGGTACCTCCTCTATCAGCTTATTATTCATGCTGGTATTAGATCCCATCCTGCCAAAGTACTAAATTCTGCTGATATGAAGTGCATTATGGCACATGTGGATTCCTAGAATATTATGTTCTATGCCAATGATATATTCTTGACAGTCTCAGACCCTGTGATCGCCATTCGTGGTGTTATCTTGCTAATTTAATATTTCTTAAGCTTGCTGGTTTACAAAATTAACTGGACAATGAGGGAAGCACTCCCAGTGTCCTGACCACTCTTTACGATTGGTTCAATAAAATGTTAAATATCTGGGCCTCCTTGTTAACCAAGGACTAAAAGGCATATTATTTGACAACAGTAGACCCGTGTAACAAAAAAACAACAGATTTTTCTTAATGATCAAACCTACAGCTATCACTATAAGGAAGGGTACCAACAGTAACAATGATCATAGCACAGAGGTGTAAATATACATTTGCTATGAGATTGTTTACCCACTGTTCTCTTCGCTGACAGGCATTCAGAACTCATCAGCAAAGGAAGCCATTACTTCAATTTTCAGACGAGGACTGGTTTTATGGTCCATGCATTATAGAATGAATCACAGAGGCTTGACTAAAATTCAGTTACTTCAATGCCACTGAGCACCATACCAATTACAACTGGCCAACTTGAGCAGCGACTCATACCGCTGTGTTATAAGCAAGCAGGCTGTGACATTCTGCACATCCTGCCTTACTCACTTCTGGGTCCAGATACGACAGGAGACTATCATGCAGCCACCATTTTACAGCCTCAGCCTAATCTTAATCATGCTGTAGGTAATGTCAAGAAATATAGGGGTGATCTCACAATTGAGAAGGTGGGTGCAACTGCACCAGCAGTTCTGCTACCCAATGCTGCACTTGTTCGTTGTGTGTGAGGGAGGTTTTCACTAGCGCTGCCTAGTGCATCACTTTTTTGAAATTTGCAGTAGTACAACCCAGTATTGTACATCTTGGAGGCAAGTTTGCACGCTGCAGCTGAACAACGCGACATGTTATACGTGTTCGCATGGGGCCTCCTACAGTGCTATAAGTGTTCTGTGTGTGAGAGAAGCTTAATGTGATTAATTACCTACTTGACCATGTAAAGTGGACACTCTCCTAGACGGGCTTGGCCCAAATCACTCGCCAGTAGACATTGGAAAATAATACTGATTAAAGAGCAGCATGCTAAAGTTAGAAGCATCGCAAAGAAAATTACGTCCACATTCATAGCACTGCAAATGCTGGGCATTACTACTACCCAACACAGTGGTACTCCTTTTATGATTTTTACAAGGATGTAAGGCCAAGCCCTACCTTTTGTGTTTTGAACATGTGACCTGCAGATTGTGCATGAATCTCCGCACCGGGTACTTTAGCTCAACACGCTGCCTCACTATATCACTTAAGTTATTGTCAGAAAACGCAGATATCCAACAACATGACCGTTAAAGGAGCAAAGTGATTATGTAGAACATACTTTTGCTTTGTAGGTATTGTAGAAAGAAGCGAGGCAATTTGCCAATTTATTCAGTCACACAAATATTTCCATTGTTTTTAGCGAGGTGACTTCTACATTTAATATGAATTTCACATCCCTTGTTTCTGTCAGGATATGTAATCATAGGGAGACATTCATACGTGGGGGAGACTGACCAATGATTCAACTTTCATTCCAATACACGTGTTGGTTAATGCAATAATAACAATTCAGACAGACATGTTTGTTAGCTCTCTACTCCCTCTCTGCTGAGGGTTATGTATTTGACATACACACATGCAGCACAGGGTGGGTTTTAAAACAGTGCGTGCATCAGATTGGTGTTGGGCGTTGACATGGTGGGGTAGTGACTGCAGAATACTGGGTCGTGGCAGGGTTGACCAAAGGCGTCTGGGGGGTGGGGGAGAATCTAAGAGGGGGAGGGCGAGCAATCTTGCATGGCAACATAGCTACGCTACGGCTCGCAATCAAAAGATAAATTCAAGCTGTATGTAATGAGGCATCAATAAGCGAATTGTACAAGAATTTAAGTAGATTGATAGGTATAAGTAATAAAACAGCAAGCAGTGGTCTCCAAAAGAGAATGTAAAGATGAGAAATAGTTTACTTTATTATTGAAGAAAGAATAAGCATTGGTGAAACTTGATCAGTCTGAGCTGTAGGTAAAGACAGAAGTGATAAAGGCAGACGATGTGGTACCGGAAACAAGACTTTTTTTCTCTTTATTTTTAAGAGCATTGTGGCTTAGTGTGTTTCAGTACCATACTGCCAATTTCAACTATGGAGGTTTTGCGTGAACATGGAGTTCCCCAGCACAAATAAGCAAGTCACTTGCACAAAGAAGGAGATTTATTAGTAGCCAGCCTCCGACAGCTGCGAGGAGAGATATTTTTAGATTGCTCCTCCTAACTTTGTACTAAAATGCACTGGAGGAAAGGGATGCGACTGAAGAAACGTGACACTAAAGAAAACTAGGGTAACAAAAGTGGTGAGAATTCTGCAGTACCAATGAAAACAAACAAATTGTGTGAAACTGATTTAAGAGGCAATAGTAAAGGGGTAGAGCGGATTCACATAGAATGGATCTTCCGATAGCATCTATGCATATCACGTAATGAGCAGGAGCAATAGAGAAGTTACTTATTAGCGTTCCTTTCTATTCAGGCAGAAGGAACAATTTGTATTTTTTAAGAATACATGCATCAGCATAAAGGTGTTTATATTTTATGTTTTTGTGGAGTCCTTAAAGTGGGGGTAGGCAGACAAACATTGGGGGATGTGGACAACAGACAAGTAGACCAGTGCGGGTTGGTTAGTACAATTCACAGGCAACCACAATCTATGCTTCACATAAACATTATTCTATACTGAGATCAGTGAATATATATTGATGATGGGCAGCACCAGGTTAGCACTACTTAACCATCGAAAGTCTGTGGATGCTTAAAGCACATGCTGTGACATGGAAGAAAAGGAAAAACATTCTTATCTTCCACACTTACCTCACACACAGTTCCATCCTCTAGTAAATGGGCCAGTATACCAATGTAGAGGATGCATGAGCAATTGGTAAAGCCCTCTTGCCTCAAAATCCTATACCAACAGCTCAATGAATATGTCTCAGCCACCCAACTAAACAACAAACTAGAATTCAATATCTGTTTCACATTATCAGACGCTGAATCTGATTAAGACTGGAATGGAAAACTAGGAACCTTATGGAAAGTTATGCTTGAATTACCAAAGAGCTACAAAGCCATACCAAAGGCAGACTGGGTGCTAAACAAATGCCAATAATATCACACTCCTCAACTTTTCTATATCCAAGGTATCTTCATGGGAAGGAACGAGAATGGGTATTGCAATTTGGGGCTCATTCTAGAAAGGTGAGACATCTTATTGCGCAGGGAAAACAGCACTGGTACTTACACACTGCCTAATTCAGAATGAGGAATATAGTCCACCAGCAGAAGCCACTCAGCAGGAATGCTGCAAATGGTAAAACTGAACTGCAGGTCCAACAGTTTTCCCATCACAGGAAAGAAGACCATCCAAAAAGGTGGCATTGACGGCAAAAATTGACATCATCTTTGAGCTGGTCTTAGGTAGTATCAGAACCATAACCAACAGCTCTAGTCTGATGCGAGGGCTAGATTTGGTCACTACACATTCAGTGAAACACAGAAGAGTGTTTTTTGGCCACATGATTTCGTTCAGTGCCCCTTCAATTCACATTTTTGTCCCGGTCAGCACTTCTTGTTTTCCAACAAGGTCAAAATGTACACCTAATACTAAAATCATTCCACTACTTTAGTACTTAAATTGAAAAAAATCAAGTGTTTCGCCAATGTTATTTTTTTATTGCTGCCAGAAATTAACATTGGTGTGTTTATGATCAGCTATAATATCCTATTGCCAGCAGGAATCGTAAGGACTACCAATGCCACCAACCCCAGGGTTGTGGAATTTTATAAAATATCAGCTTGTCAATGGGACGAGATGCTTCCTTCTTAAATCTACCTGTCCTGTAAAAAAATCTACTCGTCCCTTTGGTGCCATACAGTGAGGTGACAAATTATGTTAGCATTCTCATTGAATCAGAGCTCTGAAAATAGCCTCTTTGGTTATGCAAGGACTATTTCACGGTTTGTATTCTAGCAATGCCCTGATTTTTCCACCTTTCCGCCAATCTACATAATGGTGCTCTAAGTAGTGAGAGGTGGTAGTTCCAGGGTTAGAATATCCTTTTGAATCTATGCACACCTACAAACGTGCATGTTTTGTGGGTTTTACTAACTCTTCTCTAATATTTTCCCACACTGGGACATGTTGGAAATGTACTCCAGACAAGGGCAGAGGTAAAGCTTTTTTCAGAGGAGAGAAAAATGTGCTGTAGGGAAAGTGAAATTTTAAATGCTCATCAGATTCTTGCATAAGCAGACATACACCTGCATATTTGCTCACGCAAAAATGCAGTTCACAAAGGAGTACAGTTTCTAGGCCTACTTCTGTAAGTACTTGTGAATTCATGAAAGTTGTAAATCTGCACTAACGTGAGGACATATACTATGGGAACGTTTGTGACTTTTCTTAATAACGGGGCCCTAATTATGTTTGATGTTATCATGGCCTTTTGTTTTTATTAATTTTTCACATACATATATGGCTGTCTTGGGCGACTTTACCTTCCATCTTGAAGAAGAAAACTTCAACAAAGACTATAGCACTCACTGAATCCCTCTCCAGCATGGGACTGTTTCAATTGGTTTCGGCCCCCACATATGCTGCAGGTCACACCCTAAATGCGATATTTTTGAATGATTCTAGGGTGTCCTATCAATTAGTTGTTACCCTTAGTTGGTCCGACCACGTCGTAGTTGCTCTTTCTTTTACATCCTCCTCCACAGTTAGAAGCGGTCATAACTCCCCAAGAATATGACTTGGAAGAGCGCTGCGTAGGCGAGACCTAATAAATAGGCAAACCTACGAGGTAAAGATATTGAGGTAGTATTTCCAGCAAAAGACACTGGTGGTGAGATGTTACAGCAAGATTCTCCAACTAGTAGCTTGTGAGCTACCTTTAAGTAGCTCACTTGCGTGCATCCCAGAGAACTAAAATTAGAAGCTTTTGCTTGGCAGAATGTATTCCAAAATTAAAAAGCATGTTTTTGAGACCAAAATGTACGTATTTTCAGAACTCATACGTTGATGTTTTGGGAAAATGGTTGAATTTCCAAAATATATTTAAAGCTGATATTTGAGTGATAAAAATCAACTTGTGCTGGGGAGATTTATTACTAATGCCATTAACTTGGTGCTAGGGGCATTACAGCTATGGTTATGTGTTATCCTTTCAGAGGCATTCCGCATTGACATAGTATTTTTTATATTACAGCTGGCAACCATGCAAGGTCCACTAATGTAATCGCTGCTGGTAATCTTGCATAGGGTGGCCACTAACCTAATCTTGTCTTATGTGGTTATCATTACATCTCTAATAATATCAGTAAAGCGTGATGATTTTGATTGAACATAAGTAGCTCCTATTAGGAAAAATGTTGGAGATGCCTGCGTTAGAAGAAATGGACTAATGTGGTAAGAAGGGCCAAAACTGAAAACTACTGAGTTGTAGACATACAAAAAATATATGATACTTCATTAGTAAATGCTGTTGTGGGTGAGGGGTTTAAAACTGTGGTCCAAGTGAAGATAATTTTCAAGTGTAACAATGAGCCCTCTGTACAAATTAAACAGAATTATTTCAGGATGTTAATATATTTGAGTGTACATCACTAGAAGGGTTCAGGGTGGAGAGGCATGTGCACATTTTAGAATATTTTCTCCTCTGGGGGTTATGTTGAGTTAATAAATTCCAGTAATATTTGGATTTGTATCATTCATTGACTTTGCATTCATATTATCAATTCCCTAAAGCAATGTTATTGCATTATTTTTATAGAAAATTGGGTGATTTGGTAAATTCCACGTGTAGTGATGGCACTCAAAAACATTTTCTTAATGGCATAATGTATGGCTAATCATTTGTACGAGTGCTGCTTTCTGATTCAGCAAAGTCACACGTGACTAGTGAAGAATGGAATTTGGTCATGTTTCCTCCTGATGGGACAGTACACCATAAGAACAGACTATCCACCAATACCTTTTGAAACTGTCCCTAGATGAAAGAATGTCAATCATTTCTCAGGAGCACAAGGTCACAAAAATGCATTTTGACATCTAGGTATCCTGCCGTGACTCCGCCCCCCCAAATCACACTATTGGTAGTGTGATGATCACCAAAATTTGACTATTTCTAAACGGTATCTGGTGGCCACCCTGTTACTGTTACATTGCTGATTACTCCAGCAATGGCTCCCAAGACCGTATGCCTCATTTGCAAGACCCACTATGCTCAACCTCTGTTCTACATCACCAAATTGCTGTCAACAAATAGGTGACCAGACACCCAAGGCATGCCACCTCAAAATTGACTCTCCATTACTTCTGCTGAGATACCGACATAGGTGGCAGGTCATTACAATTCCAAGCATCCTACTCTAGAACGCACTGCCTTTAACCATTTGTACAAATACAAATAGTTAAGATTCTGTAAGTCTGTCAAGACATCTCTTCTGACAAGCTTTCAGGTAATCCTCAGTTGACTTTGTCCTCCATGCTTTATCTCCCTCTGTAACTTCCTTTAGCCCTTTAAGTGCAGAGGAAATGGCCTCCATCTTCTCCATACTATCACTGTAGTGCGGAAGATATGAAGGTCATATCTGCACACCAAGAACTGGAAATCCCCCCGCCCCTCAACCCTCAGGACCAAGAAAGGCTTTTTGCCCCCCCGGAGAGGCAGATTGAGGTGGTGGTGGTGGTGGGGGGGGGGGGGGTTAACCCCAATCTGCTCACCTCAAGGGGGCAGAAAGCCAACTAGACACCAGAGAAAGGGGATGGTGGTCAGTGGTCCTATTAGGCTGCACCCCTATCCCTGAGTCAAAGACCGGGGTTTAGAAACAAATCTGCCCACCCTATGGGCTCAGGCAGAACCCAAGCAGCCCTGGGATTTCTGAAAAGTAGTGACAACAGGAAACCTATGGTGGTGTGGATTCTGTGGGAACCTCTTAAGTTGTTCTACCTTAAATCCTCTGTAAATGTGAAAACTATGCCTAAAAGCACCCAGTTTCCTCTCACTTTTCATAGTGATGAATGCAGAGTTCAGGCTCGGGGTCAGCAGACACTGAGGTAATCTTACCAACCCTGGACATTTCTGAAAACTAGAGCCTGGGGGGAATTCAACATGTATTCAACTTGTGAGGTTCCAGCACGCTTTCATATGCAGAATGCCATGAAAATGTTAAAGTATGGATCAAAAATGCAATTTCCCTACATGAATGTGACATATTAACATGAAAGTCTTAACATCCTGCATTCCCACGATTCACTCAAGAAAAATGGTACCCCGCATGAGTGGGTGAGCCTAATTGATGTGATAGGAACTGAGCAAAACTGAAACAATGTGAAGCTACAGTGAGGCTGCATTGGCTTCACAGGATTCCTGTCTAGTACGATAGGCCAACTGACACACATTACTCCACATTGATTAGGGAAATAGCTCTCACAGAAACATGAGAAAATTCAACCCAAGTTTGATATTTGCAGGGCATTCTGGGTAAGATAATGTAATGGGATCCATGAAAGCCACACCACCATACTCTTTCTCTAATGTCTAGTTTTCAAAATGTCTGGAGTTAGTAGGTTTTCTTCTGCCGACTCAATTTTTGGAAAATAAAATGCATGCTTTCTTGCAAAGAACAAAAAAATTCATTTTTCAGCTATTTTCTCAAGTCCCTCTGCAGGATCCGCAAACCAAGGGTACCCTTACTATCCCCAACATGTGGGAAAATATTTCCGGATATCTTTTTGGGGGAAAAGTTACAAAGGCTTAGGTGCAAACTTCCTCAAATATCAAAAAAGGGCTCAGCATGGTGTGGGAAGTCATTGGAAGCCCTAGGCACCTAAGGCATTAAAAAGCTATGGCTTATTCTGTGCTGTATGAAAACAATAAATATCTCCAGTCACAGGAACAGTTTGAATTCCCTGGGCAGGCACATGAATCATACACTCTACCCTGACCGGTCCAACAAAAAATATCCCTCTTCTCAATGGCCACCCTGCAGGCAGTACACAGCACCAATGTTAGGCACAACAAAGATCACTTGGACAAGCACATCATTGGTGCACAAAGACCCTTAAGAGTAATGCATCCACTTGATAGGTACAAAGAACTCTTAGCTGACTGAAGATCTGGTAGGCACAACAAAAAGCTGCTTGGCAGGGCCAAAGTCTCTTCATGGGCAGCCAGCTTTGTTTCATACCTGCAGTTTATTTTACTGTACTGAGCTTTGCACACAGAGATGCACTGAGAAGACACAATATGGCTCTCCACAGATAGGCACAAGACGGAGATCCCACAATCATTACAGGCACGACACTTCGATAGCTCTGACATGCAGTCTGTGGAGCCTAAACTCCCCTCTTTGGTCATGACAGAGACCCTGGAAACCGAGTATGCTTAGAAGACACTCTGTATATAGAAGACAACACACAAGCATGCAACAAACATCAACGTTTTCAAACTGGCACAGAACCATTGACTGCATACCTGCTAAGTGACCTTGTGCATGATATCTTCAGCCAACCACGGCCATTTGCAATTTAAGGCTTTTACAGACTGATCTAGAGTTTGGCAGATAGGTTAATGACAGTCAGGGTGACAGAGTCTTTTACTCCGTCACCCTGACTAACATCACTTCCACCAAATTTAGAGATGTCAGTCAGCCGCACGGACATCTCTAGCCATTGGCAGGAACTGCTATCACTGCAGCTCCTGTCAATGTTGGAAAAGTTTGACAGATGGCTCCATCAAATATGACGGCTGATTGTTAAACTTTTTCAAAGTTTTACATTTGTCATAAACCAACTCCCAAAGCTAAAGAGAAAACTCCCATGTGTGGGGGTCTTTTTTATTTTTATTTTACTGTCTTTCACCGCCATGTTTTACCTGGAGGTGACGTTCAGCAGAAAAAGCTATCCGATCACTCACAGTACATTGTGCAGAGGGTCAGATGGCTCACCTCCAATGGCCCATACTTCGCCGTATCATCGGAGTATGTCTGCGACAGAGCCGGAGTAGGCTCCAATGATGGCATACTGTTTGTCCAACCAGCTCTAAATTGGGCAGACTGACAGTGGGTTTCAGCCCTGTTCAAGATATTCCAGAGAACCAGACAGGGCTGTCCACTGACCCCACTCTTTTTTGTCCTAGCTATAGAGCCCCTAGCCTGACTGATTAGATGTGGCACACAAATGTGGGGTTGGCTTTTGGAGGGACATGCAGAGGACAGGATTGCGTCATAAGCAGATGACATGTCATTATTTTTCACTAATCCCCATCTGTAAGGTCAGATCTTGATCCTATATTAAGAAGCTGCAGGGCTTAAGGTCAACTGGGCTAGGTCCCTCTGGTTCCACCGAAAGGCAACAACGCAATAATGAACTGGCAAAACTCCCTTCCGATTGGACGCCTCAGTTTCCAATATCTCGGAATTAATATAGTGTTGGAACCCGGTCTGACATGAACTCTTAATTTTGTCCCTGGCTAGCGAAATCCAAGAGGGATCTCCAAAAATGGGTAGAGTAGTTCAGTTTAAATTAATAATTTTACCTTGATTCGTCTATGTCTTGCATAATATCCCTCTGATAATACTGAATCAGTGGTTCCAAAGTCTGGTCAAAAGGTCTGCCATAAGAAAGGCGAGGATGGTCCTTCACGGATTAAATTTGACAAATGTTGACAGTCTGTGTATGATGACGGAAGGCCTAAGAATGTACTATTGGGCATCCCAAATCTTGGTTATTAATGACTGGTTGTGTGGAGGATGGAAGGGCTGGCCTATCAAGTGTAACTCTCTGTACTGGGGTTGGACAATATTATAGGCTTCCTATATGGAAGCTAAATAACTTGGTACCTTCCAGAGGTAACAAAGATAGTGTTTCTGACATGGTGCTCAGCCTTCGGCCTAACCAGGTGGGTATTGTTTTGCATATAAAGCCAGGGCTGGATGAAGATATGACACATGACAAAGGGTCATTTAGCATTTATTTTGGCATAGAATATCCTATAAACATCTGCTCCACGACAGAATGCATCTGCAGCCCAGATCTTGTACCTCTCCGCTGAAAGGCATTGAATCAATGTACAGCCGCTTAAAATGTATAAAGTGTACATAGAAAATTGACAGTTAATAATCGCAATTACATTAGCTGCCCAGTGCTCGCATCTCCACTCAGAAATGCACATTGTCCGAGCGGAGAGCTGGTTAATAGTTATAGAGTACACTGTATGTAGCACCGATTCTTAATGATCGCAGATTGCATCAGCTGACAAGTATTTACAACTCTCCCATGAAATGCATTTAGTCCCTATGTAAAGCCCTATAAAAGCGGGTATGGAAACAGAATACACGTTATACAGTGTTGCCTCTTAACAGTAGATTGCATCAGCCGCCTCGCACTTTGGTAATGTCCGACGACAGGCACAATTGCACCAGCTGTCCAGCCCACACGTTTCTATGTTTTTTTACAAGTCACGTAGAGGTTAGCTCACTCTGACTGCAGTGCCCACTGCCTACCCCATTCACTCGTAAAAGCAGAATTAAACCTGCCCCGTTGACTATCTTTGCCCCTCTCCCTCCCGGACCCCTGCATGGCTCACCCTGCGCTGTCTCCCTTGGTCATGCTTGAAGTCGGGTTTCCCGGAGATAAGCACGGAAGGAGGAAGAAGGACGCGTTCTGCCGGCTTGCAACGTGCAGGAAAGGGGACGGGTTGAGTGCCGTACAGTGGAGAGCGGCGCTCAAATCCCACCCCCGGAACTGCAGTTGCGCAGTACAAGGTTCCTAGGCTGCAACGTTCCTACCAGACTGCAACGGGCGGAGCTGGGCGACAGGTGTGGAGTGTGGGCAGGCCAAATATTTTTATTCCTACTATAGTCTTGGCTATGTCAGTAGCGCTTTATTATTGACTTATCCATTTGGAAACCCTGCAGCGAAGGCACAATTTGCTTATTTTTATTCCTATGGTCTTGGCTATGTCAGCAGCGCTTTATTATTGACTTATCCATTTGGAAACCCTGCAGCGAAGGCACAATTTGCGGCTTGAGTTTACCATATGTTCATTCAGTGCAACATTTCGGTGGAAAGGCGAAGTTAAGCCAGGATTCCTCTATACATAGCTGGCAAGTTTTCATTTACTTCTGTGTAACATTTCCAGATTTTCATTGTGCTTATCTGTGACATTTCAACGCTTTATGCGTGACACTTTAAATCATACTTTATCACTAGCAGAAAAGAGCAGGGGCTCCAGAAATTACTTCTTTTTAGGTCTCGCCTAGACAGCACATGCACGGTTTCTGTGAGACCTTTTGCATACAGTCCACCCATTGCTTACCATTGGTTGCCTGATTTGCCACTCTCATTTGTATGTTTCTATATGGTGAGCACTTGTTGCAAATTGTCCTTGCGAGTGCACAACTCTCCCGCGTACTGAGTTTGGTCTCTTTTTGTAATTGCCCATTTACTTTTCACTTTAAATTTTCTTCATCTAGTTTTTACATTACTTTTGTTGTTTTCGCTAATGGCGACCCTTGACCTTGCCAGGTAGGTCGCTCCCCCGCCACACAGCTCCGCCTGTGGTGTCCTGCCCGCTGCTGGTAAGCTCGCCCTCTGCTTGTGGCCTCGGTGCCCGTTTTCCTTCTGTTCCCCTCGCTGCCCCCATTTTTCCTGTGTCCATTTTTCCTTCTGTTTCCCCTCGCTGCCCCCATTTTCCCTGTGTCCATTTTTTCTTCTGTTCCCCTCGCTGCCACCATTGAACTGTGTCCATTTTCCTTCTGTTTCCCCTCGCTGCCCCCATTGAACTGTGTCCTTTTTTCCTTCTGTTTCCCCTCGCTGCCCCCATTGAACTGTGTCCATTTTCCCTCTGTTTCCCCTCGCTGCCCCCATTGAACTGTGTCCACTTTCCTTCTGTTTCCCCTCGCTGCCCCCATTGAACTGTGTCCTTTTTTCCTTCTGTTTCCCCTCGCTGCCCCCATTGAACTGTGTCCATTTTTCCTTCTGTTTCCCCTCGCTGCCCCCATTGAACTGTGTCCATTTTTCCTTCTGTTTCCCCTCGCTGCCCCCATTTTTCCTGTGTCCTTTTTTCCTTCTGTTTCCCCTCGCTGCCCCCATTGAACTGTGTCCATTTTCCTTCTGTTTCCCCTCGCTGCCCCCATTGAACTGTGTCCTTTTTTCCTTCTGTTTCCCCTCGCTGCCCCCATTGAACTGTGCCCATTTTGCCTTCTGTACCCCTCGTTGCCTCTCTCCACTCCCGCCGCTGCGTCCCCTGCGGCCCCGCCCCCCTGACTGCCCATTCGCTGCCCCCGCCTCCCAGCTGCTCCTCCCTCCCACCTCCCCATATATGGCGGCCGCTGCGCGGTGAGGAGAGCGACCCTTGACCTTGCCAGGTAGGTCGCTCCCCCGCCACACAGCTCCGCCTGTGGTGTCCTGCCCGCTGCTGCTGCTGGTAAGCTCGCCCTCTGCTTGTGGCCTCGGTGCCCGTTTTCCTTCTGTTCCCCTCGCTGCCCCCATTTTTCCTGTGTCCATTTTTCCTTCTGTTTCCCTCGCTGCCCCCATTTTCCCTGTGTCCATTTTTTCTTCTGTTCCCCTCGCTGCCCCCATTTTCCCTGTGTCAATTTTCCTTCTGTTTCCCCTCGCTGCCCCCATTGAACTGTGTCCTTTTTCCCTCTGTTTCCCCTCGCTGCCCCCATTGAACTGTGTCCATTTTCCTTCTGTTTCCCCTCGCTGCCCCCATTGAACTGTGTCCTTTTTTCCTTCTGTTTCCCCTCGCTGCCCCCATTTTCCCTGTGTCCTTTTTTCCTTCTGTTTCCCCTCGCTGCCCCCATTGAACTGTGTCCATTTTCCTTCTGTTTCCCCTCGCTGCCCCCATTGAACTGTGTCCTTTTTTCCTTCTGTTTCCCCTCGCTGCCCCCATTGAACTGTGTCCTTTTTTCCTTCTGTTTCCCCTCGCTGCCCCCATTGAACTGTGTCCATTTTCCCTCTGTTTCCCCTCGCTGCCCCCATTGAACTGTGTCCTTTTTTCCTTCTGTTTCCCCTCGCTGCCCCCATTGAACTGTGCCCATTTTGCCTTCTGTACCCCTCGTTGCCTCTCTCCACTCCCGCCTCTGCGTCCCCTGCGGCCCCGCCCCCCGACTGCCCATTTGCTGCCCCT
Source organism: Calotriton arnoldi (assembly GCA_963921515.1). Lineage (NCBI taxonomy): Eukaryota > Metazoa > Chordata > Amphibia > Caudata > Salamandridae > Calotriton > Calotriton arnoldi. Next base: position 320,971 of record CAWUFW010009554.1, read on the forward strand.
GCCTCCCGCCTCCCAGCTGCTCCTCCCTCCCACCTCCCCATATATGGCGGCCGCTGCGCGGCCGCACAGCCGACGTGCGCAGCGGGCGCGCCGCTGGCGCGCCTAAGACAAGCCCGTCTGCGCCCGTCCGCGCCTGGACCGCGCCCAGCGCCAGAACCCCTGGGCCGTGCGCCCCCCGCACCAGCCTCGAGGACCGACGCCGATACGATGCCACCACACTCCACGCTCTCAACCCCGGACGGACGCACAACTGCTTCAAGGCCGCCCCGAAACGCACCCATGGTCCCTTCACCTGCCGGAACTGCAGCTACACCAGCCTCAGAGCCACCGAGGCGCCCGCCAAGAAGGACCTCAACCACCTCCGATGCATCCTACTGAACACCCGCTCCGCACGCAAACACGCCGTCGAGCTCTGGGACCTGCTCGACACATCATCACCAGACGTCGCTTTCCTGACAGAGACCTGGATGAACGACTCCTCCGCCCCCGACATCGCCATAGCCATCCCAGACGGCTATAAGATCACCCGCAGAGACCGCGTCAACACAGTAGGAGGAGGAATCGCCATCGTCCACAAGAACACCATCAGGGTCTCGACCAGCACCGACGACACTCTCAGCACCGCCGAACACATGCACTTCCAGATCCACACGGACCCCAACACCACCCTTAGAGGCACCCTTGTCTACAGACCCCCTGGGCCCCGACCCCAGTTCAGCGACTTCATCGCCGACTTCATCAGCACGCACGCCCTGACCTCTACCGACTACATCCTCCTCGGAGACCTGAACTTTCACCTGGAGAACAACAACGACAGCAACTCCACCACCCTGATCGACAACCTCGCCAACCTCGGTCTGAGCCAGCTCGTCACAACACCGACCCATTCCGCCGGCCACACGCTTGACCCCATCTTCTCCTCAAGCTCCCACGTCTCCTTCAGCCACACCACGGAACTCCTCTGGACCGACCACCGCTGCATCCATTTCACCTTCCAGAAACCCACCACACACCACCGCACCCAACAGATCCCACGCCGCTGCTGGAGCAAAGTCACCGAAGACCAACTACGGGCAACCCTCGCTCTCAGCCCTCCCTCCGACCCATCCAACACCGACGACGCTGCCTGCAACCTCAGACGATGGATGGACGACTGTGCCAACACCCTCGCCTCGCTGAAAAAACTCACCTACAGTGACACCACCAAAAGAGCCAGCTGGTTCACCTCGGAACTCCTAGCTTCCAAGCGTACCTGCCGGAAACTAGAGAAGAAATGGCACAGTGATAAGACACCGGACAGCCACGCAGCCCACAAAGACGCCATCCGTAACCACCACCACCTCATCAAGTCCGCCAAGAGAATCTCCTTCAAAGACCGCCTCGACAACAACGCACACAACAGCAAGGAGCTTTTCAACATCGTGAAGGAACTCTCCAACCCCAGCTCCAACACCAACGACATCCCGCCGTCGCAATCCCTGTGCGATTCCCTCGCCACCTTCTTCCACCGCAAGATCGCCGACATCCACAACAGCTTCAACACCCAGACAGCCCCAACTAAGATCGATGCACCAGACCCTCCGCACACCATCGACCACGACCCCCTGCCAGCCCGGGCCAGCGTGAACATCGATGACACCATCAAGACCATGAGCACAATACACTCCGGCTCCCCTTCAGACCCTTTCCCGCACCACATCTTCAACAAAGCCAGCAGCTCCATCGCACCCCACCTGTGCAACATCATCAATCTCTCCTTCGAGACCGCGACCTTCCCAGAGAGCTGGAAACACGCAGAGATCAACGCCCTACTCAAAAAACCCAAGGCGGACCCGAGAGACCTCAAGAACTTCCGGCCCATCTCCCTGCTTCCGTTCCAAGCCAAGGTCATCGAGAAGATCGTCAACAAACAGCTAACCCGATGCCTCGAAGAAAACAGCATCCTGGACCCATCCCAATCGGGGTTCCTCAGCAACCACAGCACTGAGACTGCCCTCATCGCCGCCACCGACGACATCAGGATCCTGCTGGACAACGGTGAGACCGCAGCCCTCATCCTGCTGGACCTCTCCGCCGCCTTCGACACTGTCTGCCACCGCACTCTACGCGCACGCCTCCACGACGCAGGGATCCGAGACAAGGCCCTGGAATGGGCCACCTCCTTCCTCGCCGGCAGAACCCAGAGAGTCCGCCTCCCACCATTCCGATCCGAAGCCTCCGAGATCATCTGCGGCGTACCCCAGGGATCGTCCCTCAGCCCAACACTGTTCAACATCTACATGGCCCGCTCGCACGCATCGCCAGACAGCACGACCTCAACATAATCTCCTACGCCGACGACACTCAACTGATCCTCTCCCTCACCAAGGACCCCCTCGCCGCCAAATCCAACCTCCATGAAGGAATGAAGGCCGTCGCCGATTGGATGAAGATCAGCCGACTAAAACTGAACACGGAGAAGACAGAGGTCCTCATCCTCGGCTCCAACCCCTCAGCCTGGGACGACTCCTGGTGGCCAACGACGCTGGGAGCAGCCCCGACACCCACCGACCACGCACGCAACCTGGGAGTCATCCTCGACTCAACGCTCTCCATGGCCAAGCAAGTCACCGCAGTCTCATCCTCCTGCTTCAACACCCTCCGCATGCTTCGCAAGATCTACAGGTGGATCCCGACAGATACAAGAAGAACAGTCACCCAGGCCCTCGTCAGTAGCAGACTTGACTATGGGAACGCCCTCTACGCGGGAGCCACGGCAAAGCTCATCAAGCGACTGCAACGCATACAAAACGCCTCCGCACGCCTGATCCTCGATGTACCACGCCACAGCCACATCACCCCCACCTGAGGAACCTGCACTGGCTCCCCGTCGACAGGAGAATCTCCTTCAAACTCCTCATCCACGCACACAAGGCACTCCACAAGACTGGCCCAGCCTACCTCAACAGACGACTCCTCTTCTACGTCCCCAACCGCCAACTCCGCTCCACCGACCTCTCCCTCGCCACCGTCCCTCGCATTCGAAGAACTACCACCGGCGGCAGATCCTTCTCCCACCTCGCCGCCAAGACCTGGAACACCCTTCCACTAAGCCTACGACAGACCCAAGACCTGCTGACCTTCAGGAGGCTACTCAAGACCTGGTTGTTCGACCAGTAGCAGCCCCCCCCCCTTTTCTTTCTCCCCAGCGCCTTGAAACGCTCGCGGGTAAGTAGTGCGCTTTACAAATTCTGTGATTGATTGATTGATTAAACATATATTTTTGTACCTGGTTTGTCGTTCCTTTTAAAAACACATTTAATTATGTTCTCCCTCCCACGTTTCCTTCCTGCTTGACCTAGTCTCATATGCTATTACGGATTCCGGACTTCTTCCGGCTGCGTCCTTAACACGTTTTTGCTTTTTTCCCTATTACAAATACGCTACTTCTGTGTTGCTTCTTTTCCCTCCTCTGCCGAGGCCCGGCTCCAGGAATTTTTATTTGGGTGGGCCAAGGATTCATTTGGGTGGGCCACTGCGGGCCCGATTTGTCACTTATATGACTAGCCAGGCCTGCTTCAGGGCCCTCGTTTATCTTTCCTTAGTCTTACAAGGGCCCAGTAAAACACATTCTTTTCTTTCCAAATCTCTTTCTAAATGTTATCAATCTCAAAAAGTGGTTTTTTCCATGTAATGTCCCTTTGATGGGAAGAGGAGGTTTCTGAGGTGTGAGTATCTGGCAAGTGACTCTTCTGGGGCTCTCTCTCATGACCTCCTCCTCGGAATCCCTCACTGCCACACTCCACCAGTGCCCTCCTCTCTCCATAGCCCCCCCCTATTGACCTCCTCCTCGGAATCCCTCACTGCCACACTCCACCAGCGCCCCTCATCTCTCCGTAGCCCCCCCCCGATTGACCTCCTCCTCGGATTCCCTCACTCCCACACTCCACCAGCGCCCCTCATCTCTCCGTAGCCCCCCTATTGACCTCCTTCTCGAACTCCCTCACTACCACCCTCCTCCATTGCCTCTCATCTCTCCATAGCCCCTCCCCCTCATGACCTCCTCCTCAGACTCCCTCACTACCACCCTCCTCCAGTGCCCATCATCTCTCCATAGCCCCTCCCCCTATTGACCTTCTCCTCGGATTCCCTCACTGCTGCCCTCCACCAGTGCCCCTCATCTTTCCGTAGCCCCTCCCCCTCGTGACCTCCTCCTCGTAACCCCTTCACTGCCACCCTCCTCCAGTGCCCCTCATCTCTCCGTAGCCCCTGCCCCTATTGACCTCCTCCTCGTTTTCCCTCACTGCCGCCCTCCACCAGCGTCTCTTATCTCTCCGTAGCCACTCTCTCATATGCATTTCATTTGTTGTATAGCGCTATTCATATCAGTGTAGGGTGTCACAGTACTTTATATCACTCACACATTATGCAGAGACAATCAATCATGCAAGCATATAAATCAGTCTACAGGGAATGTCACATAAGCCAATGAGGATTACAAGTTGTAGGAATCACATGTCATCCATGCTGGTGGGCAGTATATTTTAAGAGGGTTTGGTCTGGAGAAGCACAAACTCAGGATTTAAAGCATACCCCAGTGGTTAGGGGTTGGCTTTACTGATAAAAATGTATATCTGCCCAAACAAACTCTTTTTAGCAACATTAGAATAAAGAAAGACTGGGGAAGTTCTAACTGTATTACAACATAAAAAAAAGCTAAGTTCTAACTATATCATTCAGGTTTGCATGCAGCTCTTTGATAACAGTTCATAGGTCACTGTCCTATGATAGGATTGTAATTTCTGAACTGCAAGTAACACAAGAATCTCTGTGACAAAGGCAGTAACCCACTGAGCTATCCACATAAAATACAGTTTATCTGCATTTCAAAACTACCAACAGACAAAGGATTGGCAGGATCATTAATCACCAGTGATCTGGACATTTTTATGGTTGTCTTACATGTGGCAGAGCTGGCCTTGATCATGATAAAAACTGTTTAAATAAAGAATACAGGAAGTATGTGTCTTGCTGGGCCTTCCCTGATGATTTTAAAAAGAACAAATAGCCAGACATTCTCTCACCTGCTCGGTTCCTAATCACAGCCCGATCTGATAAGCAGCTGCAGGGGCCAGGAAAGGTGAATCCGGAGAAACAAACTTTTTTCTCCAGCGTGGAATAGAAAAGGAAATATCCACACAGCAGAACGGTTAAGGTTACCCAGTGCCAAAGAGAGGATTTGTCCTCTTCGCCATGCCCCTATTTTACCTGAACGAGTGGGCAGGGACACAGCCCACCTTTCTAAAAGGAGATGCGTGAATCGGGTGCCTGTGAGAGAGAGCCCAGGCCCAATCACGCAACTCCTAGAACAGGAAGAAAAACAACGTTCGGAGGAACGTTTTAAATGAAAGATGCCGTTTACTACTGGTCTTCGTGCCGTCTCTGCCAGGGCCAAGGCTCATGTTTGGGTGGGCCAGGCTCATGTTTGGGTGGGCCTGGCCCACCCGCTAGAACCGGGCCTGCCTCTGCCCCATCCATGTTGCTTTTTTCCCCCTCCCCGTCCATTTTGCTTCTATTCCCTCCCCACCTAGTTTAGCTTGCTTCTTTCCCCCGCCCATGTTGCTTCTTTTCTCTTCCCCGTCCATGTTGCTTCTTTTCCCTCCCCACCCCATCCATGTTGCTTCCTTCCCTCTCCCCCGTTCATGTTGCTTCTTTTCCCCCTCATCCACCCCATCCCTTTTTCATCTAATATCGCTGTTTCTTCTCCTCCACCCACCTCTGTCACTGTTCTTCTACCCCGACCCGCCCTATCCCTGTTTCTTCTCCCATCCTCCCAACAGACAGAAGGAAAAAAAGCGCTATGACACAGCCAGTGATTGCCGCTTCATAGCGATTTATTTAACTGTCCTGCTCGCTCACCCCTACGCGCCCTCCAGTTCACCACTCCCACCCAAATGCCAAAACCAAAAGGTCACCCACAGATGAGACCTATTGGCTTTGCTAATGCTTGTTTGCGATGGAGTAACTTAGAAATAGCATTAAAGTTGCTGCCGCACCCCTGAAGTGTTTTTCAAGGTCATTAGTCTACTTTCTTGAACGAAAGTGGTCTTGGCTAAAAAGCCAAGACTGGTTAATGTTGTAAGTTAAAGAAGACATGCCACTTTCTCAGCTGTGACATAGAATTACCACCTCTCCCATGATATAGCAGTTTTGCTGAATGTAATGATTTGCAGTAATGAAGATTCATACTTTAGTTAACTTAAGGCAAACTAGGCATCGGACTGCATCTTTACTGTGGCGTTTCGTTGTCCCACGTGAATGCAATTGTATTTTCATGTCAACTAGAAAAAAAATGTAATGGGTCCTGGAGAGAAGGACGAAGACTGTCACAAACTGTTCGGAATAAAGTATACACTTTCAAGGCTAAACCCAGCTGTCCCAGGGAGAATCACGTACAATGTAACTTCACTGTTCCGTGTGCAGATGTTGCTTGTGAGAAGCTCTATGTAACAGAATTATGAAAACCCTGTTGAATGTATTTAGTTGTAAATGTTTCTCTTTGGTTTATTCTGATTGGTTTTGAGCCTGTGGACCAAGTGCTACTGTATTGAATGCATTAAATCTTTTGTTTAGAACCCTATATAAGAGTGTGACTCCTTGATGAAGAGAGAGACCCTGTCAACCTACTTTAGAAGGTGAATCACTATTGTCAAAAGTACTTTATTTTTAAGAAATATATTCTTATAGAAATAGTGCACACATTTCTAATTCATAAAAGAAATAAGCGTAAAATAGAACACAATTTTAGTAATCTAAAACAGCAGTGCATGACTGTATCCTTCTACATGACTACTTGTAGATTATGTAATTTCAACTATATAAACATTAACATTTTCCCTACCCTGATCCAATACAATCTACGGTCCAAGTCTCACAAATATCAAAAACCTTTCACTTACAATAATATAAAAATAAGCAATATAAGAACAATTCATTCTGCCCAAATGCATTTTAAAGTGAAATATGTGTTCAACCAATATCAAGCCGTACGTTTACCCCAATCAGGATTCTAAAGTGCAATATGCATAGCAGCTTTCTAAGACTTTCCTATTTGGGGATCCACTAATTTACTTAACATCACCTTGCTGAGTGTAATTACATACATACAGACCTAGATCTTAAACCCTATGGGGAAGATAATGCCAGTTGAGACTTTATGATTTTACACAAATATTGACCAACGGCGATAGTTACATCTCAGAATCTATGGATGTAAATCAGCTCTAACCCTGCATCTCTAGTTTAAATCTCATATTTTTTAAACACGGACTGAAGGATCTTTTTCCTTGCATCAATAAAGAATACACAATCCAACAATTAATGACTCACTGATTAGTTCCTCCCTCTCTTACAGGGGCACTGGCTATTGTTCTTAACAACCTCTGTTTTTAACCCTTTAATGTTATGTTATGTTAATAAACTTGTAGAGCGCATGAATACCCGTGGGTGTCTTGGCGCTATATAGGGTATTGCAGTGGGGCAGTAATCAGGAAGTGAAAACAGAGCGACTAGACATTAAAAAGCCAGGTTTTTAACTGTTTCCTAAAATTCCAAAGAGTGGGTGCCGCTTTGATATGTATAGGCAGAGTGTTCCAAAGTGTCGGGGTCGAGGAGAAACAGCTGCCTCCCCATTTAATTCTCTTGAATTTGGGGTGCTAGATCATCAACATATTTTTTGATCTTAGATCTCGATTAGGAATGTACCAGGAGAGGGAGCGTCTAAGGTAGGAGGGTCCTGAGTTGTGTAAGGCCTTATATGCAAGGCAAAGTGCCTTGAACTTAATGCGAGAATCTACCGACAGCCAATGGAGTTTTTTTATGGATGCTGAGATAGGATGAAATTTGGGCAGGTCAAGGACAAGTCTTGCTGCAGCATTTTGGATGCTCTGTAATTTCCTTTTGTACTGCTTCTGGAGCTTGACATATAGTCCATTACAATAGTCAAGTTTTGAAAGAACTAGTAGAGAGATTACTGTTTTTCTGGAGGTCAGAGGAATGAAAGGGAGAATCTTCTTAATGATTCGCAACAAGTTGAAACTGGACGAAACCACGGAGCAAATATGCTTGTTAAAATCCAGTTTGTCATCAATAATAATGCCCACATTTTTTGCTCTTTGGACCTGGGTGGGAAGAGTTCCCAACTCTTTAGGCCAGCAGGCTGGGTTCCAAAAAGGGGTTTATTGCCAAAAAGGACGACCTTGGTTTTTTCTGAATTAAGTTAAAGTCAATGTTTACCCATCCAATTACTGACTGCTCACATACAATCGTGAACTTGAGAGATGGTAGTATCCAGGTTGTTTGAGACTGACACGACAATCTGCGTGTCGTCGGCATATGAGGTGGGGGAGAACCCGAAAGACCTAATCAAGGCGGAAAGTTCAACCACATAGATATTAAAAAGTAGGGGACTGATGCAGCGCGTACAATAAAAACTATTCTCCTCCCAGGTTACTTATAGGTCATCCAGGGGCAAACTATATTTCTCATATCCACATGACGATGGGGCCCATAAACATCGCCTAACACACACACACACTCCTGGATTTCCTTTACACCTTTATGAAATTCTGTACTCCTAGGAGAAGCATGAGAACTAAATGGAGAACACCATTTTATGTACCGCTGGAAGAGCCAGGATATCTTATTACTTTATTTTGTCCCTTTCTTTTAGTTATTTCTTAAGATATTCCTGCTCATTGTTTGTCGATGAATCATTCATTTAAGAAATTAGTTCATAGTGATTAAGACCAGCTGAATCACAATAACCAATTACTTATGTCACAATCATTTAGGAAATTAACCACTGAGTCATTTTGGGTTTAAAGAATCTTAAATTTTATATAATTTTAAAAGCATGAAAAGAATTTTAATACTTTATTCAATTATTCATTATTAAATTCACAATTTTTATTAAGCATAATCAATTTATTGCAGAAAGGAAATTTTGTCATGAAGCCAAAACCCTAGTTACCTGCCTAGCTTCCTAATTTAGCCTAATGATTTCTAACCTAAGTTAGGAATTAGAAATAGCCTGTTTCTCATACTCAACTGTAAAGTTAAGACAGCAACAGCAACTTCAGCTCGTCAGCATCAGCTACCTGCAACCCGTCTCCTCTAACAGCCTTTCAGCATCTCCCGCTCAGCAAGGGATCGATCAGGACCACCCAGCACTGGAAGCCACCAACACGATTCTTCAACTCCTCTCCTGACTGTGACTGCAACCACGACTGACCCCCTCCCACTAAGAGTAGGCCCTCTTATACCCTAATTCTTACTTTGCTAACTAACTGTTGCAACATTAATATCACGCTTTTCTTTCATTGGTCCATGCATGTCAGCTTATTCATTCTTTAATCAAGTTCTCTTGGATTCAAGGGTCCTTGGATCATTTCCTTTCCCATACGCTTAAACATTTCCATCCGATTTGATCAGTTCATTTGTAACTTCTTTCGACACATTCGAGAACTCCGCAGTCATTGTCCTTTCTCTTAGACTTCTTTCCCACGGGCTTTCGGCTGATCATCATGGCACACTATCAGTTCAATTAGGTCACACCAGCCTTGACCATTTCTTGCATCCTAGCCTCTCAGAAACATCACAAGGTTCCGGATTTCTCCAATTTCCTCCCGTATCACGTGTCCCCTTGCGCCTGCGCACATCTTCCCACTGGCGGCCATTTTATATCGCCACTCGGTTATACTTTTAGAAGCACTAATTTGAGGCAAACAAAACATAATTAAAATAGAGAAAAATATCCCTTTCGTTTCCCTCCCGTCTACGTACCCCAATTAGTTGTTACCTAGCAGAAAGCAACATTTAAGCTGTTCCTTACTTACCATCACTATTGTTTTTGCAACGACACATTTTATTTCTATGAAGCACAAACATGCATTTATTTTTATTTAGTACGCTTTTATTTTTACGTTATGATTAGACACACGTACATTCATTAATAGATTATTTAGCACATACATTGGCATGTTACCATTCCCACACATACAGTGTTGATTAATACATTTAAACGAACATTTTAATTAATTAATTATATAATTTGTTAGGGGTTACATTTTTTATTTTCCCTGCTCCATCAACTCCCCCTTTGGTGATTTTTAAATCACCACATAAAACCCAAGTCATACTTCTTTTCAGGCAGCATGTCTTTCATCCTTTGCTTTCTGTTATTTATATCTCTGTTTCTTCTTCATCTTGCCTTTTAGTCTCTTTATACATGCTTTCTTTCATTTTCTCCAATTCAATTTCACCCATTTCTCTCTCTCTTTCTCTCATTATTCTGTTATGTCTTCTTATCTTATTCTGTCTTACTTTTCTCTTTATACATGTTATTACTATTTTCAACATCATGGCTAATAATATTACTATAGTTGCTACTATTATAACTTTCCCTATTACTAGTTTACTCATCCTAGTTAACCAATTCGCTACTGAAGAAAACCCTCTACTAAGTTTTCCCAAAACACTTTCAACCTCCTGTGGAACTAATTCTTTGTGCAAACTTGTAATATTTGTAATATACTTCTGTATATTTTCACTGTTATCAGGAATGTAAGTACAACAATGTTGGACTTTCAACATTCCACAGACTCCACCCTCTTTTGCCAAAAGAATATCAAGGGCAAGCCGATTTTGCATCACCATAGCTCTCATGGCAACCATTTCGGTATTTACCATTAAGAACCCTCCCGCAGTATCTGTAGACAAACGATCTACTACTGTGGATAACTTCCGAATTTTAAATGCATTCAAAGATATTCCCACTGCTGGTATCAATGCTCCAAAAATATCACCTACAATTTCTGAAAAACTTTCCCTCTTTCTACGTGTAAATCTATTAATCATCTTGTATGTTCCCTTTTCTTCTCTGTCCATGTGAATTTTTTTGGGAAAGACCAGGCCTACATAACAAGTTCCATACCAATGGTCCGGTAACCTGTAATAAGCTCTATTCCCACAAACATAATAGATACCTGGAAATATTGGGTCCTTTCCACCTTTGAATCCCCAACCTCCCAGAATTTGATAATTGTCATGGCAGATACTGGAACCTACAAAGTAATTGTCATAGACTGTCTTATTTCTCCTAATGCACAACTTTCCTGTTTGTGGCCAGTCTAAAGTCATTGCTGCATTTATCTTTTTCCCTTCATGATTTCCTTCCTCAAACGTCCATAAGCGTTTTCCTTCCTCTTTTATTGCTTCTTTTTGAAATTTCATTCTTCTTTCTTCAACCATATCTAAAAATACTTTTTCTTCTTTCTTTAACTCACAGGAAAGGTTGTTACTAACTATTTCTTCTAATGTTAATTTTCTATGTTCCAAAAAGAATTCTCCTAAAACTTTTGCTGGTTTTACTTTGTTAAGTTCTGGTACTACTGGAATGTTTGCAAAAATCTTATCTATATCAGTATAATAAGATTCTAATCTACCTGTTTTATAAAATAAACTTGCTATTACACTACATGTTATTCCATAAGTCAGAGGTAAGTGATGATAAGTCACACCTTCTGATACTGATGCAGGCAACTGCATACAAACATAACAATCTCTCACGTCCATTGTTTCTACGTACTCATACAATAATTTTGTAAAAACATTCTTTGAAAAATCTGTTACTGACTTATCCTTATGCAACTCTGCACTACTTCTTAAAATAACTGGTTCTTTAATACTAGTTTCTTTTTCTAGTTTAGTATCATTTTTTGCTTCTATCACAGCTACACTAATAGGAATTGTGATTGCTAAAACTATCCATATGGTCATTAATAACCCTGTACAAAAGCAGCACATTTTGCACCATCTCTTTATAAATTCACATTTATTTCTTCTATTCTCATTATTTTCCATTTTTCTTTTTCTATTTGTTAAGTTTTCAGAAAATTGTGTCACTACACCTCAAAAATGACTTAGATGCCACTCTGCTTTCAAAAAGTCTTTGCTTGGTACTTTCTTTAATTCTTTCCAGAATTCTTTCGTTGTCACATCCGGTGATTTGTCACATCCAGTAAAATTGTCATGTCCGGCAGAAGCACTATAAGTCTTCACTTCAGTTTTGTTGCATCTCACCTTTTCCCATCCGACTTCTCAGTCTCTGGTTTCCGTGAGTGTTTTCTTCTTCTTCTTTGTAATCTGTTAGTGCAATATACAGCCACTCAGGTGACTTAAATTTTGAATTCACTTTCTTTGTCCTTTTGGACTTTTGTAATCTTTTTCCACTTGGTTTTTCTTGTCCCTTTTGACTTGTTACTTCATTTACTTGCTCAGCACCTTCGTCTTCTGCTCTTATTATTCTATATCTCAATTTTCTTACATAGCTGTTGGGCCAATTATCTCCTTTTCTTGGCCTTTTGACCTCACCTTCTCTTTCTTCTCTTACCGATTTCCAATTTCTTTTTCTTGATTCAGTCTTTGCTTTTTCTTCTCCTCCACTTTCTTCTGTTTCTGTTTCAACTGTTTCACTATTGTCTCTTATTTTGAAACTTATAATCTCGTCATCTCCTACTGGTGGATCTGTCTTCTCCTTCTTGTTTTCCCTTATTACTGTCCCTCCTCGGTGTTCTTCCGATTTGGTGTTTTTCTCCTTTTCTGTTTCTAAATTTCCCTGTTCTCCTGTTTCTCTATCTATCCCTATTGCTCCTCGGGGTTCTTCTCGATTTTCTAACTTTTTGTGTACTTCTTTCCCTACTTCATCTATTAATATTGTTTCCGAAGGATTTCCACCATAACTTGTACCTGGTTGTTCATCTAACTCAATTTCTTGCTCAGTTTCTTCTCTAATTGGTTTATAACCCCAAGTTTTTCTTAGGAATTCTTTACGGTTTTCAATTGAATCATCAGAGTCTGAAGTTGTGTCAGATATTTCCAGATGTCGACTTACAGGTCGATCTTCAAGTTCTGGAATTTCTGAACTTCTCTCTTCTTCTTCTTCTTCTCCTTCTTCTTCCTCTTCTCTAGAGGTACTTGCAGTTGGGGTTTCCAGATGTCGACTTTCAGGTCGATCTTCAAGTTCTGGCACCCTTTCTTTTATCTTGGTTGTCCCAGCCGTTAAGCTTTTATCCCACACTTCCAGACGCCGACTCACATGTCGATCTGTAGGTTCTGGAACTCTGATTGTGTGGCTGGCATGAACCCAGTTCTTCACTCCTGCACACTTGACAGCAGTCGTTGTCACTAGGATTACCTGTCTTGGCTCATCCCAACGCGGAACTAGACAGTTTCTTCTCTTGTGGACTTTTATGCGGACCCAGTCTCCTGGATTCAAGTCGTGGGCTGGTTTTCTTTCAAGAGTGGTCGCATCCGGTCCAACCTGATGAAACACAGAACGCACCACATCAGCCAGTCCCTTGCAATAATCCAGTACTAGATCATCAGTTATGGTTAATAACTTGTTGACGGGTACGTGGGCTTGTCTCATTGCTCGTCCCATGATCATCTCATGAGGACTGAGTCCCGTTTTCTTTTCAGGGATGCTTCTGATGGTCATCAGAACAAGAGGCAGTGCATCTGGCCATTTGAGTCCTGTAGCTTGACACATTTTTCCTAATCTGTTTTTAATTGTTCCATTTATCTGCTCTACTACCCCAGAAGCCTCGGGTCTGTAAGCACAATGTAGTTTTTGTTTAATACTCAATGCTTCACAAATCAATTGGATCAACTCATTTTGAAAATGTGTTCCTCTATCCGTCTCAACCGTGACTGGAAAACCATACCTCGGAATGAACTCTCGCAGCATAAGTTTTGCCACTGTTGTTCCATCATTCCTTCTTGTGGGGTATGCCTCCACCCAACGAGAGAACAAACAGACGACCACTAGAACATATCTTAATCTGTTACTAGGGGGCATCTCAATAAAGTCCATCTGTATTCTTGTGAATGGACCTCCTTCTCGTCCTATTGTTCCTAGACTCACTACTGTTTTTCTTCCTGGGTTAAACTGTTGACAAATAAGACATCTTTGACAAAGACTTTCAGCAATGGCTCTGAATTTTGGGTTATACCAGGTTTGTCTAAAAAGTCTAATCATTGCATCTCTCCCAATATGAGCTTGTCCATGGTACATCCGTGCCATGTCTGCAATCATGCTATCAGGCATAACTGGTCTTTCATCTCTGTATACCCACACCCCATTATCTTCCTGTCTTCTACATCCTGCTTTTATCCAGTAATCTTTTTCCTCATCTCTTGCTGTTTCTTGTAACTGCCTTACTTCATCCCATGTTTCGACTGTATTAGTGAAAAGCAAAGGACAAGAGACATGCTCCCTTTCTCTATTTTTGTTCAGGGACGCCATGTTTTCCGCACAATATCTAGCGATCTCATCAGCATAATTATTGCCGACCGCTATGTAGTCTTCGTTTTTCTTATGCGCCTTGCACTTCACTACAGCTAATTGTTTAGGCAACTGTATCGCCTCAAGCAGTTTTTTAACATACTCTCCATTTCTGATAGGTGTTCCTGCAGATGTCAAAAATCCTCTTTGTGACCAAATCTGGCCGAAATCATGTACGATGCCGAAACCATATTGGCTATCGGTCACAATCGTCATTCGTACATTTTTCCCCAATTTACATGCTTGAATCAAAGCAATTAGTTCTGCAATTTGGGCAGACCTAACTCCTTTCAGACAAGACGCTTCCATCACAGTTGCCACTGTGCAAACTGCGTAAGCTGCGCTTAACACTCCTTCTTTTGTGCGTAAACATGACCCATCTACAAACATGACATAATCCGATTCCTTTAACGGTTCATCTTTTATGTCAGCTCTTGGTTTTGTGCAATATTCCAGCACATTCAGACAATCATGATCTACTTCGTCTTGTTCAATTATACTCTCTTCATCTGGCAATGATGTAGAAGGATTTACATTTATGCATCTATCTATGGTCACATTTTCAGCACTCAAGATGACTTTTTCGTACTTAGTCAGCCGACTATGTGTCATGTACTGTGTTTTTGTTCTTGTCAAAAGAATTTCTACTGAATGGGGAACATATACTCTCAGTGGATACTCCATCACTATACCTTCACTTTGTTCCAGACTTACACAAGTAGCTGCAACTGCTTTCAGACATCCAGGCAATGCTTTCGCTATAGGATCTAAAACAGCTGAAAAGTAAGCTATCGGCCTCTTCATGGTCCCGTGTTTTTGTACCAGTACTGAAAATGCACATCCATCTCTTTCACTGCAGTACAACTCAAAATCCTTCTCATAATCTGGCATGCCTAAAGCAGGGGCCTCACACAGTTTCTTTTTCAATTCTTTGAAAGATTTCATTTCTTCTTTGTTTAACTCAAAAGGGTCTTTTACATCTTTCTTTGTCAATTTTTGTAAGGGTTTTGCAATCAAAGAAAATCCACTTATCCATTGTCGACAATATCCAACCATTCCCAAAAACATTCTTACCTCTCTTTGAGTCATTGGTGCTCTCATTCCTTGAATCATTCTTACTCTTTCTGTCGCTATTTTCCGCACTCCTTTCTCAATTTTATGCCCTAAATACTGGACTTCTTTCTGACAAAACTGTAATTTTGATGGAGACACTTTATGTCCTCTCTTCTCCAAATGGTTCAGTAAAGCAATTGTGTCACTTACACATGCCTCTTTGGTTTTCGATGCCACCAATAGGTCATCGATATACTGCACCATCACTGATTTTTCTGGCATTTTTAAATCTTCCAAAGATTTCTTTAGAATCTGATTAAAAATTGAGGGGCTTTCTGTATACCCCTGTGGAATTCGGCACCATGCCAAAATACGCTCTCCAAACCGGAATGCAAATAATGGCTGGCTATCTGGATGCAAAGGAATAGAGAAAAATGCGTGACACAAATCTATCACAGTGTACCACTCAGCTTCATGCGGGATTTGATATAGAATTACTGCAGGGTTTGGCACTATTGGACAACATGGTACCACTATTTTGTTGATCTTTCTCAAATCCTGTACTATTCTGTATGTTCCGTTTGGCTTTTTCAGTCCCATAATAGGTGAATTACATGGACTGCTCATGATTTCTTTCAGAATTCCCTGTTCAATCATCTTATTTATCACAGGAGTTATTCCTTCAATTATTTCTGGAGTTAATTTGTACTGTGGCGTGTTTGGATAAATTATCCCTTCTTTCACTGTCACTTTTACGGGATCAACTTCTCTCATTAATCCAATGTCCTCTCCTGTAAAATCCCACACACTTTCTTTTACTGCACCTTTTAGCTCTTCTGGAAGTTTTTCTGCATCAAATGCAGGAAATAAACCATTCGTTTCAGGTTCTTGATTCATCAAAGTTACTTTATACAGAACATCTTCATCCGAAGTCTGGAAACCTATTCCTTCTGGCGTACAATAAATTGTGCAATTCATTTTACACAAAAGGTCACGACCTAGAAGATTTACAGGACTACAATCGCACACTACAAATTTATGCATTTTACTAAAAGAACCAATTTTTACTTCCACCAATTCAGTAAGTGGGGTTTTAATCTGCTGATTGGCTACTCCTACCACTTGGATGTATTCACCTGAGAGAGGAAGGTTCGGAATTTCCACTGATCTAACAGTAGAACGGGTAGCTCCAGTATCGACAAGGAATGTTACGTTTGCACCATTCACTTCTCCATCCACAAAGGGACCAGACTGATCTACCTCTAGAGTTGCGCCAAGCACGCACTCTTTCCCCTCTCTTGCGCACCGTCAGAAACTTTCATCCGGGTCATCCTCACTCTGATGCAACCAATACTGAGAAATGTTAGCTGCTCGCGGCAACTGTGTTACCTGCTCTCCTCCGTAGAATCCTGTTTCTGTACTGTATCTTTGCTGGTTAACAGTGTTGGGAAGTGGTGGTTGTGGCACCTGACTTTGTTGAACAACTACCTCATTCTGCACCTGTGGAGTTAATGATTGATGTTCCGGATTAGGTTTAGGTGGGAACTTACACTCATTTCTCCAATGCCCTAATTTTCCGCAATTATGACATGGCCATTTCTTCTTTGCCTCTTCTAGACTCACTTGTCCTTTTCCTTTACCTATGTTTGGTCGCATCTTATTCTGTCCTGATTCGTTTCCATTATTATTGTCCAATTGGGCTTCTTGTTTTTCTGCCACTTTCACTTGTGCCCACATTGCCTTTTCTTTCAACTTACGCTGTTTACTCTCTATTTCATCACTACAATACTTAGCATACCTCAGCACCTCATCTACACTTGCATTCTGCCAGTTTATCATATGTTGCTTAATCATATCGCTTATTTCTTGTTTCAGGCCAAATACAAATCGGTATACAAAATGACTCATGTCCTTTTCACTTAATTCCTCATAACCACTATACTGCTTGAAAACCAACAACAAGCGCTCATAATATGCATGTACAGACTCCTTACTTTCCTGTGTAGTTCTATCAATCTTAACCCAATCTGTCTCTTTGGGAGGAATCTTATTCTTCAAAAAGGTAATCACCTTGTCGTATTTCTTCATCACATCTGGTCCTGGAGCTCCTGTCTTAGGATCTCTTGGATATTCTGTAGTTGGCCAGTCAACTGTAATCTTACATTCTGACCACAGATCCGTTGGTACCACTATGTCAAACAATCCATCCAAATCTATCCACAACACTTTTGAGACCTTTACAAACCTTTCTACCTGTCGGTACCACTCAACTGGCTTCTCCCTTAGTTTTGGAAAGTCATTTGTAAATGACAGGATGTCCTGCCTAGTCCAGGGAACATGCACGTAACTACCACCTGGAGTTTCTCTCATAGGGTATTCTTTAACAACAGGTTCTTTTTCTGTTATCATAAAAGCCAATGAACCTTTGTCTATACTTTTCTCATTCTTCTTTGTCCATCTAACCTTCCATCTGTCCACATCACCCCATTTTCTCAACAAAACAATCAACTCTTTTATCTGTGTCAGCCTTCCTGCTGTATTCAAATTTTCAATATCTTTTTCACAAAAATCTACTCTGTATGGTTTCTGCAACGTTTTTACTTTTGCAAAATCTATTCCAATCTCACTAGCCACTTCTTCTAGTTTGTCATGTAAATTCTTTGCCCTCCATGTTATACTTTTGCACAGAAACATTATTTCATCATCCTGATAATTTTTTATCTTTTCAGTACCAATCGTTCCTAGAATTAATTCTTCCATGTCAATTTTCAATCTGATCACATCTAATGGTTTTTCTTCTGTTTCTTTTATTTTAAAAGCTTTCATCCACTCATTTAACTCATCAGGAGTCGGACCTATGGGAGTACTATTTATTTCTGTCCAATTTCCACTCTTTTCAGGTGTCACTGTTGCAGATTCAGTTACCATAGGTATTTTCCTACCGCTACACTCATTTACTGTCAAATTTTCAGGTGGACTTGGTCTGTAAGCACTAGCCAAATTGCTTGTACCTGGACTTGTTTCCATTCTTTCCTTCTCTCTCTGGAATTGCGAACTCAAGGGAATCACCAAAGATCGTTCATCAATTTTCTGATTCTCAAAAACTGGTATTACTGGACCTATTGTTACGGGCACAGTAACTGCTTCCATATTTTTCGTTAATTCTCTAATTTTCTCAGTTAGTTCTTTTGTTGTCCTTGCCAATTCACTTGCATTGTCGTTTTCTATTCCCTCATTTTGAGAAGTTCTTATTTGTTCTTGTGACCTATTTACTTCTTTTCTCTTTTCTGGACTTTTATTTCGCATAGTTTCTATTGGTGGCGCATTTGGTGTCACCACTGTAGAACACTGCTGATACGGAGGTGGATTTTTATTTAATATATCTTCCAGCAACTCGTCATCCGTTTCGCTCTCATGCATATACTTTTCTCTCTCTAAATGTTTCTTTTTCTCAGTCCGCTTTTTCTTAGTCCCTTCCTCAACTGTAAAAGCTGGAAACAAACCTCCTGTCATGTTAGCACATCTCCATCGTTTTATTCTGTCCTCATGATTCATTCCCCACAATCTTCCGGGCACGAACTCATAACCTTTCATTCCTCTGAATCTTTCTCGCTCGTACATCTCATCTTCCCATTCTGTTAAAGCCTCAAACTGTGTCGGTCTAGGTCTAGGTTCCAATTTAAACATCTTTTCTCTTAAATTCCGTAAAACCGCTACATTAAAGGAACCATTTTCAGGGAAAGCCAATGCTCCATCATTCTTGGTATATTTTACCCAATTGTCCAACCATATGCACGTATGATATCCATATTTCAGCATCATATGTGAAGCTGCTGATTTCGGCGGAGGAATTACTTGTCCCTCTCTAGTCACTACCTTTTTGTCTTTCTTAAAGAAATTCTTTAATTTCGTCGTCCATGACGTTCTCTCCCTTTCATACTCGTAATACGGCATGTTTTCTATTTGTTTTCTCTTTACTCTAACGCTGTTTCTGTGTACGGAACTTCGACCAATTACAGCGCGACTCACACTAACGTACCAATCAGAACAATTCCCACCGTCCGCGAACTAACCAATCCTAGCGCGGCATTTTTCTACGTCACTCCTGCTCTGTGTTCACGTGACTAGCGCACTATCCAATCCTAGCGCGGCACTTTTCCACGTCACTTCTACTCTTTACCCCTCCTTTACAAAATTTATCGGCAAATTTTCTTTTTGCTGTTTTCTTCGTTAGTTACAACAAATAAACAATTCCATAGTCTGATTCGCTAAACAAAAGTGACAGCTTTGTCCTTTTACACAAGAATCCTGTTTTTCCAGTAGGCAGCGCTTACCTCTACCCTACCACAGAATTATTTACTCTCGCCGATAAAGTAGCACTTCCCTCTACCTTACCCTTCTTTCAAACAAACAATTTACTCGTTTCTCTGGGGATAAGACACATGTGGAGACTAGGCTCCTGAGAATTAAGGCCAAAGTTTCACAAGTAAACGTGATTTGCTATTTCATTTACACACTTTTCACACCGAAATCCCTAACATAACACAACCTGCGTTATAACCAAAATGAATTCAGACCATGTACCAAATTCCATGTGACTTCTCTTGCCACACGTGTTCCACTTCCTACATCCCAGAAGCGTGAAAACTTACATATAACATAACGTGACTCAACATATAGTGTTAGTCATAAAATAATCAATAATCAATAAACAATAATCACTAAACTAATCTATAGAAAACCATAACTCTGCTACCAAGAAATCTGATGCAGCGCGTACAATAAAAACTATTCTCCTCCCAGGTTACTTATAGGTCATCCAGGGGCAAACTATATTTCTCATATCCACATGACGATGGGGCCCATAAACATCGCCTAACACACACACACACTCCTGGATTTCCTTTACACCTTTATGAAATTCTGTACTCCTAGGAGAAGCATGAGAACTAAATGGAGAACACCATTTTATGTACCGCTGGAAGAGCCAGGATATCTTATTACTTTATTTTGTCCCTTTCTTTTAGTTATTTCTTAAGATATTCCTGCTCATTGTTTGTCGATGAATCATTCATTTAAGAAATTAGTTCATAGTGATTAAGACCAGCTGAATCACAATAACCAATTACTTATGTCACAATCATTTAGGAAAATAACCACTGAGTCATTTTGGGTTTAAAGAATCTTAAATTTTATATAATTTTAAAAGCATGAAAAGAATTTTAATACTTTATTCAATTATTCATTCTTAAATTCACAATTTTTATTAAGCATAATCAATTTATTGCAGAAAGGAAATTTTGTCATGAAGCCAAAACCCTAGTTACCTGCCTAGCTTCCTAATTTAGCCTAATGATTTCTAACCTAAGTTAGGAATTAGAAATAGCCTGTTTCTCATACTCAACTGTAAAGTTAAGACAGCAACAGCAACTTCAGCTCGTCAGCATCAGCTACCTGCAACCCGTCTCCTCTAACAGCCTTTCAGCATCTCCCGCTCAGTAAGGGATCGATCAGGACCACCCAGCACTGGAAGCCACCAACACGATTCTTCAACTCCTCTCCTGACTGTGACTGCAACCACGACTGACATCAATTGACTCCCTCCCACTAAGAGTAGGCCCTCTTATACCCTAATTCTTACTTTGCTAACTAACTGTTGCAACATTAATATCACGCTTTTCTTTCATTGGTCCATGCATGTCAGCTTATTCATTCTTTAATCAAGTTCTCTTGGATTCAAGGGTCCTTGGATCATTTCCTTTCCCATACGCTTAAACATTTCCATCCGATTCGATCAGTTCATTTGTAACTTCTTTCGACACATTCGAGAACTCCGCAGTCATTGTCCTTTCTCTTAGACTTCTTTCCCACGGGCTTTCGGCTGATCATCATGGCACACTATCAGTTCAATTAGGTCACACCAGCCTTGACCATTTCTTGCATCCTAGCCTCTCAGAAACATCACGAGGTTCCGGATTTCTCCAATTTCCTCCCGTATCACGTGTCCCCTTGCGCCTGCGCACATCTTCCCACTGGCGGCCATTTTATATCGCCACTCGGTTATACTTTTAGAAGCACTAATTTGAGGCAAACAAAACATAATTAAAATAGAGAAAAATATCCCTTTCGTTTCCCTCCCGTCTACGTACCCCAATTAGTTGTTACCTAGCAGAAAGCAACATTTAAGCTGTTCCTTACTTACCATCACTATTGTTTTTGCAACGACACATTTTATTTCTATGAAGCACAAACATGCATTTATTTTTATTTAGTACGCTTTTATTTTTACGTTATGATTAGACACACGTACATTCATTAATAGATTATTTAGCACATACATTGGCATGTTACCATTCCCACACATACAGTGTTGATTAATACATTTAAACGAACATTTTAATTAATTAATTATATAATTTGTTAGGGGTTAAATTTTTTATTTTCCCTGCTCCATCAGGACCCAGGGAAGATCCCTGAGGGACCCCACAAGGGAGGGAAAAACATTTAGATGTAGCATTCTCCATCATAACCAACTGCTCCCTGTCAGATAAAAAGGAACTAAGTAGGTCAAGTGCTTTGCCAGTGATGCCCATCTTTTTTAGGCGATCAATAATGCGCCATTCAGGGTCAATTCCCACCCTCAAGCACAAGACTTCATTTCGCAAGCGCTTGTCTGTAATATTATGTAGGTATGGGAACCAGTCCGTGCTCTCTTGTGAAACTAAGTAAGGAATAGTTGAGCCCTTTATTTTAAGATAATACAAATCGTCTTTCCAACTAGTTTCTTTGGCACTTTGCTTGAGTAAATCTATGCTGAAATGCTTTCCTATTTTGTACTCTGTATTTTGATGATCTGAACTTACAGAGTTCCTGATTAATTCTGTACTTTAGCTGAGCTTTCACCCTGATGTTGAGTAATGTATTGTGACTACATTGAGTTAACTGCTGTTTGGCAAAATTCCTAAATTAAATCCTGTAAGACTGAGTCTTCATTATCTGTCATTTCTTGTAGGATCACACGTTCTACATTTCTGTTACTTGAAATTGCCACTTTTGACTACTTAAATTGAGATGGATCCAGTGGGGAGGACCAAAGTCCATTTAGGGATTATGCCGCTCCCGATCCATCAGTGCGTGCTTTGGGGCTACATAAAGTGGGTTTTGCGCGCTGTCAAATCTGGTAGCAGAGTTGACGATTCTGACTGGACCATCTGGTAATGATTGGACCAGTACATAAATTGACTTTTAGAAAACGAGAACTGTACATTCATTATTCAGACAGTTTTGCCCCAAGATTCAAATTGACTATGACCCAACCAGCATCCTGTTTCCCGACGACCTTGGGGAGATGTGGCAGCTGTCCTGAGGTTCCCAAAGCGGATTTGTGAGTATCAAAATAGAAAAGCATTGTGCAGGTGTAAAAGTGTGCATGAGCGCAAACCAAAGTGGTGCATGTTGGGATTTGTAGTGTGGTGTCATGTAGGGTTCGGATTCTGAGTTCATGTATTATGTGGCTTTGATTTGTGGACTTGTAGGGACTGCAATATTTGTCTTGTTGATGTTTTTCTTCAAGTTTTGAGGACATGCATTTTGTGATTTCGCATATGTCCGGACGCTTAATGTAATCGCAATACAAAGTTGTGTTTTAAGTCGGTAGGACCCGTTGAAATCTGTGATCTCGAAATCTAGTTGTTTTGTGGAATTGTCTTCTAGGATTGAAGTGTGTACTGTGAAGAAGAGCTATCATTCGCATCAAAATAGGGATGTAATATCACTGTGTGCAAATGTATTAAACTGGATCGATGTTTGTTTATTCCTAGGTGCACAGGAGTGTACATATCGGTTAAAGGTGGGCACCCGCAGGTAGAGTCTGCTGCTGAGTGATTGCAAGTGCTGTGAAAGCACTATCTGTATCTTGGAACTGAAATTTTCCTTTCTATTTAGGAGAAGCAGACAAAGTAGTTTAGAAAAGTTAATTGAGCCTTGTTCATTAAAATTTCACTGTGCTGATTGCATCACAAGGTGCCGCGCTGGAAGAGGTCGGTTGGTGTTGAGAGCTGCGCTGTGATAGGTTGACATTTGCCCTGCTTGCACTTGAATTCGAAGACAGGTAATAGTGGCCTCTTTGTGATTGGATCAAATGTGAGAGAGGCTTGTGTGAGGATTGGAACGACTCAAGTGTTTGTTGTTGATCGAGGCAACATGGTGAATCTCTCTTTGAAAATGTCAAGTCTTTGACCAAGGAAGAGAGATTACCACAGATGGAGCCCTTGCTAGGGAGATGGCAGCAAGGAAAGCATTATACACGTGTGTATGGCTCAAATGATGGCATCAGTATACCCAGAAGGTATAGGTTTTGCAATTTCCATTACGGGGTACTTTCCACATTGCGAAACTTGACAATCTGAGAAAGAGAATGTATGACATTAAGCCACAGCCCAGACCCATGCAATGTGAGGCATTGAACCTCTTGGAACAGGTAGAGAATAAGGAGAAGCGTGAAAGGTATAAGATTCAGACCGGAAATAAACTCTATACATGGGTGGATATTCAGGATGATGAGAGGCAAAAGACCTGACACGAAAACTTAATTGAGGCATTGGGGACTTACCCTGCAATAGCCAGTGAGGCCCCAGAAAAAGAGAAATTCCCCACCAAAAGGAAAGATGAGAATGAATCTGGGACTGATAGCGATGATGATGATTTCCTAGATGACCTGTTACGATCAAGGCCGCCCTTGTACAACTTAGTCCCACCCACAGGGCAAACACCCCAAAATTTCCTGGAAGGAGTAACAACGGAACACTCCTCTACAGAGGCGAGTGCACCCCCAAGCAATGAAGATACCATACATCCCAGACCCCATTGGTCCAAAGTCTCCTCCATACACCAATTGCCTTGATTACATCTCAGACGTTGACCAGCACAAGTGTTCTCCTGACGGAATTCTTGAAGCAGGACCCACTGATACCATTGAAGGGGCTGCAGTAGCTGTAACTCTTGAACCTTTACCCCCGCCTGGCGGAAGTGTCCGACAGAAATTAAATGTCATTTAGTTGAAAACTGATTTTGAGGAGATTGTGAAGGGAAACATGGGACTAGAATTTCTGAGACACTATGCTGTGGATTAATTGGTGCATATGAGCATGGAGGCTGTGAAAGTAGCACGTGAGATGTATGCTGAGATGGAAAAGTTGGCAGATGTATGCAAATTTGATTTGTCCCAAAGAAAGAAGTTACGAAAGAATTTCAAAATGACCATAAGTGACAAAGATTTGAAGGCAATGAAGCTGTGATGACTGAAAACCTATGTTAAGGAATCGGTGGAGTGTATCAGAGAATGGAGTGATTTTGAAAAGTTCAGAGAGCAGTGGTCCAAGAAAGAGAGGTTGAAGGTGAAATGAAAAGAGGGAGGAGACAGAGGGCCAGAAGGGTGAAACCACTAAGGTAGCAACAAGAGAATACCTCTTGAGAGATGTGCAGGGAGGAGCATATGTGCAGGTCTCATGGACTCGAGCAGACCTTTTCCATTTCGCAAACAGTCTCCCAAAGCTGAGAGAGAACTCAGATAAATGATACACTCAAGTAGAGCAAATTTTGATAATTTCAAAGGTTTTATGGGAATATCTAGCCATGTTAGTTGAAGTAGTGGTCCAAAAAGATTTGTGCGAAGAGTGTAAGTGAGTTGTGTACTGGCTGACACAGAAGCTCCTGAGGGTACCAAACATGAATGCCCATTCTTCTGTAGTAAAGAGCAAGTTTGATTCAGTCATTGCGCATTTTAAATCGAAGGTCCCACAGAAAGAGGTGAATTGGCCCAAGATTTTCAGGACGACACAAGAGCTGTAGGAATCAGTACATGCTTTCTTGGAGCGATTGATGCAAGTGTATTGAGAATACTGGAATGGATGACGCGCTTGATGAGAATAGGGGAGGATTAATTTAATCTTTTGTCTTTGGTTTGCATCCGGATAGTTGCTCTCAGACACAGCAGAATGTGATTTGTTGTCAGTCAAAGCCTCTTAATGAAATTTGGCAATATGCAAAATATTGTAGTTTCACCTTAGAGGCGAAAGAGACATTCATGATTGCACAGACCAAGTTGGCACAGAATGGTAGTGCAAGAGGTTCAGTAATAATAGATTCAGCTTTGGATAATGCAGGTAGTGCAGGTGCAAGCATGCAGGGATTTGCCATAGTGTATGTTCAAGGAGGGAATGTAGTCCTTCAAGGGAGAGGTAAAATAAAAATTGATGGTACAAATATTGGTGCTTTGAAGAAAGTTACCCCTTGCCACAACCGTGTCGAGGTCAAACACTGGAAAAGGGAATGTAGATGCAATCCTGATAGGGTGCAAATAAATATGCAAGCACAGAATGCCATGTCACAGGAGGGAGTAATGCTGATGCCTAAACCTCCTATGATCAACCATAAAATCAGGCCGAGTATGCCTCAGGTTCCCATGATACAGCCACAAATGTTCAGTAGATGTTCTAACTTCCAGCCCCGTCCCAGTGTCTATCAGAACCCCTTTACGGATCACATGTCCCAGGTCTCTATGATGTCCGAGAGTCCTATCGGACTCGATCAGTCCCAATGACGGTGCCAGAGGGCGGAAGAGCTTTGCATGCGTGAATGAGAGCGAAACATATGTGGAAGGTGAATTGAATGAACATTAGTATTATTTTTGATCGATAACCGAGCCACCCGTTCGACTGTCAGGACACTCAAGGTCATGAACCCTACCCCACTCAAAAAGAGAAATCCAAGTTGTAGGCATCACAAATCAGCAGTGTGCAAATGAAGTTTCAGCCCCAGTTCCAAAGAAAATAAATAGGTTTGATCTGAGAAAATCACCAGTTTGTAATCTGTAATTCGAGTCCTATGAACCTACTGGGAAGGGACCTGCTTTGCAAACTCAACTGCATGATCTACTGCATGCCAGTGGCTGTGGAGATGGAGATGCAGGCAGCTGATGCAGAAGTCAAATTAAAATCCCAAGAATCTGCATTTAGGCTGTACCCTGTCCTCACCTATGAAGATCTACCCCTCTGATTTAAAGCAACCAGTGAAAGAGGAAGTGTGAAATTTTAGAGGTAAAGAATTTGGCCTGATCAAAGATGGCAAACCTTTCAAGATTACCGTAAGTACAGATGCAGTTTTCTCCCAGATTCCCTGATGTAAGCCCTCACCAGCTGGTGTAACCCCAAACACCAAAAGCATGATAAAACAGGACACTATAAAGGAGGTCATTGGGAGTCCATGCAACTCTGATTTTGACTGTGCAGAAATCAAATAAGAAGTGGCGAACAGTGCAGGACCCTATTAAACTTAACAAAATAGTTGTTCCATGCTATCCAGTGGCACCAAGCCCTGCTGTACTCCTTTTCCAAATGATCCCAGAGGCCGAATGGTTTACGGTCAGTGATTTGACTTGTGTCAGGAATTCTTTTCCATTCAGCTCCACGAAGAGAACCAGTATCTCTTTACGTTCAGATTCCAAGATAAGACTCTCATGTGGTGTTGAGCTCCTCAAAGGTATAACACGAAGTCTGTCATACTTTAATTAGATACTGAAGGACATTTTAGAGACCCTACAGTTGCCCTGCAGTTCGACATTGTTAAGTACATCGATCATTTGCTTGCGGCATCAGCAACAAAAGAGGCCCTGCTCAACTACCTTGCTGAGAATTTGAACAAGGCTTCCCCCGACAAATTGCACTATTACCAGAAACAAGTCAGGTATGTAGGACATCAGATTGAATGAGCAACGAGAGTCTCATATGAGCGCATTTCAGCAGTTCTGAAGAATATATACACTACCACACAGAGAGAAGTTAGAATGTTCCTTTGGAATGGTGGGCTACTGTTGTCAGTGGATTCCCAACTTTCCCATTGTGGCGAAACTCCTACAGAGGTTCACCCACAATTATGTCATTGACCTGGTACCAATGGATTAAGAAAGCATGGAAGTGTTTCAAGAACTCAAACATTTCCTCTGCAGTGACCCACTCTTGGAATGCCAGACTACAGCAAGCAGCTTGTGCTATTTTGTCATAAACATGATTGGTGTGCACTGTCTGTTTTGAAGCAGACACATGGGGAGGCGAAGCAACTAGTGGCCTTTTTCTCAGCCACACTTGATCTTGCACTTCCTTGTTGTCTCAAAGCAGTTGCAGCAGTCAGTTAAAGTATACAGCAGAGTGAGGGTGTTGTTATGGGGTACCTGCTGATTGTAATGGTCTCCCAGTCAATCGAGGTTCTTATGACTCACACTCAAACTCAACACCTGAGAAATAGTCATCTCACACATTATGAAAGAGTCATTCTGGCAGCTGGTGACTTCGGAGTTGCAATACACTGAACCCCACAACTCTTTTGCTTACTCCAGAAGAAGGTGGCAAGTTTGATGCCAACTGCATCTATGTAACTGTGTTCTGCATGAAAGCGAGACCATGCATTCTGGATGTACCCCATCTGGAATCTGATCACAAATTATTTGTTGATGGTTCTTGAGAGACAGACACAGTGTTTTAAGAGGAATGTACGCTCTCTGTACAACACATGGTTTTGTGAAAGCATCCTACTTTTGCCATGTAACCTCTACACAAGTTGTTGAACTGATACCTCTGACAAGGGAATGCTGTGCATCTGACGGGTTGAGAGCTACCATTTACATTTACAGCCAGTATGGGTTTAGTGTTGTCCATGTCTTTGTACAGTTGTAGTCACAGAAAGTGTTTCTGGCCTCCTCTGGTTCCCCATTCGCAACAACTTGTATATTATGAATTTGTTGAATGCACTCCAGTTGCCAAAGGAAATAGCAGTCATGACATGTGCTGCCCACAGGAGTGTTGATGGTTTTGCTACTGCAGGCAACAGATACGCAGACAAGATCACCAGATATTGCACTGTTGGGTCCAGCACCTTTCACTTAGATGAACCATGCAGTGAGGAAAATGTGACAGTCTCAAAAATGCTTTTGAACACTTTACAGTAATGAGTGAAAAGAATTAGAGCATGAGGCTCCAGAAAGTGAAAAAGTGAAGCTGAAGAAAACAGGACATGTAAAGGATTCCAGTGACATTTGGGTATCCAACGAGGGAAGGCCCATTCTGCTTGATTCCATGTTGCCGGCTATAGTCTGACATATGCATGGCTTGACTTGACTGATGTTGGTCAGGATGGGATTGTGCTGACCTTCAAACGTTATTTGCACAACTCTCATTTCTGTATCATGGCTGTATCATGGCTGTAAGTTTGTGCAAGAGGTGCATCATGTTCCAAAAGATGAATGCAGGAACATAGGAAAGTCAGATGGTCTTCTCAATAGATTCCAGATCTGTTTCCTGGAGATGCCTGGTTGTTACAACCTGAAGTATATATTAGTCGTTATATGTTTATTTTCCAGATGGGTTGAGGCATATCCCACTAGGAGATGTGACAGATTAACTGTGGCCAACCTACTTTTGCAGGAGTTAATGGTGAGGTTAGGAATGCTGGTTTATCGCAAATCAGATCAAGGGAGTCACTTGAAGAACAAAGTGGTGCAGCTACTGAGCACAGCCTTTGCATTGACCAGAGACTCCACTACAGAGTCAGACCAGAAGCATCAGGAGTGGTAGGGAGGGTAAATGGGATGATTAACGCTAAGTTAGAAAAAGAATGTACCTCCACGTCTCTCAAATGGCCAGACATACTCCCACTGGTACTCATGAGCATTCAGAGTACTCCATGCAGGATGGCAGGACTGTCCCCCCGCAAGATACTGATGGTGAGAGGCATGAGAATTCCCTCTGTTCCTGCAGCTGCACTTGTAAATATTAAAAATGACAGTTCTTGAATATCACAAAGGACTTGCTGATGTGGTGCATTCTATATCCCACCAGGTCAGCATGGCGACACCATCTGTGAGATCTGCCCCATGTCATGATTGGAGCCCTGGAGACTGGCTTCACTCGAAAAAATGTGTTCACAAGTTGTGGTTGGAAGAGCGTTGGAAAGGCCCTAAACTGGCCATTCTCATAACCAATAGCGCTGTAAAATGTGCAGGCTTACCAAACTGAATCTGTGCTTCACCTAATAAAAAGAGTGAGATGAGCAGAGGAAGAGGTGGTCAACATCCACTAATTCTCCAAGTCCAGATCAACTTAAAGTTTCGGAAGCATCAGGTAAAGAAGGCGAGGCCCGACCTGAGGGTTTGAAGCATCAGCGATCTGAACCACAGCCAGGACAAAAAGAAGCGGAACCATGGAGTCCATGGCACAAAATTAAACTTGAGAATCAAGATTGAGTCACCACATCTGTCACAATTCTGGCAACTCCTGGAGAATGGAGACAGATCAAGCAGATACAAGTGCACAGCTGGCCGAAAGTGATGCAGGTGTAGCAGTAGAAGAAAGCTCTGAATCTGAGAGCGAAACAGTGCCTCATGAGTCTGAAGTGACAAGCACCTCAAAAGAAAGAGTGCGTCACAAAGATGAATGGCCAAGAACTGAAAGCAAGAGAAGGAGAATACTGTCAAAGTCAAAGAGGCGAGAGGATAGAGAGTGAGAGGAACAAGGAGAACAGTGATACTGTTAGACTTGGTATCTTTTGGTGTGTTTCCCCTGAGTTTTTGCTTTCTGACCTCCCGGTTTTGACTCTGTTTTTGCTGGCGTAGTGTTTCTGCGCACTTTCCTCACTGCTGATCAGTGGTAAAGTGCAAGTGCTCCTGTGGTAAAATGTGTTATGGATTGGTGTTTCCATGATTGGCCTATTTGATTTATGTGTCAGTCCCTAGTAAAGTGCACTGTGTGTGCCAGGGCCTGTAAATCAAATACTGTTGGTGGGCTGCAGCACTGCATTGTGCCACCCACACAAACAACCGGTAAATGTGACTCTGGCCTGCCATTGCTGAGCCTGCGTGCAGTCTGGTACTGCCATGTCGACTTGGCAAGTGCACCCACTTGCCAGGCCCTAACCTTCCTTTTCTTACATGTCAGCCACCCCTAAGGTAGGCCCAAGGTACCCCTGTGGGCAGGGTGCAGTGTATGTGAAAGGTAGGACATGCCCTGGTGTGTGTGGCATGTCCTGATAGTGAATTACTGCCAATTTAGTTTTTCACTATTGCAAGGCTACCTGTTCCCCATAGGACAGAATTGGGAGTTTGTTTATAAGATCTTATAAATAATTAGCCTAATGTGGGGAGACAAGCCTGTGGATTCCAGGCACAATGGATACTTCACGGCTCATTGGAGGGCCGATTTTTGAATTTCATTGACTTTTTCCCATTGGGGTTAAAATGCAGGCTACAGCACTACAAATCCCAGCGGGCACTGGTGGCTCAATCGAGTAGCCCATTGGAGGGCAAATATTTAAATAAAAGGCGGTAGCAGCGCAAATCAATTCGGTGATGGCCTATGATTAAGGAATGTTTTCCGAAACGAGTCAGGCCGATCCGGATGGTGGGAGTGTGATCGTTGGTGCCTGCCGGTTGATTTCTGTTTCCCGAGTGCGCCCCCGTTTGCTGAGCAGCTGTTTTTCGAAGTTTAATCACGCCGGCTTCGGGCGTGGAGGGCTGCACCACCCAAAGTATCATTATGGGGCCACGGGACGCGAAAGTTTTCGACGCCCTAATGTGGGGAGACAAGCTTGTGGATTCCAGGCACAACGCATACTTCACGGCTCATTGGAGGGCCGATTTTTGAATTTCATTGACTTTTTCCCATTGGGGTTAAAATGCAGGCTACAGCACTACAAATCCCAGCGGGCACTGGGGACTCAATCGAGTAGCCCATTGGAGGGCAAATATTTAAATAAAACGCTGTAGCAGCGCAAATCAATTCAGTGATGGCTTATGATTAAGGAATGTTTTCCGAAACTCGTCAGGCCGATCCGGATGGTGGGAGTGTTTGTTGGTGCCTGCTAGTTGATTTCTGTTTCCCGAGTGCGCCCCCGTTTGCTGAGCAACTGTTTTTCGAAGTTTAATCACGCCGGCTTCGGGCGTGGAGGGCTGCACCACCCAAAGTATCAGTATAGGGCCACGGGACGCGAAATGTTTCGACGCCCTAATGTGGGGAGACAAGCCTGTGGAATCCAGGCACAACGGATACTTCACGGCTCATTGGAGGGCCGATTTTTGAATTTCATTGACTTTTTCCCATTGGGGTTAAAATGCAGGCTACAGCACTACAAATCCCAGCGGGCACTGGGGACTCAATCGAGTAGCCCATTGGAGGGCAAATATTTAAATAAAAGGCTGTAGCAGCGCAAATCAATTCAGTGATGGCCTATGATTAAGGAATGTTTTCTGAAACGCGTCAGGCCGATCCGGATGGTGGGAGTGTTCGTTGGTGCCTGCTGGTTGATTTCTGTTTCCCGAGTGCGCCCCGTTTGCTGAGCAACTGTTTTTTGGATATATATATATATATATATATATATATATATATATATATATATTTACATAGGATCATTCCATCTTCGAAAATAATCATCCAGCACTCCCAAAGGTATTGGTCACTCGGTAATTTTATTTTGTGACGATAAACATATATATATATGTATATATTCACTGAAAAAAAACAAAGGTTACAGGGACGTTTAGTTAGGCACTGATTTCACTCGTACAAAACCATAGAAATTGAGCAGTTATAATTACCTGGGCTAACTTTAACTTATGCCCCGCAATGCACTGCTTACGACCTCACATATTACATCACTTATGACATGGTCAGTGACATCACTGATGCCATCTCAAATGACTTCACTGATTACATCATCCCGTGAGTGTAAGTGTTTGGTAAACATTTCTGAGACTTAAAGATATATACTAAGCTACAGCATAAGTTACATTACTATTACCAGTCATACTATTTCTAACATATCTCATCTGAGTGGCTGTGTGACTGTCTGCATAAGTGTGTGAGTGGATGTCTAAGTGGCTGTATGGGTGTGTGAATGGCTGTATAGATGTGTTAGTGGGTATGTGAGAAGCTGTATGGGTGAGTGAGTGGCTTTGTGAGTGACTGTAGAGTGAGTGGGTGTGTGAGTGGCTGCATAGGTGTGTGAGTGGCTGTATGGGTGAGGGAGTGGGTGTGTGAATGGCAATATTAGTGAGTGAGTAGCTGTTTGAGTGTGTGTATAGGTAAGTGAGTGTCCGGTGACGGGCGGTGACCCTCAAAAATTGGGAGGAGTAGAGGGGAGAAGAGACAAACCCAGTGGGGGGGGCAAAAAGATAATTTTAACAAGCATTGGCATAGCCAATAGGTCTCGCTTTTGGGACCTTATAAGTATTTAGTTATGCAGCACAATATCCTTAGTGCAACAACATCAACTGTTGCATGGCTAAAAACTTATAAGGTCCCAAAGGCGAGACCTATTGGCTATGCCAATGCTTGTTTTACTTAATACCGGCTATGCCCACCCCTCTGCACACCACAATCACAAGCGTTACAGGCGTGGAGAATGTTGCATATTAATTTTCAATCGATCATCGTGGTAAAATCGATAATTGGTTTTTTTTTCCAAGCGTTTCAATTCACCAAACAGATCAGGTTAATTGCATGCATTAGTGAAGCTTGTCAAGTGCTCCAGAATTAGGGGTGGAGCAGGGGTTTGACATTGTTACAGTGTGAAAACACAGCACCATCTAGACGGACGTAATGACTCCTTCATTAACAGAGTTTCACAGGGGATACTTTGAAGCAGGCTAGTATTGCTTTTCACTAAAAACAAACCTGCATTAAAACAAGTGATCAGCTCTTGTTTGGCTGCATCTTGCTCGCGCGTCCTTTGCAACACTCCTGCAGAGGCATGGTGAATGTAACATGCATCTCAAATGCATGCGGCTGGCCTCGAGACCACACCCAGGCCCGCACGTTTGCATTGCCTACGCATGTAAAGAGTGCGCAAACGTTACAGGTGAATAATGCAGACCGAGGGTTGAAAGGCAGGTTGTTTGGTCTGAGTGTTTTCCAGGCTGCGATGAAAGAAGGGCGCCCTGTTTTGTCTCCAACTGGACGCTTTCCCAGCTGCCAGGGGGCGGCGGGTGCTTTACGGCGGAGACATCCGCGTGCATGTCTGCACAGGTCGACAAGGGGACGGGCGCCGCTTCCGTCTTTCATCTGGCCTACCTTCAACTCCTGCTTTTTGTGTCATTTAGCGAAATTCGGGGAAACGCAGCCCCGAGCAGAGCATATGGCGGACGGCGCACCTGCCGCGTGCAAAGCACCTGCCGAGGGCCCCGGGGAAAGCAGGGCCGGCTCCGGATATAGCGTTACAGGCCAGAGGCCAAAAGCGCTTCAGCTCATCTGCCGACTCGGCCACAGCCACTGACGTGTCCTCCTCTCTCTGCCCGTGTAAAGCCGCAGAGCATCAAGCTATATCACAGAGACAGGCCACGCAGGAGGCGGGGCCGGCGGCGGCTGGTGCTAGGGGGGAGCAGCGCAGGATGAAATATTGTGACACGCCTCTTGATGCCGCGGCTAATCACAGCAGCTGACGGCTGCAGAGCCCGCTGCACCCTCCTCCAGCGGCGAGGACATTCCTGCCAGCCCACTCCTGCATTGCTAATTTGAAGGAGTCCCTTTAATTTGAAGTAGAGATTACGACTTCCCCATGGGGGCCCATCGGGGCTGTAAAGGCAACAGAGAGGCCCATTGTGCCGACATTAGCAAAGAACAATCCGAGGCTGAAAGGGTTATCTGGAGAGAATGGCAGTCTGAAAAGTTGGCTTGTGCCAGAGATCCTGCCTGAGCTCATTATACGAGACAGCAGATGGAGCCGAGACCCCGTTGCTGGGCAGAGTCCCGGGGTCATGTGGAGAAATGCAGAATGGTTATTTTAAAGTACCACTCTGGCAAAAAAAACAAGAGAGGAGCGGGGGCGAGCGAGCGCGGCAGCCTGGGCTTTTGAAAGCTGACCAGACGCTCGTGCGTTATGGCCTTTTTCCTGCGATTACCCGCACGGCCGGCATGTGTTTCCAATTATCGCGCCCGCGTCTCGGCACGATAATTGAAAACAGATGTCGGCCCTGCGGGTAACCGCACGGAAAAGGCCATGACGCACGAGCGTCTGGTCAGCTTTCTGAAACCCCTAACATAAAGTCTCGCCAGAGCAGCACTTGCGCGCTACTCGAGGCTCGACCTAAAAATGTACTTACGCGTGTTTCGCTCCCAGTGTCGTCTTCATTCTTCTGGCATGAGCGCGAGCCAGGGCACTTCATGGAGCCTCAGGCAACCCCCTTCTGCAAATCCCGACGCTGCTCACATGCTGTGGATGAGTAGCATGAGATCAGCGCCAGGATTGACTGGAGCGGGCTGCCTCGACACTCCAGCAGGCACAGGAGGGCTGTGCCTGCTCTCACCTAGCTGTCTGAGACAGCTAGGTGGAGAGGTTTACACTGCGCGTGTCAGGCTGGCCATGGCAAGATGGGTGTCAAAGTGACTTGCGCAGTGTAAACTGGTGGAGTGAACACCATTCCCCTGCTGCCAGTCAGCAGCAATGCCACACCCCCAAACACTGCTTGGGCTGGGAGCAGTGAAAAATAAACGGGTAATTTATTTTATTGCTGTTTTATTTTTTACTTTTGCTGCACTGGCAGCAGGCAGGTGATGCTCCTCTGCCCTAATGGGGGGGGGGGGGGCGCAGCTGTGAGTGGTTGTATTAAAGAGTGAATGTCTGTGTGAGTGCCTGTAAGGGTGAGTGAGTGGGTGTGTGAGTGGCTGTATGGATGTGTGAATGGGTATATAAGTGGTTCTGTGGGTGTGTGAGTGGTTGTATGGGTGAGTGAGTGGCTGTGTCAGTGGCTATATGGGTAAGTGAGTAGGTGTGTGAGTAGCTGTATTGGTGAGTGAGTGGTGGTGTTAGTGGCTGTATGGGAGGGTGTGTTAGTACCTGTATGGTTGAGTGAGTGGCTGTGTGAGTGGCTGTAAAGGTGTATGAGGTGTAAGTGTCTGTATGACTGGTTGTGTGAGTGGCTGTATTGGTAAGTGAGTGGGTGCATGAGTGGCTGTATGGATGAGTTAGTAGGTGTGTGAGTGGCTCTATTGATGAGTGATTGATTGTGTAAGTGGTGGGTTATGTGAGGGGTTGTTTGGGAGTGGGTGTATGAGAGGTTCTAGGGGTGTGTGAGTGGTTCTGTGGATGATGTCATTAGTGATGTCATTTGAGATGTCATCAGTAATGTCACTGACCATGTCATGAGTGATGAAATATGTGGGTTCATAAGCAGCGCATTGCGGGGGCGAGAGTTATAGTTAGCTCAGGTAACTATAACTGCTGACTTTCTATGGTTTTGTATGCGTGAAATCTGAGCCTAACTCTAACGGCCTGTAACCTTTGTTTTTTTCAGTGAATTTATAAGGTTTTTTAAATTCTATTTCCTAACTATAACGTCCCTGTAACCTTTGGTTTTTAAAATAAATGTCTAAGCTTTTTTAATTTTATTTCCTAACTGTAGCCTGTAACCTTTTAGAGTGAGTGTGAAACTGAGTGCATGAGTGTCTCAGTGGGTGTGTGAGTGAGTGTCTCAATGTGCGTGAGTGGGTGTGTGAGTGGGTCTGTGAGTGGGTCTGTGAATGTCTGTGTGGGTGCATGAGTGTCTGATTGGGTCTGTGAGGGGGTGTGAGAGTATCTGAGTGGGTTTGCGAGTGCCTCCATGTGTGTGTGTCAATCTGTGAGTGAGTGCATGAGTGTCTAAATAGGTCTGTGAGTGGGTGTGAGAGTTTCCGAGTGGGTTTGCGAGTGCCTCCATGAGTGTGTCAGTATGTGAGTGACTCCATGAGTGTTTGAGTTCTTCTGTGAGTAGGTGCTTGAGTGCCTGAGTGGGTGTGCTTGTTTTCTGCTTGTTGTTTGTCAATCAAAATTCTTTATTTCGGTTTAACAAACCATAAAAGAAGCAACCATACAAATCATGAGTGTGTCATTTTAGGTTGAAAGAGCATTCCTGAAAGCAATTGTACAAATGGGGAATAAAAACGCTCAAGTTGACACAATAAAATGACAATGACATCATATGAGTAAAACAATTCCACATGATTCATGACTTCGGTCTCTCTAACATGATTATGGGAATAAAGTGCAAGTGCATCATCGAGATTTGTACAAATCAATTTCCGGGTTGGATTGCCCCTAGTTTAAGAACAAGGCTCTAGCACTAGTCACAAGACAGAATAAAATACATAAAATACAACGTTAAAACAATTATTTAAAATTATAAAATAGCAGCATTAACTGGTCAATGTAATCTTGGTTGGTCAGCATAATCTATTTTAAATGTTCATACCAATCGGCCCTGGCAGCTGTGCCCTCCTTCTAATCGCCCAAGAATGGCCCAGGAATTTCGCAGTGGCACAGGCGAAAAGGGGTCTAGCGTCTGATTTTAGTATCCGTAGGGCATCTTTAAAGCTTTGTGTCCCTAATTGTCTGCACACAGGAGCTAACCATTTGCTTCTTGGCTTGGAGTATGCTTTACAGGCAAAAAGTACATGCCCGATAGTTTCATGTGGCCATGGGCAAGAAGGACAGCCCTTGGGTTGAAGTTTATTGTTCTGCCAAGAATTAGTAAAAGCATTAATTGGTAAGCTGCCATGTCTAAACTGTGTATACAGCTTCCTATCGGCTGGCACCTTAATGGTGTCAAGGTAACTTTCTAAATAATTCGATTTCAAATCAGTAAAAGCATCTGTTAGGCTGCCAGGTTGAATTTTCCAAAGGTTGTTATCTTCGACCCAAGCCCAATACAGATGTTTTACTTGACTTCTTGAGTATGAAGGTGGATGGCCGATAGCCTGAGTTGGCAAGCCAATTCTAGACCGTAGGGCGTTTACCTGTTTAATCCAGCCAATTTTATTAGCGGTGTCCAAGTGGGAGACCTCGCAAAAAGCAGCTACATAGTGTGCCAAATCAGAAGTGGAGGCCAATCTATGCCAAAACAACAGTGGGCGGAGCCTCGCTAGATCATTGATGGACTTGACACCCAGATCAAGCTTAAGAGGGAGAAGGGGTGTACTTAGGGGGAGGGATATCAGGCTCCTAAGGAACTTGTTTTCCACAGCTACGAGCTCATTGGAGGGTGCTATGCCCCACAGCTCCGCCCCATAAAGGGCGCTAGTCACAGCCTTACAGTTGTACAGTTTAAGGGCAGGGGCTACGGGCTTGGTGTATGACAGGCAATGCTCCCTTCTCAAAGCCCCGGTAAGCTGGGTGAACTTCAAGGAGACCTTCTCTAAATGTCTCTTCCAAGCCATTCCCTCCGATAATTTAATACCAAAGTAATCGAAGGAGCTAACCCTCTCAAGTGGGACATTGTCCAGGAGTATGTTTGTCTTTTTCTGCTCACTTCTGACCTTTATTTTGCCTTTTTCTGCTCGTTGCTGACCTTTATTTTGCCTCTTTCTGCTTGTTTCTGATCTTTATTTTGCCTCTTTCTACTTGTTGTTGGCCTTTATTTTGCCTCTTTCTGCTCGTTTCTGATGTCTAATTTGCCTCATTCTGCTCGCTTCTGATCTCTGTTTTGCCTCTTTCTGCTTGTTGCCGGCCTTTATTTTGCCTCCTTTTGCTTGTTTCTGACCTCTATTTTGCCTCTTCCTCCTCGTTTCTGATCTCTATTTTACCTTTTTCTAATAATTTCTGACCTTTATTCTGCCTCTTTCTGCTTGTTTCTGACCTTTATCTTGCCTCTTTCTGCTCATTGCTGACCTTTAGTCTCCTCTTGTGCTCATTTCTGACCTTTATTTTACATCTTTCTGCTTGTTGCTGATCTGTATTTTGCCTCTTTCAGCTCGTTGCTGGCCTCTATTTTGCCACTTTCTGCTCGTTGCTGACCTTTATTTTCCCTCTTTCTGCTAGTTTCTGACCTTTATTCTGCCTCTTTCTGACCTTTATCTTTCCTCTTTCTGCTCGTTGCTGACTAGTCCTCCGATCGGTCAAGGCCCTTTCAGACCTGGACCCGGCTCCAAAGCCTAAAGTCTCCTGCCTCTCTCTTCTGTCTCTCCATTGCTCACTCTCTTGCTCTCTCTCTCTTCACTGTGTCATTTTTGGTTTGTTCCCTTCTAATTTCTGCTTTCTCTCATCTTTCATCACACCTGCTCTCTCTCTTCTAATTTCTTTGCCTCATTTTTGTGCCCTGTGTTTTCCTTTCTGTCATCTTTGCAGGAGCCTGAGGATTAGCCAAGAATGGTATTCAAGACTTAACACCCAAATTACAGACTTCGTCCTTTGGGAAATCCTGATGGCTCTTGAAAAGGTCAAGGGACCTTTGCCACCGTATTAGAATGGAGCAAGAACGAGGACATAAATTATTCATATATCATCAACAATCAGATTATTATTATTGTTCAGTCAATGATGAGAGGTTGGGAAGTTTCAACAACTTTATTTATCTTAAAGGATTAGTACTGTTTTGTCATCTTTATTCAAATTACTTGGTTTACAGACATATCAATAAAAGGATTGATTAGTGACAGCATAAATCATTACAAAGTGTTCCATAAGGAAAATTGTCACTAAGCTAGATAAGGAACTTAATCTACCCTAAATAGAACCATGAAGAGGTATTTTCGGAAAAGAACAAGATTCAGAACATAAAATGAACTACCCATAAAGAGTCATTCTGGAAACTCAGCCAAGTTCCCTATAGCTGCAATAGCAACCGTCAATAATAGAATGATCGTTGCAGTAGCATTGATCAAGGAAAAGGTCTTTAGCTGAAGAAAGAATAAAGTCACCTTTAGCAGTAGCTGTCGGTAACAGGAGTGAAGGGCCAACTCTCCAGTAGAATAGTCGCAAGGCAGGGAAAAAAGAACTGGATCAGAGTTCAGAGTCTTTTGCTAACTAGCTAGGACCACTCAATAATAAAATCACACAATAATGTATCTAAACCTATTAGATGTTAGCTCCTCTCATCCAATGGAAACTGCTCATCCGATGGTGTCGTCAACTTCGGAGGCTCCTTCTCCCGATTCCCATGGTAAACATTCACGCCGATATAGTGTAAAACATTGTTTCAGGATTTTGTTACATGGAGGAAAGTTCTCATGAGAACCTTCTTACCTAAGCTAAAAGATGCGCTCTAAGCTCATTGTGAATACAGAGCAAGTTGGATATAATGAGAGTAAGCTAGCAATGATATTCTGTGAAGTATTCGTAAAATATATCTGTTAGAAATGGGGGTGTCTAGTTGGCAATGGTTTGCACCTTTGTCCAAGTAGGGACCTTTATTCCTAGTCAGGGGAAGGGGGATACACTTCTAAAATAACCCCTGCTCACCCCCTTGGTAGCTTGGCATGAGCAGACAGGCTTATCTCAGAGGCAGTGTGTAAAGCATTTGTGCATGCATACAGTAACACAGTGAAAACACTACAATAGACACCACACCAGTTTAGAAAAATAGTAAATCTTTATCTAAACCCAACAAGACCAGTTTTTTTCTTCTTGTTAATGCAGTTCCCTAATAGACAATCCTCAATCCTACTCTGTGTTCTTCTAAATGGTTATCCTATTCTTCTGTAACTTTCTTCTTGGACCTAGATTATTCTTCTGTAAAACAAATAACTAAAACAATAAACATCTAATAGGCAGGAAACATTTGTTCCACTTCTCGCATTCAAAGTTCATTTTTGATTTTCAATTGGTTTTCCCCAAATAATAATGTCTCTGAATTTGAAGGGGGTTCTAACAGTTCAGGGTTCACGTTGCTCTAATCTTCTAGATTAACATTAAGTGCTGCATTCACATAGTAAGACCATTCAGGCGCTGAATATCTTCGGCAAGTACTCACATTCAGCCGTGGCCTGTGCAGATAAAAGCGGTGGGGCCGAGTGGGGGGGATCTCGACAGACGGCGACGAGGGAAAATTAAAAAAATAATGAATTTTCCCTCATCATCGTCTGTCGAAATCCCCCCTCACTCTGCACCACCACCCCACTGCTCTTACCTGCCCGGGTGCTCATGTTCTCCTAGACCTCCTTAGACCTTGATGATTTGGATCGAGAGAGTTTTCGTCTTCCATCTCACTCTCTTCAGGCAATGTCTCTCAAATTCGTGCTACTGATAAACTTCTTTTCAATCTTTCTTTTCTGCAAATTCTTGGCCACTCTACTTATTCGTCTTATCCCAGAGCTCGTTCCTTCTCCAGGATCTTGTTCTAACTCATGGATGCTTTCAACAGGCAGTACAGTCTCTGCTATTTTTCCATTTGAGACCTTGATGCGACTTGCGTTAGTTCAGGCACTTTTACTTGTCTTTCAACTTGCTGATCTTCACCCTTTTCTTCTCCTTGTGCTTCTCTCTGCACCTCAACAGGTGCTGCAGGTCTAGGTGGTCTTTTAATTGGTGGTGCAACCACTAATGCTCTTATCTCTGGATCATAGACCAAAGACGCCTCCTCTGGATTATGCACTCTCTTGGTGTGCGAGGCATGTATCCAGTTTTTAATTCCAGCACATTTAACAGCAGAGGTTCATGGTCAGTACGGTTTGGAAGGGGCCTTTCCATCTGGGTTGAACACAAGTCTTCCGAATGTGCTTCTTGTTCACTACCCAGTCACCAGGATTGAGGTCGTAGCACTGTTCTTGATGAGGGTCTCGTGTATCAGCTGATACCTGATGAGAGACAGAACGAACCACATCAGCGAGTGTGTTGCAGTAGTCTAAAATCATATAATCTGTGATGTTCACAAGGGCATTCGTGGGCACAGCTGGTAGTCTCATTGCCCTTCCCATCAGAATCTCGTGCGGATATAATCCTGCCTTCCTTTCTGGAATACTTTGGACACTCATTAGCACCAATGGTAAAGCATCTGGCCATTTCAATGAAGTCGATGCACAAACCTTTGCCAATCTGGACTTTTTTGCTCCGTTCATTTACTCAACAATGCCTGATGCGTTCTGGTCTGTAACTGCAATGTAGTTTCTGTTCAATCTGTAGAGCAGCACATAGGATGTTCATCACTTCGTTATTGAAGTGTGTTCCTCTGTCTGACTCAGGAAGGACCGAATCTCGGTATGATCTCTCATAATGACAGTTTAGCTACAGTGAGACTGTCATTTCTCCTCGTTGGGTAGGCTTCCACCCATCTCAAGAGCACAGATGATCACCAGGTTAAATCTCGACCCGTTGTACACAGGCATCTCAATAAAATCCATCTGTAGTCTGTTAAAAAGGCCATTTGATCTCCCTATTTGTGTGCTTCTGAGGTGTTTTCTTCCCTACGTTTAGCTGTTGACATGTGACACACCTTCTGCAATTTTCATCTGTAATCATTCGAAACCTAGTATTAAACCAATTATGTCGAAAAACTCTTACCATGGCATCTCTCCCTAAATGTGTGCACCCATTGTAATATCGGGCCATTGGAAACAACAAGCTATCAGGCAACACTGGCCTTCCATCGGCTGACATCCGAATGTCATATGCATTTTCTGTACATCCTGACCTGATCCACCCATTTTGTTCTGCATCAGACACATTTTCCTGTACCCTTTTCAGTTCTTCCCATGTATCAGTTATTTCCATTATCATTGTAAAAGCACTTTCTTCCTCAGATTCGCATGTGAACCCTCCATTAAATGTGCATGCTAGCATTGCACAATACCTGGCTACGGAGTCAGTATATCTATTGCCCATGGCAACGTATCTGCTGCCTGTTTGATGTCCTGGATATTTTACAACTGCAGTTTCACTGGGTAACTGTAGAGCCTCAAGCAAATATCTTACATACTGTCGGTTCCGAATAGGTGTTCCTGTTGCGACCATAATTGCCCAAAGTCATGAACCACGCCAAAACCATACTGGCTATCCGTAAAGATGGTGACTCTCAATTGTGCAGTTATTCTGCAAGCTTGTGTTAGAGCAATTAACTCAGCAACTTGTGTGGAGAAAACAGACTGAAGCCAGGAAGCTTCGATCACATCATTTATGGAGCACATGGCATATGCTGCTCTTAGTGTGCCTTCATTTCTTCTTAGGCATGAACCATCAATAAACAGGACAGGGTCAGGCTCATTTAGTGGCTCATCCTTAATGTCAGGTCTTGGCTTTGTGCATAGTTCAGTGACACTAAGGCAGTCATGTTTGAACTCTTCACATTTGTCATTTTGTTCAATTACAGGCATCAAAGTAGAAAAATTTAAGACATTGGAACATTTGATCACAACATTGACGGATGCTAGCAAACTCTGCTTGTATTTGGTCAACCTCTTGTGGGTTAAATGTTGTGTTTTATTTTTTGTCAACAATAATTCCACTGAGTGTGTGACCATGAAAAGTAAAGGGTGTTCCATCACTATATTCTTGCTCTTTTCTAAATCAGCACTCCCGAGGCAACTGCTTTTAGGCAGTGGGAGAGTCCTGCCGCTACAGGATTGAGTGTGGTAGAAAAATAGACCACAGTCCCTCCATGTGTCTGTGTTAAAACTGATATTTCACACCCATCTCTTTCACTGCAAAACAGAGTAAACTCTTTTGTATAATCAGGCATTCCCAGAGCTGTGGCACAACACAATTTCTCTTCCAGATATAGGAACGCTTTGGTACACTCGTTGTCTCAAGGAAGCAGATCGAACACATCTCGATTTGTCAGCCTCAGAAGGGGCTTTGCCATTAATGAAAAGTTTGGTATCCACTGTCTTCAGTAGCCAACCATTCCCAAGAGCATTCTGATCTCTTTCTGGGTTCGAGGTGGATTCATCTGCAAGAGGGCTTCCACTCTCTCTGGTGACACCTTTCTGACTCCTTTAATGATGATGTGTGTGATATTAAACTTCTTTTTGGCAGTACTGCAATTTATCTGGAGACAATTTGTGTCAGTTTCCTGCCAGGTGATTCAAAGTGCAATGGTGTCATACTTACAAGCATCACGTGTATCTGATGCTATTAGCAGATCATCAATATACTGTGCAAGGGTAGACTCACAAGGCATTTGCAAGGACTCAAGATTTCTTTTTAGGAACTGATTAAAAATGGATGGACTCTCTGTATACCGTTGAGGAACGCAACACCATGTGATTGTCTTCTGTTGGAAGACAAACGAAAATTGATACTGGCTATCTTCGTGCAATGGCACTGAAAAGAAAGCTTAACACAAATCAATGACTGTAAACCATTCTGCAGTACATGGAATTTGGAAAAGTACAGTAGCAGATTTGGCAATATTGGACACCAAGGCACCACTATTTCATTGATCTGCCTCAGGTCCTGAACAATCCTATACTTGCTATTAGGTTTTTGTAAACCCATTATAGGTGAATTACACGGGCTTCCAATCAACTCTCTTGATGTGCCTTTGCGAAGCATGTCTTCAATTACTGGTTGTATTCCTGCAATAGTTTCTGGGACAAATGATAGGATGGTGTTCTAGGAAAAACAGCATTTGGTTTTAGTTTAACTTGGACTAGTTCTACACCTTTTATAACCCCAATGCCTTTCCCTGTGAAATCCCAAACTTCTGCATTTACAGTTTTCCAAAGATCTTCTGGTAATTCAGAAATTGTCAATAGAGGAAACATTCCTACTCCAGCACTTTGTCTCATCATTTTTAAATCAACATCCTCATCATGAGTCTGGAAGGCAGCACTGTCCGGTGTGCAGTATATTGTCCAATTTAACTTACACAATAAATCTCTTCCTAATAGATACACTGGGCTAGTATCGCCAACCACAAATTGGTGCTTCTCTTCAAAGGTTCCTATTTTTACCGGAACTTCTTTTGAAATATGATTTAACATTTGCTTATTGTAAACCCAACTACTTGGATCCTTTTACCTGAGAGAAGCAAGTCTGGTACTTCACTGTTCTAACTGTGGGACAGGTAACTCCTGTGTCAATCAGAAGAGACACATCGTGACCAAAAACATATGGGCCACTTTGGTCTACCTCTAAGACTGCGACAAGTAAGCAATCTTCTTCCTCTCTAATGCACCATCATTGTGAATTATCAAAAGCGAACTCATCAGTTCCAAATAATAGGTATTGACCTAAAACATTCTGATTCTGATTTTAGAATTGTGGCATTGCATTTTGGAATTGATTTGCATTAAACTTTGGCATCTGAT
Source organism: Calotriton arnoldi (assembly GCA_963921515.1). Classification (NCBI taxonomy): domain Eukaryota; kingdom Metazoa; phylum Chordata; class Amphibia; order Caudata; family Salamandridae; genus Calotriton; species Calotriton arnoldi. The sequence goes on from CAWUFW010009554.1 coordinate 365,440, forward strand.
TCAAATTCAAATTGGGATTCCCCATTTGCGTAGGAGCAATGGGCATCATCTGAGTTTAATTTTGCATAGGAGTCTACATTTGTTGTGCAGGTATTCTCTGACCTGTCATACCTTGTGAAGTTTGCACTAATCCTCTAGCATTTTCAGGATTAAATCAACATTCTCGTTTCTAATGGCGCACCCGATTACAAACGTGACAAGCATAACCGTTTTTGATAGCAGCAATGTCTGTCCCAGATCCCACACTTGGGGGAATACCTCTATCTCTGTCATGGGGCATTCGTGTAGCATTTTGATTTCCTGCAAGTCCAGCCTGCGGTGCAACCACTCCGTGCATCATTCCCTGATTTCCTCCAAAAGAAGGGTTTCCTCTGCTTCATGTCCAATTCATCACTGCAATATTTTGCAAGATTTCATCTAGTGTCTTTGTCTGCCAGCAGATAACACTTTGTGTAATGTGAGCACTAAACTCAGGCTTCAATCCCAGAACAAACTGAGACACAAAAATCCCCATATCCTTCTCCTCAGGATATTCACATCCGCTGTGTTGTTTAAACACTCGCAAGAACCTTTCATAATATTGATGAATCGTCTCCTTCGACTCTTGTGTACTTCTTTGAATCTTTAACCAATCGGTATCCCTGGGAGGTATCTTTCCTTTCAAAAATGTCATAACAGCTTCATATTTTTCCATCACCACTGGTGAAGGTTCTATCTCTCTATCTCTGTGGTTCTGCTTTTGGCTGTTACACTGCTACCTTACATTGTGTTCATAAAACAGTTGGCACCACAATGTCAAGAAACTTATCCACGCCTCTCCACAACGCCATCTAAATCTTTATAAACCTTTCTCGTCTCTCAATTTTTTTTAATTGTTCGTAAATGCTGTCAAATTACCTCTATTCCATGGAACATGTACGTAGGTACCTCCAACTACTTCCCTCAATGGATATGCTGCTGCCTCATCCAACTCATCCTGCTTTCCCTCTGCTTCCCTCTTTTTTTTGTGCTTCTTTGCCCATCTATATTCCAACTTTTCCACATCCTTCCACCTGCGTATGCATTTAACTAGTTCAATAATGTGCAAACGGATTCCTGTAATCCTCATGTTTTCTATTGCTTGATCATCCAATTTGACTCTGTAGCTACCATGCAGGTTTACGTTATTAAAAAGATCCACATTGTACTTTTTCGCTATTCCTTCCAATCAACGTATCATAGCTGCTCTCTGAGTAATCTCCTTTTACAGGTAAGTTAACTCATGTCTCTGGTACTAATCTAGATGATCAAACTCCAGGCAACCCTTGATCACTTCTTCCATTTCTGTTTTCAATCTAGGAATATGCAATGGTTTATCTTCCCTTATCTCTATTTCTTTTGGGGACTCTGTTACCTCTGCCCTTTTCTCTGTTGTAATCTCTTCAAGCCATACAGACAACCCTCCATCTTCATTGCCAATAAAGTCATGTGGAGCTAAGGTAGTCATAAAGACTAGGGTTCCTCCTCCATCTACTACAGCTTGCAAATTTTGTGGGTGTCTCCACAGAACGATTGACTCATGCTTGTAACACAGGGAATTGAAACAGCAAGAGCGAGAAGTGAGGAAGTGGAGGCAGCTGAGGAAGCAGCAGCACACCTGTGCCTGGTTGTGCTGTGCTGGGCCGTTCTGTGCTGCGGGCTGTGGGCTGAGGCCAACTGGGAGTCTGTCAGGATCTCGGGGGCCCGCTCCATTTCCAGGCACTGGGGAGGTGCAGGAGCAGGGCGGCAGGAGCGCGGCTTAGACCGCGGTGTTCCTGCGTCCGCTATTTGTAACGCATCAGCCACGCCTGTTGCGGCTCAGCTGGCCTGCTTCCCTTGTTTCCAGTTGCGGCCCTCCTGTGGTCCTCCAGCAGCTGCACTGCCCGGTATGGTTGGAGGAGTGGGGGAGGCTTGCTACGGACTCGATAAGCCCCCGAAAGCCTGAAGATACGAGGCTCCATCACAGACAGCGAGGCTCGATTATAGCCAGCTCGTCGTACGGGCATCTGAGCAGGATTTGGGAAGAAGCTTATTTAACTGGAGAGTTCCGGTTTGGAGTTCCAGTTTGGAGGAGAGTTCTGGTTTTGGCAGAAACAGAGCAGCATAGAGCAAGGTTGCTGTACGGGGCTGGTTGTGTGGCCGCTGAGACTTGGAGACCGAGACTGAAGAGGCGGTAGTGTGCGCTCTCCAAATTCTCCTTGCTCGTCCAGCCGAGCACCTCCTCAGCCCAATAGTGGACAGTGGTAAGCGGGGGGAGAGGAGACGCAGAGATTGGTGCTGCTTGTAGCGTATTGAGGGCGTGACATTGAGGGAGTGAAGTAGTGGGGCAGTAGCCGCTGCAGCTCCGAGTTTACACCTGCCGAAGGATTCTGAGGCTGGACTTGACCGCCAATAGCGACCCCCCCCTTGCCACGCGGTCCAGCCCTGGGAAGGGGTGGCGTCAACTTTACCATTGCGCTGCAGAGTGGGAAGTGAGGATCCACAAGAGCGGTCGCCATTAGCTGACGGCCGCAGAGTGTGAGCCCTCGGCGGAATCGCGGAAGCGGCCCCGCTAGGTTAGGTGCAGCCTGCCCGCCCTGTGTGCCCCACTTTCCTCCGGGCCCAAAACTCAGTGTCAGGGGGTGACCTTATATATTCGAAAGTTATAACCTTGAGTTACCTCAACTTATTGAGATCCAAGGAGGGAGGAGAAGATCCTAAGACCCAAGGCACAGAGGCTCTTGACGGATGGATTAATAGACCAGGAGGCTATAAAGGGAAATGCCGCTGAAAGGGAACACACCAGGGGCTAAGAAGTGACAGAAAGATGCCCTACCAAGAAAGTGCCAGAAGGACCAGCACTGTAAGTCAGTAGAAAGTATCTCCACTGAGCTCCTAGAAGAGAATTCAACATCCAGTATGATAGATAATCTGGCACACACTGTGGAAGAAGCATGTGGAACACCCCTGGGACAATCTATAAAAGATTTTGTGGGGAAATATTTTAAAAGGAAACTCTACGCTCGCCAATACCCTTCTCTACCGGGAAGTCCTCAAAGTAATGACCAGAAAGATGGCGAAAAGAACGTAATGAGTGTGACTAGTGACGCTATTGTTCTTGTGAAATACTACCAGATTTGGACAAAGTACTGGGGGAGTACGGGGGTACCAATGGAGGAGGGTTCTTTCTATCTGAACCTAGGCTGTCATCGTCATCTTGCCTTTCCCTTAGTGGAATTGATAGCCCCACGGAAGATAGAGAAGTGCGGCAACAAGTAGAGGCTAGGCAAGAAAGGAAGGCAATGTGTACCGCCCAGGAAGGCCTTATCCCCCCGATACCCCACAGTTGTCCTTGGCACTAGATATGACAGCAACCTTGGCCTTATCATTACTAGAGGTGATGTTTTTAATGCAAAAAACCCTTCAGGCAATATTAGAAGCCCTAGTTGAGAATAATGGCCAGGAGAAAACCCATAGAATCCAACTACAGAAGATCATGGACGAGCTAAAACAAACTAATAGTTTTATACCTACTCTAGTACGTCCAGTAATAGAGAAGAGAGATCAGGAGGTATACTCGTCACCCCCAACTGATGAGGGAGAACATGCACAGCCCAAAAACCCCCCCAGGGAATATATTTCAAAGTGTCCAATGCTAGTAATAAAGAGGGGGCAGCACTGGAGAACAATGAAGTATACACCCCATTATAAGACAAGAAGGGAAATACAGAAGATGCTGAAAAAGAAAGGGGGTATGAAACAAAGTTGGAGGAAAAGGCAGTGTATGGGTGCCCCAGAACCTGAGAGACGTCAGATAAACTGTACAGGGAATAAAAAGGCATCCAGGGGGAATTCAAATAAATAGAATAGGAGTAATAAGCCATGAGGAGAATAACACCTGGCTTGGAAGTAAGCAACCCTGAAGACACATAGAAGAGAGGGAAAAGGAAAGAGCGGGCCTCACAAAAATGGGTAGTAGAGAGAATGGTGAACTGCCTGGTATAATAGAAAGGGGAGAGCCCTTGCCAGATCAACTCAGGAAAATAAGTTTCCTAAGGTTGGATAAAGCACCCACAGGTGGAAGGAGTAAAGGGAAGTCTACCAACAGAGATAGTCTATGGGTATTTATGGAACAATTGGGGTGAAGGATAGGAAGAAAACGCCTGAGGAAGCTAAAACCTCTGAATCGCTCACACCGGTTACAAATACTGGTTAAATGTCCTACCTTGGAGGAGGTTACATCCGGCGACATAAGGCAAATATGCTTTACATCAAACTTAAAAGGAATGGTGGTGACAAAGGTCCTCTTCTATTTCGAATGTGTAAAACAGATGGTGGTAAGGGCGGAGGAAGAATTTGAAAAGGAGGGGATAAGTCTTGTGCAAGATGACGAACTGGGTACAGAGGGGAGTAATCCCGGGAACATTGGGGCACTTACTAACCATGCAGGATTACGCCCAGAGCAAATACAATATAGTATACCAGGGGATCAACATAGAAGAATATACACTGATAGAAATAAGGATAGTCTACAAGTAACCATAGCAAATGCTGTAAAAGGCCCATTATTGAGCAGCCGATTTGAATCCCTATCTGACTCAATAGTAATGACGTGGAATATAGGGGGATATAAGAGACATCTAAATCAAGATACCTTCAGAGAGATCCTGGGAAACTATGAAATTATGTGTTTCCAGGAGTCTTGGCTGTGTGAGGCGCCCGAACCAATAGATGGCTTTCTTATGCTCACCAAAGAGGCAGTGCGCATGAACCCAGGATGCCCTTCAGGGGGATTGATAACCTTAGTATCATCAAAACTAGCCAACAAAGTAACCAGTTTAAAAGTGAAAAGTAGGTGACTTTTTGCCAGCCAGATAGAGCTCTATAGTGGCCCCGGGCAAGAAGGCAAATAACCTTGATCAATATATACATTCAGCCAGTGGCAACAACTGATTATGAAGTACAGCTGAGACTGTTAGAGGAAGATCTGGAGCTCCTCTGTACAGCAAATGCGTCACAGTTGATAATGATCCTAGGGGATTTTAATCATAAATTGGATCCCTCTTTTAGTGATAAACTGTTTAAAGATCTATTAAACATGGCACAGGTGCCCGTGTTTTTTTTTTTTTTTTTAAATGAAGTAGGTTGTTCTGCACAAGATAAATCTTTAGTAAAGTTCCTAGGATCTATAGGGTTATTCTGTGCCAATGGACTGGTAGATACCGACTGCCCAGCGAGAAAGACGTTTCGCATAGGTAACCAGAACTGCCCGATTGACTATGCCTTCATAAATGCTTGGTACTTTACTGAAGTAGAAGGGTTTGAAGTGCTGCAAAGTGAAGGCAGTGATCATTGGCCTCTACGATTATTACTCAGGATAGAACAAGGATCGGAAAGAGATAGAGTGGTCCCTTTGCAGATAGAACACCCTCGACGCTTAACTACCCGCATAACCGAGGACAGTCGGAAACTGGTTAACGAGCTGATGATTGACTATACGTCCCTCTGTAAACTAGAAGAAAGAGAGAATGTTCTAACAGTGTATGAACAGGTGATTGAGCGGGTGATAAACTGTTTAAAGGTACTCGTAAAGCCAGGATCTGCATCTAAGAAAGAAGGTCACGAGAAGGTGGGGAAAAGAAATGGTTGGTTTAATAACAAGTGTAGGAGCCTAAAATTGAGGGTACGGAAATGGGAAAGGAAGCTTAGAAAAAGACAGGATAACAATGGAGGATCTCCGCTGGGCAAAACTGGAGTATAAAAATAAGTTGAAGGAAAAGAAATCAGAATATATAACTAAAAATTGGCAAACAATGATTGAAATGATAGGTACAAATAATATAAGATTAGTCTGGCAATTGGTACCGGAGGGAAATGTGCAAGGGGAAATGTGGTGCTTAGTGGGAGAAGATGATTGGGCTAATCATTTGAGCAATCTATATGATAGCAAGATGTTGGACGAGAATCTGGAAAAAAAAGCCCGGAGAAGAACTAGAGCTGTATTTTTCTTTCCTAAAAATAAAGGAAACCATCCAAACCCTAAAATTAACCAAAGCAGAAGGGCCAGATAATTTACCAGCAATTATACTAAAAAATAATGTGGATTGGTGGGCTTAAAGGTCCCTTTTAAAATGTCTTAACCTCCAGGATTTTCCTGGAAAGTTGGAAAGGGGCAACAGTTAGACCAATATATAAAAAGGAGGATGCCACACAGCCCCAGAATTATCGCCTTATCAGCTTGCTGGATGTGTGGGAGAAAGTATTCTCTAAGATATTGCTAGGCGTAATGAAGGCCTGGGTCGAGCAGAATAACTTGATCCCGTTAGAGCAAGGTGGTTTTAAAGAGGGCCACTCAACAATAGATCATTGCCTTAGATTATGGGCAATGAAAAAAAAGGCAATCGAATTAAGAGGCAGATTGTTCTGCTGTTTTGTTGATTTCCAAGCTGCCTTTGATTTGGTTGATCGGGAGCTATTGTGGAATATGTTGAGGCAGCTTGGAATCAATAAAGCGGTACTCTCACTAATACAGGAAATGCACTCACAGAACTGGGCCGGGGTAATCCTAGACACTCGTGGAATGCTAGCAAAGCTAGCAAAGAAAATACAGATAAAGTATGGATTACGCCAGGGCTGCGTTCTGGCCCCACTACTTTTCTCTTTTTTCCTGTCTGATCTACGTAATATATTATATAATAATGGTGGATTAAGCTCTAAATTCGGGGGGGGGACCCATATACCACGTCTGCTATATGCTGACGATCTAGTGATAGTGGACATGACAGAATTGGGGTTGCAAAAAAAAGGAAAGGGATCATTTAACTGGCACTTGGGAGTTGTTAAAGTGGAGGTGGTGGACACAAAATACTTGGGCATTTGGTTCAATACCAAACTAAACTGGAGGGACCATATAGATTCACTTAAAGCAAAGGCTCGCTCTTCAGTATGGGGCCTAAAGCCAGAGAAATATGGAGGCCCGTCTCTGCGACCAATTTTATCAGCCTTTAATGTAATGGTCCGTCCACAATTCCAATACGGAGTGGAGGTTCTATCTTTAGGCAGTAAATTGGATTGGAGAGGGTAAATGTGTGAAGCAGCTCCTTGCTCTCCTAGCAACTATGATCCAGGCTGTGAGAGTAGAATGTCAACTTACAGCGTGGAATTATCAGGGATTGTAAGCAACAGTGAATTTCTGGCAGAGACTGAGTAGAAAAGGGACCCCTAAAATATCACACCTTTGTAAACGAGAAATAGAGGAAAGTGAACTGAACTGGGCATCCCAAGTTAGATATACACTAGGTAAGATTTGTGCCAAACTATCACTAGAACCAGAACAATGGAAACTAGGGCAGCAGCAGAGCCCCAAACAGGAGCTATGGGCCATCATAACCAAAAAGGCTCGAACTGAAGATCTATTTTATCTGGAGAGAAAATCGTCCACTCAGTTCCTGGTAAAAGGATGGAGCAATGATCATATGTTCCCCTACATTGAGGCCTTGCCAAGTCCTATGCTTAGAAATGTGATATTGAAATTTAGAGTTGGCTTGAACCCATGTAATATAGAAAGAAAGATAAAAACTGCTATGAGAAATGAACTGGGTTTGGGTTTGTGTACATGTGGGCTAAATGTAATATGCAGTGGCCCTCATATCTTGCTGGACTGTTTGTGGTTCCTAGAAGAACGGAAGAAGTTTTTGAAACCTCTTTTTATTAGGTATAAAATTATTAATAGGGATCAAGCTCTTAACCTGTTGATAAATATGAGATTTTTAAATATTGTATGTGCAATAGGAAGATTTTTAACTGCTATACAGGAGTCTATGAAAGAATTGTTAATGTAATTTAAAATGGGCGAAGGGGTAGGAACGAGATTCTCCGTATTCGTTGAGGACGCTCTGGAGTTCCCGTATATATTAGATAAGTAATTCTTCCCATAATTAGTTATGAATTGAGAGCTGTTTGTTATAGAGTGGCACTACAATTGTAAGCTTCATTAGGCTTATTACCGTGTTTGTATGGTTTTATAGTTGCACTTTTTGTATTATTCGTATTTATAATTGTATGTTTTTACTGTGGTACCTTAAATGGCTATATTTGCTGAATAAAGTATGATGATGATGAACTATCTGTGTATTTTGTGTTGTCGGTACATTTCCAAAAACTGGTGTTGTTAAGACTTCTGGCCTTCTCTCAATGTTGGGTGGTGCAGTAGGAACCACTCAAGGGGCAATTCGATCAGTATCAATGGGAACCACAGCTATGGGTCGTCTCACAACTGGTGGAGCAATTTGCATAACCTGTAAGGGTCTCGCAATAGAAAGTGGATCTGAATCTACTGGAACTGTTGCTATGGTCTGACTAGCACTAGCTCTTATCTCTCCTGGATCATTATATTCTGCAGGTGGTGGTGGTCGGGAAGACAACATCTGTCCTAATATTTCATCTCATCTGTTCTAATATTTAATCAGTATCTAACTCATCTTTCTCCTGCTTAGTGGTATCCTCTCTCTCCCTTGTACCTTTTGATGTTAGAACCAGATATAACCTGGTTCCTTCAATGATAGCCTTCCTCCATCTGCGCTGTCTCTCATCCCACAGAGCATTTGCATAACTCTCATTGCTCTTCCTGTCCTTCTCTGATATTTCTCCTTCTCTTTTTCCCTCGCAACCTTTTTCCAAGCATTACAAGCCTCATATTGCATGGGTCGGGGTGGTAGCTTCATCTCACACAACTTTCTCTTCAAATGATCTAGGATTCTGGTATTGAATGTCCCATACCTCAGAAATCTTAAAGCACCCTCATTTCCCGTAATCCTCTTCCAGTGTTTTAGTCATAGACATGAATTTAATCCATGTTCGGTAGTCCTAATGACATCTCCCCTGACATATTTCTTAAAATCTATAAAACATTTCATAATGACAGTCGAATTTTCAAATTTTCACGCAAAGTCAAGTGTTTTGATTCTAATACGTTTACGTCAAAATTACGTTCACCAATTCAATGCCAGCTTTGAATTTCATGTGATTCATTACAAAATCCAGAAACATAACTCAATTCAACAATGCCCAGTCACCGCGTCGCACAGAAAACCTACTAACCAATGACAGCGCGAACGTTTGCAGATGTATTAGCTCCTTATATAAATACTGCCTCATGTAAGATCCCTATTGTGCAAATACACTGCATTTTGGCCGAGAAACTAAAAATCTCCCTGAGTAAAATCCCTTGTGAGTATGAGTCATTGAACACCATTAAATATTCCTCTCATAATCCCTGGTTCACCAAGGACTGCCGTGTTGCAAAGCATCTACTGATGGCAGCTGTTCAGTCCAACAACATAGAAAATATAAGAGCTAGAAGGAAAAACTGTAAGAAACAATTAGTGCAGGCAAAAAAAGACTGGGAGGACAGCAATTGGAATAAACTGCTTGAGGCAGCAAAAAATAAGGATCACATGGGCTTTTGGAGACTATTAGCACAGGGGAATAAAACAGGGAACTCGAGTCTGGATCACTATTTGGACCCAGGCACCTGGTGCAGTCACTTTTCAGCCTTATATTCGGATGCTGCAGATCCAGTAAAAACTGCCAATCCTACGAAGGGTATAAGTCCCGGGGTAGTTGACTGGCATGAACTGAACAGCACTCCTTATCTCTCACTAGATGACACAGTGGCAGCAATAAAAGCAGTAAAGCCGGGGAAAGTCCCAGGTCCGGATAAGATCCCAGGATACCTGCTGAGGCATGATAGTATGCTCTGGGCACCCTATGTAAATTTACTCTGTAGTGCTCTGGCCGCAGGAGCACCAATACCTGCATGGGGCTGAAATAATTCCCATTTTTAAGAAGGGGAATCGCCAAGACCCCGCTAACTAGAGGCCAATAAGCTTAATAGACCCTACAGAAGATCTATGCAAAACAGATCCTATTCAAGCTTAACAATTGGCCAGAGGAAAATAACATTCTGTCTCAATACCAAGCTGGGTTCAGAGCTAGAACTAGTACAATCGACCAGGTCTTCAGATTATTGTGTATAGTATGGAAGTATACTAAACTTAAGGGAGGCCATATGTACATAGCCTTTATAGATCTTAAGGCTGCTTTTGATCTATTTCCTAGGATCTCACTGTGGAACTCCCTAAAAATCCAGGGAGTTCCTGATGACCTTCTGATTCAAATAGTACACCTCCACAAAGATAACTATGCAAAAGTCAGATGGGGACCCCGGGGAGAACTTACTGATGCAATTCCAATAAAAAGAGGAGTAAGACAGGGATGTGCACTGGCACCCACCCTCTTCTCACTATATGTAAATGATGTTGTACAACATCTCCAGGGTTGTAAGCACGATTCACCAAAGTTAGGAGGGGTGCCAGTACCTGCCCTACTCTTTGCAGGTCACACAATTTTAATATCACAAACGCCCAAGGGATTGCAAAACCTTTTAGACTGCTTTGGTGAGTACTGCATGGAAAAAGGTCTCGAAATAAATTCAAACACAACCAAATACGTGGCATTAAATCTGCACAAATCTTTTAAGAAAAATATCATTGTTGGAAAACAAAAACTGGAATATGGGCCCAATTTTAATTACCTGGGTATGACCCTCGATACTAAATTGTCATGGAAATCTCAGATGCTTAAATGTAAGTCCATTTTGGTTCAAAATTCCATGGCAATTGTGAAAAAGCAACAGAAAAGTATATCTAAAGCCGTGTCACCTGCCTTGGAAGCTTACAAGTGTAAGGCGCAAACAGCAACCCTCCATGGTGCAGAACTTTGGGGCATTATTAGTCAGAATACGCTTACTGTGGAAGAGAATAAATTCATAAGGATGCTATTGCAGCTCCCAGTACGCACACCTATGGTCCAAGATATAAATCTCAGGCGAATCGAGCCCCAAGCCACACTAAGACCCTTGTTACTTTGGGTCCGTCTGTGGACCATACAAGAGCTCAAACACTATAAAGAGGGGTTAATTGAGATATTGAGACTTAATGATTACAATGTTACACTTCCTTGGCTTTGGCATGTGTACAGTTGGTTTTACAATCTAGGCTTAAATAGTTATTGGGACGATCCCTATTCATTAACACATATCTCAAAAACAACCTTGAAAAACACCTACTGGATGTAAACTCAGTATAGTCTGCATTCTAGTTCAAAAGTAGGAAGGTTGACCACACAGTTTTTATCTATAAAACCAGCCCTTTCTTTTGAAGTATACATGGATGAAATACAACCCCAATTAGCCAAGTCCCTGTATATGAAGTTCCGCTTTGATGTTTTCCAGATCAAATTCAACACATCAAAGTGGTTGTGCAATAATATTGATGACAGAGAGGCTATCTGCACCTTATGCACACAAAATGCTGTAGAAAATGACCCCCACATATTGTTTTATTGTCCAGCATATACGATCCCTCGGAAAAAATGGATAAAACCAATTAGTTGTAATATGGGAAATAGGTCACACTTAGGAGCGCTAAGAATCTTAAAAACAGATACATCTCAGAAAATGGTTTTAGTCTTTGTAGATATTTATTTGCCATAAATTTAGTACACCAGAAAAAGGGTCTGAAATTTTAACACATTAATTTCCATTTTAAAGGTTGGTTTTAACATTGCATGTTGTATGTAGTCGCTTGTTCATATATTCGAAAGTGGACAATGTGATCGATGAATTTGCACTCTATAATCTTGTGAATGATTCTGTGTTTTATTGTTCTTAAAATGAACAGGTCGTTAGTTTTTAAAAACCATAAGCAAAGCCCTACCCAAAAAAGGGAGAAAGTGATTGATGCATTAGCACTTTATCAACTTTTGGCTGAGTTTGACATTTATTGCCTGAAAATTGAAGGGGCATTATAGTACTAATATCCATAAGTAATGTCACACATTTCTTGATTTTAACACATTTTAAAACAGGTGTTAGGTATTCAGCTAGGACTCAATATGTGTAGGATTGTAAGATCATACTGTACTATACATTCAACTTGACCTGTGTTTAAATGTTTGAAATGTATTAATTTGTATCTTTCATGATTTTTTTAATTCGAATAAAGATTTGTATTGGGACAGCGCAAAAGTACATTAACCGTCCAATCCCAGCTCGAAACACTATGACGTATAACTCACTCCTCGCAACAGCTCACCCTCCTTTACAATTTACTTACGCACTCATACGCACTTTCTAGTAACTTCTAAACCAACATCTTGTTTGCTCTTTTAAAGAAAATGAAGTATCACACCCACTCAAGAAGAGTGTACACTCGCAAGTGACTTCTCGACCAGCGAAAATTCACACAAATTAATGCAGATTTACCCGTTTGCGCAATAAGTTTCCACTTACATTAACAGAGATTAATCATTCACAACAGCTTGTCCCCAACGTTACCAACGGAAGTGATGGTACCTCACACTCCACATCAATTTCACCTGCGAACAAGTTGAATTATCCTGGGATCTTTTGACTTCAAGGAGTCTGAAAATCAACGTCTCTTCTTCGACAACTTTTCGATATTTCTCATTACTCAGAAAAAGACACATACAACCACTACACTCACAACCACGACATATTCACCCTATTGATACTCACACCTTAAAAACCGAAACCGCCAAACTGCAACCGCTTCGCCACTCCGTCTGGATCTGGGCACTGGAAACTGGAATACGGTATTATTTTAATATGGCGTGGATACTATTTTTAATGCTCCACTCAGTGTGTACAACATTACTCCGCTGCCAGAAACTGCAGGAGCCTGAGAATTAGCCTAGAATGGTATTTAAGACCAAACACCCAATTTACAGATTACGTCCTTTGGGAAATTCTGATGGCTCTTGAAAAGGTCAATGGACCTTTTCCACCGTATTAGAATGGAGCAAGAAAGAGTACATAAACTATGCATAAATCATCAACAATAAGATTATCAATGTTCAGTCAATGATGAGAGGTTGGTGAAGTTTCAACACCTTTAGCTATCTTAAAAGATTAGTATTGTTTTATCATCTTTAATCAGATTAGTTGGTTTGCTGAAATATCAATTAAATCAATTGATTAGTGACAGCATAAATCATTACAATGTGCTTGTTTCTGACTTTTATCTTGCCTCTTTTTGCTTGTTGCTGACCTTTATTTTGTCTCTTTCTCCCCGTTTCTGACCTTTATTTTTCCTCCTTCTGCTCATTGCTAACCACTATTTTGCCTCTTTCTGCTCATTTCTGACCTCTATTTTACCTCTTTCTGCTCGCTTCTGATCTCTATTTTGCATCTTTCTGCTCGTTGCTGGCCTTTATTATGCCCCTTTCTGCTCATTTCTGATCTCTATTTTGCCTCTTTCTGCTCGTTGCTGGCCTTTATTTTACCACTTTCTGCTCTTTCTGACCTCTAATTTGCCTCCTACTGCTCGTTTCTGACCTTTATCTTGCCTCTTTCTGCTCGTTGCTGACCTTTATTCTCCCTCTTGCTGCTCGTTTCTGACCTTTATTTTATCTCTTTCTGCTCGTTGCTGATCTGTATTTTGCCTCTTTCAGCTCGTTGCTTGCCTCTATTTTCCCTCTTTCTGCTCGTTGCTGACCTTTATTTTCCATCTTTCTGCTAATTTCTGACCTTTATCTTTCCTCTTTCTGCTCATTGCTGATTAGTCCTTCAATCGGTCAAGGCCCTTTCAAACCTGGACCTGGCGCCAGAGCCTAAGATCTCTTACCTCGCTCTTCTCTCTCTCCATTGCTCACTCTCTTGCTCTCTCTCTCTCTCTTCACTGCGTCCTATTTGGTTTGTTCCCCTCTAATTTCTGCTTTCTCTCATCTTTCATCACACCTGCTCTCTCTCTTTTTCTAATTTCATTGCCTCCTTTTTGTGCCGTTTTTCCCTTTCTGTCATCTTTTCAGGAGCCTGAAGATTAGCCAAGAATGGTATTGAAGACTGAACACCCAACTTACAGATTTCGTCCTTTGGGAAACCCTGATGGCTCTCGAAAAGGTCAATGGACCTTTGCCACCTTATTAGAATGGAGCAAGATCGAGGACATATACTATGGATATATCATCAACAATCAGATTATCAATGGTCAGTCAATGATGAGATGTTGGTGAAGTTTCAACACCTTTATTTATCTTAAAGGATTAGTATTGTTTTGTCATCTTTATTCAGATTAGTTGGTTTACAGAAATATTAATAAAAGGATTGATTAGTGACAGAATAAATCATTACAAAGTGTTCCATAAAGGAAAATCGTCACTAAGCTAGCGAAGGAGCCTAACCTACCCTCAATAGAACCCATGAAGAGTTCTTTTCAGAAAAGAGCAAGATTCAGAATATAAAATGAACTACCATAAAGAGTCATTCTGGAAACTCAGCCAAGTTCCCTACAGCTGCAATAGCTACCGTCAATAATAGAATGATCGTTGCAGTAGAATTGATCAAGGAAAAGGTCTTTAGATGAAGAAAGAATAAAGTTACTGTTAGCAGTAGCTGTCGGTAACAGAAGTGAAGGACCAACTCTCCAATAGAATAGTTGCAAGGCAGGGGAAAAAGAACTGGATCAGAGTCTGAGAGAGTCTTTTGCTAACTAGCTAGGAACACTCATTAATATAAAATCACACAATAATGTATCGAAACCTATTAGATGTTAGCTCCTCTCATCCGATGGTATCGTCAACTTCCGATGCTTCTTCTCCTGATTCCCACAGTAAACATTCACGCCGTTATAGTGTAAAACATTGTTTCAGGACTTTGTTACATGGAAGAAAGTTATCATGAGAACATTCTTAATTAAGCTAAAAGATGCGCTCTATGCCCATTGTGAAAACAAAGCAAGTCGGATATGATGAGGGTAAACTAACAATAATATTCCGTGAAGCATTCATAAAATATATCCAATTCATTATTTATTCAAGCAGCCACAGCAGAGCTCATTGTATTAGGTAGGTCATATTATGTGGTGTGATGAGGGTAAAGAAACATCAACTTAAAGTCAGCACATTCTTAAGCAGGTTGCTGGTGCTTAAGCAAAATGTTCTAAATAAACGTCTATCAAGCTTTAAGCAAGAGTTAAAAGAAAAAGGCTTTTAGGCCTAACTAAAGGGACACATTTAAGAATGATTGCCTAGTACAAAAATGTTCTACATAATTTCGTATATACTTTAAGGAACACTTTTAACCTACATATATTATCAATTAATATATTATTTGCAGAATTAATAAGGATTATTTCACGTTTATGCAGTAAGCACTTTTTTTCTACGTCATTTTCTGTCTGAAAACATTTCCAAAGCAGTTTAAACGCATTCTAAAGTGCAATTCTAACATGCTCTGTAAGTCAAATTTTCATTTTACATGTAATTTCCTCCAACTTTGTGTCAGTATTTTTCACCTGTTTTATTCTTTGCATTTCTGCCTTGTTTTCTGCCCTAATTTAGACTGCCTTCATTTTGTGCCAGTGTTTTTCATTGTTTTTCACCCGATTTTCTGTACCTTTTGCCTTGTTCTTGTGCCCATGATTTGACTTCCCTTGTGCGGTGCCAGTGTTTTTCATTGCTTTTCACTGTTTTTCTTTGCTTTTATGCCACATTCTGTGCCCTGTTTTCACTGCTCTCCCCCTTTCTGCACCCCCTTCCCTCCCCACCGCTCCTTACATGCTCATTGCCATGCACCTTATCCCGCTCTCTCCTGCATCCCTCCCAACCCCGCCCACCACCTACTGTGTTCTTCTCCACTCCCAAGACCTACTTAATGCGGCTGCAGCACAAATGTGCCTCTGGTGTGCCAAAGGCAAACCTGTATGCGCCCGTCCGTGCCTGTTGCCAAAAACCCTGGTCCTCCCATGACCCACTGCTACCCCTACATTCCCCCCAACCCCTCTCATCCCAAACCACCACTCAATCTGTTGCTGCTGTGTAACACAACACAGAAGGAGTTTTCACCTGCAGCTCCTGCTGCTTCACCTACACCCACCATAACCACACCAGGAACACTCAACACCCCACAAACTCAAGCACCCACATGCCAACACGGACACACCCTCCAATCCTCTATATCATGCATGCTCCTCAATGCCCGCTCCCTCAGCAGACGTGCCATTTAGATCTGGTACCTACTGGGAGATGCCACCCCGGACCTCCTTTTTCTCACTGAAACATGGCTAACTGCAGTATCAACACCAGACATCACCGGAGCCATTCCTGCTGGGTTCAAGAACATCAGGCAAGACCGCCAACACAGATCCAGAGGAGGAATCGCCATAGCATTTAAGGACTCCATCAGCCGCACCATCAACACAGAAACCAGAACCATCTACATGGAACACCCCAACTTCGAACTTCAAATCGCAGCAAATTTCACCCTGGGTGGAAACCTAGTCTACTGACCCCCAGTACCCTGAGCCAACTTCACCAGCAACTTCTTGGAATTTATTACTCCCTAATCATCAATTCAGGCACCTACATCTTACAGACCTCAACTTTCACCTAGAAGACCTGACCCACCCCAATTCAATAGCACTCCTTGAAAGCCTCACAAACCTTGGACTCAGCTAAAGCATATCAGCCCCTTTCCCATGGTGCTGGACACATCGTAGAGCTCCGTCACCTGGACCGACCACGCCATCATCAGTTTCTCACTCAACATCCCCCTCCACAGAAAAAGCAGCACGTTAGGCCCTGACTGCCGACACTGGAGCTATATATCTAAGGTGGAGTGGGCTTTCTGCAAAAACTAACCAGAGCTCACAGACCACCTATCCAGCCACATCAACAACTTTAACAACTGGATCACCACCTGCGCCAAGTCCTTAATCCCTCGGGAAAGAAGCCAAGTAGCGATAACACAAATACAGGCCAGCTAGTACATGGATGAACTCAGCATGACCAAACGGCACTGCAAACAACTGAAATGGAGGTGGAGAGTCAGATAAGAAGAACTGGACACTGAAGTGTTCAAATCCACCAAGGGTGTTACCTCCAGCAAATCCGTGAAACGAAAAGGAAGGACCTAGTTTGATACATCAACAGCAACTACAACAGCAGCAAAGACATTTTCGCTATCATCAAGGACTTCACCACGCCAGCAGCAACCATCAGCAACATCACCTCAACCCAAGAACTATACAGTAACCTCTCAGACTTCTTCTGCAACAAAATCACAGCCATCTACACAGACTTCGACCCACAACCAGACCCCATCATCCTTGCAATAAGTGATTTGGTATCGGACACAGGCAACACCCTTACAAGATGGAACCCTATCACGACAGAGGAGACAACAACTTTTGTGAAGACCATCCACTCAAGGACTTGTCTGACTCTTGCCCCACCACACCTTTGACAAAGGTTCTACTCCCATCAGCAAAGCCCTCAATTCCAATCTCAATGCCTCTATTGACACAGTCACTTTCCCAGAAACCTGTAAGCACGAAAACATCACAGCCCTCTTGAAGCAGCCCTCAGCAGACCCAGTCAAGCTCATGAAGTACCGATCGATCTCCCTCCTACCATATCCCTCCAAGGTCCTGGAGAAAGCCAACAACAGACGCCTCATCGACCATCTCGCCAACCACCAGCTCCTCGACACAATGCAATTAGCCTTCCGACCAAATCACAGCACAGAAATAGCCCTCATCACAGCAGCATACAACATCCGGATGATTCTTGACAGAAAAGAAACTGCAGCCCATGTCCTACTCTACCTCTCTGCAGCTTTGGATACATTCTGTCATCTCATCCTGATCAGGTGACTTCACAAGACTGGCATCCAAGGACCCACTTTTCAATGGTTCTGCACCTTTCTTACTGGAAGGACACAAACAGTCAACATGCCGCCATACTCCTCAGAAGCCTGGAATCTCATTTGGTGAGTCCTGCAGGGTTCTTTAGTTTGTATGACCCTCTTCAACATCTACATGACGCCGCTGGTAGATGTCTTCTGCGCACACAACATCGACATACTCACCTACGCTGATGACACACAACTGATATTGTCCCTCTTGGGCAAAACACCCAACGCCAGAAACAACTTCAACTCTTGCAAGACTTAGGTGGCCAATTGAATGAAGGCCAACTGCCTCAAACTCAACAAGGACAAGACCAAAGTGGTGATCTTTGAAAAAGAGTCTTTACCATGGGAATCTGGCTAATGGCTTTCGAATATCAGACCCACCTCCACCCAGCACTCAAGCAAGGAACCTCAGGATCATTATCGATAGTAAGCTGGACATGTCTGACCAGGTCAATGCCATTATTGCGACCTACTTCCACACCCTGAGGGTGTTGAAAAAAGATATCAAGTGGCTACCTAGCAAAACCAGAGAAACCATCCCTCAAGCCCTCATTTCCAGCCTAGACTACAGAAACATCCTCTACGTGTGAGTCACCAACCAACTCACAAAAACACTCCAGATCATCCAGAACGCAGCAGCCAGACTGGTCCTCAACCTCCCACACTGGCCTCACCTCACCCCACACCTAAGGGAAATACAGTGGCTCCGTATACATAAGAATGCACAGTTCAAGCTCTTCACCCACACATACAGCGCACTACACAAAACAGGTTTATCCTGCCTGAACAGTCATGTGCAGTTCCACCAAACAACCGTGTGCTTCAGCTCAGCCAAACTCTCACCAGCACACGTCACACATACATTGCTCCTAAAGCATGGAACGACTTCTCGCACCATATTAGAGCCTTCTCATTGGTTTTTGAATTTCTCAAGAAGCTAAAGACCTGGTTCTTAGATTAAGTCTCCCGAGGACTGCCCCCCACACCTACAAAGTGCCAGGATACCCCCATGGGTGATATGGCGCTATAAAAGTCCGCATAACATAACACATAAAGAATCAGCTCGTTTTGGGCTTGAGGATCCAAGAGAACCTTGAGTTGAGCTAGAGCCTGACATCTGGCTAAGCCCATCAGAAGCTCGCAGACCTCTATTGCCAGGGTCGTACTGGGACAAAAATAGGCCTGGCCACCAAAATAAAAGTGGGCCCAATTAGCGAACCATATAGCTCAAAAAGTGGGCCACATTTGCAAATCAGGCCTGTTTTGAGTTTGTAGAGACACGCTATGTGGGTATTTTGCAAGGTAGGGAAGAGAGACTGCATGCATTGTGTTTGCTGCAGGCAATGTGTGTGGTGATAGCAGGGAAATCAACAGTAAAAACCAGCCCACCTGGCCATAAAACAGGCCCACAAACTGCTAAAAACAACAGCCCACACACTGATCTCAGACCAGCTCATCGGGCACTGCCTGATTGCTTTATAGGCCAGTCTGACCCTGTCTATCTCATATTGGCAATTAAGGGGGGCGAACGCATATGAAGGATATGATTTGACCAGGATCAAACAATTTGTCAGGTTGGTGTACCAACACACCAGCTCAGGACTTCTTGTTTCAAGGTCCATAAGTTTCTCACTACACCACATTTTAGTGAGTGGACTATGAGATTGGGTGTTCTCTCCCCTAGGGTAAAATCGCTTGCATGACTGTTCTTATCACATACTTGCTGCCTGTGTTCAGTTTGATTTAGGATCTTCCTATGTCTAAAAAAGAAAAACGCTGTACTCTCACCAAAGAAATATCACTGTGTGTGGAACCTACCCAGGCGTTTAATACAGAGTTTGCGACTAGCATATTTTGGCAAAGTGGTGAAGCCAGGATTGAACGTCAAGTCTCCTAATGTCATGGCTAAAACTTTCCCACGGTACCACTCCTAGCACTAGAGTTTGGGTATTTGTGTCTGTCCACCTCAGTGAATTACACAGCCTGTTGGGGGAGTCTTTGTCAAGGGTTCTTTATAGCACTTGTTACCTTAAGTGAACCTCTTTTGTAGCACTCCTAATGTTTACAGATAAGAGACTAAAGGCATAAGGAGATTGTGATACCTATGATTCTATTTCCAGTTCATTCATCAAGTAGCTTCCTTTGTACGTGTGACTCATCAAAGGTAGCAATAGCAAGCAGAGATTTCTGAATCCTGGGTCTGGCAGAGGGATAGCAACTGAGATACTAAATCACACAGTATTGTCAAATCTACAAGCTTTCTAGAGACTAGGGGCTTCGTTTAGTGGGCAGTATGGCATGAAACCCTCAAAATAACTGCACGACTCACAGTCCACACCATGTACATGCCCCACCACCCACCTTACGACCCATCACCCTTGTGGTATCGATGCGTCCCTTGATTTCACCACAGGACCTAGTTTTTGACACCTGGGGAAATCTTTGCAGGTACCTATATGAGTACTTCCTACAATTTGTAGTTTGTTATAAGCTATGATATTAGATCGGAAATGGCCGACGGGGAAGGAGCGCATCATACGAGCTCCTGAGGTAAGGGATAGCCATCGGCGTTAATCCCTTGAAAACCTTGCCCATCGTGCCCAGCGAAGAAACGAGCGAACCAAGCATTGAATGGAGGATTTCAAAGAGATTTCAAAGAGGATTGCAAAGAGAACATTGAACATTTTCTGTACCTGATTCCAGGCCCGGCTGGACCCGCGGCGCGGCGGCTCCCATCTCCGGTCGATGTTAGGTGATCCACGAACGGCACGGCAGACTGCATCGGCGGGGTCCCCCGGGGCTGCACTCTCTCACTGGCAAGCAGAGGCTGTTTGCCCCCGCTGACAGAAAGGAATTGAACGGACATACCGGCAGCACCACCCCTCGCCCAGTGCCCTCGAGCACCGAGCCGGACTTCTCCTCCTCTCTCTTGCAGCCGGCTGGAGGCACAGGAGATCAGTCGCTCCCAAAGCCGAAGTGCAGCCATCTACTGGCTTTACCGGCCTTACACTGCCGGTGCACTCTGATCAGCGACTGTCGGAAAGGCTCCGCATCACCGCATGGGGAGCTTGCGGTCCTGAGGAGCACCCGGATCGGCGAGATCGGCCCGAGGACGCCTTTGCACTACCAGCGCCCTCTAGTCAGCACCGAGGCTTCTCGGAGAGGCTCCACATCGCCGCATGGGGAGCTTGCGGTCCTAAGGAGGAACGAAGGAACACTCGGCTCGGTGAGATCAGATCTGCGGTTCTCCAGGGGGTGGGAGGAGCGGGTGATCGACCCTGGACCGCTGACTTCGGACTTTGCTCGTTTTCGCGCTGCATGTGTCTGGGAGTGATGACTTTTGACACACACACGCCCAGTGTGCAGCTCTCATTCTCGTTTCTTTCTTTTGTCCACGTGTTTTTGGCTTTATTGCCCCGGCCATTTTGAACAAAGAGACCCTCTTGTAGCCCCGGCTCCTGGTCCTCCAAATGGTGACTAACTGGAAGGGTCAATAGAAAGAGGACTGCAAACATCTATCCAAAATGGTGAATAACTGGAAGTGAAAATAGAAAGAGGACTGAGCAACAGAAACAAACAAAGGCCTACAGCGACACAAGGAGCTAATATCACCAAAACGGCGGCCATCTTGAAATGACTCCCTATAGCCTCAAAGGAAGGAAGTGTGGATTTTAAAATAACATAAGAGAGTACCTTTTCACACGCCCTAATCAAGTGTTACCCAATTTAAATAATCTCTATTCTCCGATGAGAATACTACCCAAATGATCACGGAATCAGGAATTAAAGGATAACAAAGACATTAACAGGAACCACAGCAAGACTCAGGAGGCATAAGGATACATCATAGTGAGTCATAAGGAAATAAAGAAGAGCAGAGACACCAACAGGATCCACCCCAGAGCACTACATATCCCCATCAGTAATTATGGACGGAACCAACTTAGAATCAGCAGGTAATAATTCTTACGTGATAAAGTACCCAACTAACCTATCTAAAAATGCTGCCAAAAAATTCAAACACAATCTAATTAGAAAAAACCCAGACACGCTGATCTCTGACCCCTCCTTTAATCTAAAAAAAGGCACTATAGTGAATGACCTGAGATTTTTCACCAGAAGAACTGCTAAATGGCGCACTGTCATTACGAAGATGCTCAACATAAAAAATATAAGCAATATCCCACATGGTACTAAACTGTTGAGCATCCCATCGCGAAGATTAAGAGCGGAACTATGTATAACTATATACAAGAACGGTATTGTGCTTATACAAGCAGCCAACAACGAATTGAAAAAGTTTGACAACCTGTTTTCAACCTTAAAAGAGTGTGTAGATAACACTAGGTATCAACAACACTTATCCACACAAGCAATCACCCTATCTACCTCCAACACAACCACCATAGACATCATAATACCTAGAGACCCCCAACAGCCACAATCTACACCTCGGTCAGAAGACACAACTTTGCTAAGAGACACACTTAACGGGAACTATACAGAGATAGGAGACAAACCTCTACTAGAACCCAATAACGCCCCTACGCCTGTACATCGGGAAAAATCAATACCTCTCCCCCAAGATATGGTTACTCCCGCACATAGTCTACATAATGGGAACCCCCATACAGCAGCAAAGAGTAGGGAAGCTAACACCCCTTCCATACCCCCCTTCAACAGTACAAATAGCATCGGTGTCCTTACGAAACTCATACCCCTAGTTTGATATTAAGTACACAAGACAAAGAGAACGCATCTCAAAGCATACATAGAGGAGTCGTAGACACCTGAACTAATGACAGAAAAAGGAACACTGAAAAAGTCACAGATCTAAAGCACCGGGACACTAACAAAACACGAAATAGGCAAATGCGCACTTCTAGTATATCACCCCACACTCAGAAAGAAATCGAAACTCTTCAAATACAAGCGGGCAATATGTCGCAGGACATGCTAAATGCACTACAAGTCATGGAAAAAATACTAGAAATCACTGTAAGCACCCACTCCAAAGTAGAGTTCATTCAAAAATCAGTGCATGATCTACTAGGAAAGAGCACAAGGACGGCAATGCCAGTGTCAAATAGACATAATCGACCATACAAAAACCTTAAATATCTATCGGATGATGAAACCCAAACCCTACTCCTTTCATATGAGTCTACAGCCAGTAGCATAGGTGAGGAAATTAGATCAGTCCCGATTGATGCAAATAGAACATCCTGGCCTAAGAACAGAAAACCCAACCTTGAGAACCTAAAACAAGTCCAGCTAACAGCCAACACTCAAGAGATGAACTCGGAAATCTCAGGGAAACCACTGCTATGCCTACTGCTCAACTGTCGTTCCGCAGCAAAACATGCATCAGACATTGCTGCCCTCATCATTAGTCAGGAGGTTGATGTGACAATCTTAACAGAAACATGGCTCACGGAATCTTCCTCCCCGTTCATGGATCTGCTGGTGCCTCCACACTATAACATTGTGAGGCTAGACAGACTAAAAAGATAGGAGGTGGTATAGCCTGCATACACCGATCTGATATCAAGGTCAGCCAAATACAATCCAACCTTCTTGAATCCTGTGAATACCTCGGTCTCAATTTAAGAACAGCAGATAATCAAAGGTGCAACTTGCATGCGCTCTACCATCCACCAGGCAATAATGCCCCTTTCATAGACCAGTTAATGGAGATCATCACGGCTAACTCTAACAGTCACACTAACGATATATTCCTAGGAGACTTTAATTTACACTGGGAAGACAATAATGACAAACAGGTCAACGTATTTAAAGACTTCTTAGCAGACCTAAACCTTACTCAAGCCTGCACGCTGTCAACACACTCGAAAGGGGCAACCCTAGATTGGGTAATCTCGAGAGGCAAGGATACTACAATCCACTCAATTGCTCCTTGCGATTGGTCGGATCACCATGCCATAACCTTCCATATATCCACCATAAAAAAGAACAAGACCACTCAACCAGTCAGACTCAAAAAGTGGACACGGGACACCAGAGACCATAACATGGAGCAACTAATTGCAAGATGTGAGAAGGATCTAAATCCGCCTAACAACTGGTGGAACGTTAACGAACTCACTGATCACTACACCACATCAATGACAAACATAGTCAACTCCACCATGCCGCTAACACTGAAAAGAGTTTCAGAGAAAGATAAAAATCCATGGTTTAATGGAACACTGAATGAAGATAGGCGGAAGCTGAGACTAGCATAAAGAAAATGGAGACAGCACCCAACATCCCCCAGCTGAAAACTCTCAGAAAAATTAGAAACGAATATAACAAAAGTGTTCTCAAATCTAAAAAGGAATTCTTTAGATCGGAATTGGATAACGCCAGAAACAGACCACGAAAACTGTTCGAGATGTTAAAACAACAATCCAATAAGCTGGCCAAATCTGCCCAAGAAGCAACTAAAACTCAACTGAGCTGCGAGGAATTCTCAACATTCTTCTCAAACAAGGCCAACACGCTAGAAAGAGAACTCAGGATGGCAGCCGACAACCTACCTAACCAAATATCATCACAGAACGATGCTATCATGAAAAACGGTCAGGCTATGACGAAAAATAAAGCACAATGGTCGACCTTTAAGCTATATGACCAGAATACCATTGCCAAAACACTCTCGGATATCAAACCTAATAACCACTACAATGATCCCCTCCCCGCTAAATGCCTAAAAAGTATCAACCATGTCGTCATCCCTATATGGACAAAAATAATCAATGCCTCACTATCTCAAGGGCTACTACCGGAGTGCCTAAAAACAGGTCAAGTCCTCCCCATCATCAAAAAACCTACAGCGAACCCGACAGACCCTAACAACTTTCGTCCAGTAACCAACATTCCATTACTTGCCAAACTAATTGAAAAATGTGTGCAAAATCAACTGAGCAACCACATCACTAACTTCAATCTACTGGACGACTGCCAATCTGGTTTCAGACCAGGCCACCAGGCACGGCCCGTGGTAGGAGTGCCGGTCGGGCGGTGACGTGGGGCGGGGGAGGGGCAGGGTGGGGGGTAGTAAACTACGGATTAAGGCCGAATACAGGTAAGTGAACATTTAAATAAATAAAACGAATTTCGTTGTGAGCGCTGCATCGCCAAATGCGATGCAGTGCGCGCAACGAAATTCGTTGTTAGCAAAGATTGGAGCAATTGACAGGGCACTTTCCTTCCACAAATGAGCTGTGGTCCTGAGATTAATAAAAGCATTGCATCACTTTTATTCTCAATAAGATCCCTGCCCTATGTGCAAAGTGTTTGCCCAGATGTAGGTCTTGTACTTGTGGTGCTATAGCACTTGCTGTACCTCACTGTCAGATCAAACAACGCAATCCTTACCTGGTAAGCCCACACTGTGGCTTCGCGGAGATGATATCGACACAATGCCTTATCTCCTTACCTTTCCTACTTGTGAGTGTTTCAAACCCCTAGAGAGATATTTGGGACTAGGGAAGAAGGCCTTCTTGTGAAGTGCTGTTCTGGTTTCTTCCCCATGTGAGCTGTAGTCATACATTAAAAACAAAGGACTTTATTAGTGTGCTCTTTTTTTCAGGTGTAACATCATTATCTAACTTCCCATGGATTTCTCATTACATCTACCTGCAATCAGCTGTCTCAAAAGTTTGGGGCTGCTCTTGAGAGGAGACTGTGATTTGGGTTTTCTAATTGCCTACAATACAAGCATTTTGTATAAGTGTTTCTGTTTTTAGAACAATTGAGTTCACATCAAATCATTTGCAACATATGCTTCTTTTACCACTTTACATAACACCTTTCACATGTGTCTTTCAAGTGTTCCAACTTCCCTTACAGTGTTGTCCTTCATTCCATCACAGAAGGGTTCAGTATAGTTATTGTCTCTTACTTTGTTACTTTTAACAAGTGTTTCGATAGTTCAAATAGTGAGTCTCTCTTGCAAATGTGTGACTGTTGTTTCTCTTTTTTCTTAATACACAGCTAAAGGTAAATCGTAATCAAAGTTGTGCTTTAATCTGAAGCTCCATTTGGAGACAAATGTGCTTACTATCTGTTTTCTTTTCTTTGCAGGTTGTTCTGAAAATAAAGGGTTACCAGAAGATGAGAAGGACTGGACCAGAGACAGAGAACCACAAAGCGATCTGCTTCCTGGACGAGCAGCAACTTTTCTAGATCCTTGCAGGGAAGTGCTAAAGGAGCGAAGAACCTTCTTCTTCGACGACCTTGAGACAAGGCGTGTGACTCAGCTTGGGTGGGTTTTAAAACCAACTGCGCCCAAGATGCCAACTCTGGGGCGATGGCGGAGTTTCTGCAGGGAGATCAAATGAGCCATTTTAGACAAGTGGTCTACAACTGTTAGGATAGTTGTGTATTCAGTATTGGTTCTAGGTAATTCCACCACAAAATCCATCAAGATGGTGTGACATGGTTTAGGTGGTATTGAAATTGGATGTAATAGTCCTATGGAAAGACTTGCTCTGGGCACATGTTGCACAGCTTTCCACATACTCTTGTACATTTGTAGACATGGGCGGCCACCAAAAATGTCTTTTTATAAGTTGTAAAGCTTTTAGGAGCCTGGATGGCCCGCTAACAAGTTGTCATGGCACATTTCAGGGCCAACATGTGCAATTGTTTGCTGGATATAAATAATTGATGGTTTGCCAGGAGAAGACAATCTTTGAATGTTAATCCTGAGCTCTCTTGTAGCTATTGTTCCTTGGTTTTGCTACCGATGAGAAGTTTCAAGTCATCAAGGAATGCCGATGTGATAATGCTTGCTTGAAAGCATTCTGTTAGGATGATTTGCTTTGGCTCCTCTTGTTAGTTGGTAAGTTCAGAGTCCCCAATATGTGAGAATGCCTCAGCCTTCGGGTTTTCTTTCCCTGCGCAATATGTGATGATAAAATTGTAGTAACTTAAAAATAATGTCCCCCTGATTTGTTGTGCCGATAAGGCACGTTCTGATCGCAGAACCTTCAGATTTCTGTGGTCTGTATAGATGGTAATTGGGTTTATAGTGCCCTTTAGGTACTGACGCCATTGTTCAAAAACTGCCTTCATCACTAGGAGTTCATGATTTGTGATTGGGTAGTTGTTTCTGTTGTAGAAGCAGTTTATGAGAAAAATAAGATATGGGGTGTATATGGCCTGTGATTTTGTTTCACTGGGACAACATCCCTCCCAAGGCATATTGTGAAGCATCTGCCTCTGCAATGAAGGGACTAGTGAGGTTCAGATAATACCGGAGCCATGTGAAATTTTTCTTTTAGTTCTTGGAAAGTCAATTCTGCATCTGAGTCCCAATCAAATCTCACATCCTTGCATAGCAAACAGTTGATAAGAGGGATTCTTTTGGAGACATTATCTACTAATCTCCAATAAAAATCTGCAAAGCCGAAAAAACTTTGAATTTGCTTCATGTTAACGGGACCAGGCCTTTTTATCACTGCCTCAACATCTTTTTAATCCATGCTAACCCCCTCAGCACTAAGAATGTTGCCCAAAGTTCGACCTTGGTGGTATGGAATTTACTGTTTTCCAAATTACCATACAAGTTGTGTTTTTGCAGTTGTTGAAGAATGGCACTGATTTGTTGTAAATGTGCAGACATTGAGTGAGAATAAATGAGGATCTTGTCTATATACAACACACAACAGACATTAATTAATTCTCTCAGTACTTCATCAATGAAAAATTGGAAAGTAGCAGGGGCATTGCAAAGTTTGAAAGGCATGACTTGGTATTAAAACAGCCTGAATTTGGATTGGAAGGCTGTTTTCCATTCATCACCCTTTTAGACTGTGACCAATTAATATGTCTCTTGCAAATCCAAGTACTGTATCTTCAACCTGATCTAATAAACTGAGAATGAGCGATGTTAGATATTAATTTTGTGCCATGATGTCGTTTAAGGCCCAATAGCCTATGCAGGTACAGAGTTTGCTTTCTTTTCAATGGACAAAACACACGGGTGATGATACTGGTGAGTTGGAATTACGAAAAAACCTGTTTTCTGAAATATTTGTCAAAGTTCTGTCGGAGAAGCTCATTCACTTTCTCAGTGAGCACTTATATTCTGCAACTGGGTAGTTTACCCCCCGTACCAGGTCTATTGTGCAATCAATATCGTGATGTGCGGGCATGGTGTTAGCCTTTTTTTTAATCAAACACACCTGCTAGGTCTGCATAAACGTCTGGGAGATCTTCAAGGGTTAACACGCTATTAATGTGTTCAGGAATTTTTTGCTAATGGATTGTTTTCTTACTAGGTACCCCAGAATAACAATGATGTTCACATTATCCTGAATCCAAAGTTATTTCACTTTTATTCAAATCTATCTGGGGGTTATGCTTGATGAGCCAGGGGAGCCCAAGAATATCATATGACATGTGGAGCATTGATCAAATTGAAGTATAGCTCTTCTTTATACAAGTTGTTATAAGTCATAACCAATCTTTCAGTGTTAAATTGAATTATTGAATTAACCCTAAAGTTAGCTCTTTTCCAACCATGGCCCATACAACTTTAGGTTTGTTATTGCACAAAGTTTTTATGCTGAGGAGTTGTGAGAAATTGGCATTCATAAAGGTTCCAGTGGCTCCCCAATCAATCAAGGCCTCCATCTTTCAAGATTGTACCGTAATGCAACATAAAGACACTGGGATACTTAATTGCTGCAGGCTGCACAAGAAGGTACTCCAGAGGTTAAACTGAAAGACAAACCCGGCACGCTTACCTCTCCACCTACTGAGTTAACTTCTTTTTAGACAGTTTAACAATGGCTACTGGAACTGTCAAGGAACACACTTTGACTAAACTAGGTTTATTTGGCTGAGTGAGACATTCCTTGACGAAATACCTCGCCTTTCCATAATAGAGGCATTGATTTAATTTTTCCCTCTTAATTTTCCTTCTCTTCCTTGGATAGAAGCCCTCTTGTTCTCCCTGTCTGCATGGGTTCAGAAGTATCCAGTTGTTTAGGAGAGTTCTCTGATTTTCCCTTTTCTCGAACCATAATTACTCTATGATCCAGCGTTTTTCCTCTTTCAGACTTCCTCTTAATTAGTTCATGATGTAGTTTCACCACTAAATCAATAAATTATGTACAGTCTTCTTGAGGGTCTAGGACTTGTGACAATAGATCTTTCAACTCCTCCTTTAGTCCCCTGTAGAACAAGGACACTCGTTTATCCTATGACCAATTTGCTTCCACTACTGATCTATTGAATGTGGAAATATAATGTAAAAGGTTCGAAGAGCCTTGTCTAAGGTTCAGTAGTTTTTTATCTCAAACGTGGAAATATAATGTAAAAGGTTCGAAGATCCTTGTCTAAGGTTCAGTAGTTCTTTATCTGCTGCCTGGACAATGGCATGTTTGGTAAAAAGTTTCCTCATGGCTTCTGTAAAATTAACCAAATTATACAGAAGTGGATCTTCTTGCTTGACTAGGGGTATAAACCAGAGTGCTGCATCAATCAATCAATCAATCACAGAATTTGTAGAGCGCACTACTTACCCGCGAGGGTCTCAAGGCGCTGGGGAGAGGGAAGGGGGGGGATGCTGCTACTGGTCGAACAGCCAGGTCTTGAGTAGCCTCCTGAAGGTCAGCAGGTCTTGGGTCTGTCGTAGGCTTAGTGGAAGGGTGTTCCAGGTCTTGGCGGCGAGGTGTGAGAAGGATCTGCCGCCGGTGGTTGTTCTTCGAATGCGAGGGACGGTGGCGAGGGAGAGGTCGACGGAGCGGAGCTGGCGGTTGGGGACGTAGAAGAAGAGTCGTCTGTTGAGGTAGGCTGGGCCAGTTTTGTGGAGTGCCTTGTGTGCGTGGATGAGGAGTTTGAAGGTGATCCTCCTGTCGACGGGGAGCCAGTGCAGGTTCCTCAAGTGGGGGTGATGTGGCTGTGGCGTGGTACGTCGAGGATCAGTCGTGCGGAGGCGTTTTGTATGCGTTGCAGTCGCTTGATGAGCTTGGCCGGGGCTCCCGCGTAGAGGGCGTTCCCATAGTCCAGTCTGCTACTGACGAGGGCCTGGGTGACTGTTCTTCTTGTGTCTGTCGGGATCCACCTGTAGATCTTGCGAAGCATGCAGAGGGTGTTGAAGCAGGAGGAGGAGACTGCGTTGACTTGCTTGGCCATGGAGAGCGTTGAGTCGAGGATGACTCCCAGGTTGCGTGCGTGGTCGGTGGGTGCCGGGGCTGCTCCCAGCGTCGTTGGCCACCAGGAGTCGTCCCAGGCTGAGGGGTTGGAGCCAAGGATGAGGACCTCCGTTTTGTCCGTGTTCAGCTTTAGTCGGCTGATCTTCATCCAATCAGCGACGGCCTTCATTCCTTCATGGAGGTTGGATTTGGTGGCGAGGGGGTCCTTGGTGAGGGAGAGGATCAGTTGAGTGTCGTCGGCGTAGGAGATTATGTTGAGGTATGAGAGAATAAATGCTACTTTAGTAGCATCATCAGGAAAGGCCACAGGTCTAACCAAAAAGTGTAAATGACACTGATTCATCAAAATTCAGAATTTGTTACTTTCCGCTTGAAAACGTTCTGGGCGAGCAAAGGAAATGGACACGGGAGGGACCACTAGAATTTGTGTAGGACTGGTTGGGATGGAATCTGAGACAGCTGACATCCCTCCCAGAGCTTGGAAACAGGTTTTAATACAGGTTTCTCTATCGGACAGACTGAAGGAGGAAGTGTCCAAGGATTCTCCTGTTTAGACGGCAACTGTGATTGAATGGCTGTAATGTCAGGCCTTAGAGCCACATTTTCTGCCTGAATTGTTGGCATCATAGTGGCGATATCTCTGAGCACACACTTATAAATCCATATCGCCTGAGCGAAGCATACACTGTGGGCTTTGCCTTCTGTCAGATCAAACAATTCGATCTTTACCTTGTAAGCCCACTCTGGCTTTGTGGAGACGATATGGACCCAACTCCTTATGCGCTACCATTCTTACTTGTGAGTGTTTCAAACGACAAAGAAGATGGTTAGGGCTAGGGAAGAGGGTCTTATTATGAACCACTGTTCCGGCTTCTTCCACAAGTGAGCTGTTGTTGAACCTTAAAAACAAAGGACTTTATTAGCGTGCTGTTATTTTTTTGTTGTATCATGGTTATTTAACTTCCTAAGGATTTCTCGTTACAGCTACCAGCAATCAACTAACTCAAGGGTATGGGGTGGCGCTTGAGAGGAGGCTGCGAATCTTCTATCGGATTTGGGTTTTTTGATTGCCTACCATTCAAGCATTTCGTATAAGTGTTTCTAGTGTTTTCAGAACAATCGAGTTCACATCAAATCATTTGCAACATGTGCTTATTTTACCAATTTACATAACACATTTCAAATGTGTCTTTCAAGTCAAGTGTTTCAACTTTCAATATGGTGTTGTCCTTCACTCCAAAGGTTCAGTATAGTTATTGTCTCTGAGTTCATTACTTTTAATGAGTATTTCAGTAGTTCAAATAGCGAGTCGCTTCTGCAAATGACTACGGTTGTTTTTTCTTGTTTCTCTTTTTTATGCATATCTATGCGTAAGTAGTAATCAAAGTTGTACCTTAATTTGAAGCTCCAGTTGGAGACAAATGTGCTTAATGTCTGTTTTCTTTTCTTTGCTGTTCATTGCAATTTGTTCCTGAAAATTAAGGGCGTACCGGAAGATGAGGAGGACTGGACTGGAGGCAGAGGACTACGAAGCGATCTTTATCCTGGACGAGGCAGTGACTTTTCTGGATCCTTTCAGGTAAATGTTGAAAGAGCATAGAAACTTCTTCTTCTATGACCTTGAGGCAAAACATGAGTCAGCTTGGGCCGGTTTAAATGGTGACTGCACCCAAGATGGTCACCAAGAATTGCCAAACATTTGCAAAACGTCCTCAAATCTTGCGGGAGAATTACTGTTACACAGTGAATACTGGGCTCTCCACCTACAACAGTGTGGAAGCCTTATGATGGTGCAGTGCAAAAATGAATAAGATAAATAAGCCAACTAGCAGTAACATATCCCATTACACCTGGGATCTAATTGGCAGTAAACCGAGGGAGACTGAAAACGGGACGTGTTAGAAATGGGATTTCTGGTTGGCTAGGGCATGCGCCTAAGCCAGACAGAAACCACCACTCTAGTCAGGGCAAGGGAGTTACACGCTGATGATAACCCCTGCTCACCCCCTTGGTAGCTTGGCAGAGCAGTCAGGCTTATCCCAGAGGCAATGTGTAAAGCGTTTGCGCAACACACTCACACAGCAGCGGCACACTAGTCACACCACAAAAGAAACTCCACACAAGGTTATATCAAAAATAGCCTTTGTATTACTCATGAAACACATTAGAACGCAATCACATATGTACACTGTGCCACCTGGCACTACGTATGACTTTACAGAGGATTATATACATTACAGGGCCAATCGGGCCACTGTCATACCCATTAGAACTCACTAGCTGTGAAATAAAAACAACCAGTAATTACTGGCAGTAGTGCACTTAGCATATACACATTAGGCAGAAAAGAATCATCAGCAATGCATCATTTCCTAACACCTTATGCACTTCTTAGGCATACGCTGCACCATAGGTGATCTTTACACCACCTTATCACATCAGGCCCCACCTAAACGTAAGGGCGACCATCAGGCCGGCTGGCCTCAACCTCGGGGCCCGTCTTGGGCTTCCCCGCAATGCCCTTTGTCCCACAAAGTCAGGGCTCTCCCTACTCCGTGTCTCCTCTCACATGGGGCCTCCAAACTGGCCCCCCCGGCTGCCGATGCAGCAGGAACACGTGCACAATTCAAATGGGGGCGGGGGTGCAACTCACCCTTGTCCCCCAAACAGGAGTCCCCACGTTGCAGCTGCCCGTGATCCAGCGGTGCAGCTGGGACACTGATCAGGCACCAACAGTGTGCCCTGCAAGCCCCACTCACCGGGGCTTCTCCTCTTCCGTGGCTGCTACCCGTGATCTGGCGGCGTAGCTGTACACGTAGACAGGCACCAACAGTGTGCCTTGTAAGCCTCACTCACTGGGGCTTCTCCTCAGTGTCCAGTGAGCCTGCGAGGCTCTGTCTCCTTCTGGGCAGCATGTGGGGTTCTCACCGGCGACCCGGGAGCCCCCCCAACACTCAGGCACAGGCTTGCCTGACTTCCGGCTCTGGCGCTGCTTCCTTCTGGCCGGCCACGCCCCAGGTCAGGCTCTCCTCGTCTGACTTCCGATTTCAGCGCTCGGTACGAGCGGAGAAGGAGCCCTCGTCTTTGGGGCTTGGGACCATGTGCTACAGAGTGCCCGTCATGCACTCACACTGGCAAAGTTGGAGCCCTCTTCCTCGGGCTCTGGGAACATGCGGGGCTCTCTTCGTCACCACGAGAGCCCTGCCCCCACCCAGGCAACAGCCGCCTGGCTTCCTTCTCTGTGGCTCCTCTGCCACGGCGTGATGGCGCCCACCAGGCTCAACATCGGAGCCCCCTCCTCGGCCTAAAAAGGGCAATAAAAATGAAGCGCTCACAAGGCGCTAAGTCCCCAGTTCCTTAGGGTAGGGCTGGGCACAGGCAGGCCAGCACATAGGGACCCCCAGGAACCAGCAGCTGGGTCCCACGGCGGTTCCTCCTGACACCCAGCAGTCCTTCAGCTTCAAGCAGGTACCCAAAAAGTTCCACCTTTCATGGGGTCACAGCCCCAATATTTATACCACTCATGTCTTTGTTCTCCCCATGGGACACGGCTCTGTGCCCGGTCCAAACCAGTTCTGGGGGGCACTTACACATTTCCTTACATGTGCACAACACCCTCCTTTGTCACTGTAGGTCCTGGCCCCAGGCATACCAAAGGGGGGCGGAGCCAGCATTGTGTATGGCAGGCACAGTCCTATTGAGGCCCAGGTGCTACTCCTCCCACTTGTTCCAAATGCAGATTGGCCTATTCAGCCTAGCGCTGACTCACCCAGCCTCTATGGAGCCACTGCACCTCCCCAGCCCCTGTCATCCAGAGCCAGACATGCAATACACAACAGGCAGGCACAAAGACACATAGCACACAGAAATGCCCGCTTCTAAAAGTGGCATTTCTAAAATAGTGATAATAAATCTGCGAACATCATTACGTAGCATTTATTACCACTATTCCAAACATACCACAGTTGACCACACTACTCCTCTCATGTCAGGAATTACCTCTGAAAAACATATCAGGGAATCCCTAATGCATCCCTATGAGAGGGCAGCCTCACAGTAGTGAAAAACCAAAATGGCTGCTTGTCATTACCAGGACATGCCACACAGTTAAGGCACATATCCTACCCTTTACCTACAGCGCACCCGGCCCATAGGGCTAGCTAGGGCCTAGCTTAGGGGTGACTGATATGTAGTAAAAGGGGAGTCAGAGACGTTGCACTCACTTTATGTGCCACATCACAGCGGCAGTAAACTGCTGCGCAGGCCCTGCAATGGCAGAGGCCTGAGACTTGAAAGGCTACTTTGGTGGGTGGCGCAAGCAGCGCTGCAAGCCCACCAGTAGCATTTAATTCACTGGCCCCGGGTATATGAGATACCACTTTACAGAGGACTGATAGGTAAATTAAATACGCCAAACAGGTGTAGACCAATCTTACCACATTTACCATAGAGAGCACATGCACTTTACACTGGACAGCAGTGATAAAGTGCCCAGAGTCCTAAAAACCACCAACACCAGGTCAGAAAAAATACCAGGAGGAAGGAAAAAGTTCAGGGATGACCCTGCAAAAAGGGCCAAGTCTAACACAACCCCCTTCCAGCCTAAAGCCAGGGTAGACCAATCAAT
This sequence comes from Calotriton arnoldi, assembly GCA_963921515.1. Lineage (NCBI taxonomy): Eukaryota > Metazoa > Chordata > Amphibia > Caudata > Salamandridae > Calotriton > Calotriton arnoldi. The sequence goes on from CAWUFW010009554.1 coordinate 400,007, forward strand.
ACCTTGATGGACTTCCCTGCTTGGGACGATAGAACACAGACGCGGGCCCGCAACTGCAGGGGCACACTCCAGTTCTAATCCACTCTGAACCCATGTGGATCCCTCTGTCCAAGCTCCCCGGACCAGCTAAGCTACCCCACTGGGACTCCCTAGGTGTCCGCGGCCAGGACCAGGCCCTAGGCCATCCAGATGTCTCTGGTCCTTGCCATCTCACAGAGTGGGGGGCAGTAACCCCAGGTACATAGTATCCATTCTCCCCTCTACCTCTCATCAGTGAGTCCTAAACTGCCACTGATCCCTCAACCCCGGGTCTGCACCCTCAGGCTGACCAGAGGTCACGTGCGGGGCTCTCCTCCCCTTACCTTTCCTTCTGAGGTTCCACACTCTCCTCCTAGGAGAGGCACCCTCAGAACACAAAACTGCCAGGGTGCTGGAATCAGCCCTCCCACACAATTCTCCCACCAGTTCAGGATTTCGACCCTGCAACTGGTCTCCCAACCTAGGGTCTAAACCCTCAGGTTGAACCGGGGTCAGAGGCGAGGACTCCCTCCCTCTGCACCCCCTTCCAGAGTTCTGCACCCTCCCACCTGGAGTGGTACCCCTAGAAGACAAAACGGTAGGGAAACTGCTTACAGATATCCTTCCCTCCAGGTCAGGCAGAAACTGAACCTGGCCTCCCAACCCAGGGTCTACACCCTCAGGTTGAGCACCTGCCTGACACACCAAGACTTCTTGGGAGCACGCATGCCCCCCCAAGGTTAACACATAACTCATGTGTTGCGTGACAGTCTGCCTGGCGCTGATCTCCCGACCCCTGTCCATCTGACAGTGCGCGAAGACCCCCAAAACAGAAGTGGTGTCACCATGGTCACTCCTAGGAGGCTCAGCCCTTTAGGCTGGCCTCTGACCCACTGGTTCTCCCACTGGGGACCCTCTCACTCCTCCAACTGGACTCCTGTACCCTCCACTCAGGAGCAGCACCGCCAGACACCAGAACTGATGGAGCTCCGCTTACAGCTGCTCCAAGTTCTCCTGACACTAGGAGAACCCCCTCAATGGATGGCCTACCAGTAATGCCTAGGCTCCCGACCTGGTGTTCCCCGAAGGAACTCCCAAGGCCCTGAGACTGGGTTTCGGGCACCTTGGGACGCATCCCATTCTCACTCCTTCTCCGCGGAGACAGGACGTGAGTCCCTACACCCCTCCCACTACACCGGGACCTATCTGGGCTACTAAGAACCTTTCCCACCACTCTTGGTTGGGAAATACCTGAGCCACTCCTCTTAGGGTCACTCCCAAATGTCTCCTCAGACCCTCTCGCACTCACCCAGAGGTCTGCCTCCCACAGTAGCGGCCCGTGGTGGGAGTGCTGCCGGGCAGTGACATGGGGAGGGGCAGGGTAGGGGGGTAGTAAACTACAGAATACGGCTGAATAGAGGTAAGTAAACATATAAATAAATAAAACGAATTTTGTTGCCCGCGCTGCGTCGCATTTGGCGATGCACCGCGCGCAACGAAATTCGTTTTATTTATTTATATGTTTACTTACCTCTATTCGGCCGTAGTCCGTAGTTTACTACCCCCCACCCTGCCCCTCCCCCACCCCACTTCAACGCCCGGCAGCACTCCCACCACGGGCCACTACTGGCCTCCCATGCAAGCTGCCTGGGATCAGAGAACTCACACTCCAACAGGTTTTGGCGTAACCCTGGAAAAACAACAACGGAACATGTGCTTTCTGACAATCAGATCGAACAGCCCTTCAAAATTGTTTGCCGTGCTACCTATCACCCAACCTTGCAGTGCATCACAACATTCATCCACAAACTCCCCCAAGACTGGTGAGACAGTTTCCTACTGCCCCTGAACATCAACCTATACCCTTCAGGTGTGACACCCTCTTCCTGGGAACTAGATACCACGCTCTGGGATCTGGGAGTGGGACTTCCTACACTGGACTCTCTATTGTTGCCACCACTTGACTCCACCCTCACTGGTGAATCCAGACCATTAAAACTACACTCAGGGGACATATCCTCAAGCTAGCTTTTCTCTGGCGAAGGCCCTCTCTACCTCCACCATCCTCTTCTCCACTAGGACCCTTTCAGTCTAGCTTTTTCTCTTCAAGGACCAACTCCTTGAGACTCAACTCCTGAGCCAACAAGGCCTTTTTCTCCTCCACACCCAGCTGCGCTATCTCCTTGGAATACTCTAATCTGAGCCTCTCCAAAGCCAGCTGATGCTCCCTTTCTTCCCTCCTATCCATCCACTCCTCTGGGGACAGGGAAATGATAGGGCACTGCCCCCGGCACTGGACCCAGCAAGGGACTCCCTCTCTACGGGGTCATCACTATTTACTGGCATCCCTGTCCTGTCATTTTCTTCCTCCCCTTCAGACTCTTCAGGCCCTCCCTCAAAAGCACTACTTAGGTATGCGGAGGGGTAGTCTGAAGGGTTCCCCAAGATCTCTAGGTCCACTCCCCTGCGGGCTCCTTCAAAGAGGAACAGTTTTCTGCAGAAGTTGCCTTCCATTGGTATCCCCCTTTCTCTGCAGAAACTCTTTAACTCTTCCTCAGTGTACTCCCAAAGGTCATCCTCATTATAGATTAACCCCATCTTGGCAAGATACACAACCCACAGTGTGAAACAAGAGACCTTGGCATAAACGCAATTCAAAAATGACAATTTGAGGAGAAATAAAAAGAAATCAGGAGAAATCCCCAAACACGTGATTTTGTCTAAATGCAGAGTTTGTAGTGCAACCATGCGTCACTTTGATACTGCGCAAACGCAAGTCCTATCCCACCGCTGCCACTAATGTTAGAAATGGGATTTCTGGTTCGCTAGGGCATGCGCCTATGCCAGGCAGAAACCACCACTCTAGTCAGGGCAAGGGAGTTACAAGCTGAAGATAACCCCTGCTCACCCCCTTGGTAGCTTGGCAGAGCAGTCCGGCTTATCCCAGAGGCAATGTGTAAAGCGTTTGCGCAACACACTCACACAGCAGTGACACACTAGGCACACCACAAAAGAAACTCCACACAAGGTTAACCAAAAATAGCCTTTGTATTACTCATGAAACACATTAGAACGCAATCACAGATGTACACTGTGCCACCTGCCACTAGGTATGACTTTACAGGGGATTATATACATTACAGGGCCAATCGGGCCACTGTCATACCCATTAGAACTCACTAGCTGTGAAATAAAAACAACCAGTAATTGCTGGCAGTAGTGCACTTAGCATATACACATTAGGCAGAAAAGAATCATCAGCAATGCATCATTTCCTAACACCTTATGCGACTCTTAGGCATACGCTGCACCATAGGGGATATTTACACCACCTTATCACATCAGGCCCCACCTAAACGTAGGGGCGACCATCAGGCCGGCTGGCCTTAACCTGGGGGCCCGTCTTGGGCTTCCCCGCAATGCCCTTTGTCCCACAAAGTCAGGGCTCTCCCTACTCCATGTCCCTTCTCACACGGGAGCTCCCCCTGGCTGCCGATGGAGCAGGAACACGTGCATAATTCAAATTGGGGCGGGGTGGAACTCACCCTTGTCCCCCACACAGGGGTGCCCCCAAGTTGCAGCTGCCCGCGATCCGGCGGTGCAGCTGGGACACTGATCAGGCACCAACAGTGTGCCTTGCAAGCCCCACTCACCTGGGCTTCTCCTCTTCCGTGGCTGCTACCCGTGATCTGGTGGCTTAGCTGTACGCGTAGACAGGCACCAACAGTGTGCCTTGTAAGCCTCACTCACCGGGGCTTCTCCTCGGCGTCCAGTGAGCCTGCGAGGCTCTGTCTCCTTCTGGGCAGCACGTGGGGCTCTCACCGGTGACCCGGGAGCCCCGCCCACACTCAGGCACTGGCTTGCCTGACTTCCGGCTCCGGCGCTGCTTCCTTCTGGCCGGCCACGCGCCAGGTCAGGCTCTCCTCGCTTGACTTCCGATTTCAGCGCTCGGTACGAGCGGAGATGGAGCCCTCGTCTTTGGGGCTCGGGACCATATGCTACAGAGTGCCCGTCACGCACTCACACTGGCAAAGTTGGAGCCCTCTTCCTCGGGCTCTGGGAACACGCGGGGCTCTCTTCGTCACCACGAGAGCCCCACCCCTACCCAGGCATCAGCCGCCTGGCTTCCTTCTCTGTGGCTCCTCTGCCACGGCGCGACGGCGCCCACCAGGTTCAACGTCAGAGCCCCTTCCTCAGGCTAAAAAGGGCAATAAAAATGAAGCACTCACGAGGCGCTAAGTCCACATTTCCTTAGGGTTGGGCTGGGCATAGGCAGGCCAGCACGTAGGGACCCCCAGGAACCAGCAGCTGTGTCCCACGGCGGTTGCTCCTGACACCCAGCAGTGCTTCAGCTTCAAGCAGGTACCCAAAAAGTTCCATCTTTCATGGGGTCACAGCCCCAATACTTATACCACTCATGTCTTTGTTCTCCCCTTGGCACGGGGCTCTGTGCCTGGTCCATACCAGTTCTGGGGGGCACGTACACATTTCCTTACATGTGCACAACACCCTCCTTTGTCAGTGTAGGTCCTCGCCCCAGACACACCACAAGGGGGCGGAGCCAGCATTGTATAAGGCAGGTACAGTCCTATACAGGCCTAGGTGCTACTCCTCCCACTACTCCAAATGCAGTTTGGCCTATTCAGCCTAGCGCTGGCTCACCCAGCCTCTCTGGAGCCACTGCACCTCCCCAGCCCCTTTCATCCAGAGCCAGACATGCAATACACAACAGGCAGGCACAAAGACACATAGCACACAGAAATGCCCACTTCTAAAAGTGGCATTTCTAAAATAGTGATAATAAATCTGCGAACACCATTACGCAGCATTTATAACCACTATTCCAAAAATACCAAACTTGACCACGCTACTCCTCTCATGTCAGGAATTGCCACTGAAACACATATCAGGGAATCCCCAATGCATCCCTATGAGAGGGCAGCCTCACAGTAGTGAAAAACCAAAATGGCTGCTTGTCACTAGCAGGACATTCCACACAGTTAAGGCACATGTCCTATCTTTTACCTACAGCGCACCCTGCCCATAGGGCTAGCTACGTCCTACCTTAGGGGTGACTGATATGTAGTAAAAGGGGAGTCACAGACGTGGCACTCACTTTATGTGCCACGTCACCATGGCATTTTACTGCTGCGCAGGCCCTGCAATGGCAGAGGCCTGAGACTTGAAACGCTACTTTGGTGAGTGGCACAAGCAGCGCTGCAAGCCCACCAGTAGCATTTAATTTACTGGCCCCGGGTATATGAGATACCACTTTACAGAGGACTGATAGGTAAATTAAATACGCCAAACAGGTGTAGACCAATCTTACCACGTTTACCATAGAGAGCACATGCACTTTACTCTGGACAGCAGTGATAAAGTGCCCAGAGTCCTAAAAACCACCAACACCAGGTCAGAAAAAATACCAGGGGTAAGGCAAAAGTTCAGGGATGACCCTGCAAAAAGGGCCAAGTCTAACACAACCCCCTTCCAGCCTAAAGCCAGGGTAGACCAATCAATACCTTGATGGACTTCCCTGCTTGGGACGATAGAACACAGACGCGGGCCCGCAACTGCAGGGGCACACTCCAGTTCTATGCCACTCTGAACCCATGTGGATCCCTCTGTCCAAGCTCCCCGGACCAGCTAATCTACCCCACTGGGACTCCCTAGGTGTCCGCGGCCAGGACCAGGCCCTAGGCCATCCAGATGTCTCTGGTCCTTGCCATCTCACAGAGTGGGGGCAGTAACCCCAGGTACATAGTATCCATTCTCCCCTCTACCTCTCATCAGTGAGTCCTAAACTGCCACTGATCCCTCAACCTGCACCCTCAGGCTGACCAGAGGTCACGGGCGGGGCTCTCCTCTCCTCCCCTTACCTTTCCTTCCGAGGTTCCACACTCTCCTCCTAGGAGAGGCACCCTCAGAACACAAAACTGTCAGGGTGCTGGAATCAGCCCTCCCACACAATTCTCCCACCAGTTCAGGATTTCGACCCTGCAACTGGTCTCCTAACCTAGGGTCTAAACCCTCAGGTTGAACCGGGGTCAGAGGCGAGGGCTCCCTCCCTCTGCACCCCCTTCCAGAGTTCTGCACCCTCCCACCTGGAGTGGTACCCCCAGAAGACAAAAGGGTAGGGACACTGGTTACAGATGTCCTTCCCTCCAGGTCAGGCAGAACCTGAACCTGGCCTCCCAACCCAGGGACGACACCCTGAGGTTGAACCGGGGTCAGAGGCGAGGACTCCCTCCCTCTGCACCCCCTTCCAGAGTTCTGCACCCTCCCACCTGGAGTGGTACCCCTAGAAGACAAAACGGTAGGGACACTGCTTACAGATGTCCTTCCCTCCAGGTCAGGCAGAAACTGAACCTGGCCTCCCAACCCAGGGTCTACACCCTCAGGTTGAGCACCTGCCTGACACACCAAGACTTCTTGGGAGCACGCATGCCCCCCCAAGGGTAACACATAACTCATGTGTTGCGTGACAGTCTGCCTGGCGCTGATCTCCCGACCCCTGTCCATCTGACAGTGTGCGAAGACCCCCAAAACAGAAGTGGTGTCACCATGGTCACTCCTAGAAGGCTCAGCCCTTTAGGCTGGCCCCTGACCCACTGGTTCTCCCACTGGGGACTCTCTCCCCCTCTCACCCCTCCAACTGGACTCCTGTACCCTCCACTCAGGAGCAGCACCGCCAGACACCAGAACTGATGGAGCTCTGCTTACAGCTGCTCCAAGTTCTCCTGACACTAGGAGAACCCCCTCAATGGATGGCCTACCAGTACTGCCTAGGCTCCCCACCTGGTGTTCCCCGAAGGAACTCTCCAGGCCCTGAGACTGGGTTTCGGGCACCTTGGGATGCATCCCATTCTCACTCCTTCTCTGCGGAGACAGGACGTGAGTCCCTACACCCCTCCCACTACACCGGGACCTATCTGGGCTACTAAGAACCTTTCCCACCACTCTTGGTTGGGAAATACCTGAGCCACTCCTCTTAGGGTCACTCCCAAATGCCTCCTCAGACCCTCTCGCACTCACCCAGAGGTCTGCCTCCCACAGTAGCGGCCCGTGGTGGGAGTGCTGCCGGGCAGTGACGTGGGGCGGGGGAGGGGCAGGGTAGGGGGGTAGTAAACTACAGAATACGGCTGAATAGAGGTAAGTAAACATATAAATAAATAAAACGAATTTCGTTGCCCGCGCTGCGTCGCATTTGGCGATGCAGCGCGCGCAACGAAATTCGTTTTATTTATTTATATGTTTACTTACCTCTATTCGGCCGTAGTCCGTAGTTTACTACCCCCAACCCTGCCCCTCCCCCGCCCCACGTCAACGCCCGGCAGCACTCCCACCACGGGCCACTACTGGCCTCCCATGCAAGCTGCCTGGGATCAGAGAACTCACACTCCAACAGGTTTTGGCGTAACCCTGGAAAAACAACAACGGAGCATGTGCTTTCTGACAATCAGATCGAACAGCCCTTCAAAATTGTTTGCCGTGCTACCCATCACCCAACCTTGCAGTGCATCACAACATTCATCCACAAACTCCCCCAAGACTGGTGAGACAGTTTCCTACTGCCCCTGAACATCAACCTATACCCTTCAGGTGTGACACCCTCTTCCTGGGAACTAGGTACCACGCTCTGGGATCTGGGAGTGGGACTTCCTACACTGGACTCTCTATTGTTGCCACCACTTGACTCCACCCTCACTGGTGAATCCAGACCATTAAAACTACACTCAGGGGACATATCCTCAAGCTAGCTTTTCTCTGGTGAAGGCCCTCTCTACCTCCACCATCCTCTTCTCCACTAGGACCTTTTCAGTCTAGCTTTTTCTCTTCAAGGACCAACTCCTTGAGACTCAACTCCTGAGCCAACAAGGCCTTTTTCTCCTCCACACCCAGCTGCGCTATCTCCTTGGAATACTCTAATCTGAGCCTCTCCAAAGCCAGCTGATGCTCCCTTTCTTCCCTCCTATCCATCCACTCCTCTGGGGACAGGGAAATGATAGGGCACTGCCCACGCACTGGACCCAGCAAGGGACTCCCTCTCTACGGGGTCATCACTATTTACTGGCATCCCTGTCCTGTCATTTTCTTCCTCCCCTTCAGACTCTTCAGGCCCTCCCTCAAAAGCACTACTTAGGTATGCAGAGGGGTAGTCTGCAGGGTTCCCCAAGATCTCTAGGTCCACTCCCCTGCGGGCTCCTTCGAAGAGGAACGGTTTTCTGCAGAAGTTGCCTTCCATTGGTATCCCCCTTTCTCTGCAGAAACTCTTTAACTCTTCCTCAGTGTACTCCCAAAGGCCATCCTCATTAAAGATTAACCCCATCTTGGCAAGATACACAACCCACAGTGTGAAACAAGAGACCTTGGCATAAACGCAATTCAAAAATGACAATTTGAGGAGAAATAAAAAAGAAATCAGGAGAAATTCCCAAACACGTGATTTTGTCTAAATGCAGAGTTTGTAGTGCAACCATGCGTCACTTTGATACTGCGCAAACGCAAGTCCTATCCTGCCGCTGGCACTAATGTTAGAAATGGGATTTCTGGTTCGCTAGGGCATGCGCCTATGCCAGGCAGAAACCACCACTCTAGTCAGGGCAAGGGAGTTACAAGCTGAAGATAACCCCTACTCACCCCCTTGGTAGCTTGGCAGAGCAGTCCGGCTTATCCCAGAGGCAATGTGTAAAGCGTTTGCGCAACACACTCACACAGCAGTGACACACTAGGCACACCACAAAAGAAACTCCACACAAGGTTAACCAAAAATAGCCTTTGTATTACTCATGAAACACTTAGAACGCAATCACAGATGTACACTGTGCCACCTGCCACTAGGTATGACTTTACAGGGGATTATATACATTACAGGGCCAATCGGGCCACTGTCATACCCATTAGAACTCACTAGCTGTGAAATAAAAACAACCAGTAATTGCTGGCAGTAGTGCACTTAGCATATACACATTAGGCAGAAAAGAATCATCAGCAATGCATCATTTCCTAACACCTTATGCGACTCTTAGGCATACGCTGCACCATAGGGGATATTTACACCACCTTATCACATCAGGCCCCACCTAAACGTAGGGGCGACCATCAGGCGGGCTGGCCTTAACCTGGGGGCCCGTCTTGGGCTTCCCGCAATGCCCTTTGTCCCACAAAGTCAGGGCTCTCCCTACTCCATGTCCCTTCTCACACGGGAGCTCCCCTGGCTGCCGATGGAGCAGGAACACGTGCATAATTCAAATTGGGGCAGGGTGGAACTCACCCTTGTCCCCCACACAGGGGTGCCCCCACGTTGCAGCTGCCCGCGATCCGGCGGTGCAGCTGGGACACTGATCAGGCACCAACAGTGTGCCTTGCAAGCCCCACTCACCTGGGCTTCTCCTCTTCCGTGGCCGCTACCCGCGATCTGGTGGCTTAGCTGTACGCGTAGACAGGCACCAACAGTGTGCCTTGTAAGCCTCACTCACCGGGGCTTCTCCTCGGCGTCCAGTGAGCCTGCGAGGCTCTGTCTCCTTCTGGGCAGCACGTGGGGCTCTCACCGGTGACCCGGGAGCCCCGCCCACACTCAGGCACTGGCTTGCCTGACTTCCGGCTCCGGCGCTGCTTCCTTCTTGCCGGCCACGCCCCAGGTTAGGCTCTCCTCGCCTGACTTCCGATTTCAGCGCTCGATACGAGCGGAGATGGAGCCCTCGTCTTTGGGGCTCGGGACCATATGCTACAGAGTGCCCGTCACGCACTCACACTGGCAAAGTTGGAGCCCTCTTCCTCGGGCTCTGGGAACACGCGGGGCTCTCTTCGTCACCACGAGAGCCCCAACCCCACCCAGGCAACAGCCGCCTGGCTTCCTTCTCTGTGGCTCCTCTGCCACGGCGCGACGGCGCCCACCAGGTTCAACGTCAGAGCCCCTTCCTCAGGCTAAAAAGGGCAATAAAAATGAAGCACTCACGAGGCGCTAAGTCCACAGTTCCTTAGGGTAGGGCTGGGCATAGGCAGGCCAGCACGTAGGGACCCCCAGGAACCAGCAGCTGGGTCCCACGGCGGTTGCTCCTGACACCCAGCAGTGCTTCAGCTTCAAGCAGGTACCCAAAAAGTTCCATCTTTCATGGGGTCACAGCCCCAATACTTATACCACTCATGTCTTTGTTCTCCCCTTGGCACGGGGCTCTGTGCCTGGTCCATACCAGTTCTGGGGGCACGTACACATTTCCTTACATGTGCACAACACCCTCCTTTGTCAGTGTAGGTCCTCGCCCCAGACACACCACAAGGGGCGGAGCCAGCATTGTATAAGGCAGGTACAGTCCTATACAGGCCTAGGTGCTACTCCTCCCACTACTCCAAATGCAGTTTGGCCTATTCAGCCTAGCGCTGGCTCACCCAGCCTCTCTGGAGCCACTGCACCTCCCCAGCCCCTTTCATCCAGAGCCAGACATGCAATACACAACAGGCAGGCACAAAGACACATAGCACACAGAAATGCCCACTTCTAAAAGTGGCATTTCTAAAATAGTGATAATAAATCTGCGAACACCATTACGCAGCATTTATAACCACTATTCCAAAAATACCAAACTTGACCACGCTACTCCTCTCATGTCAGGAATTGCCACTGAAACACATATCAGGGAATCCCCAATGCATCCCTATGAGAGGGCAGCCTCACAGTAGTGAAAAACCAAAATGGCTGCTTGTCACTAGCAGGACATTCCACACAGTTAAGGCACATGTCCTATCTTTTACCTACAGCGCACCCTGCCCATAGGGCTAGCTATGTCCTACCTTAGGGGTGACTGATATGTAGTAAAAGGGGAGTCACAGACGTGGCACTCACTTTATGTGCCACGTCACCATGGCATTTTACTGCTGCGCAGGCCCTGCAATGGCAGAGGCCTGAGACTTGAAACGCTACTTTGGTGAGTGGCACAAGCAGCGCTGCAAGCCCACCAGTAGCATTTAATTTACTGGCCCCGGGTATATGAGATACCACTTTACAGAGGACTGATAGGTAAATTAAATACGCCAAACAGGTGTAGACCAATCTTACCACGTTTACCATAGAGAGCACATGCACTTTACACTGGACAGCAGTGATAAAGTGCCCAGAGTCCTAAAAACCACCAACACCAGGTCAGAAAAAATACCAGGAGTAAGGCAAAAAGTTCAGGGATGACCCTGCAAAAAGGGCCAAGTCTAACACAACCCCCTTCCAGCCTAAAGCCAGGGTAGACCAATCAATACCTTGATGGACTTCCCTGCTTGGGACGATAGAACACAGACGCGGGCCCGCAACTGCAGGGGCACACTCCAGTTCTATGCCACTCTGAACCCATGTGGATCCCTCTGTCCAAGCTCCCCGGACCAGCTAAGCTACCCCACTGGGACTCCCTAGGTGTCCGCGGCCAGGACCAGGCCCTAGGCCATCCAGATGTCTCTGGTCCTTGCCATCTCACAGAGTGGGGGCAGTAACCCCAGGTACATAGTATCCATTCTCCCCTCTACCTCTCATCAGTGAGTCCTAAACTGCCACTGATCCCTCAACCTGCACCCTCAGGCTGACCAGAGGTCACGGGCGGGGCTCTCCTCCCCTTACCTTTCCTTCCGAGGTTCCACACTCTCCTCCTAGGAGAGGCACCCTCAGAACACAAAACTGTCAGGGTGCTGGAATCAGCCCTCCCACACAATTCTCCCACCAGTTCAGGATTTCGACCCTGCAACTGGTCTCCTAACCTAGGGTCTAAACCCTCAGGTTGAACCGGGGTCAGAGGCGAGGGCTCCCTCCCTCTGCACCCCCTTCCAGAGTTCTGCACCCTCCCACCTGGAGTGGTACCCCCAGAAGACAAAAGGGTAGGGACACAGGTTACAGATGTCCTTCCCTCCAGGTCAGGCAGAACCTGAACCTGGCCTCCCAACCCAGGGACGACACCCTGAGGTTGAACCGGGGTCAGAGGCAAGGACTCCCTCCCTCTGCACCCCCTTCCAGAGTTCTGCACCCTCCCACCTGGAGTGGTACCCCTAGAAGACAAAACGGTAGGGACACTGCTTACAGATGTCCTTCCCTCCAGGTCAGGCAGAAACTGAACCTGGCCTCCCAACCCAGGGTCTACACCCTCAGGTTGAGCACCTGCCTGACACACCAAGACTTCTTGGGAGCACGCATGCCCCCCCAAGGGTAACACATAACTCATGTGTTGCGTGACAGTCTGCCTGGCGCTGATCTCCCGACCCCTGTCCATCTGACAGTGTGCGAAGACCCCCAAAACAGAAGTGGTGTCACCATGGTCACTCCTAGAAGGCTCAGCCCTTTAGGCTGGCCCCTGACCCACTGGTTCTCCCACTGGGGACTCTCTCCCCCTCTCACCCCTCCAACTGGACTCCTGTACCCTCCACTCAGGAGCAGCACCGCCAGACACCAGAACTGATGGAGCTCTGCTTACAGCTGCTCCAAGTTCTCCTGACACTAGGAGAACCCCCTCAATGGATGGCCTACCAGTACTGCCTAGGCTCCCCACCTGGTGTTCCCCGAAGGAACTCTCCAGGCCCTGAGACTGGGTTTCGGGCACCTTGGGATGCATCCCATTCTCACTCCTTCTCTGCGGAGACAGGACGTGAGTCCCTACACCCCTCCCACTACACCGGGACCTATCTGGGCTACTAAGAACCTTTCCCACCACTCTTGGTTGGGAAATACCTGAGCCACTCCTCTTAGGGTCACTCCCAAATGCCTCCTCAGACCCTCTCGCACTCACCCAGAGGTCTGCCTCCCACAGTAGCGGCCCGTGGTGGGAGTGCTGCCGGGCAGTGACGTGGGGCGGGGAGGGCAGGGTAGGGGGTAGTAAACTACAGAATACGGCTGAATAGAGGTAAGTAAACATATAAATAAATAAAGCGAATTTCGTTGCCCGCGCTGCGTCGCATTTGGCGATGCAGCGCGCGCACGAAATTCGTTTTATTTATTTATATGTTTACTTACCTCTATTCGGCCGTAGTCCGTAGTTTACTACCCCCAACCCTGCCCCTCCCCGCCCCACGTCAACGCCCGGCAGCACTCCACCACGGGCTCTACTGGCCTCCCATGCAAGCTGCCTGGGATCAGAGAACTCACACTCCAACAGGTTTTGGCGTAACCCTGGAAAAACAACAACGGAGCATGTGCTTTCTGACAATCAGATCGAACAGCCCTTCAAAATTGTTTGCCGTGCTACCCATCACCCAACCTTGCAGTGCATCACAACATTCATCCACAAACTCCCCCAAGACTGGTGAGACAGTTTCCTACTGCCCCTGAACATCAACCTATACCCTTCAGGTGTGACACCCTCTTCCTGGGAACTAGGTACCACGCTCTGGGATCTGGGAGTGGGACTTCCTACACTGGACTCTCTATTGTTGCCACCACTTGACTCCACCCTCACTGGTGAATCCAGACCATTAAAACTACACTCAGGGGACATATCCTCAAGCTAGCTTTTCTCTGGTGAAGGCCCTCTCTACCTCCACCATCCTCTTCTCCACTAGGACCCTTTCAGTCTAGCTTTTTCTCTTCAAGGACCAACTCCTTGAGACTCAACTCCTGAGCCAACAAGGCCTTTTTCTCCTCCACACCCAGCTGCGCTATCTCCTTGGAATACTCTAATCTGAGCCTCTCCAAAGCCAGCTGATGCTCCCTTTCTTCCCTCCTATCCATCCACTCCTCTGGGGACAGGGAAATGATAGGGCACTGCCCCCGCACTGGACCCAGCAAGGGACTCCCTCTCTACGGGGTCATCACTATTTACTGGCATCCCTGTCCTGTCATTTTCTTCCTCCCCTTCAGACTCTTCAGGCCCTCCCTCAAAAGCACTACTTAGGTATGCAGAGGGGTAGTCTGCAGGGTTCCCCAAGATCTCTAGGTCCACTCCCCTGCGGGCTCCTTCGAAGAGGAACGGTTTTCTGCAGAAGTTGCCTTCCATTGGTATCCCCCTTTCTCTGCAGAAACTCTTTAACTCTTCCTCAGTGTACTCCCAAAGGTCATCCTCATTAAAGATTAACCCCATCTTGGCAAGATACACAACCCACAGTGTGAAACAAGAGACCTTGGCATAAACGCAATTCAAAAATGACAATTTGAGGAGAAATAAAAAAGAAATCAGGAGAAATCCCCAAACACGTGATTTTGTCTAAATGCAGAGTTTGTAGTGCAACCATGCGTCACTTTGATACTGCGCAAACGCAAGTCCTATCCTGCCGCTGGCACTAATGTTAGAAATGGGATTTCTGGTTCGCTAGGGCATGCGCCTATGCCAGGCAGAAACCACCACTCTAGTCAGGGCAAGGGAGTTACAAGCTGAAGATAACCCCTGCTCACCCCCTTGGTAGCTTGGCAGAGCAGTCCGGCTTATCCCAGAGGCAATGTGTAAAGCGTTTGCGCAACACACTCACACAGCAGTGACACACTAGGCACACCACAAAAGAAACTCCACACAAGGTTAACCAAAAATAGCCTTTGTATTACTCATGAAACACTTAGAACGCAATCACAGATGTACACTGTGCCACCTGCCACTAGGTATGACTTTACAGGGGATTATATACATTACAGGGCCAATCGGGCCACTGTCATACCCATTAGAACTCACTAGCTGTGAAATAAAAACAACCAGTAATTGCTGGCAGTAGTGCACTTAGCATATACACATTAGGCAGAAAAGAATCATCAGCAATGCATCATTTCCTAACACCTTATGCGACTCTTAGGCATACGCTGCACCATAGGGGATATTTACACCACCTTATCACATCAGGTCCCACCTAAACGTAGGGGCGACCATCAGGCGGGCTGGCCTTAACCTGGGGGCCCGTCTTGGGCTTCCCCGCAATGCCCTTTGTCCCACAAAGTCAGGGCTCTCCCTACTCCATGTCCCTTCTCACACGGGAGCTCCCCTGGCTGCCGATGGAGCAGGAACACGTGCATAATTCAAATTGGGGCAGGGTGGAACTCACCCTTGTCCCCCACACAGGGGTGCCCCCACGTTGCAGCTGCCCGCGATCCGGCGGTGCAGCTGGGACACTGATCAGGCACCAACAGTGTGCCTTGCAAGCCCCACTCACCTGGGCTTCTCCTCTTCCGTGGCCGCTACCCGCGATCTGGTGGCTTAGCTGTACGCGTAGACAGGCACCAACAGTGTGCCTTGTAAGCCTCACTCACCGGGGCTTCTCCTCGGCGTCCAGTGAGCCTGCGAGGCTCTGTCTCCTTCTGGGCAGCACGTGGGGCTCTCACCGGTGACCCGGGAGCCCCGCCCACACTCAGGCACTGGCTTGCCTGACTTCCAGCTCCGGCGCTGCTTCCTTCTTGCCGGCCACGCCCCAGGTTAGGCTCTCCTCGCCTGACTTCCGATTTCAGCGCTCGATACGAGCGGAGATGGAGCCCTCGTCTTTGGGGCTCGGGACCATATGCTACAGAGTGCCCGTCACGCACTCACACTGGCAAAGTTGGAGCCCTCTTCCTCGGGCTCTGGGAACACGCGGGGCTCTCTTCGTCACCACGAGAGCCCCAACCCCACCCAGGCAACAGCCGCCTGGCTTCCTTCTCTGTGGCTCCTCTGCCACGGCGCGACGGCGCCCACCAGGTTCAACGTCAGAGCCCCTTCCTCAGGCTAAAAAGGGCAATAAAAATGAAGCACTCACGAGGCGCTAAGTCCACCGTTCCTTAGGGTAGGGCTGGGCATAGGCAGGCCAGCACGTAGGGACCCCCAGGAACCAGCAGCTGGGTCCCACGGCGGTTGCTCCTGACACCCAGCAGTGCTTCAGCTTCAAGCAGGTACCCAAAAAGTTCCATCTTTCATGGGGTCACAGCCCCAATACTTATACCACTCATGTCTTTGTTCTCCCCTTGGCACGGGGCTCTGTGCATGGTCCATACCAGTTCTGGGGGGCACGTACACATTTCCTTACATGTGCACAACACCCTCCTTTGTCAGTGTAGGTCCTCGCCCCAGACACACCACAAGGGGGCGGAGCCAGCATTGTATAAGGCAGGTACAGTCCTATACAGGCCTAGGTGCTACTCCTCCCACTACTCCAAATGCAGTTTGGCCTATTCAGCCTAGCGCTGGCTCACCCAGCCTCTCTGTAGCCACTGCACCTCCCCAGCCCCTTTCATCCAGAGCCAGACATGCAATACACAACAGGCAGGCACAAAGACACATAGCACACAGAAATGCCCACTTCTAAAAGTGGCATTTCTAAAATAGTGATAATAAATCTGCGAACACCATTACGCAGCATTTATAACCACTATTCCAAACGTTCCAAACTTGACCACGCTACTCCTCTCATGTCAGGAATTGCCACTGAAACACATATCAGGGAATCCCCAATGCATCCCTATGAGAGGGCAGCCTCACAGTAGTGAAAAACCAAAATGGCTGCTTGTCACTAGCAGGACATTCCACACAGTTAAGGCACATGTCCTATCTTTTACCTACAGCGCACCCTGCCCATAGGGCTAGCTACGTCCTACCTTAGGGGTGACTGATATGTAGTAAAAGGGGAGTCACAGACGTGGCACTCACTTTATGTGCCACGTCACCACGGCATTTTACTGCTGCGCAGGCCCTGCAATGGCAGAGGCCTGAGACTTGAAAGGCTACTTTGGTGAGTGGCACAAGCAGCGCTGCAAGCCCACCAGTAGCATTTAATTTACTGGCCCCGGGCATATGAGATACCACTTTACAGGTGACTGATAGGTAAATTAAATATGCCAAACACGTGTAGACCAATCTTACCACGTTTACCATAGAGAGCACATGCACTTTACACTAGACAGCAGTGATAAAGTGCCCAGAGTCCTAAAACCACCAACACCAGGTCAGAAAAAATACCAGGAGGAAGGCAAAAAGTTCAGGGATGACCCTGCAAAAAGGGCCAAGTCTAACAGTTTGGGACTGAGTTTTTGTCAGTGATTGAGATGGATGCTTCGCTAAGACCACTACTAAGGGGCGTGACTAGTGTTGTGTGTCTGAATAGCCCAACGGGCAGAGGTGGACAGGTGACAAGGGACATGGCGGTGAAAGGGGACATGACAGAACATGACACTCACTGATAAAGCCCAACAATGCTTTTGTCTTCATTCAGAGAGCATGTGGCTTGGCAGACTGATTTGGACTGTTCCAATCGGAGCCGGACCAAGGCTGATTTTCCTAATGTTGTACCTCACTAGCAGAGTGGACAAAAAAGCAATATACTAGGATGTGGTGCAAAGTAATTGTCAGAACCCCTTTCAGAGGGCCACAGGGCACGCAGGGGTTACTAGGGCCAACCATGGTGGTTAAGGCCTTTTATTCCTGATGTTCTGGTGCCCGAGCTACTATGAATCCTGAGCAATTGGGCCAAGTACCTCTTGTGCAGTTGACTGTCCATGGTAGCTGTGGACGAAGGCTTACTCTAGGGGGAAGTGTGAATACAGGTTGGTAAACACTACTCATAACTCTAAGAGCGCATTGCAGTGCCAATAAGTCAATGTCCAGTCAAATGCCTATTTTAAAAATAAAAAGAAGTATTTTATTTCTAACTCTATGCATTCAAAGCAATGTTACGACATATATAAATAATAACACATTTTCCCTTGAGGTCGGGACTCTAGTGTTTTGCTGGCAAATACGTGTCCCATCCACTCTTCTTAATGTGGTAGGGGTTATTCCAAATTCACTGCTGCCCACATCCAGGGAATGCTCAGTAGTAGGCCTTAAGTCAAAAGTATCAGCTCTGATAGGCCAATATGCCTGTATCCAGTCTTACCCGTTCCAGTAGTGAGGAAGCTTGCACAGACTCAGTGGATGCCTCGTCTACAGGCACTCGCAATGCTACGGTCCTGTTTCGGAGAGTCGGCTGCACGCGAGTTGTTGCATGAGCACCCTGCATGAGGGCTCTCCTTTGAGCTTATGCTGCCGGCTCCACCAGCGATCGGAGGAGCTCTGGTGCTCCTCCTGTATGGTAAATTCTGCGCTCCCCAGCGGATAGGCGGAGAGTTGTATTCCCGGTCAGGGTCCCAGTGATGTGGCGATGCACCCAGGGCATCCTCCTCACTTCACTGGGGCAATTCAGGTACAGACCTCGATGCTTCCTTGTGAATTACGAGTCACGTGACTTTAAGGCCCTCGGGTTGCGGTCCGATCCTTGCAACAATCTTGATTTGGGCAGCCCCTCCTGGCATATGAGGTTGCCGCTAGGCTCTGCATAGGCTTTGGTCCTCAGTATCTGGCAATAACATCTATGGCGACCCCTCCTGGCATACGGGATCGGCACACCTCGCTTCACACAAGCTTCACTCACTCCGCACAGCACTCTGCTCATGGCTATCTTCACTGTGGCCCTCTCCTGGCAGACGGGTCACCAACTTAAACCTGCACATGTGTAACGACCCGAATGGTGCAGCAGCTGTCTCCTCACACTGGGAGTCCACTCGGCTGGGCTCCCAACTAGACCTCGCTCTCTCCAATGCTGTCCTCTCCCTCACATGGCACACTGGTCTTGGCAAGGTGCTGGTGCTCCAGGTTCCAGAGCAGGTGGTCTTGGTTACATTTGGTGATGTCCCCTCACCCAGCAGGGAGACTAGCAGGCCCCAAGTCTGGGTCACAGGCAGAAGCCTTGCAGATCTTCCCCTCCTCATGTAGCCCGCCTGGCTGCCTCCAGATGACAAATCTTTGGGGTCTCAACCGCCCCTTCTTATAGTCTATTTTCAGACACCAAATGTGACTCAGGGTCTGGGTCTTTGAAGTTTTATGTTGTGGGTTCTGCTTCTTTTGAAGTACACACTTCTCCTCTCCCTCTTCCTCTTGAAAGGCACCTAGCTCACTGGAATGTAGCAATACAGAAATCTGTCTGGAGTGATTCCTCCGCCTTCTTATGCCTTCACCAGGCAGGCTTGGGCATCCCTAAATGGAACCCAGTGTCCTCCATGTAATGTACCACACTAAGCAGTACTGTTACCTCCAAGCATTGTGCCACCCCAGGTACATTTGCATTCAGGACATACATTCACTCTGCTCACACTCATCAGTACTCTAGCCTTTCTGTCTTGTACCATGGTGTGCCACTTGTAAGCACACACTCTGCTAGCACAACACTTCACCCTTCATGTATTGTACTTCTTGTAAGTACACATACATTCAGTACAGGCATTCACCGCTCATGCCCTGCACAACACTGCATCTCTCATGTACTATACTCCTCGCAGGTATACATACACCCAATACATGCACTTACCATGCACACATTGCACAGCACTGCTCCATCCCTGTACTGTACCCTTCCCAAGCACACATACATCCAGTACAGTCGCCACTCCTGCACTTCACAGCACTTCACATTTAACTGATGTAGGCCAAGGATGAGTTAAGCACACACCAGTGGAACTTTAAAAAGGTGAGTGAGCTGGTAGGCCTCACTCCAGTGACACTGGTTAAAAATGACCTGTTCACTCCTACTGTTCATTACATGGTATGCTGCCACCACCGCACTCTTGCTGCTTAAATTCTGATGATGGCATTAACCTTCCACCACTATTAGGGTAGTACTTTTGGCTTCCCTCCCGGGCCAAAAATACTGCAATCCATGAGACTGGCCTTTGTCATGCGCACAAGTATGATTCGTGTTTGCGTATGACAACAAAAATCAGCATTAGAGATCCAGACAACAGTATATTTGGGCACTCAGGGCAGGGGTACATGTCCATTGCCATGCAGAGGACTTTTCCATCCCAACAGTAATTATCAAGCAATTCACACATCCATTTTTTGTTTTTTTCAGTGAGACATCCTACGTGCGAAGAGTATTCTCAGATGTGGGTCCTTCGCTTGCTGTGCCATAGAACTCAACTAGCACCTCACTGATAAGGCCCAGTAAGGGTAAAACTGGTCAGGTGTTGCTTTTTGTTCCCGTTCAGAAGGGACTTGGTCTGTCATTTTAATCCTGACTGGAGCATGACCAGGACTGATTTGAACAAGTTTGGCCCCTGACTGCACAGTCAGCAGAAATATGGTTTGGAATGTGGCCCAGCAAACTACTAGTGGCTGAGATTAATTCATACTTTCCACCGACTACTTTCTTGTTTTGTTATCTCCTGTGTATACCAGGGAGCACAAGATTTGACTTTTGCACTCTTGGATTTTAACAAGGTGATGCCATCCATTGTTTCTTGGTCAGTTTGTGTCACGATCCTTGGCCAACGCTCAACTGTGCAGGCCGGGCAGGCATGGAGACATGCTCCTCTGAGCTTTAATGGTGCTTGAGTTTTCTGCTGCAGAGGTGGTCAGCAGTACACCGAGAGTATAGGTGCCACTTAGTGTGAGTGTTTGTGGCTGTGATGCCTGCATTTTGCAAAATATGCATGTGGAATCAAGATAAAACACATCTTCAAGAGTGCCATTAAACTCTCTCAAGGCTTGCAATTGTGGCTGCTGTCTTAGACCCATTGAGTATAAGATCCACATGATTCAGAGCATTCCTTGCTAGACGATCGCTATACTTAGTCTTAGTTGGTGCAGTTGGAATCTTGTTGCCAGGAGTTTGTAATTAATTGTGCTTTCATTGAGAGCTGTCAAAAACCATATGCTCAGAGAAGTGTTCTGGATACAAATTACAGACCAAGGATTCAAACTTTGATTTGTACTTTGGTATTGGAGTTATCCTTTCATGGCTCACAAGCTCTATAAAATGGGTCATCCTTCTAAGATTACAAACTCTATTGCACCTATTTATGGGAGAAGCTAGTGAATCATCTATATAGTATCATGTATGGTATTAAGGTATTGGCAATGGTTGGAAAGTTAATGTATATTGCAGGGAGTAAAAGCACAATACTAATGAGTATTCATTATGTTACAGCTGATGAACTATTGAGAATCTTTCAGATCACAGAATTGATTTCTTCCTTGCTGTACTTAGCTATAGATATAAGAACGTGTAGTACAGGTTATTCCATACATTACTTATAAAGCTTATTTATATATTTCAGCTCTAGAAAGTGATAGTTATCAACAACGACAGAGGGTGGGTTATATAAAGATTTCCACAAGATGTATCAGATGTCATAGTAAAAATAGTGAATTGTAATATCATTGCGCAAACAGTACATTAATTATTTCTTGATGTAGATATCAGAAACTCTGCAGTGCAGGCTGAGTACAGTGGTAAAAATAGGCGAGTCGAAGATATCCAGTATCTCTGTTTCGCTCTCTCGCTTGTCCCATTCCCCTTTGCCCACATCTGCTGCTGACCAACGCAAATCTCCTTTGCATGGTTGTCAGTAGGTTCTGTGAAGCGTGGATACTAGCAGCGCTCCTGTTCGATCTGGATTTCCAGGCTAGTGCCACTGTGACAGATTGTTGTGATTGGATGATATCCAGGGCCACTATAATTATGCGATTGTGCTGCTGCTCCGCTTTTTGCATAATTATTCATAATTATTGATTTGCCATATAATCCATCATCTGCTGCATAATCTGCAGATTTTAACAAAAGAATGTTTTGTTTCTAGCTCAAATGGTTCAAAAGTTACTAAAAATGCATCAACGCATGTTGCCGCGCAGTGGAAGGCATGGACGTCATTTAGTGGTTGCCGGGGGACGCTGCTGCGACCCCTGGCTTGCCCCTTGCGACCCATAGCACTGGCTTTGTGACCGCCAGCCTCAAAGGTGGCAAAATCAGTGCCAAAAACACAGAGGCGGCCCGCAGTCCATATTTTCAGCACATTCTACTTTATACTAAAAGTGAATAACATTTTATTATTCACAATTAGTGTAATAAAACATGGAGCACACTTAGCTGGCACGGAAACGTTGGTGGCAGTATTTGTAAATAAAAATATTTTTAAATGTATGTTGTGTGCATGGTTGCGGGTAAGAGTGTATTTATGTCAGATAAGAGTGTGCGTGTATGTGTCAGTATGTGTAAGCAGGTGTATGTGAGTGAGAGTCAGTGAGTGAGATTGTGTGAATTTGAGGCCCGAATTTACTGTTCTTTGACGCAAGGCAACACTGCACCAAAGATGCTGTGCTTCCTTTTGTCAAAGGGAGAGAAAACAATACAGCATATCTACTACGATATGAAGCACTGTTTCTCTACCTGTGTGCGAGTGCACTTTTGGCAGCCACACACTAACGAACACACCCTTGCGCCTTAGAGCAGGTGTGTGTGCGTTCTCTGACGCATAGGTTTTGTACTGGAAGGTGTACATTCCAGTACAAAAACTATGCTTTAAGCGGGGCCACTGGAATTATGCGGCAAGGGACAAATAATGCAGCAGGGTTTTACTAAATTATGTGGCAAGAGAATGCAAATCATGCACCATAATGTGGCACATTTTCTGATAGCATCAGGTCATTATTTTGTCATTTATACACATGTTAACATAGTCTGGACAAAGGTTTCACCATATGAGGACCAGATTAACACCCAAATACAGCAATATGCAAATGAAAGGTGAAGTCAACCTTTGTGAAGTGTGTTCCGCTAGGCAGCAACACATGTTGCTGCATTTTTTGTAACTGTAACTTTGATTCGTTTGAGCTAGAAGTCATGTTTGGGTTAAAATCTGCAAATTATGCAGCAGATGATAGAGTATGTGGCAAATGCGGCAAATCCATAAATATGAGAAAAACACCGTTGCTGCAGATTCGCATAATTCCAGTGGTCCTGGCTTTAAGGCTTTTCCCATTTTGTATGTGTGCTGTACAATGCAGCACACAGGCAAAGTTGGAAATAATGAGGAGAAATTAAAACATTTCTCTTTTTTATGCCTGCCTCGAGCTGTCATAAGAGTTTTGCTTAAATTCCTCTCAACCAGTGTTTGTAGAAAAGGATTTGAGTCAAAACCTATATGTGGTTGCATGGGAACTCCCATGCACCATCCATGGAACGCCCACTTGATGCAAAACAACGCAAACCAAGACTAGTACAATTTTGCGTTAATTTGGGATACTATAAACGCAAACCATGATTTGCGTTGGATAGTAAATCACACCCTAACACTTTGCTCCGGGTCTGTGTCACAAAAGTGATGCAAACGCAGTGCAAAGCATCAGTAAACCTGGACCTGAGTGTCAGTAAGCATGAGTTAGTATGAGTGAGATTAAGAGAGAATGCAAGTGAGTGAATGAGACTGAATAAGAATGGGTGTAAGAGTGTGAGTGTGATGTTGGGGTCATGTGACATGTCTTGCTGGAAAAACATCTGGGTCAGGGGTCATTTGATGTCACTTTTAAAAAAAACATTTATTAGATAATTCACAAACAACAGCAATTCCGACTGGGTGCCCCCTTAATCACAAGTGTACAATTGCCACCGCACGCTTTCAACATTTGTCTTATATTGGGATCACAGTGACGCCTCACAAGGCTCCAAAGACCACAGTCTCTATCTTGATTTGGACAACTTCTGTGACAGCGTAGTATTACAAGACAGTTAAAACAACACATGTAAGTGCCCCTTGCTCTACATTTCAATGAGCACACACGTCAAGGCTTTCTAGTAACTTAGTCCATTTCGAAACACATATATGAAATCCCCCCTTCAAACATGATTTGATGTCACTTTAAGTGATGTCAATAAGATCAAAGGGTATGTGATGTTACTTCTGCTACACTTGGCATTTTGGTGAATCGACGGCCATGGTGGAAGGCCCTTTGCAAAGGTTGATTGGTCACCTTTCTGTTGCTTATTGCTATAGTTAAGTGTTAAACTAGTACTAATGAGGTGCAACCAATGCTCAGTGTCAACACGTGTAAAAATGACAAAATAATAAAGTAATACTATCACAAAATGTGTTGCATTATGCCACATAATTTGCCCTTTCTTGCCACATAATTTACTCATCCCTGCCGCATAATTTGGCCCTCTTATGTCACATAATTCCAGGTGCCCTAATGATATCACTGACTTAATATAATTTAGTGGCAACTTTGTAAATGTTTTCCAGAGACTTTGAGATAGTGCCAACCACTATTTTACACACCTCCAGTGAAATAAAAAGTAAAATGGGGGGAATGTCTCCTGAGGTATTCAGTGCTGTTGCTATCGTCATCAAGAAAAATAGGATGCCATTTGGAAGCATATGCCATTACCTCACTTCCAAAAGCACGTGTTTGAAAACAAAACGAGGATTCTTAGAGCTAAACTGGCATCCCAACACTGAAGAACCACAAGGCAGATATAAACTCCATTGCTGTTGTGCATTCGCCTACCAAGCAGTCTTGTTTGCCCCTGGAACAGCAACATCTGCATGAAGGCTATTCAGAGTTTGATCTGAAAGCTGCTGGTCTGAAGTCTCTTTCTCCGTTTGTTGTCCACCACAATATAATTGTGCCACATTAGTCTGCAGGAGACAGCCAGCCCAAGATAATTGGGCGCGTGTTCATTGCCCATTCAGACAAAACCACAGTATGATTCAGCGTCTGGGAGAACTCTTCATAAGTCATTAAGAGATGCTGTGATGTCGGGGAAGAAACTCTAGGCTGCGCAACACCAAAGTGAATGTATTTCATATTTCAGTGCCCGCCCAACTCGCCAGGTCAGAAGACTTTACCATGTTCAGCACGAAGCCACAAATACGTGCTTAAAGCAGCTCTGCACCAAGTGGTTACAGGCTCATCTAGAAATTGGTTGCCCCCTTGGCACACTGGAGAAGGGAGAACGGGCACAATCTGTACTCTGTGTTGTGTGGGCCACTGGTGGACACACAAAGCCCCCATTCAAGAACATTAAAGCACACTGCATGTGGAGGAGTTGTTTGCTGTCTTGGTTTGAATCATTTCAAGACATTAGTACAAGGGTGATTATCCAGACAAAATGCTGCCTTAAGGTTATTACTGTCGTCAAACAAAGTCTGAGTTCAGTGTCTGGGTTTTGAGCCAACAATCCGGCCCTTCTTAGTTAGCTTTGAAGGACCCCAGAAGCTGCGGCTTACTTTATCCCCCGGATAGGCGCCTTACTGCCAGCAGAAGGCGCCCTTGCCCACACTCCTCACCTTACAGACCTCAGTGCTCTCACATGACCCGCCCCCGCCTCCCTCTTTGACTGCTGGGAGGCTGCGATTTAGGCCTACGGCCACAAGGCTCTCACTCTCACACCCCCAGGTAAAACTGACCAGATTTCACTCAGTTATTACTAATCTTTGATGTGTTCCTATAAAGTACGCGAGGCGGGATGGAGACGAGCAGCTGACTCAAGCAGTAAGGGGGTATCACGTTACAGTACAATGTAAACAACTTTTACATCAGAGCTGAGTTTAAAAAAAATGTTATAAAAGGGTGCAGTAATCAGAAGAAATCATCACATTTGACATTTACAGTCTTTTGAGTCAAGCCGCGGCCCAGTAAGAAAGTGCTCTTTATTAGGTATGACATAACTCTTGATACACGGGATGTCTATTCTGTCACATGTTACATAAGCAGGCATGTTATGGATTCATTTTGCAATATATTTTTTACATTTGGAACTAAATGGATCCTACGTCAGGTTCAATTATAAACTATGACAGGGTACATTCACACGAGTATCGCTTTTTAGGTCAAAGCTTGGTGCAAACTGTTAGATTTTCATCCCTTGCAAAGTTTTTATAAAATAGACATATCTAGTATGATATTATAGTTTCATGTATAGAGGGCTAGGTTTATACATTCGTTGCCGATTCCCACCTGATGCGATAAATCCCATCAGCGGGATATCTGCTGACCGACTTACCGCTGGTGTTATTAATGATGCAGCAATACAAGAGGGTGGGTGTAATTTCAAGGGCAGATCAAGGGCTGCAGATTTACCACATTTTTTGGTAATCAGCAGATTTTATATTTCTTCCCAACTCAAGACTGATTTGCATATGTCTGGGTCCAAACTGAGGTGGCATGATGAGTAAAAAATAATGGATTCGGATGCGGCCCTGAGCGATTGCCAGTGGCTGAAATTAATTAAAGCGTTCCATCCATCACCCTGTTGTTTTTGCATATGATGTCCTAAGTGCACCTGATATGCCCAGATGTGGGTCCCAGGCTCAATGTGCCACTGGAACCAGGGTATACCTGGCTGAAGAGCCGTAACTAGGGCAAAACCGATCCTGGGTTGCTTGTGTTCCTGTTCAGGGAGGACCTGGAGTGGCAGTTAGGGCAGGACTGTTCCCAGAAGGAGCTGGGTCTAGAATGATTTGCATATGGCCAAGTCAAAACTGAGGTGGCATGAGCGGCAAAAAAACGATAAATTGGGATGCGGCTCTAAGCGATTGCCAGTGGTTGACATTAATCCTATCATTTCATCCATCACCTTGCTATTTTTGCATTTGGCTTCCAGCCTGAGGCAACACATATCACACCTTGAACTTTCTGAACTGGTTTGAAAAAATACCCAGGGGTCATTTGAGCTCAGAATCGTGCTAGCAACAGGGACAGGGTGCTATTCCCGGATTGGAGGAGCAAATAAGCCTTAAAATGTTGCAGATATTCTGGTTCACTCTGGACTCTTGCCTGGGACACCAAAGGGGTAATACCTACTGCACCCCTCAGCCAGTACTTGGTTCATACCATTTCTCTGGACACAAAGGAGGCCTGCACACCAATGTAGGAGAAGAAAACAAGAGACCCAGGAGTGAAACCTATGCATAGTTGCCATTTTTTTTCTGACTGGGCCTAAGCCTGTGGAATCGCCTTGCTGCTGTGATCTGGGGGGAGAAGAAATACCTTAATATTGAAAGATCTGCACTATGCTTGCCAGAAGAAGTTATCTGTTTCCTAGGAAGATCTGTACAAATCTTAGCTGATTTGAAGGGCCAAACCAATCCTGTCTCTTTCGGGTACCTAGATACTCCTTTCTTCAGCTCCACAGGGACCAGGATACTGTCAGTCTTCAGTTCTTCAATGTGAGGGCCAGTACTGATGGCTAGGAAGGTTGTCATGATTCTGAACTCATTGAACCATCTTCCTTCCATTACAAGCCTGGCGAGATCACAGGTTGAAGCCGAGTTCAGGCATAACACTAAACTGATCAGATTACATTGGAAACCCATGTCACCACACCAGTGGGCTGATATACTGATTGTGGAACAGCACTATGTCAGTTACTTTTCTTGTTATATCAGAACGGCCTTTAATTTGAAACTTGAGTACATCACTTGCTATTAGGGAAACCTTCTTTGAAAATATGAACTGAGTGATTTACTTGACTACTGGAACTGATAAATAGGCCCTGATGAAGTGATTTTTATTGTGAAACACATGTTGGCCAATTTGTGCTTGGACAATAAATGTATTAAAACTGCATTTTCTTGTTGCCCCTCGCAATTCTTTATGTTTATGAAATTTTGATACTGTGTTCCTTTAGCGGCAGGCACATTTGGAGGGAGAATTTGTTGCTGGTCTATATGAATGTGCCTCAGTGGGTGCTTGTTGTCCTGTGGGTGCCTCACCACCAGAAAGCTTTGACTGTGCTCGTATAGCTTGAGATACAGGTCTGTAACGTTTAAGGCACCCTTGGGACAATATAATGGGCCTGGCATGCAATTTCCACATGTCCCCATCAAAAGCATTGGGACCAAATGCAGGCTTTACTGGTCTCTGAATTTCAGCTGACTAGACTTTGTTCCCCTCTCTGTTCCCAACCAGGTACAAGTGCCGCACACCAGTCACCAGAGCAGCTTTCACTGGGTGCGACAAAGCCTTTTGATAAAGACTTCTGTGGGTGGGTTTCTGCTTATTTGAGTGGTAGGTTTTGGGTTCTACATTTTTGGAGTGCCACCTTATATTCTGGCCTAAGATTATTTTCAGGGGTACCAGGGTAGCAGTCAGAGGTCAGACTAGGGTCCAGAGTCCCCGCATATGTATCCCTTGCCCAATTGTTAGTCCGGTTAGTGAGAGTTTAAACTCCGCTAAGAACTAGAGACCCTGTTACTTACAAAATACCTGGAGCTGACCTGAACCAAGCTCCTTAGGATAACATTAGACATGCAGCCAAAGTTATCAGAAATCGAGTGAGAAGCACGAATGAGCTGGTGTCAGACTTTGGTCCAAGTAGGAGTTTTACTTTACTTACTGGTTAAATAATGTCCTTTTCTTTTTACAAAGTAAAGACCAGTATGGGCACTAATGTTAAGGGGTAGGTATACACTGTGTCATTCTGAATCTGAGTTTCAATCTCCCCTTATCTCCAAGAATAAGCCTAGACTGCTTGCCCCTGCTACTCTGAGTGGAATGCTTGAAGGGACTTACTTGGATGTCTAATCAGAAGGCACCAACATTGTGACCCTAATACACCAGACGTGCATGCTTTGGAACACCCTCCTGAACAGAATTAGTATAGTCAGTAACCGAAGAGAATTTGAAAAAGCAACCTTGCTGTTCCCTAAAGCATAATCCAACTGATTTCAGTCTAGAAAATTTACTGGTTTGCATATGTAAATTATGATAGGTTCTCTCACACATCTTTGCATCTCACTTTACGCATAAGGCGTTGTCACATGCCTGCTACAATATGATTGGAACACACCTCACAATCTCACACATGACATCAAAACACACTATTCATAGACTACACCTCAACCAAAACTCTTCCAACCATTTACAGCAAATGAAGTAAGCTACTTTTGCAACTATCCAGAAAGACCTCAACTTGGGTAGAAAAGAGGGGGCTTATTTACAAGGCCCTTGCGCCACTTTTGCGTCATTTTTAACATGGGAAAAGTGACGCAAAAGTGGCGCAAGGAGCTTGTAAATCTGCCCCGAGGTATCCAAATACATCTCTCTTACCTTAAACGCATCTTCCAAGTTTTACATGCTGCTGAACCAGGGACTAGCCTCTCCTCTTCATACTTCTCACGCCTCTAAACGTCAAGTGAATTGGTTCCGACTAGGAATAACAATTCTGTCCTGACTATGGGACAGACATCTATGTTTAGACCATGTTGAAAACTAAGACTTCTTTGTCCAAGCCCACCTCTTTTATCCATACCCAGCAATTCTTTAGATCCAAAATTGATCTAGGTTGCCGAGACTGAAATTGGAAAAACTATAGACTATACTACTTTTTGGACAGAGCCTTGTCTCACCTCAATTCTTACATCAATTCAACTTAGCTTCAACTGGACTTTTCACCTCAAATCAATTCAGTGAATACTAGCTCACCCTTCCTGATCTTACCTCTCTATTTCAATATTCCCACTGGAATCTCACCGCTATCTATGGAGAGCCAGATACTTGTTCTTCACTGACTCTCTTAACCACTCATAATACCAGGTCATAATATTGCTTTAGTAACCATTGTTTAGCTCTGCCAGCCAGAGCTGAAATCCACAGCACAACATATACATCCACGGAATAGATCCATTTCCTGCTGAGGCTCTTTGGAACTGTTTTCACGTTCTGCACTCACTCATTGTCTGCTGAACATTGGGCAATGTCAGTGGGCACTGTCATTAGGGAGATGTGACAGCAGATACAGTGCCTCTCATCTGGGAGTGAGCCTCGCTTCCCATCACTGCCAGTCTTCCTGTTCTCCACACTCCCACCGGCCATTTTGTTAAATCTTCTCATGTCAAGAAGTCACTTTACTGTTTATAAATGTTCCTGAAAATTATCTTTGGCACTATTTTAAAGCTCTGCACTCAATCTATGGTGAACTATGGGCTGTTAGATTGGAAGCCATTATTAGGGTAATGACTGCTGGTACAGTGTCTACCAGCTGGGAGCGAGCTTTGCTTGCCAGTTGCTGCTTGCCTTTCTCCCCTCCCTGCTCTTTCCCGCCATCTCATTTGAGCTCCAGCCTTCCCGCCTTCTCACTCCTGCCCACAGTCTCACTAAACCTCTGTGTGTTTACATGGAGTGCCAGGAACAGGTCAGCCTTCCACATGCACAAAGCTTGTTACAGGTGGACACATCAGCAGAACCAGCGGGTAAAAGACTCTAAGGTCCAAGAAGCAGTGGGCTTTTATACAAACTACTATAAAATAATCATATGTCAAAACCCAGCTCATATTGCTCCAAATCCAGACTGCATCGTGCTTTTGGCAGACTTGATTACAAACTTCTTAGGAACAAGCTTTCACACATAAGAAGGATCTTGAAGGAAGACAGGAATCCATGTTGTGGTCAGTATGATAGAGGAAAGGAATTGTATTTTGGCATTAGATAGCCACATAAGTCTAGTTTATCTCAAACCCAAAATGTCACATTGCCAATCTAGGAATACAGGGAACATGTATAATGCCTCATAGAGCACTGGTTTAGATCTTGAATCTTGGGTGTGATATGTTATGCTTATAGTTTACGCCTCTGTAAAGATGACAATATATATAGGGGATCTATAATGGGAATAATGAATCTGCGGTTGACTCATTTTCTAGTGGAAATATTGCTCAGTTACCTGAGGACTCTCCTTCCTCTCACATACTGAACATACTATTAGTCTTGCAGTCGTAGAGCTGAGTGGAGTTGAGTGTCGTAGAGTAGAGTGGAGTAGCGTAAAATGGAGTTTAGCTGCATAGAGGGAGTGGTGTAGAGTGTAGTAGACTGTCGTAGAGTGGACTGACAGAGTGTCATACAGCGAAGTGGCATAGAGTGGAGTAGAGTGTTGTAAAGTGGAGTAGAGTGGAGTGGCGTAGAGCGGAGTAAAGTGGTGTAGAGTGGGATAGATGGAGTTATGTACAGTGGAGTTGAGTGGCGTAGAGTGGTGTAGAGTGGAGTAGATTGTCATAGAGTGACAGAGTGGAGTAGAGTGTTGTAGAATGGAGTGGTATGGAGTGGAGTAGAGTGTCATGGAGTGGAGTGGAGGGGGTAAAGTGTCATAGAGTGAAGTAGAGTGGTGGGAGTGGAGTGGCATAGAGTGGAGTAAAGTGGTGTGGAGTGGGATAGATGGAGTTATGTATAGTGGAGATGAGTGGCATAGAGTAGAGGGGTGTAGAGTGGAGTAGATTGTCATAGAGTGACAGAGTGGAGTAGAGTGTTGTAGAATGGGGTGGTATAGAGTGGAGTAGAGTGTCATAGAGCGGAGGCAGTAAAGTGTTATAGAGTGAGATAGAGTGGTGAGAGTGGAGTGTCGTAGAATGGGGTAAAGTGTTGAGTGGAGTGGTGGAGAGTGAAGTGTCATAGAGTGGAGTAAAGTGTAGTGGCATAGTGTAGATTGGAGTAAAGTGTGAGAGGGAGTGGCGTAGAGTGTCATAGGGTTGTGGCATAGAGTGGAGAGGTCGTAGAGATAAGAGGCGTGGAGTGGCGTGTCGTAGAGTAGAGTAGAGTGGAGTGGGGAGCGGCATAGAGTGGAGAAGCATGTCAGAAAGTGGAGTGGTGTGTGGTAGAGTGGTGTGTAATTGAGTGTTGTGGAGGGGAGTAGAGTGGAGTGGCATAGAGTGGAGGGGCGTGGTGTAGCATGGAGTGGTGTGTCGTAGAGTGGAGTGGCATGTCATAGAGTGGAGTACCATGTCATAGAGTGGCATGTCGTGAAGTGGATGGTGGTGAAGTGGAGTGGCGTAGACTGGAGTGGCGCAGAGTGGAGTGATGCGGAGTGAAGGGTCATGGAGTGAAGTGGTGAAGAGTGGAGTGAAGAGGCATGTCGTAGAGTGGAGGGTCGTAGAGTGAAGTGGCATAGAGTGGAGTGATTTGGAGTGGAGGGTCGCAGAGTGAAGTGGAGTAGCGTGGATGGAGTGTGGTAGAGTTGAGTGGAGTGTCGTAGAGTGCTGCAGAGTGGCGTAGAGTGGTGGGGTATAGAGTGGAGTAGAGTGTTGTAGAGTGAAGTGGCGTTGTGTGGAGTGTGTATGGTGTGGTAGTGCTCTGCCATTACAGACAACACATTTTCAATTAAAATG
Source organism: Calotriton arnoldi (assembly GCA_963921515.1). Classification (NCBI taxonomy): domain Eukaryota; kingdom Metazoa; phylum Chordata; class Amphibia; order Caudata; family Salamandridae; genus Calotriton; species Calotriton arnoldi. Next base: position 431,847 of record CAWUFW010009554.1, read on the forward strand.
TCCATTACATTTGTACAAACATGCAGTTTAACTGATAAACCTATGTAGCTCACAAATGATAATGTGTGAAAATGGCATCACCTAATGCATTGATTTGTTTTGATCGTATTAAAATATTTGTTTCCACCACACTTCAGAATTACAAAAAAGTGCTTCATTTGTGCTTTCCTAATTCTGATATATTCTGAAATATCTGCACAGGTCATTTACAGACATCTATATTTTGTTTTGTTCTAGAAAAATGCCCTTTCTTTCACAACCCTACCATGATTGTCAAATAAATCCTCTCACTTTGAAATCAGAGAAAGAAAAGTAAACACTAAGCTCCTTCGAAAGACAGAGCCTGACATTTGACCTCTGTCTTTGAGTGCACAGCAAATGTGACAAGATAAGAATGGCAAGATAAGAACAAAACTTTAAGGCCTGTTTACAGAAAGCGGGCACTCGTGGAAGAATTCAGTAAGCAGGCTATGCTCCACGGGATGGACTAAAGCTGAACTGCCTAAAACAAATAAAGCCAGCTAATAGAAAGCAAACTTCTGTGAGCTACAAAACAAAAAGCCAGTGGTAAGCAATGGGCAGAGTTTATTCCCAAGGAAGCTTTCAGAATGTCCCCGAGATGTCTTTAGCAAACCAGAGAGCTGCACTGTCTGCTAGGCTTTGCCCTAAAAAGGGCAAAGCAGTTACCCAGATTCACTTTTAGTCCATAGTGGTCTCTCAGCTGGTAATAAAAGCTGTAAAAGAATTGATATTATTTGGACCCCAATTTGTACAGCCTCCCTAAACAAAACATTAATTGCCTTGGCATTGGGGCATTGATTAGAGCAGGAAAATTGAATATCCCTTTGATTGCTTCTCTACAATGAAAAAATGGTGCTTCTGATGACTTCTTGAAGAAAGTCCACACTATAGTACTCAATGCTAATCCCTCAAAGTGGTTATTTTCCTAGATGGTGTGCCAGACAATTGAACTCCATAACTGGTTATGATGGGAGGAGAAACCTTGAGGATCCCTAGAACTAGTGGGGAAGATTGCAGCCTGTAATTGAGAACTACAATTTAATACATGCTCACTCCTTATGTTCCAGGAGACCTAGCTGTTAGAGCCTCAACACTTAAATGGCTTCTTTTATTTTGCCGTACATGTTAACACTTCTCAAAAGGGCATTCCTGAGCGGGGAGGAGCATTGCAATATTACTCAATACATTATTAAAGGCTTCATGTTACTTAATAGCATTGAAATGCTCTTATGCTTCTGCTGTTCATGTAACTCTGAAAGGCGGTTACTCCCAGGAAGATCTTATAATACTGAATATCTACCTAAAACCTAGGAGGGCTATCTCAGTAATAAATATAAGTTTCAAGCTTTGGAAGAAGATAATGAACATCTACATAATAAAACAACAATTCTCTTGGGATGGGATCTTAATGTAAGAGTCATGGAGACAGATGATGACCATGAAATTGTACCAGCACATGCATACATGTTTTCCTTCTTAGATGCCAACTTCCCTAGCACTTTCCTCTGAAGTAGGATGCGCATGATGAGAAAACGGCTTTGCGATATAGTCTTGCACTTCCAAAATGATTGCTTTGCAGATAACAGAACCACATGACATTTTTTCATTAGAGGCATGTTAAGTTTCCCTATCAATTATTTGTGAATTATTCATGGGGACTTCAACTGTTGACCTATGTTTGCAGAGATGCCATGGATGAACAGCGATCATCTGAAAAGTGCAGTTTGACTGATACAGTTAAGAGGTGCAATGTGTAATAAACTCTTTGCCTGTAATTCGTGCCATTACTCATAAGAGGAGGCCCATAAAATATCTGGGTTATGAGGTGTCAGATTTGGGAACAGCTGTAGTCAAGGTCATTGCTCATAAATCCTGGTTAGAGTTACAGCTTATTAAAAACTTTGCCAATCAGATGGATATTATTGTATCAATGATACCTACGACTTCCACAAAATGAGTGAAAGGTAATCTATAGTTCAACTTTGAATGTGGGTGAGCCACAAAGAAACTAAGCAAACTGTTTAGACAATTAATTAAGTAGTAATGACTGAAGGAATTTGGAGCAAACCAAAAACATGCTTCGTATAAATAAGGCTCAACTTTAAAAAAAACTTGCAGAAGATGCAAAAAAATACTGGTGATTCCTGCATTTATTGGTAATTACGTGCATCTAATTCTTGTGACCTGCTTGATGGGCAGCCGTTGTCCGTGCAGTTAAGAGCTGTGGGGCGGTGGGGCCGGGTGGTGGGGGGGATTTCGACAGACGACAACGAGGGAAAATTAATCTTACCTGAACGGGCCACGGCAGTTGATGGGATGGATTTATTTATTTCTGAATGCTTCTTGAGTGATTATTTACAAAACTGTCACATTTTCAGAGTCTTATGTTGTTAATATTGAAAACTTTAAGAAAGAGGATAATGTATTTTCCAAAATCACATAAACTAATGTAATTAAATCACTTAAAGATCCCACAGTTCCCGCCTCCAAATTATTAGTACCTCTGTATTTATCACCTTCTATAACTTTGCTTGAATTGGAAGAATAACTCTCTCAGGGCTAGGCTCCTTGATAAACACCAAAATGGTATCACATTTAAAATCTTTGTGAGAATTTTTCTTCACTGCCTGAAGAAAAAGTGGAGGACTTGAAACGTATTCCATACCAGAGGCAGGCTTTCGCCGTAGCCTCATCAGAGCATGTCAGGTTCTTTACTCTATAGTAAGGCGCACAGATGTTGATGATTAAGAGCACCTTATTTGCAACTTTTGCGCAGCTGTATGCTTCACTGTAAAGCTACGCACTTCAAAAATACAGATTGTCTGGTCAGAATAAAATTTATATTAAAAGAACACTGGGGATTTCAAACGGAGCGTTACAGAGTGATATTGTTACTGATTTTACTTTACAAGGCAAGCATTCACATTTATCCTTAAACAGTGAACTCCCACAAATCCTGGGGTGCACTACTGACTTAAAGCAGTTCCAGAGAAGGTATTAGAAAAATATAGCTGCCCTTGTCGTACCCAATGCAACATCTCGGTACCACAGTTTAGTTCTATGTTTCCTTGACAACACATATCCCCTTTTCCCCCATCCCCTCTGACCTGGGAGAGTTAGTGAATCTGGGGTAGGGTGCAAACCCCTTCCATTGGTGTCACTTTCAGGAGGAGGGATGGGAGTGGTCTGGGGACTGACTTTGAATACTTGCAATAACCTGGTAAATGCAATCACCTAGCTCCTTACTCTCTCTCCTCCCACCCACTCCCTCATGAGAGCTTCCTTTAGTCAAACAGATTTTACTTCAGCAAAAAGCATACCCATGGGCTGTTCTTTTTCATGTGCCTATTTTGAAACCTTCAGCACTTTTCTTGAATTGGTGTTGTCGAGGTCACAGTTCATTACCTGGAAGACCTCCCCTTTGTAGGCACGGCAGGCACACAGGATTGTGAAACATCTTTAGGTGATTTTCAGAAGTTAGCAGTTGAACTAGGTTTCCAACTTACCCTTTACAAGCTCGAGGCCCCTTGAGAATTGCTGACCTTCCTGGGTATTGAATTGGACTTGGCGAAGGGTTTTCCCAGGCTGCCAGATGGGAAGGTCAAGGCATTAATCTCTGAGATTGATTTTCTCTTGGCCAGAGAGAAAGGTACCCTTGCAGTAATCCAAAGCCTGTTAGGGAAGCTAAATTACACAATGAGAATCAATCATCCCAGAAGGTAGAGGTTTTGCTATAAGGCTTCATCCTCCAAGGCTACCCAGAAGCATCATCTAGTGATACTCTGTAAATGCTTGAGAGAGGATTTGCAGATGTGGGTCTGGTTTCTGGGCCAATTCAATGGCTTCTTAATATGGGGATCACCATGGATATTCAACCCTAAATTGTACTACTTTAGTGATATTTTAGACACATGGGGGGTAATACTGGGAAAAAATGGAGGAGCCTAATGGCTGGCATAAAAGGAATGTCACAACGAACATTACAGTGTTAGAGCAGTTCCTCATAGTCATTGCATTCCATCTATGTCTCCATATTTCATCAATTAGGAGGATCATCTTCTGGTCAGATAACATGGCAGTTGTGCATATTATCGATTCCCAAACTGCAACCTCCCCCTAGGTGATGGGCTGGTGAGCTCTGGTTTATATAGGAATGTGGCATGCAAGGCAAAGCATATCAAAAGTATAAAAAATAATGCTACTGATACAGAGTCTCATTCCCTCTGCCAATTTCCAGGCAGCGTTATCACACTGAGCCCCAGCATGGCACCCTTCCTACCCGGTACCTGCTGCAGTGGATCCATGGATCTGGAAACTAGGGACCCTTCCTGGGTACTTATGTGCCCACTACAAGAACTGCGGTGACACATTTCTCAGGGTGTTGGCCGTGAGGACCAGCAGTGCCTTTTCCTTGGAAGCCAGAGTGCAAGACTTTGTTGCATGGGTTAGGAAGCAAGACAAGAGCCATACTTAGTCAATGGGACACCTAGCAGCTGTTGTCCATCATACAACTCTACTCAGTCACCTGGTAGCTACCTGCTCCTTCCCACTCAGAGAGGTGTTAATGGATTGGGTAAGGTTTGGAAACCAGAAAGCCTAACAGTAGATCCCTCCCATTGAATTCCATGTTCCATGTTCTGAAGGAAGTTTTAAGCTGGGTACACAGAGCTACCTATTCATCCCATAAAGCAATGTTGTTTTCAGCAGCTTTGCCTAACTGTTCCTTGGGGCTTTTTGGTGTGGGGAACTGGTGCCAAATCCAAATGGAACAACAGCAGGCAGCAGTGGAGGACTTAACTGCAACCGATGGTGGGTTAGAAATGAAGGTCTTTAGATCCAGCATCAACCAAAGGGGACAAGTAGTGCCATTTCATGGGGGAACATTGGCATACCCTCCCTTCTGCTCTGTGGCTTTGCTCAAGATTAACCTAGATTTGCAGCAGTCTGGTCAGGCTACCTGTTGAGTCATGCAGACATGAACCAATGTACTCTGCATCAGTTTATCCAGGTAATGGGCCCCTAAACGAGGCCCTGTGATGTAATCAGTGATGTCACTGACCATGTCATGAGTGATGTAATATGTGAGGTCATAAGCAGTGCATTGCGGCGGCATAAGTTATAGTTAGCTCAGGTAACTATAACTGCTGAATTTCTATGGTTTTGTACGAGTGAAATCTGAGCCTAACTATAACGTCCCTGTAACCTTTCTTTTTTTCAGTGAATTTCTATGTTTTTTAAAATTCTATTTCCTTAATATAAAATCCCTGTACCCTTTGTTTTTTTCAGTGAATTTCTAAGGTTTTTTCAATTTTATTTCCTAAATATAATGTCTCTGTAACCTTTGGTTTTTTAAGTGAATTTCTATATTTTTTTTAACTAGTAGTCGCGTTTGCAGAGTGGTGGAGAAAGGGGACGTGGCCTCTGACCAGCTCACAGCAATCCTGCTGTGTAGGACTTACTGGAGGTAACAGGGGGGGTTCTTGGCCCCCCAGGATCCTCAGCATCCAAGAGGACTTCATCCCTCAACATGTAGTGCACCAGAAGGTGCATTTGCAGAGTGGTGGAGAAAGGGGGCGGGTCCTTTGACCAGTTCTCAGCAATCCTGCTGTGTGGGACTTACTGGAGGTAACAGGAGGGATTCTTGGCCCCCAAGAACCCTCAGCATCCAAGGGGACTTTATCCCCCAACCAGTAGTGCGCCAGGAGGTGCATTTGCAGAGTGGTGAAGAAAGGGGGCGTGGCCCCCAAGGACCATCCACCTCCAAGGGGACTTCATCCCCTCATCATGCAGTAGTGCACCAGGAGGCATGTTTGCAGAGTGGTGGCGAAAGGGGGCGGGCCTCTGATGACCTGTCAGCAATCCTGCTGTGTGGGGCTTACTGGAGGTAACAAGATGGGTTGCTGACCCACAAGCACCCTCAGAAGCCAAGGGGACTTCATCCCCCAACTAGTAGTGTTCCAGGAGGCGCGTTTGAGGAGTGGTGGTAGGAGGGGGCTGGGGCTCCTGCAACCGCTCAACAATCCCTCTGTGTGGGACTTACTGGAGGTAATAGGTGGGGTTGTTGGCAAAGGAGGACCCTTAGCAGGCAGGGTGACTTCATCCTCCAACAAGATGTGCGCCACGAGGCCCCTTTGCAAAGTGGTTGAGAAAGGGGGTGTGGCCTCTGGCAGCTTCCCTGGGGCTGACATTTTTCAAATTAATTATTTATTTTTATTAGGGCAGGGAGCTGCAGGGCCCTCCTCCCCAGGCCCATTTCAGCTCCAGGAACCCCATCTCTCGGGGCCCAGAAATGACCAAACAGAGCCAGGGGTACACATGCCCCCCCACCCCGGGGACCCCATCCTTCAAGGCCAGACCTTTTCTTTAAATATGTATAAAAGAGGAGGGGGGTCGCACGGCTCCCTCCCTGACCGATTTCGGCCCCAGTGACCGCATCACCCAGGGCCCCGCCATTTAAAAATGGGTGAGGGGGACCCCACCCCTTGGGACCCAGCCTACATTGTGGGTGCCCTGCTCCCAACCAGTGCACCAAGTCACATCTGTTAGGGACCCCAGGGGGAACCTCAAGGCCCCGTCGTCCCTGCTGGCTCCCCACCTCCTGAGGGAGCCGCCATTGCTTTCAGACATAGAGAGCTGCTGGAAAGGCAGCTCCCTGTGTCTGAAAGCAATTCTGCTCCCCTTTTTCTTGCTTGGTGGAAGCGGAGCATTTGCTGTGACTTGGCAGGAGCAGTAACGCTCCTGCCAGCCACAGCAAACAGTTATTTTTCAGGGGTGGGCACCCCGGGACATAGCAGGAGCTGGCCATTATTGGCTCCAAGAGAGGGTCTGCGTGGTGCCCCTCCTTTGTTGGAGTAGGGCCTGCTCCGGAGAGGTAGTGGTCCACAGGGGGTCAGCAAGGCCCACCAACTTCTTTGTGATTAGCCCCGGGGAGGTGGCAGCGGCCATACGGACCTCCTCTACACTAATTTGAGAAATTGCCCCAGGGAGGTGGTGGTCCCCGAGACACAGGGGGTCCATGAGACCCCCAATACTTATGAATAAGCCCCAGAGAGGTGGCGGTCTCCGGGGCACGGAGTGGTCCGCAAGACCCCCCCACCATTTGTTTTATATATCTATGGGTGCATGCCCCTGGGACCTGGCCCACCCAGTGGCTAAACAATAGAGAAGCACGGGAGCCCATGCTTCTCTTTTTTTTATTTTTTGGCAGGAGCCGTGGCTCCAGCGCAACTCCTGCCAGTGCTTTATTTTTTTATTTTTAGAAGGGTTTTGCCATAGCATGCTCCTACTGGGTAGCCCCCAAGAGACCTGGGGAGTCATGGTATTCATACCCTGCCCCATTCTCTTATTTTTGTGGGACTCTGCTCAAACCGAGTCCCAAGATGTCTGCCAACACTTCCTGGTTTTGAAGTGTTGGCAGCCAGTCTGATTTGAGCTCGGGGACTGTCAGATCTTCGGAGGATCCGCATCCCTATCTATACAAATTTGGATTTTGGTTAATATCTCTAAAACTACTGAACAGATTTACATCAAATCACAATACAGCACTTCCCTGGACCAATATCTACCTCTGCCAAATTTGATGTTATTCCGTTCAGCAGTTCTGGCTGGAGCCGTGTCTAAAGTTCCTATGGGAAGTAACATGGGGAAAACGCGTTTTGGGACCTCCTTTTTCTCGTCCCCTGCTAGACGGATCACCACGAAACTCTCAAGACAGCAGCTGAAGTGAGCGTCATACTAGTTTTGATAACTACATCCTAACTATAGCTACCTACTCGCGATTGACAGTATATATCTACATATATGTATGTATATATATATATATATATATATATATATACAGATATATATATATTATCTACTGGCGGTCGCCAGTAGATAGTTATAGTTAGGACCTATTATCCATAGGAAATTTGTAACATTCTATTCCCAATAACTTTGGCGTCGTTTGACGAATCATCGCGAAATTTTCAAAACTAGTGGGGCACTCCGGTCCGCTCCTGTCTTGAAAGTTTCGGAGTGATTCATCAAGCGGGGGCTGTGAAAAAAGGAGGGTCCCAAAACGTGTTTTCTCCATGTTAATTCCCATAGGAAATTTTAGACACGGCTACAGCCCGAACTGCTGAACGGAATTACACCAAATTTGGCAAAAAGGTAGTGCTTGGTTCAGAAAGCACCCTTTTTAAAAATGGTGTAAATCCGTTCAGTAGTTGCTGAGAAAATCCAAAATAAAAGTTTCGATATCTATGGCCGCGGTGGATCCACGCACCCTCCTGATCACGAGCTGCATGCTAATTGGCTGTCAACACTCCAAACCAGGAAGTGTTGGCAGCCATCTTGTTCCTCAGTAGAACCGAGGAAAAAGAAAGCAGTAAAACAACTGCGTAAAACGCAAAAAGGGGGCAGGGTAGAAACACCCTGACCCCCTAGGCCTGCTCAGAGGGTCCTATAAGGACCCCCAGGGCCCAAAAAAAAATTTTTTTTTTTTTTAAATCGACAAAAAACGCGCTGGGTGCGCGGATCCTGCCGATAAAAAAAAAAAAATGAAGCGCGGTCTCCCGCGCTTCTTTGTTATTTGGCCCCCGGGTGGGCCAAGTCCCGGGGGCATGCGGGGGGTTAATAAAAAATGGTTTGGGGGGCCTCTAAGGCCCCCCAAGCCCTGGGTACAGCCACCCCCGGGGCTTTGAATTTTAAATTGTGCGGGAGGGCACTGGGCCCTCCCGCAGCCCCGGGGACTGCCACCTCCCCAGGGCACTAATTAAACAAATGTGGGGGTTCGTTTCGGACCCTCGAGCCCCGGGGACCACCACCTCCCCGGGGCTTTCACGATGTTGGGAGGGGGCCGTGTGGCCCCCTCCTGGAGCCCTTGATGGCCCTGGGGACCACCACCCCCAGGGCCGGCTCCTGCAGTGTCCCGGGGTGCCTACCCCGGGACACTGCTGTTTGGTATGACAGGACGGGAGCCTCGCGGCTCCCGTCCTGTCATAGCAAACTGCTTTGAATTTTGGAAGAGAGAGCAGGAAACCTGCTCTCTCTTCCAAAATTCAAAGCAGATTGCTTTCCACATGGGGAGCTGCATGTTAGCAGCTCCCCATGTGGGAAAGCAATGCCGGCTCCCGCAGGACGCGGGGAGCCGGCGGGACCATGGGGAGTTGGGGTCCCCCACGGTCCCCAAAGGATAGGAGCCAGCCCGGGGGATGGGGTCCCCGGGGCAAGTAGTGGCCCCCTCCCCCCAAAAAATAATAATAAAAAAATAGAAGGCCTGCCCCGGGGGATGGGGTCCCCGGGGCAAAGGAGGCCTGAGGAGGGGGCCACGCAGCCCTCCTCCTTAAAAAAATCATAAAAAGTGTGGCCGTGCCCTGGGGATGGGGTCCCCGGGGCCGGAATCGGCCACGGGAGGGGGCCACGCGGCCCCCTTCCCGTTTCTTTTTATAAAAAAAAGAAAAAAAAGGGGTAAGGCCCTGGGGGATGAGGTCCCCAGGGCCCAAAAAAAGGAAAAAAGAAGGGGGGCCACACAGCCCCCATTCGGAATTAAAAAAAAAAAAAAAGCGATTGTGCCGCAGGCCCCGCCCCTTCCTTTACCACTCTGCAAACGCGCCCCTGGCGCGTTTGCAGAGGGGAGCAATTCCCCTTGAATACTGGGGGTCCCTGGGGGCCAACTAGCCCACCAGGAACCTCCAGTATGCGCCAGGGGGCTTCGTTGCAGAGAGAGTTGTACAGAGGCCACGCCCCTTTTACACCTCTCTGCAACGCAGCTCTGTGGCGCTTTTGGAGGTACATGGTGGGCTAGTTGGACTCCAGGGACCCTCAGGATTCAAGGGGACTTAATCCCCCAACTTAAAACGCGCCACGGGGCGCGTTTGCACAGTGGTGAAGGGAGGGGGCGGGGCTTCAGGTGACATGTGTGCAAACAGGCCCCGTGGCGCATTTTAAGATGGGGAATTAAATCCCCTTCAATCCTGAGGGTCCCTGGGGGCCAACTAGCCCACCAGGTACCTCCAGTAAGCGCCACGGAGCTGCGTTGCAGAGTGTTGTAAAAGGGGCGTGGCCTCTGAACACCTCTCTACAACGCAGCTCTCCTGGCGCATACTGGAGGTATCTGGTGGGCTAGTTGGCCCCTAGGGACCCTCGGGATTGAGGAGGAATTAATTCTCCAACTTAAAACGCGCCACAGGGCGTGTTTGCAGACATGTCACCTCAGGCCCCACCCCCTTCCTTCACCATTGTGCAAATATTCCTCTAAAATCAGCCGAACTACGAATTCCGATTTACTCACCTGTTATCAGGAGAGACCTCAGTGCTGCATCTTTGAGCCCAGTACTGATCCTGAAAAGTAATTTTAACCGTACTTACCAGTAACTTGAATTTCCTTCCATAGGATATCATTGCCTGCTTTTTGCTGAAAAAGTTTCTGTCGATTTTTGAAACATACAAATATTCCTCTAAAATCAGCCGAGCTACGAATTCCGATTTACTCACCTGTTATCAGGAGAGACCTCAGTGCTGCATCTTTGAGCCCAGTACAGATCCTGAAAAGTAATTCTAACCGTACTTACCAGTAACTTGAATTTCCTTCCATAGAGCTAACATTGACTGGTTTCACTTGGAAATTCTTCTAAGTGTGGAGTTTTGGAACTTTATAATATTCCTCTAAAATCAGCCGAACTACGAATTCCGATTTACTCACCTGTTATCAGGAGAGAACCCACTGCTGCATCTTTTAGCCCAGCACTGACCCTGAAAAGTAATTCTAACCGTACTTACCAGTAACTTGTATTTCCTTCCATAGGAATCCATTGTCTGGTTTTCAGCAGAAAAGTTTCGTGTCGATTTTCACAAACTACAAATATTCCTTAAAAATCGCCTGTATGACTTAAACGCATTCTTTCAACAGTTTACAGGAGATGCACCAGTGCTGGATCCAGGATCCACCACTGAGTAAGAAAAAGTAACGATAACACTACTTACCTGCTAAGTGAATTTCCTCCAATAGGATAACATTGGTGATTCTATGTGAAGAAGTTTCTAAGTGTCAACTTTTAAAATACAATAATATTCCTTAAAAATCACTACTGTAACCAAAACGCTTTTACTCAACTGTTTACAGGAGATGTCCCAGGACTGAATCTAGGATCCAGTCCTGTGGTTAGAAAAGTAATCCATAAAGTAACTAATTGCATTTAACTAGAAATTCACATTGAGCCCAATGTTGCATTGTGTTTGAAATTGTGTTGCCCATTGCAACAACTGTAACTACTGTACTTAAAGTCTATTGCCTATTTGCAAAGTATTTAAACTAAAATAATTCATTCTGAGAAAGTATATTTTGTAATGTAATGTATAATGTAATTACAATGTAATTTAAAAATAAAATATCTAAAAATAAATAGTTTAAAAAAATGTAGTAAATCAGTATCAAAAAATAAATATAACAATTAATACATTTAAAAATTGTCATTTACAAAACCTTTGAAATTCACTGAAAAAAACCATAGGTTTCAGACATGTTATAGTTAGGAATTAGCATTTAAAAAACCTTTGAAATTCACTGAAAAAACCATAGGTTTCAGGCACGTTATAGTTAGAAGTTAGCATTTAAAAAAACCTTACAAATTCACTGAAAAAAACATAGGTTTTAGGGACAGTTATAGTTAGTTGGACATTGCACTCATACAAAACCCGTGAAATTACCCCGTTATAGTTAGTTCAGCTAACTATAACTCGCGCTCCGCAATGCACTGCTGATGATGTCACATATTACATCACTCATGACATGGTCAGTGACATCACTGATGACATCACTGATGACATCTCAAATGACATCACTGATGACATCATCCACGTGATAATCTGATGCACCTCCTCACACCCTAATATAACCTTTGATACACCCACTCTAAATTACAGACTGCCATTCGCAAAACCATAGACACTCCAACACCAATAACTACATACCCACTCACTGATTCTTGGGTCTTGACACACACATCCACTCACTCACCCATACAGTCACTCATACTTACGGTCACTCAGTACAGGACTATCATATGCACTCATACTCCTATATAGACACTCAAACACCGCCACTCATCCATATAGGTACTCACACACCTAGTCAGTCATGCAAATAATTAAACACACTGCCATTTACTCACCTATACAGTTATACACACACCAGCTCACTTACTCATACAAATACTAGCACATTCTTACGCTCTTATACAATCACTGATACAAGCACACACTCATCCATACAGTCACTCTCACAATCACACACTCTCGCTTATAGCTATTTATATACTCCAACACACATATATACTGCCTTTCACATATGTAGTTACTCACACATGTACCACTGGGACATACATTCACTCACTAACACACTCTTACACACACTTACCCACCCATACAGTCTATCACAGATGCACTCTTGAAACCATCCACCCAGTGAATCACCCACTCACACATCTATGCACAGAGTCGCACACACCCCACCCACACAAACACTCAGGCACCCATACAGATACTCAGACAACCAATCAATAACTCATATAGACACTCATGTAGCTATTCACAAACCCATGCAGCCACTTACACAGCAACAGACAGACGGATTCAGACATTCACCCAGTTTCGTCACTAACCCATGCATTCAGTAAGATACGTTTAATCACTCACTTATAGAGTTAGTCACGCACCTACTAAATCATCCATACAGACACTTATACACCCACTCATTCTTCAATACGCCTTTCCCTATATATATTAAAAATATTTAAACTTTACAGAAACACACAGTCACTAGATGATGTCATCAGTGATGTCATTTGAGATGTCATCAGTGATGTCATCAGTGATGTCACTGACCATGTCATGAGTGATGTAATATGTGACGTCATCAGCAGTGCATTGCGGGGGCGCGAGTTATAGTTTGCTGAACTAACTATAACGGGGGAATTTCACGGGTTTTGTACGAGTGCAATGTCCAACTAACTAAAACTGTCCCTAAAACCTATGGTTTTTTCAGTGAATTTGTAAGGTTTTCTAAATGCTCATTTCAAACTTTAACGTGCCTGAAACCTATGGTTTTTTCAGTGAATATATATATATCTATATACACTCAAAAAAACATAGGTTTCAGGGACGTTATAGTTAGAAATTAGCATTGAAAAAACCTTAAAAATTCACTGGAAAAAACACAGGTTTCAGGGACGTTATAGTTAATTGGACATTTCATTCGTACAAAAACAGAGAAATTTGTCTGTTATAGTTAGTTGAGCTAACTATAACTCGCGCCCTACCAATGCACTGCTGATGACGTCACATATTACATCACTCATGACATGGTCAGTGACATCACTGATGACATCTCAAATGACATCACTGATGACCTGATGACATCATCCAGAGACTGGGTGATTTTTAAAAGTTTAAGAATTTTATATATATATGCCAAGGTGTATTAAATAATGAGTGGGTGTAGGAGTGTCTGAATAGATGATTTAGTAGGTGCGTGACTGACTGTATAAGTGAGTGATTAAACGTGTCTTACTGAATGCATGGGTTAGTGACTAAACTGTGTGAATGTCTGTATCAGTCTGTCAGTAGGTGTGTAAGCAGCTGCATGGGTTGGTGAGTACCTACATGAGTGTCTATATGGGTTATTGATTGGTTGTCTGAGAATCTGTATGGGTGCCTGAGTGTCTGTGTGGGTGGGGGTGGGTGACTCTGTGCATAGATGTGTGAGTGGGTGATTTACTGGGTGTATGGGTTCAAGAGTGCATCTGTGAAGAGCTGTATGGGTGGGTGTGTGTGTATGGGTGTGTTGGTGAGTGAATGGATGTCTCAGTGGTACATGTGTGAGTAACTACATATGTGAAAGGCAGTATATTTGAGTGTTGGACTATATGAACGACTATATATGAGAGTGAGTGATTGTGAGAGTGGCTGTATGGATGAGTGTATGCTTGTGCCAGTGATTGTATAAGAGAGTAAGTATGTGTTAGTATCTGTATGAATAAGTGAGGTGGTGTGTGTATAACTGTATAGGTGAGTAAATGGGAGTGTGATTGATTCTTTGCATGACTGACTAGGTGCGTGAGTAACTCTATGGGTGAGTGGCGGTGTGTGAGTGTCTGTATAGGTGTATGAGTGCATATGATAGTGCTGTACTGGAGTGACTGCATGTATGAGTGACTGTATGGGTGAGTGAATGGATGTGTGTGTAGACCTAGGAATCAGTCAGTGGGTATGTACTCACTGGTATTGATGTGTCTATAATTTCGAGAATGGTAGTCTGTATTTTAGAGGGGGAGTATCAAAGGTTATATTAGGGTGTGAGGAGGTACATCAGATGATCACGGGTATGATGTCATCAGTGATGTCATTTGAGATGCCATTAGTGATTTCATCAGTGATTCACTGACCATGTCATGAGTGATGTAATATGTGACGTCATCAGCAGTGCATTGCGGGGGCGCGAGTTATAGTTAGCTCAACTAACTATAACGGCCGAATTTTTCTGGTTTTGTGCGAGTGAAATGTCCAACTAACTATAACATCCCTGAAACCTGTGTTTTTTTCAGTGAATTTCTAAGGTTTTTTAAATGCTAATTTCTAACTATAACGTCCCTGAAACCTATGGTTTTTTCAGTGAATTTCAAAGGTTTTTTAAATGCTAATTTCTAACTATAACGTCCCTGAAACCTATGGTTTTTTCACTGAATTTCAAAGGTTTTTTAAATGCTCATTTCTTACTATAACGTCCCTGAAACCTATGGTTTATTCAGTGAATTTCCAAGGTTTTTTAAATGAAAATTTCTAACTATAACGTCCCTGAAACCTGTGGTTTTTTTCAGTGAATTTCTAAGGTTTTTTAAATGCTAATCCCTAACTATAACTTCCTTGAAACCTCTGGTTGTTTCAGTGAATTTCTAAGGTTTTTTAAATGCTATTTTCTAACTATGCCTACATAGGTAGGACATGTACAGAAAGAGGAAGAAAGGTGCAGAAAGAAGAAAGAGGAGTGCAGAAAGAGGCAACAGAAGTCCAGAAAGAGGAAGAAAGGTGCAGAAAGAAGCAAGAGATGTGCAGAAAGAACCAACAGAGGTGCAGAAAGAGGCCTACTTTGACTGTACCTTACAACAGACTCATACAAAGTAGCCTAATCACTAATCCGTCTCCCAAGATGTCTTAAACCTCACTTTTCTCTTGAAGGTTCAATATTCATCGACTGCTCAGAATGTTAGGCCTACCAAATATAAAACAGCAATCCTAAGCATATCACTGTTGTAAGTCTGACCAAGTTTGTGAAGGTATGCATGCGGGTGTCTCTGCTTTTACCTAGTGACTGTTACATAAAAATAAACATACAAATACTTGAATACCTGTGTTTCAAACAGCATACTCTGTAAATTTGTGTACAAAAAGGTAGAAGCAAGAGAAGTGCAGAAAGAAGCAACAGATGTGCAGAAAGAGGCAAGAGGGGTGCAGAAAAAAGCAAGAGAGATGCAGAAAAAAGCAAGAGAAGTGCAGAAAGAAGCAACAGAGGTGCAGAAAGGGGCAAGAGGGGTGCAGAAAGAGGAAAGAGAAGTGCAGAAAGAGGCAAGAGAGATGCACAAAGAGGGAAGAAGGGTGCAGAAAGAGGCAAGAAGGGTGCGGAAAGAAGCAAGAGAAGTGCAGAATGAAGCAACAGGGGTGCAGAAAGAGGCATGATGGGTGCAGAAAGAGGCAAGAGGGGTGCAGAAGGAGGCAACAAAGGTGCAGAAGGAGGCAAGAGAACTGCACAAAGAGGCAAGAGAGTTGCAGAAACAGACAAAAGAGGCGCAGAAAGAGGGAACAGGGGTACAGACAAAGACAAGAGAATTGCAGAAAGAAGGAAGAGGGGTGCAGATAGAGGCAAGAGGGGTGCAGAAATTTGCAAGAGAGGTGCAAAAAGAAGAAAGAGCAGTGCAGAAAGAACCAAGAGAGGTGCAGAAAGAGGCAAGAGGGGTACAGAAAGAGGCAAGAAAAGTGCAGAAAGAAGCAAAAGAGGTGCAGAAAGAGGCAAGAGAACTGCAGAAAAAGGCAAGAGAGGTACAGAAAGAGGCAGAAGAGGTGCACAAAGAGGCAAAAGGGGTACAGAAAGAGGCAAATGGGGTGCAGAAAGAAGCAAGAGAAGTGCGGAAAGAAGCAACAGAGGTGCTGAAAGAGGCAAGAGGGATGCAGAAAGAAGCAAGAGAAGTGCAGACAGAAGCAACAGATGTGCAGAAAGAGGCAAGAGAGGTGCAGAAACAGGCAGGAGAGATGCAGAAAGTAGGAACAGAGGTGCAGAAAGAGGCAAGAGTGATACAGACATTTGCAAGAGAGGTGCAGAAGGAGGCAAGAGCAGTGCAGAAAGAAGTAAGAGAAGTGCAGAAAGAGGCAAGAGAGGTGCAGAAAGAGGGAAGAAGGGTGCAGAAAGAGGCATGAGGGATGCAGAAAGATGCAAGAGAGGTGCAGAAAGAAGCAACAGGAGTGCAGAAAGAGGCTAATGATGGGTGCAGAAGAGGCAAGAGGCAAGAGGAGGTGCAGAAAGAGGCAAGAGAGGTGCACAAAGAGGCAAGAGAGGTGCAGAAAGAGGCAAGAGGAGGTGCAGAAAGAAGGAAGAGGAGAGTGCAGAAAGAAGCAACAGAGGTGCAGAAAGAGGCACGAGAGGATGCAGAAAGAGGCAAGAGAGGTGCAGAAAGAAGCAAGAGAGGTACAGAAAGAGGCAAGAGAGGTGCAGAAAGAGGCAGGAGAGGTGCAGAAAGAGGGAAGAGGGGTGCAGAAAGAGGCAAGAGGGATGCAGAAAGAGGAAAGAGAGGTGCAGAAACAGGCAGGAACAGGTGCAGAAAGAAGCAAAAGAGGTGCAGAAAGAGGCAAGAGAGGTGCAGAAAGAGGCAAGAGGGGTACAGAAAGAGGCAAGAGAGGTACAGAAAGAAGGAAGAGAGGTGCAGAAAGAGGCAACAGAGGTGCAGAAAGAGGCAACAGAGGTGCAGAAAGAGGCAAGAGAGGTGCAGAAAGAAGCAACAGAGGTGCTGAAAGAGGTAAGAGGGGTGCAGAAAGAGGCAAGAGGAGTGCAGAAAGAAGCAAGAGAGGTGCAGAAAGAGGCAAGAGAGGTGCAGAAACAGGCAGGAAAGGTGCAGAAAGAGGCAAGAGAGGTGCAGAAATAGAACAAAGGGATGCAGAAAGAGGCAAGAGGGGTGCAGAAAGAAGCAAGTGAGGTGCAGAAAGAGGCAACAGAGGTGCAGAAAGATGCAAGAGAGGTGCAGAAATAAGCAATAGAAGTGCAGAAAGAGGCAAGACAATTGCTGAAAGAAGCAACAGAGGTGTGGAAAGAAGCAAGAGAAGTGCAGAAAGAGGCAAGTGAGGTACAGAAAGAGGCAAAAGAGGTGCAGAAAATGGCAAGAGAACAGCAGAAAGAGGCAAGAGGGATGCAAAAAAGGGAAGAAGGGTGCAAAAAGAAGCAAGAGAGGTGCAGAAAGAAGCAAGAGAAGTGCAGAAAGAAGGAAGACGAGTGCAGAAAGAGACAACAGTGGTGCAGAAAGAGACAACAGGGGTGCAGAAACAAGCAAGAGAAGTGCAGAAAGAGGCAAGTGAGGTGCAGAAAGAAGCAAGAGCAGTGCAGAAAGAACCAACAGAGGTGCAAAAAGAGGCAAGAGGGGTGCAGAAAGAGGTAGGAGAGGTGCACAAAGAGGCAAGAGTGTTGTGTAGTTCCTATAAAACCTATACAGGATCTGCGCGTTTGGACAGCATACACTGTAGGATTGGTGTCAGACTAATTCTGAACACCCCCACCGGGTATGTTGGCCTTTTGTACCAGCTAGCTCACAATGCCACTAAATTCTCCTCTTACCAAGGATAGAATAGTTCTTGGCAACCATTGAACATGACAACCCTGATCCCTCAGGACCGTGGAAACAATATACTACTTTTCGCTCAGTAACTCGTGCTTACTTAGGTTTGTCTTAGAGAGGTACACAGAATAAATAGGCTGGGCATTTTCAATAAGTATTTATTGAACAGTTGTTATTCTGGTGTAAAATAGATGAGCTGCAACAACCGTTAGACAGTAGCAGATATATAGGATAAGAATCACTATAAAAGTAAACGGATGGTAAAGCTCTACCATCTTGCAGTAATCATGAATACATACAAGTACATCTAGGTAAAAGGTCAGTCCCTGTAAACTGTTATAAGTGCAATGTAGGGAAGAATATAGGTGAAGGGTTATGAAGTTACCTGGGCCTATATTATGGTACCTATAGGGAATATAACACCCACTCCTCTTCCGAAAGGACGACATAGTTAAATTCTCAACATACTACTGAGTTGACTAGACACTGGTACGCTAATAATTATTAAAAAAAACATTAGTTTTCGCTTAAAAATTATTAAAAAGTCCTAAAAATCTTTAAAAAGGAAATGTGTCACTCAAGCCATAGCTCTAATGTGTCCGTAGGTATAGTTCGAACTACTACAAGCATTTGAAAGCCATGTATGCACAAACAAAATGTCAATTTTGTTATGGAGTTCCAATTTTCATTTTGTTTTTCAAAAAGTCGAATTTCTCCCAGCACATGACGGGCCAAAGGAGTCAAATGTTTATGTGTCCTGGCTGGTAGATGCAACATTATTGTTGCCTGCTTCTGCAGATGACGGTCCCTGTAACACCTCGCAGATTATGTCAATTAAGCACAGATGATTTTCCGTGCTGTCCACAGCCGACGCTGGGGCAGCCTGTGCACCGTCCAAGGCCTGTGTGCCAGAGGAGGAGCTGGTGTCCATACCAACAGGAGCCGTGACTACCTGTGGAGGCTCTAGGAATGCCACCATCAACATTGGAATACGCTGGGGACACTGCAGAACATGGGCCGTTATTGGGTCCAGTAAAGCATCAACGTCCCGTTGCGCACATGATGGGAGTGTCAGACAGAGAGCCAACATGCATTCTTTTCCGCAAAACAGGCATCGGAGGACAGGTAAGATGCAGTCTATCCGGACTGGTCTAAATGACAAGAAGCAAGATGCACTTGGTTTTCTCAGGTGAGGTGTGCCCAGATGTTGTACCATGCGATCACGGTATTTTCGCTCCAGGAGTACTGTTTCCATCTCCTTGGTGACTGGGCCGTCCATTGCGTAGCAGAAAAATTACGATCAGGATACCTGCTATTAAAAACAGGGTCAGCGGAAGTCCTCCAAAAATGCTTTCAAATACGGAGTGTATAAAGTTTGGTATAACTCCGAGGACCGTCTGAAAGGTGCTTAATAGTCCGGAACCTATGGTCTTAAATAGGTGGACAATGCCTGTCGTATCAGACATGTTAAAGATACGATTTACCATTTCTGCGAAATGGAAGGGGCAATTCGTACGTATGAGCGCCTGTATCTCTGCTGAAGACCTTGCGATCTGGAGATCCAAAGTCACTCAAGCGGAGGTTAAGGTCACAGACTTCTGTAAAAGCATGGCTTTCATTCTGCTCAAAGCATCAAACCGTATTAATGAAACATTTAGCGAAGGCCATAACGGCGCCTACCTGACTGTATGTGTTGGTGGAAACAATACTTGTATACAGCATGTAACCCTGGAGCTCACGGTTACCAGATATGCGATGCCCGGAAGCATCCCACAGCAACCTTGACCATTCAGCATCAAGTAACTCCCATTCGAAAGTAGCCTGAACACTGGAGTGATCACAGCAGCTGGGGTACCCTTCAAGTGACAGGACAACTTAGCTACTGAACCGTTACATGCCCCATGCAGCATTATATCCTGACATATGAGTGATCCACTTAAAGTGTTTTCACAGTTCGTACCACTTAAAAACACTTCTTTATCCCCACTCCAGCATCGAAATCTGTACGGTAATTCCCAAAATTCCTTGATGAATTCCCTACCCATTTCTTCATATCTCCTGCCTGATTTTGTTCAAGGCAATATTGAAATTGAAAAGTAGTGACCGGTAGAGTTATGTGGCCATGGATTAACCATTCTGTGGACGGAGGTTCTGCCACTGTAAAGGCTAATCTATCCAGTTTTTCTATACGCAGCATTGTATATTTTGCACCCCTTTGTGCCATCTCTATCTGTTTGTCTGTTAGGTTATATGAGGAAAACAGAGATGTACTGTTGATGAAATGCCAAGGCACATAGCCTGTACGCAAAGATTGCAGCGTCCAGCTTAACAATATAATGGAACGCAATTGCGATTGCCCGTGTTGTAATATGGACAAATCCTGTTCTAATATATCTATCGCAGAAGATACAATGTTGCCCAGTGAATATATCCTGGATGTTAGTGTAGTTAAACCATTGTCAACCATGGCTAGAGCTTTCTCTAGGTTTAATCGATCTATTTCACGTAGTCTCTCCGCGGCCTCTTGTTGGGATATTTTCCAGATTTCATTATAGACAGCATAATAGAAACGTTTGTGACATGGCTTTCTAGGACCTAATAAAAAATCCCGTAGATCCACATCCTTTGTAAGTAAGGATAAGTGTTGTTTCACTGGTGACAGTTTCGAGGTTCTTATACAATTGAGGCATAGCTTCCCAACACTGTATGATGTCACTACCCCTCGATGTTCTCTCTGTACATAGCGTGGATCTGGTCTGTCGATCTTAAACCCTTTGGTTTTACCCATGAATCTTTCCTGACATCTATTGGGGTCTGTGGGCCAAACCAACCATCCCTTCCAATCGGGGTCTGATCTATTGTATTGCATTATCTCATCTAGCGTAATCCCTTCCTGTGATGTTATGTTACCCTCGGTGTGAGATGGTGTGGGCATCCGAGGTGTATT
Organism: Calotriton arnoldi; assembly: GCA_963921515.1. Classification (NCBI taxonomy): domain Eukaryota; kingdom Metazoa; phylum Chordata; class Amphibia; order Caudata; family Salamandridae; genus Calotriton; species Calotriton arnoldi. The sequence continues at coordinate 452,667 of CAWUFW010009554.1, forward strand.
CAAGTCTTTGTTCTTGGCTATTCCAAGACAGGAAGTTTGTTGCACAGTTTCATTCAAAAACATGATTTGCTGAGGAATGAGGCATGCTCGAAATAGTGCTTCAGTTCCCTGGACCTGCCAGTCTCTAGTACCCCAAACAGATTTTAAGTCTATAGTGTCTTTCCATAAGTCGAAACGTTGTTCATAAAAGGGCCATAAAAGAAGCAGAATAAATCTGTTTGGTGTTTGTTAGCATATTTTTCTGTGCTGATGTTGGTGTAACCTTATAGTAATATGAGACTGGGTCTGACGTGTTAAACCCTGAACAATATGGAAATTTCTGTGCATATGTTTTCGAACTGCTTTTCGGCGGTGTAGGGCAATGTTCCCATTGGTGGTAGATAAAAACATTTCTGGGATTAGCAGATTTATACAGAAATTGATGACCATAATGTTGATAGCAATGCATTGTTTCAAAATCTGATGTGTCTTCCAATATTTCACTATTAGAAAAGGCAGCAGATTTTTCTAAATAAGACAGCATATTATTTACAGTTTCATAATCCCAATCATCGGAAAATGTACTGGAGGTAATGATATCACTCAATGATATTTTTAATAAATGTGGAATTTTTAAAAGTTCTGTCGGACCAAATATATCGTAATCAACTTTGTCCCTTACTGTACCATCAGGTATAGGAACTGCTGTAATGTTCTCTGATGACAAGTCTCTTTTTTCACGATGTGATGATAGGTGAGGTTTCAGAATCAGATTCACTTTTTGTGCGGCAGAGCTTTGTCGAAGGTAAGTTGCATTTATAAGCATGCTAAAAACAACTACTAAGCCTATCCAGAAAAGAAAGAAAAGTATCCCGGTAATTACCCAGAGTTCTACCCAAGGCGATACCAGGTACGTTTTTCTAAGAAAGTTCAGAAAGTCTTTAATTTGCTGGTTGCGTGTTCTTTGGGCTGGCATTGTTTTAGGTTCACTTGGATTCAATGAAAAGGTATCAAAGTCGAAGAAATAGCCAAATGCAGTTCTATATACTTTCGGTATTGCCACAGGTCTTGTGGATACTGAAGCTTGCTCTTGTTGAGGCATGTTGATGTAGATATCTGTGTTTGGTCGAGTTGAAATTTGTCTTTCATATTGATTTTGATTCTGATTAATAACTTCAGTTTCGAGAGGAACGAGTTCCATGGCATTATTGCATAGTCCATCATTCCGTGCGATGGACTCTTCAAATGTGATGAGTCTTTCTGTTTGAACTTCTTGTATGGTAGCGAGAGGAGGACGTCGGCTACTCAGGAGTCCACGAGGCCTACTATTCAGTATCGGCCACATAGTGTGGTTTGATTAAGTCGATTGAGACAAATCTTTTCTCCTTTTTTCCGGCAAGAGGCGGCAGAAGTACAATTCTTGTTCCTTCAACGGCAAGGACAGGTACAGGCTTTCTGTATGATGGCCCAAATTCTTTTTTGTCTGCAATTTTCTCTCTGGCCAGATCCCCAACTTTAGGGACCAAGACAGATCTTGCCGTAACTGACTTGACTTCCCCAGTGGCGGTCCTCTTTACCTGGACATTGCTTTGTAGTGCCCTAGATTCATTCAGATCCTGTAAAACAGCCAAACGTTTATGGATGTCAAAATGTTTTTCATCCGCCACTGTGCCTTCACAATCAAGATCAGGTACCCACATTCTCGTCCCAAATAGGACCTCATAAGGAGTGACACCCCCTAGAGAACTTCTTGGCATGTTATTCAATGCTCGTTGAACTCCATACAAATGTTTTACCCAACTCTCACCCGAGCCTAATACTCTAGATGTTAAAGACTGATTTAAGTCCTGGTTTTTCCTTTCCACTACCGAATTTCCCTCGGGATGGTACGGAGAGGAGTACTACAATGCTACACCCACACCTCCCATGGCTTCCTTGTAAGCCCTAGAGCTAAATGCGGGGCCACGGTCAGAATGTAATGTGCCAATTGCGTATGTCCCTATAAAGACTTGCAAATCTTTTATAACAGTTCGAGGGTCAGCCGAGCGCTGCAGCCACACCCATAGGAATCTATGAGCAGGAATCCAATGCAACCATGATATACCTGTAAGCCCCATCTGTTTGTAAGGGGCCGCAGTGGTCCAAATAAACACACGCGAGTGGTTTGTCTGATATTAGCAATGGTGTCTGTGTTGGACGTGTTACGGTGGAGCCTTTCATCTGCTGACAGATGTCGGATTTCAAAACGTAGTCCTTAGTCTGCTTTGTTAATCCTGGCCACCAGTAGCTTTGTTTCAGTAAGGAAACAGTCGCCGTAACTCCTGCGTGTGCAGAACCTATACCCTCGTATGCTGCTAGAATTAAACCTAACCTGCGATCCATATTCGGTATTACTCTATCCCCCACTCCAGGAATCCGAGCAAATGGAACGTTATTTGCATCTAACTTGTAGGAGTACTTGAGTGGAAATCTTTTTGGTAGTGCTGTTTTATTGCGTGTAGCAATAATTGCAACCATAATCTCACCGTCTATTCTTGTTTTTGAACGAGTGACTGCAGCTACGGAAGCCTTGCATACAGCCCCCTTTGCGACTTCATCAGCCAATGAATTCCCTTCAACGTGAACGCCATCACGTTGATGACTCAGTGTGTGTATCACGTGAGCCCTTGGTAGTTTGTTTTTCAACTCAACTACCTGTTCCCACAGCATTTTATGCTTAATTGTGCCTCCTTTTACATCTTTGAACCCATTTTGTCCCCAGTGGTGTAAGTATTCATTGTATGACTGTACACAGTAAAAGGAATCACACATGATTAGTGTGGGGAATTCTCGATCCGTATTTACCAGTGCCAGTAACAGAGCTTTTTAATTCTGCCAGCTGTGCCGTGCAGTCTCCTAGAGACTGGGTTTTTGTACAACTCGGATGAAACTTTCCATCCTGCATGTGACCTTTAACGATTGCGCATGCGGCGCCGTATTGTTGTTTACTCCCAATGGCCGGCTGAGCAGATCCGTCAGTGTAAATTATATATTCATACTGATCTAGAGACAATATTTCATTAGGGAGAGGATATTCTTGTTCGTATTGCAGGAATGCTTGTGTTTTTAGACTTGGGTCGTACCTGTATTCTACATCTGTTGCAGTAAGAGAATTAGCCCATTGTATCCATCTCGGATGTAAGGCTTTTGCGTTTGGAACACTAGCCTTTGTAGCTGCCTCTAAAGCCGGTACTGGGGTGACGACAATTATTAGCTTTCCCTGAGCCAGTGCTCTTTCTCTTACTACAGCAGTCTTTACCGCTGTAAGAACATTTTCTGTGGATGCAAAGCGCATCTCAGCATTTGTGTACAAATGTGATTTGTACGCTATTGGTACTGTTTCACCTTCATTATATGTTAGGTAGGTGTATCCTGATTGACCCGCAACTATACGGATCACTAAGTTGCATACATTTACGCGTGTCTGTAAGTGTTTTGAAGCTATCATAGCTTGTAGGGAACGAAGGATATCTGTGTGTTCCTGTGTCCATTGTCTAACTGAAAAGTCAGGTTTTATTAAATCGTAGAAAGGTTTAACTCTTTCTACGTAATCCAAAATGTATGTTCTGCCAAAGTTCAGGAATCCCAGTATTGATTGTAATTTTTTTAATGATTTTGGAGGTTGTAGCAGTGCACACTTTTCCAAAAGTTAGCTGCTAAGCTTTTTCCTTCACTTGAAAGCTCATATCCCAGAAAAAGGACATTGAGGTGGGCTATCTTTGATTTCTTAAAATTAAATTTGTAGCCCTCAGATGCAAATCCCAATATTATGGTATTTACTCTGTTCAAGTGTTCCTCCAGGTGATAAATATCATCTACGTAGGACAATGCCTCTTCATCCAGATTTTGAAGTAATTCAGTTACTCTGGCCGAAAATAACCTCGGGCTGTTCTTATACCCCTGAGGGAGTCTACAAAATTGACGCTGGGAACCTAACGCGGAAAATGAGGTTAAATACCTGCTTTCAGGTGCTATATTTTGGCAAAAAAATCCATTTGAGATATCTAGTGTCGTTTTGTATTTTTTTCCGCACAATGTTATTCAGTAGTGCGGCACTGTGCACATTTTGTACTGCAAATGTCTTTGTGCAAGTGTTTAAATGTCTGTAATCTAAAACTAGACGATATGAGTTGTCAGGTTTCATCACGGGAAACAAAGGATTATTCATTTGAGAGGTGCAAGTTTCAATCACCCCTTGGTATTCAAGTTGATCTAGGATCTCCCTGACCTGTTTTTTTAGCTTCCTGCTTTATTGGATACTGCCTCTGTGGAGTCGGAATAATGGAATTATTTGGTGGGTTGAATCCTCATCCCACCCAACATGGGGGCTTATTTACAAGCCCCTTGCGTTGCCGGTCTGTTACTTTTAAAATGGGAAAAAGTGACGTACCGGCAGCGCAAGGGACTTGTAAATAAGCACCATGGTTTTTATATAATGCCGGGGCAAGGGCTACCGCCCACTCCCGTGCATATGTATATTTTAGATATTTGAGAACAGGGTCGGAAAAGGCTGGTAAGATTACTGTTTCTCCCCTAGGGCAGTCCATGACGAATGCTAGCAGCCAATCTTGTTCAGCTGATAATATGTCATAACCAAACGTCAGGTTCTCCCAAAAAAGACCTCTAACTTTCCTGGGTTTGTCCCCCTCCATTTGGAGTGTTATTTCATATAACTTATGTCAGACACTTACCCTAGTATCAGGTGTTTCCACTGTGATATAATCATTCAAGTCCGCTGTCACCAGAAATTCCATCATGTTCTGGCGAACTATTGTTACTTCTGCCACACTGTCTAGCATCGTCAGAGCCCATTCCCCATTCAGTAGTTGAGTCCTCAGAATTCTGGGCATGTCTGATCTTCAGACCTGCAAACTTCTTCTTTTTGAACTGAGGTTTTGGTAGGGCTTTATCTTCTTTTTTGGAAGTATAGTCTTGAGCGTGTTGCTTGTCTCTGGACTTTGTACGCTCTTCTTGTCTGTCTGACCGTCCTTCCCTCTCGCAGTTTTTCGTCGAACCCTGAAAGGAACAAGAGGAACATGTATCAGTATCCTGATACCTGTCAGGTTTCCTAATATTGTCCCTATTCCTAAGGTTATACCTCCTTTCGGAGGACTCCTGTGGAGGAGATCTACCTCTGGATTGAGGTCAGTTTTCTTTATTTTTCTGTTTTTTGTTATTTTCCCACTTCTTTTTTGAAGAAGCAGGTGTCTGCTTACCGGTGTCCTTCCCGGGACTACCCATCAGTTGGGGTTTTAATGCTTTCCCACCCAAACGGTCTCTGCCCAATTCTGCATACGCAGTCTCAATTATTTTTGGTAATTCATGTTCCTGTTGTAAAGGACTGAACTCCCTTAGGCGTTGACGGATTGCCACTGATGCTGCTTCCTCTTTAATATTTGCTTTTATTATGGCTGATACCTGGGCATAATTACCTAGTAATTTCATCCCTAAGTTCAGAGCTGGTTCTGCTCCGTACTCATTTTGTATTTGTCTTAATACATCTGGTATTACGGCTAATGAAGGGATACCATGTGTTCTGGTATATATGGCAGCAAAAACTGTACCCCAAGAGGTACAATCCTCTATCTGTGGTGTTATCCCCATGGGCAAGCAGATTGTCAGCATTCTGTGTTTTTCATACAGGCTAGTATTTGGGAATACTGCTTCTAGCTGTGTTATTTTTTGAGCTACCCAGAATGGCATTTGTTCATGTTTTGCGGGCATTTTACCCATTACTGCGTGTAAAGTTTGTGGTGTGATTTTAGTCGCTGTATTTTGACCTGTATTTGTTCTTGTTGTAGCCGTTGCTGGCTGGACCGTAAGTGTCGAACTGTGTCATGTTTCTGTAAAGTTTTATCAGTTCTTTGTGAAGTATAAGTAAGTCTCCTCCTTGCATTGTTTCAATGTCAGGATGTGGTGTGCAGGCTGCTAATACTGGCCATGTCGCTCCTTCTCTTCCGAGCGGACCGAGTCTTACTTTATTTCTTGTATGGGAGAGGGCGCCTTTAAACCAGTATAAATGTTCCTGGTAAGTTAGTGGAACTTCAATGTCCTCATAAGGACAATGGGCCCCATGCATCAAACTAAAAACCCGGTCGCAAACGGGCAGATTCTCAGAATCTGCCCCTTTGCGACCGGTATTTTTGAATTTGGGATGCATCATCCCAAATGCAAAAATCGCAAATTGCAATTGCAATTAAGGAATCGCAAATTGCGATTCCTTAAATGCAATGCTAGAAGCAATTTAAAATAGCGATTTCGCTATTAGGGATTGCAAATTACCGGGGAAAAAAACTGGTCGGTAATTTGCAAAAACATTGAAAAATGCACTAAAGTGCATTTTTCAAAGTTACATGTTACACACACACATGCCCTTGGGCCATGTGTGTGCGCAACATGGGTGCACATTACAATTTCAGGGGTGCAACAGGGTGTCCTTTTGGCACCCTTGAAATTGCATGCGCAATTTGCGAGTACCTAATGGGTACTCGCAAATTGCGCATGCAATTCCCATTCATTCCTATGGGTCTGTAGGCCCATAGGAATGAATGGGAAGCAATTCCTAAATTGCGACTCGCAATTTGCGAGTCGCAATTAAGGAATTTGTAGGAATCGCTATTTTTTTTGCGATTCCTTCATGCATTGGCTTTTGCAATTCCTTATTAGCGAATCCTTATTTTTCGCTAATAAGGAATCGCAAAAGGCATTTTGATTCATGTGCCAGAATATTCTTCCGGTATTCCACTTTCTGTGTAAAAGTGAAATGTTTTTGTTCTTGCATTTGCAACTGGGAATGTAACCCATGAATACAATACCTCTGTTTTAAATGATTCGTGTGCCTCAATCATGAAAGCTACTGGTCCACCCCTGGATGTTAGACCGCGTGTACCTAGTTTTATGGTAAAGGCATTTCTAACATTTTCTGCAATTGAAATTGCATCTGCGTCTTCTTCGTCTGCTGAGAGATTTAATTCTTGCGTAACTCTATCTATTATTTCTTCAGTCATTGTTTTTAGAGAAGAAGAGCTTTTCAAGGGAACTAAGATAAGGTGTTTTGCACATTTTAGGAACAAAGTGTCCTTCAAGCTTGATTAACCAACAGCCAATAAATAGGATTTTTGCCTACTCAGCTGTGGCGGAGTTTGTGCCCACCCACTCCAGACGTCTCTGGGGAGTTGAGAGTAGGCGTCTCTGAGACTAGCATGACTGAACTACTCAGATTCTACTGTTAAATAAGTACCCAACCAAAGTTGGGCACCATGTTGTGTAGTTCCTATAAAACCTATACAGGATCTGCACGTTCGGACAGCATACACTGTAGGATTGGTGTCGGACTGATTCTGAACACCCCCACCGGGTATGTTGGCCTTTTGTACCAGCTAGCTCACAATGCCACTAAATTCTCCTCTTACCAAGGAGAGAATAGTTCTTGGCAACCAACGAACATGACAACTCTGATCCCTCAGGACCGTGGAAACAATATACTACTTTTCGCTCAGTAACTCGTGCTTACTTAGTTTGTCTTAGAGAGGTACACAGAATAAACAGGCTGGGCGTTTTCAATAAGTATTTATTGAACAGTTGTTATTCTGGTGTAAAATAGATGAGCTGCAACAACCGTTAGACAGTAGCAGATATATAGGCTTAGAAGCACTATAAAAGTAAACATATGGTAAAGCTCTACCATCTTGCAGTAATCATGAATACATACAAGTACATAAAATACACAATAATAAAAAGATGCATACTCCTACGATGTCTCCCTAACTAGATGTACCTAAGTGTACCTAGCATGTGTGTAGGTGTTAAGCCAAGAATCCCTCTAGGATAAAGTCAACCCCATTACCTGAAGTGAGAGACTGTGGGACCCCGTCTTGGCCTCGAGTTGGACACCCCGCGAGGGATGTTAGACCACTGCGAGCTGGAATGTCTGCATGCAGGAACCTCAGCGTCTCTGGTCAGTGTGCCTGCCGGGAAGTCCTTATCTCCTCTCTCTATCTTAGCAAGATGTGATGTATATATACCCATAGGTCTCTCCAGGGGTCCTACCTCGCTGTATTACTGTGTCGGACTAAGGATGACGTCGGGAATGAACTTTATACATAGATATTATACAGGAGATGGTAGTCCTGTTGTGCTTCCAAAAATCCTCATCCATAATTTATGAGATTTCGAACTAGGTAAAACCCGGGTTCTGAATGCAGTGTCGTATCTAGGTAAAAGGTCAGTCCCTGTAAACCGTTATAAGTGCAATGTAGGGAAGAATATAGGTGAAGAGTTAGGAAGTTACCTGGGCCTATATTATGGTACCTATATGGAATATAACAAGAGAGGTACAGAAAGAGGCAGGAGGGGTGCAGAAAGAAGGAAGAGAACTGCAGAAAGAGGTAAGAGAGTTGCATAAACAGGCAAGAGAGGTGCAGAAAGAGGGAACAGGGGTGCAGAAAGAGGCGATAGGTGCAGAAACAGGCAAGAGAGGTGCAGAAAGAGGGAACAGGGGTGCAGAAAGAGGTAAGAGAATTGCTGAAAGAAGCAACAGAGGTGTAGAAAGAAGCAAGAGAACTGCAGAAAGAGGCAAGTGAGGTGCAGAAACAGGCAAGAGAGGTGCAGAAAGAGGGAACAGGGGTGCAGAAAGAGGCGATAGGTGCAGAAACAGGCAAGAGAGGTGCAGAAAGAGGGAACAGGGGTGCAGAAAGAGGTAAGAGAATTGCTGAAAGAAGCAACAGAGGTGTAGAAAGAAGCAAGAGAACTGCAGAAAGAGGCAAGTGAGGTGCAGAAAGAAGCAAGAGCAGTGCAGAAAGAACCAACAGAGGTGCAAAAAGAGGCAAGAGGGGTGCAGAACAAGGTAGGAGAGGTGCAGAAACAGGCAAGAGAGGTGCAGAAAGAGGGAACAGGGGTGCAGAAAGAGGTAAGAGAATTGCTGAAAGAAGCAACAGAGGTGTAGAAAGCAGCAAGAGAACTGCAGAAAGAGGCAAGTGAGGTGCAGAAAGAAGCAAGGGCAGTGCAGAAAGAACCAACAGAGGTACAGAAAGAGACAGGAGGGGTGCAGAAAGAAGGAAGAGAAGTGCAGAAAGAAGCAACAGAGGTGCTGAAAGAGGCGCGAAGGGTGCAGAAAGAGCAAGAGAAGTGCAGAAAGAAGCAACAGAGGTACAGAAAGAGGCAAGAGAGGTGCAGAAACAGGCAGGAAAGGTACAGAAAGAGGGAACAGGGGTGCAGAAAGAGGCAAGAGCAGTGCAGAAAGAACCAACAGACGTGTAGAAGAAGGCAAGAGGGGTACAGAAAGTGGCAAGAGGGGTGCAGAAAGAAGGAAGAGAAGTGCAGAAAGAAGCAACAGAGGGCCTGAAAGAGACAAGAAGGGTGCAGAAAGAGGCAAGAGAAGTGCAGAAAGAAGCAACAGAGTTGCAGAAAGAGGCAGTAGAGGTACAGAAAGAGGCAAGAGAGATGCAGAAAGAAGCAAATGAGGTGCAGAAAGAGGTAAGAGAGGTATAGAAAGAGGCAAGATAAGTGTAGAAAGAGGCAAGAGAAGTGCAGAAAGAGGCACTTGAGGTGCAGAAAGAGGCAAGAGAGGTACAGAAAGAGGCACGAGAAGTGCAGAAAGAGGTAAGAGAAGTGCAGAAAGAGGCAAGAGAGGTGCAGAAGGAATAGAGTGAGGTGCAGAAAGAGGCAAGTGAGGTGCAGAAAGAGGCAAGAGAGCTACAGAAAGAGGCAAGGGAAGTGCAGAAACAGGCAAGAAAAATGCACAAAGAGGCAAGAGAGGAGCAGAAAGAGGCAAGACAGGTGTAGAAAGAAGCAAGGGAAGTGCAGAAAGAGGCAAGTGAGGTGCAGAAAGAGGCAAGAGAGGTGCAGAAAGAGGCAAGAGAGGTGCAGAAAGAGGCAAGAGATCTGCAGAAAAAAGCAACAGAAGTGCTGAAAGAGGCAAGTGAGGTGCAGAAAGGGGCAAGAGAAGTGCAGAAAGAGGCAAGAGAGGCACATAAAGAAGTCAGAGAGGTTTGTGCACCATTAGTACCAATTTAACACCCACATTTAACAATAAGTAACACGTGACCATTCCAGCTTTGCAAAGGGCTTTGCACCATGCTGTAACACGTGACGCTGCATTTTTGGAAACATTTGAGCCGTTTGAGCTAGAAACAATGTTTTTTTTGTTCAAATCTGCAGATTATGGGGCAGATGATGGAATATTTGGCAAATGCGGAAAATGTTTAATTATGTGAAAATTGGTGCAGCCGAACAGTCACATAATTCCAGTGGCCCTGCTCATACCTCCGACTAGGTCCAGAAGTGCTCCTCAGTGATTCATTCTTTTTTTGTGTCTCATTGAGTTTATAGTTTAGCTTCTATGGAAACGAGGAAGACTAACCCTGAGGTTACCACTCCACAACACAGACTACAATACCACATAATTACTCTCCAAAACACATAATCCCACTCCGCATAATTCCTATACACTAAATACCACATACTTTCTATCCACATAATTTCACTGCACAACATACCACATAATTCCACTACACACAACATACATTCACTCTACACCAAAAAACATTAGTAAAAATCTTTTACATTTACAACGCCAATAGCTCTAACTCTCGCAAATGCGAGACCTATTGCATTGCAAATCCTTGTTTAACTAGTAGTCGTGTTTGCAGAGTGGTGGAGAAAGGGGGCTGGGCCTCTGACCAGCGCTAAGGAATTCCGCTGTGTAGGACTTATAGGAGGTACCAGGAGGGCTTCTTGGCCCCCAAAGTCCCTCAGGAGTAAAGTGGACTTCATCCCCCAACCAGTAGTGTGCCAGGAGGCGTGTTTGCCGAGTGGTGGACTAAGGGGGGCATGGCCTCCGAAAACCTCTTAGCAATCCCACTGTATGGGACTTACTGGAGGTAACAGGAGGGGTAGTTGGCCCCAAGGACATCCTTGTGGGCCAACTACCCCTCCTATTACCTACAGTAAGTCCCACACAGCAGGATTACTAAGTTTTCATAGCAGGCCACGCCCCCTTTGCCCACCACTCTGCAAACGCACTCCCTGGCATGCTCTTGGATGGGGATTGAAGTCCCATTCGCTGCTGGGGGTCCTTAGGGGCTGACTAGCCTACCTGTTACCTCCAGTAAGCCCCACACAGTGGGATTGCTGAGAGGTGGACACAGACCACTCCCCCTTTCTCCACCACTCTGCAAATGCGCCTCCTGGCACGCTCTTGGTTGGGGGATGACGTCCCCTTGCCTCCTGAGAGTTCCTGGGGGCCAACTAGCCCTCCTGGTACCTCCAGTAAGCCCCACACAGCTGGATTGCTGAGAGTGGTCAGAGGCCACGCCCCCTTTTTACACCACTCTGCAAACGCACCTCCTGGCACACTGCTGCTTGTGGGATGAAGCCCACTTTAGTCCTGAAGTCCTCAGGACTCAAGGGGACCTCATCGCCCCACCAGCAGTGCACCAAGAGGCATGTTTGCAGAGTGGTGCAAAAAGGGGCATGGCCTCGGACCACCTCTCAGCAATCCCACTGTGTGGGGCTTACAGGAGGTACCTGGTGGGCTAGTTGGCCCCTAAGGACCAACTAGCCCGCGGCCCCCCTTCCCTGGGCCACTTCTGGCCCCGGGGACCCCATCCCCCGGGGCCGGCCCTCACGTTGGGGACCGCGGGGGGAGCCCCAATGCCCCGGGGTCCCAGACGGCTCCCCCAAATTTGTATATCTAGGGATGCAGATCCACCGAGGATCCGACAGCCCCCCTACTGATATCTGATTGGCTACCAACACTTCAACCAGGAAGTGTTGGCAGCCATTTTAGGTCCCAAACAAACCTTAAAAAAACAGAAAAGGTTGCAGTGTAGGAATCCCCTGACTCCATAGCTCTGGTCCTGGGGTCCCCTCGAGACCGAGTTGCGAATCTGCTGCAAAAATCAATTTTAAAAAGCGTGGGCTCCCATGCTTCTTTGAAGATTTGCCCCCTGGTGGGCCAGGTCCCGGGGGCTGATTTTTATTTTAACTAAAGGTTAGGCGCACAAGGTCCCCCTCCCCATGGCCAATCTTTGCCCCGGGGCCGCCACCTCCCCATGGTTGGCCGAGTCTTAGACAACATGGAAGAGGGCAGCGACCCTCCTGCTGAGGCTCTAAGAGCCCTGGGGACAACCACCTCCCCGGGGCTATATGAAAAAAAGGTGGGAGGCCGCGCAGACCCCCATCCATTGCCTGAAAGGGCCCTGGGGACCACCACCTCCCGGGTTCATGTATATAATAATGGAAGGGTGCCACGTGCCCCGGGGACTACCACCTTCCAGGGGCTGGCCCGTGCAAAGTAAAGGTGGGGGCCACGCGGGCCCCCCCTTCTGGAGCCAATTATGGCCCTGGGGACCGCCAACCACCGGGGCCAGCTCCTGCTATCTCCCGAGGTGTCCACCCTCAAGAGATAGCCGTTTGCTTTCGCTTGGCGGGAGTAGTGACAGCTCCTGCCAAGGAAGAGCAAACACTAACTCTGCTCCTAGCAAGCGGGAGCTGTCAAACTTCTCCTGCTTGCTAGGAGTGGATTTTTCATCTGTTTCCCTGCCCGCTGTTATACGGGCAGGGAAACAAATGAAAGAATGCACATGCATGCAGGGAGCTGCATATTTAGCAGCTCCCGGCGAGCAGGAGCAATGCCGTCTCCCGCATTAGGTGGGGAGCCGGTTGGGACCGCGGGGGCCTTGAGGCTCCCCCGACGGTCCCCATCAAAGCACACTGGGTGCTCTAGTTGGGGCCAGGGCACCCAGGGAGAGGTGTCTGGGCCCCAGGGGATGGGGTTCCCGCAGGCAAAATCGCACAGGGAGGGGGGCTGCACAGCTCCCTCCTCCATTGAAATTTGGCCGGGCCCCATCGGCCTGGGAAGGGGGGCCACCTGGCCCTACTCCCTTTATTATATACATGTCCCCAGGGAGGTGGTGTAGAAGAGGGCAAGACAGTGGGCAGAAAAATGAGAAGAAAAACAAAACAGAGGGTGGATAAACAAGCAGGAAAGGCAAAACAGAGGGCAGAAAAACGAGCTGAAAAAGGCAAAGTAGCAGAAGAGGGTAAAATAGAGGGCAGAAAAACTAGCAGAAAAGGCCCAACGGAGGGCAGAAATACGAGCAGGAAAGATAAAACAAAGAGCAGAAAAACAAGCAGAAAATGCAAAATGGAGGACAGAAAAATGAGCAGAAGAGGCAAAACAGAGGGAAGAAAAATGAGCAGATAAGGCAAAACAACAGAAGAGGGCAAAACAGAGGGCAGAAAAATGAGACGTGAAGGCAAAACAGAAGGTTGCAAAATGACCAGAAGAGGCAAAACATAGGGCAGAAAAGCGAGCAGAAAAGGCAAAATGGAGGGCAGAAAAACGTGCAGAAAAGGCAAAACAGAGGGCAGAAAAACTAGCATAAGAGGCAAAACATATGGCAGAAAAACGAGAAGGAAAGGCAAAACAAGGTAGAAAAATGAGCAGAAAAAGGAAAAACAGACAGCAGAAAAACCAGCAGAAAAGGCAAACCAGCAAGAAACAAGCAGAGGAGGCAGAAACAGAGGGCAACAGGTAGACAGGCTGCAGAGGATAGCGGATTGCGGGCAAGCGGGACAGGAGAACTGTCGCAGGGGGAGCTGGCATGAAGACCTGCTTAATTTTTAGATAAATTAAACCTCAATGGGAAAAACTTACATATATAAACATAGCAGGTGGCCCAATGAAAGCTCCACTTCAGTAAAGGACAAATGATCCTGACCTTCTGGGCTTGACAAAGGAAGAGCAAGTGTGTTTTCTCAGCAATTCCACATTGAAAGACAATCTGAAATGCTTCATGGAGGTGAATGCATTGTTGATCTGTTGGAACACAGTGCGTAGTGACTGTAATGAGTGGGTTCTTTCTTGTCCTTACCTGGTGAGAGCAGAGTCCATGGTTCTCCCTTTAAATAACTATGAGTATACAAATGTGCAAACTCACCTGAAGCTTCACCCATTTGCCCCACCCTGTCCACCAAAGTAGTATGCAATGGTCTTACCAGCTTTTGCCAGGTCCCTCAGTGCTTTTCCTGCCGATTTTGGTGACGCGTTCTTGATGCTGAGGAATATGAGGACATCTCCACCAAAGAAGCACTTACTTCATATAGTTAAGAGGAAGGACCCTGGTTTGGTGGAGATGTACCTCTTTGTACTCTCGTCGTCTTTTCTTTAGAAAGATGCATGTTATCACATATTTATGGATAAAGACACACGAGGAACAATCACATTGCCAAAACACACACAAGGTCACTGGTGACATTTCCTCATGATCCATTATGCAGCTGTAGTGTAGAATACGCAGGGGCGGCTGGCATGGCTCGTGGGTGGGGGGAGCGGGCACGGGGACTTGGGGGGTGTGGGCGCTCAGCCAGGGACTGGAGGGATGGGCATGTTCTCCTTGCAGGCTGTAATGCAGCCTGCATGGAGAACAGGGGAGTACGCATGACTGTTTTGGGCGGCCCGAGAGGGCCGAACAAACAGTCATTGTACACAGGAGTGTTCTACCACTCCTCACCTACAGCTCCACCCCACCTCCTCACGCACTGCTGCAGCAGGAGGAAAAAATCAAATTGATAATAACATTCAGTTGTTATTATTTTATTTTTCCTTTCTTTGCTGCTACTGGCAGTGGGGCGACGCTCCCCCGCCTTTGCTGAGGAGCCGCCACTGAGATTACGTGTTGGATATTTACCCAAGGAGGTAGCACTTTGTAATTAACCAGCAGAAAGTATTCCACTTGGGTAGATATTTTGTGCAAAACTGTGGACTCTTTTTGGATAAAGGGGCAGATGTGGTTCTGTTATGGCCCAGTCACTGACACAGCTACTGACACACCCACACAGACACTTAAGACACCAACTCACAGACTCACGCACTAACACAGCCACTGACAGACCCTCTCAGACACTGAAAGACCCAGTCACAGAACCACTTCAGAAATTCACTTAAAAAACCAAAGGTTACAAGGATGTTATAGTTAGGAAATAATGTTAAAAAACTGTAGAAATTCACACAAAAAACCTAAGCTTACATGAACGTTATAATTAGCAAATAACATTAAAGAGACCTTAAAAATTCACTGAAAATAACAAAGGTTACAGGGATGTTATAGTGAGGCTCAGATTTCATTCATTCAAAACCACTTAAATTCAGTATTTATAGTTACCTGAGCTAAATTCAACTTATGCCCCCACCATGCACTGCTTATGACCTCACATATTACATCACTCATGACATGGCCAGTGACATCAGTGATAACATCTCAAATGACATCACTGATGGCATCATCCACAGAACCACTCACACACCCACTCAAAGTGCTATACAACCTCTCATATACCCACTCACACAACCACTCACATACCCATTCATAGACCCTTAGAAGTACTCACACAACTACTCAGCCATCAATACAGCCACTGACACAACCTCTTTCACATACAGCTGCTCATACAACTACTCACCATACTGTCACATACTCACCCATACAGCTACTCACACACCCACTTATTCACCTATACAGCCACTCACACACCCACACACACACCCATACAGCCCCTCAAAACAGCCACTTACTCAATTGGCAATTCAACTAAAAGACTCCCTAAAGATCTTCTTTGATTGGATGATAAAGAGTGTACGGTTAAAGAGCATGCAGCTCTGAAATACATTATTATTGAAGGACTGATAATTTACACGCTCCTTTTTCGTAGGTTGGAACTTTGTTTGACGTGGCCCAGTGGCGGTGGGACCACATAAAGTTGAGCGTGACTGGAGCATTACAAGAAGTTTCCCGGATTATACGCCAGTGCGTACTTTGTTTTTGCCCTCACCACCAGAAAGTTATGTTATTAATAAATATAGATATCTGGGGACGCGAGTCCTTGCAGTGGACTCACGGATCCTACTGAAATTTGATTGGCTGGCAACACGTTTACCAAGAAGTGTTGGCAGCCATCTTGGAACTTATCTTTAAGCTGAGTCCCACAAAAAAATAAAAAATAAAAGGGGCAGGGAAGAAATACTCTGACCCCTCAGATATGGTGGGGGGTCACACAGGGTCCCCGCTGGGGGTTAAAAGCATTTTGTTCTATTTTGTGCCAAATTCGCGGCAAAATACAAAAAAATTAAAAGATAAACAGGCTCCCGCTTGTCTTTTAAAATAAGCTCCCGGGTGAGCCAAATCCCGGGAGCATGTTTTTAAAAATATGCGGGGTGCCCGTGCGGCATCCCCTGCATGCCGGTGACCGCCACCTTCCTGGGGCAAACAATCGTATACATGCAAAGGGGCACGCATGGCCCCCTGCAGCCCAGGGGACCGCCACCTTCCTGGGGTTATTTACTAAAGTTGCGCGGGGGAGGCCCATATGGCCTCCACCACCTCCCTGGGACTAATGTAATTGGGGCGTCACAGACCCCCCCACCCCGGGGATCACCATCTTCCTGGGGCTTTAATTATTGATATGGGGGCCTTACGAACCGCCCCCTGGGCCTCGGGGACCACCACCTCCCTGGGGGCCAAAGTGTTTTTAAGAAATGGGAGTGGGGCCGTGTGGCCCCCCTCCCGGGCCATTCTCGGCCCTGGGGACCACCACCTCCCCTGGGCAGGCCCCTAATCAAGGAAGGAGGGGGGCCGTGCAGCCCCCCCTCCAGAGCCATACATGCCCGTGGGGACCGCCACACCCCCAGGGCTGGCTTCTGCAATGTCCCAGTTGCCCACCCCCAGGATATTGCAGTTTGCTATAGCTTTGCGGGAGCATTACCGCTCCTGCCAAGCCATAGCAAATGCTGCTCTGCTTTCAGCAAGCGAGATCATTAAAAATGTTCTCGCTTGCTGAAAGCGGAGCAGAATTGCTTTTGGACAGAGGGAGCTACATGTTCAGCAGCTCCCACTGCCCAAAAGCAAATGCAGTGTTGTGATTGGTCTGAGCGCCGTGACACGGCACTCAGCCAGCGGCTGGAGTGGTGGGCATGTTCTCCATGCAGGCCATAATGCAGCCTGCATGGGGAACAGGGAAAGTGCGCATGACTGTTTTGGGCGACCCAAGAGGGACGACCAAACAGTTAATGCGCACTTCGGAGTGTTCTACCACTCCTCCCCTGCTCTGCAGCCCCGCCCCCACACGCAAGCTGCCGCAGCAGGAGGACAAAATAAAATGATAATAACATCACGATATTATAATTTTTTTTCCTTTCTTTTGCTGCTTTATGGCAGTGGGACGACGCTCCTCCGCCTTAGCAGAGGAGCCCCCACTGTGTTTAGTTATGCGTTACCGGCGCTAAGTCCTTTAATTGCCCTTCCTGAATAGCTGGAATCTTGGGTAGGCATTTAGAACTTGGGCAGCAAAGCCTGAAGGCTGAGAAGGAAGTTCTAGGTCTGAAATGTCTTGGTAAGCTGATCCACAAACTCAGTGCTTCCATTGCTGGACTGTGCTATAAGCCTGTGATGTAGAGTAAAATCTCTTGGGCACAGTGCAAGAAAATCGCATTAAAGATTTTACAAGTTCGTCGTTATTCCATTTGCCTCGAATTTGAGTCTTAGAACTTTTGTTATTGAAAAGTGTAAGCTAAAAGCAATGTGTGAGGTCAGATCATTTGAAAGCGGTATTAAACATATATATCTATATTTTTGCAGATATTTATATAGCGCGAACTCGACCCGAAGGTATTAGAGCGCTTTACATGAGCATCAGTTAAATTACACAAGGACACATTCATTTTTGGTAGGCATTGACAGATTAAGTGATTTTCTCAGAATCACAAGAATCTGATGCTCAAACTTGGTTTCCCAGCTCCAAGGTTGGCAGCTCTAGCCGTGATGCCACATCCTCTCCCTCTGGATATGTGAAAAGGAAGCCATCTTAGCAGCGTCCTAAATAAAAGCAAAATTCACATAGGTCCTGCTAACGAGTCGCACGGTTAATTTGTAAAATAAAAAGTGCCAGGGCTCTCCTCAGGCAGCAGCCCTAGCAGGAGAAATGTGCTGGTGCAAACTGCCTCCTGACTAGAGCCCCGGCACCTATTAACCTAGAGAGGACTTGGCCTAATGGGTAGAGCTGCCGATTTCAGAGCTGGAGAACCTGGTTCGAGTCTCGGGGTGGCTCAACATCCTGTGTGTCTGGGGAAAATCATGTGCGTTCTAAATAAGTGTGTCCTTAACTGGTGCTATAAGCGCCGGTGCAGAGGATTAGGAGCCGGTGCTGAGCACTGGAAAGCACCAGCTCAAATTAAGCACTTCACTGGTGAGGAGAAAACGCTGCACCCGAGAATAATTACCAGTACCGTGCAATGATACCTTGCCGGTGTGGGGCTATTAGTAGTTAAACCCTACGAAATTGGGAGTAGCTGAAGCTGGTTTTAATGAGCGGCTATTCAAATGTATAATATCTGATTTCTTGGCGTTTAACGCTTTCATTACATACCTGGATATGGTTGTGAGCGGGAGGCCTGTGCTGGGCGAGGGGCTGGAAGAGAGGGGTGGGGAGGGTCCCTGGGAGCAGGTCAGGTGTGGGCTAGCAGAGAAGACCAATTCATGCTACAAAAGGGGGTCGGGTGGGGGGTCGGGCTACGCTCGTGTCTGCAGCCCCTACCCAATCTTTAAGCGATTTTACCAGCTGGATGTTTTAGCTGGTAAAACTATACCTGGAAATTCTGGGTGCAGGAACACAGAGTCAGACGTGACAGTTCAGCGGTATCCCACATAGGGAGTAGCTTGACCTTTACTGTTGATGCTAAGACTTATCCGACCTCCTGCTTATCTGCGTTCAATCGTAAACCATGCTTATAATAAAAGGCTGTAATACATAATGTGTGCTTGTAATGACTTTTAAATTGTCCTGGTATAATGTCTTTAGTTGTTGTATTTTGTTGAAACTGCTTCTGTGATAGCATGCTGAAATGGACATTTAATTATCGAACAAACCATTTTTAGTCAGATACCCACCACTGCAGAATGAATTACATCACCTGCTTGCTCCTACAAACCTCAACACATGTTTAAGCCATTCTTCCATAAGGCTAGTTCTACTACACATGCAGCCTTGGGCATCCTTCCTTCACACTACACACCCGCTCTGGTACAACGTGTCAACAACCCTGCAGCTAGAGGCTGCTAATTTCCCAGGACTGTCACTGGGGGTGTATAGCAGGCCCTAACAGCCATGGTCCCCCTTCTTGGCAGGGCTCCACGCTCAGTTGATAACCGGTTCATACTAAAATTAAAATAACAAGGTCAAACTGTGACCTTGTTATTTCATCCTCAGTAGATATGCGTTACAGGAGAAAGTAGGACCCATTGTTTATGGTGAGGTAAGGGGGTGTGGAGGAAGGATCAATGTTATTTAAAAAACAGTACTCTCAGCACTGGGAGGGTGAAGGAATGGAGAGATGAAAAAAGTTGTGATCTACCCAGATCTGCTGGCCATCAATTCCAAATCTGAAGGGGTAGGAATGTGAATGATTCCAGCGGGGCAGATGCCCAATCCACCTCCACTGCTGCATGAGTACCAGTCATGAAATCCATTGCTAGGTCCCAAATCCTCTATTAAGCAGGATGCCATATTAAAAAATGGCAACACTAGGGGGCCTAATTATTAGTAGCCTATTATTTGGTATCTTCCAGGTTATTTATCCCAGAATGGGAAATTATGAGCAGATCTCAGAAAACCAGACCTAGTTTTGGAGTGATACACCCAAGTGACACCGCTCGGGCCAACTTGTGATAAGGCATTTAGTAGGTCCCTGGTGTGCCAAAGGCAGGGAGTAGAAGATTAAGCCAAAAAAGCATCAAATATGACTGGGAAGTGGGGCCGCTGCGTTCTGCATTGCATTCTGGGTCCAGGCCATTAGTCCTTTGGACCCTCTGCATGAACCCAAGCTCTGGATATTCTGAAAATGCTACAGTAGGACTTCTCTTGACCTTAGGGCCTATTCCATGGGCTGTTCTAGTCAAAAAAGGGTTTCACGAGGATTAAATGTAAGTACCAGAAAAACAGGGAGAATATTTTATGAGTCATGGTAATACATTAAGATTAGGGCTCCCGGTTTTCCGTTTTTACGGATTTTTACATATAAATACAGACGGAAATCTATATTTCCTTTGTCTGTATTTATATTTAGAAACGGCAAAATACTGGAAAATTTTGCCATGCTCGAATCCAGAGTTCTCGCCACGCCCCCTTCCTGCTGCTGGAAATACCTTCCCGGGCACACACACAGCCGCACCCGAGTACTTCACAGGTCTTTTGAAAGACCATTTACTTGTTAACGAGGCTTTATTGTTCTTTCACCCCATGCCGTAGCCTCCCCCAACGCCCCTGACTCCTCCTGTCCCAGGCCCCATACAGTGCACGTTTTAAGCACTTCAATTCACAGTGCTGCAGCAGGAGCCCGAGTAAAGGCCTCGATGTGCATGGCATACAACAGCCCCGCTGGAGATGGAACACCGTCTACAGCAGAGGAGCCAATATTCTGTTTGGTCAGCCTGACTCATTCATTGCGCAGCGCGGGCAGACCCTGTCCCCACATTACACGCTGTCTGCTCTAAACACCAATAATTCAATGTCAGAGGAATGCTATTAATATTCAACAGGCCCCAGCCTGTCTAAGTGTAACCTCCCTATGATCTCACCCGAGGCACCCACGTTTATAAATAAAGCAGGGTAAAAGGGGTCTCCTGTCCACAGTGCTTGTTGTCAGTGCACCGAGAGCGGCATTCCCTGCTTTGCGTGTGCTAAGGCCGCACTCACGTCCAACCTACGCCAAAAATACCACATGCCAAGAAGGAGCAGTCCTGAAACCGGAAAAAGGACAACATCCGGAAGGTTGGCACTGATGCAGTCACTCCCTAAGCAGGAGTAAGTAACCATCGAGAGGCCCCTAGCAGCCTCCACTCTTCACCTATGCCCGTGAGCATTAATCTGAATCTCTTGTACAGCGCCCACTACAAACTGATGCATATCTAGGCACTTGTTGAATGCTAGTATTCCCAAGTAATGCCAGCGCCTCTCACTTCACTGACACTTTACATGAGTGCTATATTCTTCTATCGACAATCGGGTGCCACCCTGTAAAACTGCCCACCTGCGTCAGCTTCTCACAATACCCAGCAGTGCCATCTGATCAGCCAGCTTTTCGGACTTTAGCCTTGTGCCTGCTTCTGTCACGCCCTACAGCTGAGACCCAAACTCACTGAGAAGGGGTGTTCAGAATGCTGCCTAGGCGCCCCATTGGTTCGCATTTGAGTACGTTACATTCTGTGTGAAAACCATAGACATTAGACGGCAGATTTCTAGCTGGCTTTAGATGGAAATACAGAAGCGCTGGCACATGTTTGCTCCTGATAAGTGCTTGTACTCTATCCTAAAGTGTTTTCATAGCAGAACTGAAAAGCACAGGTTCTCTCCTTTTCAAATGACTCAGTACCGGACCATTTAAAGCACTGCTAAAGCCACAACAAATCGCTAGTTTAAGTGAGCGCATGTGTGCATTGTCAATTTAAATAAATGTGGATAAATACTAACTGTAGCGTTGTCTTTTACTTGTGGCAAAAATAAATGTGGATAAATACAGAAAAAATGCCCAAAAAATAAATATGGATAAATACAGACGGAAATGGCAAAAAAATAAATACCATAAAACCGGGAGCCCTAATTAAGATGTTTCTGGGTTCTATTCTATTTACTAATATCTGGTCAAAATGTTCACAAGTGCTCAGAATTCAGGGCTAGGAACAGTGTAACCATGGCTCACAGGTTTCCCATTATTGGAGTAAACAATGCTCATGAATTCAGGCCTTGTAAGCGGCTTGTTTATCTATGAGATGCAGACTACAGCTGCATCCTTAGCAGGAACGCTCTACGCAGAAGACACTCCAAAGAGAAATTGACTACACTGTAATGGGGAACTTTTTTTGAGTTCAAATAATTTTTATTGAGCATTTTTAGAAATGAAACAGGGTAACGAACATGAACGTTTGTAAATTGGTGATAATTCATAAGAATAAGTGGAACGAGGATTATGGTCCAATGCTAGCAATAAAATGGGGAACTTTTATGAAGAACATTATGAACAGTTTTGTGCCTTTTTGTGAGCATCAAACAACTTTAGTTTTTCAATCTTTATTAATAAATATAATAAAGTCCCTATGTGAATCTCTTGTCCCCCCCAGGATATTGTGACACAAAGTAACAAATTTTGTAGCACCAATAAAATACATAAATATACATAATGTTTGCAGAATTTTGTGCTGCAATGTATTTAACTACAATTCTTTAATTTTTCATACAGGAGCATACATCTTGACAATGGTTAGACAAATTGCAAGCATTTCTCCCATCATCTTTTGTGTGTTTGATGTACCGCCCTAAGTGGCAAGGCTATGTCCAGATGTGGTTCCAGCTCTCACTGTACCATACACCCCACTTCCATAAGCAGATTCCGAAGGTA
Organism: Calotriton arnoldi; assembly: GCA_963921515.1. NCBI lineage: Eukaryota > Metazoa > Chordata > Amphibia > Caudata > Salamandridae > Calotriton > Calotriton arnoldi. Next base: position 475,132 of record CAWUFW010009554.1, read on the forward strand.
GTTTGATGAGCCTCGCATCAATGTTTTCTCTCTCTGACCATATCCCTTTTCCTCTCTCTATGGGTTGCTGTGATTTCTGTTACAATTAGAGATCATGGTTTCCCTCTGGAGGTGAACAGGAGTAGCTTCATGGCACTCTGGCACACTGGTAACGACAATCTGTGAACTGCGACTGTTTGGGAAGCCCATGTTGGCCCATTTGCCCAGGTGCCATGAATCCCTCCACATTTTTTTAAGATGATATTGGGAAACGCCATATTAGGCTTACGAAGAGAGATAGAATAAGTCAGATGTGAGAATCAGATGCTTAAGTAAGTATTTAGTATGTCACATAAGATTCATGAAATAAGTAGTAGTGGCTTGTCAGCATCAGGTCAAAATTCAGAAAATTAAATTAGTACATGGAGTACTTTTGATCAGAAATCTCACACAGTAGTTATGACACCCTCCCAATTAGCTCCACCAGAAAGGTATATTGGTGATTCACAAAAGCTAGGAACTTTCTTAAATCAATTTGGGTTGCAATGATTTGTGTAAAACGAGTTCATTTCCAACACCAGAGTTTACAGTTGCATTCATTTTATCCTATTTATCAGAGGACACAACAGCTTTAGTCAATGACATTGATAGAAAGAAACAGTCCAATATTGTATGACCTTGAAGCATTTAAGAGAGAGGATCTTTTTTAGAGGAACATTGATCCAAGAGGCTGATCATGAATTACTATACCTACGCAAAGTAAAAGAGAATTGTTACAGTATGTGACACAATGCCAGAAATTGATTGTTAAGGCTAACTGGCCTGAAGGAAAAAGAATGAGCATTTTCTATAGGGATCTCAATGATGAATTCAAAGACATCTTATCTCAGAATCCAGACTCCTCAAAAAGTGTAGAGGATCTAATTGACTTAATTATTAGAACTGACATAAGGTTCACAGATAGACGATTTGAAAAGATCTGAATTTAGAACAAGAGTGGTCGAGAGAAATTCTGAGACAGTCAGAACCACCCATGCCCCTCCTGAGGCCATGCAGTTAGGCACTTTACACCCAAGCTTAACCAAGGAAGAAAAGGAGAAAAGAAGGGAGTAAAGGTTGTTTTTACATTGTGGCTCTGGCCATCATTATAGTATACAGTGTAATAAGAAACCTGTGAAAAGGCATCAGGAAAACTAGACTGCTCAATGGAAGTGAGGAAGAATCAGTTGAGCAGTGTTTTAATAGGCTTCTCTCAAACAATTTTGAACACATTATAGTCAGATACAGCACATTTAAACATTTAATTGAAGGAAACATTTTTTTCACATCTTATATCAGATATTGATTCAGATGCTACTAAAAATTTTATAGACTGAAAATTGGTTAAGAATTTTAAATTACAGATTGTCAAGAACATTCAAGAACAAGTGAGATCAGTAGATGGTACAGAGTTGACATCAGGATTGATCACCCATTTCACTGCTTCATTACTAGTGACTAGTCAGGATAATCACAAGGAATGCTTGGCCTTTGACACAATTGATGCTCCTCAATTCCCAATCAACTTAGGAATTCTATGGTTAGTCAAACATATCCCAAGGTTTAACTGGTAGAAAGGTACAATACAACTGTAGTCATCCAATTGTAGAAACGTGTTATCTAGTTTTAAAATTGGCATCATAAAACATTAGTACTCACTTACAAATGGCAGCCATGGAGTCTGTAAAAATGCTGAAGAAGAGACTGATTTACTTAAAAGGTTTCCTAAAGAATATCATAATTTTTAAATCTTTTTAGTAAACAGTAAGCAGAACAGTTGCCACCTCACAGAGAGTACGACTGTACAATTGATCTTGAGCCGGGGGCCAAATTGCCTTGGAGCAGAATATACAAACTAACTGATAAGGAGACTGAACATTTAAAACTATACATAGAGAAATATCTGGCAAAATGTTTTATTAGTCACTCTCGGTCTTCTGTATGTTCACCTCTGTTTTTGTGCTTTAAAAAGAGGGAGGTCTTCATACTTGCATTTATGATCATGCCAAGAAAAAAGGTTACCATTAAAAATTGTTACTCCCTTTCCTTTGGTCTCTGTAATGTCAGATCCGATCAAGGATGCTAAGAGTTTTATGAAGTTCGACCTTAGATGTGCTTATCATTTGGTAAGCGTTTGTAAGGGAGATGAGTGGAAGACAGTATTTCATGCTAAATTTTGGCTTTATAGATATCGGGTCATGCTATTTAATCTGTGCAATGCACTAGCACCATTTTAGGTTCTTAATAATGACATCCTCAGAGAATATAGTGATATTTTTGTTATTGTTTACATTGATGATATTCTTATATTTTCAAAACACAGAGAGTAACACATACAACATATATGCAGAGTATTTCAAAAGGTGTGGGAAAATGTGAGTTTCATGTTACTCAGATAAAATCTTTAGGTTTGTGATTTCCTCAGAAGGGTTAAAAATGGGTAACAAAAAGACACAGGCAATTATTGACTGGCCCATTCCAAAAACAGTGAAAGACATTCAGGGTTGTTTAGGCTTTGCAAACTTTTACAGATGTTTTATAAAGACTTTTTCACAAATAATATCACCTATTACTAAGCCGTTGAAGAAAAGGGTCCTCTGTAAGTGAAATCAGGATGCAGAAAGTGCACTACGTGAATTGAAAACTAAATTACTTCTGGGCCGATACTTAGACATTCTACGACTAGTCTACCTTTCTATGTTGAAACTGATGCATCGGATATAGATTTAGGAGCATGGTTTTCTGAGAGACATCAAGATACAAGTCAACTACATCCAGTAGTTTATTTATCCAGAAAATCAACTGATGCTGAACAGAATTATGCTATTTCTGAGAAAGAGTTATTGGCGATTAAAGTAGCCTTTATAGAATGGAGACACAAGTTGTTTGGAACTCAAGTACCAGTCACTGTTTAAACAGATCACCATAATTTGTTGTTGCCACGTTCAGCCAAAGCATTAACAGCTAGACAGATGCAGTGGGCATTATTTTTCTCAGATTATAGTTTTGTAATATGCTTCAAACCAGGGCAACAAAATCAGAAAGCTGACTCGTTGTCAAGTAGAAAGTATGAAAGTTATCCATTTCAGATAGTATTAAGAGAAATATGTCCGATGAGGAAATGATGGATGGACTGGGCTGATTGTCAGACAACGTCAAATCTAATCTTATGTCCGTGCGGTGGCCTCGCAGATAGATAGATAGATATATTTATTTGCACAATTAATTAAAATCATTGCAATTCATACAAAGAGAACATAAAAAGCACTTTCCACTCTCAATTAAAAAGTTCATGTAAGCGCAAAAAGAACATAAAAAGCACTTTCCACTCTCAATTAAAAAGTTCATGTTTTTTTTTTTAAAAAGAAAAAAAAAAAGAATAAGTTCATAGCTAACACAGCGGAGGTTCATGGGGGACATCTACTGGTAAAATTGAGTTTATCTTGATCATGAATTTTACAAATCGGGCGGCCATCTGAGTTGAGTCCCCCTTCATACACTCCTCTAGGGCTTCTTGGCATGTCCGCACATTGAGAGTTCTCCAGAGGGGGCGCAACCAAAAAATTCGAAAGGGGAGTAAGATTCTACAGATGCACAAAACATGTATTAAATTTTCTTCCCCATTGCTGCAAAAACGACACTGAGAGGGCGTATCTGCCTTATACTTTCGTCCATACTTATACGCCATCAGGGGGATTAGGCCAAAACGTAGTCTCATTAGCTGGTGTTTCACTGATGGCTTCATAGAGGATAACAGATAATGCGGTAAGGTATTAAGATCATAAAGTTTTGACGCCCAACTGCCATGGGATAAGTTTTTCACGGCTGATGCATCATATTCCACTGAGAGGATCTTTGCTTGTTTAGTCAAAACTTTAGCAACCACCCCTATGGGCAGCGAGCTTGCCCATAATTCATGAGCTTCTAGAGCGTTCAAGCAGAATATTAAAAATGTATTCCAGGAAGTGCTGGGGTTGTTTAACAGTGACCATATGCAGCTCTTTAGTGTGGAATCATGAGCCGTTTTAGTTTTTGCCCAATAGGCAATGAATCTTGCTTTCATGATCCAATGCTGGGAAGACAGGCAGAACTCCATACGGATTTGGGCATGAGAGGTCGAGTTGGGTAGGTGAAACACTCTGCGAAAACAAGCTGATTGCGCTCTATCCAACCAGGTGAACATTTTATCTTTAAAAGTAATGGCGCCAAAAGCTATAGTGGATAGTAATTTGGCACCTATCACTCTGATTAACGGGGTGAAGTCTGGAGAATGGAGAGCTTTCTTAGTTCTTAGGAAGGCCCCCTCCAGGCTGCGAGCCACACCTTGCATTGCCGCGATTTGCAGACCCGGGCTCCCTCTGTGGTCTATCCAGACTCCAAGATATTTATAAATGGCAACTACCTCTATGGGTTTTCCAGCGATGTACCAGGGGCGCTGTCTCGCTCGACGCCTCGAGACTATCATCACCTTAGTTTTAGAAATATTAATCTCCAAAGCATTTGTTTCACAATACGATGCCAGGGAATCAAAAAGTTGTTGAAGGCCCACCTGAGTTTGATCAAGGAGAATCGTGTCATCTGCGTATTGCATTGACTGGATTTTAACAGATGCGATTCTTGGTGGAAAAGCTCGAGAGCGGGCCAGCTACTCAGGCAAGTCTGCAAGGTACAAGTTGAAGAGTAAAGGAGCCAAGATGCATCCCTGCTTTAGGCCTCTGTTGGTCATGATTTTATTAGTTGTAGACCAACCAGAGGAAACTTTTATTTTTACCCAGGTATTGGAATAGAGAGCGATAAGGGCATTCAATAGAGACTGCGGGATGCCTCATTTGGAACGTTTTTCCCAAAGCCTGGGACGGACAACGCTGTCAAATGCCTTTCGAAAATCAATAAATCCCAGGAATAGCGATTTTTCCTTTGTTGCAAGAGTATCCTCAATCATGTGGGCTAAGCAGATCAGATTGTCTTCGATGTGACAGCCCTTTTGGAAACCGGTTTGCGTAAAAGGTATTAATTTACGGTCTTCCGCCCAGCTGGTCAATTCTTGTAATAGGACGCTTGCATTGGCCTTCCCGTCGACGTCAAGGAGGGCAATCATCCGATAGTTATCGGGATTAGATCGCTGACCTTTTTTGTGGATTGGGACGAGGAGAGAACCTCGCCAAGAATCAGGAATAGGCCCGCCCATACTGCATGCCTCAAATAGGGGGGCCAAGAGCGCTGCCCACTTATGAGTAGAAGCTTTATATATCTTTGTTGGTAAACCATTTGGGCCCGGGGCCCCTCCTGGGCGCATTTACTTTATAATAAGTGCAACTTGTTTAGGGGCGATCTTAATAGTGAGTAGCGTTCCAGTATGGGAATTGAGGAGAGTAGAGCTGTGATAACTAGGCCAGTTCTTTCTAGCGGGCTCAACGTAAAGTGCTTCAATATGAGCCTCCCAATCAGTGGGAGAGATATTTGTTACGGTAGATGGTTGATCCGGTCTAACAGCTTTATTTACCCAGCTCCAAAATCTCTTTTGATCCTTTGATTTTATGATTTCATGGGCAATTGTCCAGTGCTGTTCTTCTTTTGTCCTCTGGTAGGTGAACCTTGCCTTCCTATACTCTTTGCGAGTAATCGATAACTTCTCTCGTAAGGATTTGTAGTCTGTGTTGGTGTATGTGCATTTTGCTCAATAAGTTATTTAATTTGTGTTTAATGCTCAACATAGTTTGCTTGTGTTCACTAGAGTGGGGTATAGTTGAGGAGGAATTATGTGAACTTTTAAGTATCTTTATAGATAGATTTTTTTTTAGATCCTCCACTACCTGTTCCCACGATAGTGCCGTCAGCTGGTCGCCAAACTCATGGTTCAGGTTTTCTAAAAAGTCATCCACCTTCTCTTCAATTGTTTCTTGTTGGTCCAGGGTCCACCGTAGTTTTCTAATAGGCTCCAATATAGATTCTTTCCCAATCAAGTAATTTTTTGGGCAGGAGCTCTGCCAGGACAGAACTTTACACGTTAGAACGGCATGATCACTTTCCAATGAGGGGGTTACCACAAAATTCTGAGCAAGATGAAAGTGGGCGACCGAGATCCATATGTAGTCCAAGGTAGCCATTCTGAAGGGGGCTACATGGGTATAAGCAGCGGGCGAGTCTGAATGAAGTCTTCCGTTTAAAATGCGGAGCCCTAGTTGGTTTAAGCACACTGCCACCTTTGTCCCTTGATTATCCTTCCGTTGGTACTGGTACCTTATATCCGGGATGGCCCACATTTGGTTGCCCAATGAGGATAGGAGAGAAGAATCCAGACCTGTCTCCATTAGGTTAGCATTAAAGTCTCCCATTACTAGCCACATATCGTTTGGGAAGTGTACGAGGAGATCTCTCATGATAGGGAGAATTTTATTCAAAGTTGACTCTTGCTTGATTTTAGAGCGATGTAGATAGATACAGCCAAGGATAATAGTTTGTTGTTTAAAATTATTTTTTCCCAGAGGTTGTGACTGGATGTTGATAAAAATATAATCGCCTTGCCCTTAGGGCCAGGTTGTTCTTCAGAGCGATTAATACTCCTCCTGACGCATGGCCGCCTACTTGAGATGCTATTGCACAAGATTCATAGACAGTATAGTCCTCCCAGGCGATAGTTTGCAAGGACCAAGTTTCTTGCAAAGCAATAATGTCATAGTTTTTCACAGAAGAGATCGTTAATCTTTCAGCTTTTTCCTTGGTTAGTCCTCGGATGTTCCAGGAGCAGATTCTAAGGTGGTAAGCAGCAACTTTACTGGTTTTATATCCAGTCGAGGTGTTATGTGCTTCACCCTAAGGCCTGAGAGAGCCAAGACCAATCTTGAGAGTTCTGTCGTTTAAGAGCACACTGGCGGGAACCTCCTGCTCTGGATGTTGTTATTTGTAGCGGGTTCTTTTTCCAGGGCACTGTTTGGGTACCCGCCAGGGAACCACACAGAATTGAAGTGGGCAACTGCCTGGTTATATCACTGTTAGGCAAAGTTGGAATGTTGGGATCCTTTGAGGAATTAGGAGCTCTGTCCTTTAAAAAAGCCGGATACTTAACTTTGGTCACAAGACTAATCTGAATGCCCCAATCGCCCAAACAATCTTTATTCTTCAGTAGGGCAGAGGCCATATCTTTGCTGTAGAGGGTTACTACCGTGGTCTCATTTATTTGGCCCTGTTCTGGGGCGATAAAAGCCACACTTTCAATATCTGTTGTTTTTATGTTTTCTAGTCCTGGAAGGTGCGAACACAGGTTTAGGAGATTTCCTCTATTGAGGATGTCCCATTTCCCTTGGGATACATACTCTGGATACAGCGTTAATTTGTTTCCTTCTTGGGATGATTCGATTGTTTCAACATTGTTCAATGCAACTTTATTCTTCTGATGTGAGAGTCTTATTACTAAGTCATCTTTGGGCATCTCGATTTTAAGGCGTAGATTTAAACATTCTGGTTTGTTCACGTTAGAACAGTGCGGACTGACCTCATGGGGTACTACTTCCTCTTTTATACTCCCTTGGGGGGGCTCCCGCCTCTGGTCCACTGTTTCGAGGGAGTTCAGTGCCTTCTCATTTCGTTTCTTTCCGGGCCCGTCTATAAGATTAACTTGTATGGCTATCTCCTCCGTGGGTTTTCTTATGTTATAGCCCTCTTTCTTGATTTCACATAGCTGTGTTGAGTCGCAGCGGCTTGTGGATTCGTGAAGGAAATCTAAGCCCATAAGCTCTTTCACACCATGCTGAAGGGAGGGTCGATTGCTTAATGACTTTGTGGGTTTATCCAGAGTCTTTAGGGATTCTTCACAGTGGCTATTGGATTCTTTTTTTCCTTACATTCCCCAATAGTCTCCTTTGGGCTGAGCACGGTGCGTTGAGCGAATTCGGTCTTGCATTGACCCACACTTTGCACTCCAATGGTTTGTTCTGGAGAGCAGGTGGCTAAAATTCCTCCTCCATGAATGGTTTTGCTAGATGGAGAGGCTGTATTGGGTTTCGAATCAATGTCATCGGATCTGAGCCAGCGTAATAGCACTCCATTCTTTTTCCTAGCGTTGTTTAATTTCTTTAATCTCTTCTTGTTTTTCCTGGACAGATGTTGTCCTTCAGCCGGGGGGGCAGTTGCCTTCTTCAATGGTTCAATGGAATGGAGCAGATTGTCAATGTCTATTGCAGTTTTAGGTTGGGTGGTGTTTACATGAATGAGATTTTCTTGAATGGATTTATCAGCGCAATTTATTGTGTGTATTTTGTTTAGGGTGGTTTTGTGATCTTGTTTATCAACGATTTTCGAGCATTTGATCTGGGCATCTTGTGTGACAATGGTCTGTGGCTCTAGGCAATCAGGGGGGTCATTGACGCGCGACTGAATTCTTGTTTTAGGGTCAGTCTTATTATCCCCTGGGTGCTCTATACTGTAAGATTGTTGTTTACTTAAAGTGGGCCAGTGTAAGTGCTGGCCCAATGGTGGCTGGGAGGGAGTAATTTTCGGCATTCGTCTACATGCCTCATTCTTCAGGTCCTCTATTAAAGTGGACATTACTTCCGGAAGAGTTACTAGTTTTTTTAATATCGGATTGCAGCTACACCCACTGTCGCTTTGACTTAACTCAACGTTATTTTGGGCTCTGCATATCATGGAGTTTAATTGGTCTAGTTTAGTGTCAATTTTGGTTATTAAACCAGCTATCAGCTGTAAGATATTTAATTGGGCATCCAGTTTGTCTGCGTGCATATGAGCAGCACTAGCCATTGAATTCAGGGCTTGGTTGGTATCTGAGAGTAGCATCTCGACCTTGTGTGTAGTGGAAGTGTGAAATAGCTCCCTGAGCCGGGGTTCTGTTTTTAAAGGATCACTAGCCTTACTTTGACAATGTAGGGGAGTTGGATTTGAATTTAGGGAGCTACTAGTTTATGTTTATGGATTTATAAAGCGCGTAGCTGCCCTTAGGCTTCCCAGCGCTAGGAGAAACATAACAACGATGGTCTAAGTCAGAGTGTCTGAGATCGGGAGGTTTTAAGGAAATAGCAGTGTTTTGAGTTTTTTTCTGAAAGCTAGTTCGTTGGTTATCATGCGCATGTCCCTGGGTAGTGTGTTCCACATTTTGGGAACCAAGTGCTTAAAGGACCTTCCTCCCCATCTTGCTCTTTTTATTCTGCCCTGTTGCATAAGAAGGTCCTGTGAAGACCTTAGGGTCCTACTCGGTGTGTAGTGTTTAACCAGTATTTTGATTAGTGCCGGGCCTCTGTCATTCATGGCTCTGTGGGCAATACACAGGGCCTTGAACTTAATCCTCGACTGGACTGGAAGCCAGTGAAGTTTACTCAGGGCTGTCCTGGCTGACTGCTGTTTCGGGATTTGTAGCAGGGTCCTTGCTGCGGCATTCTACACTACCTGCAGTTGGTTAATGACGTATTTTGGGGCGCCCAGATACAGAGAGTTCCCGTAGTCCAGCTGTGACAAGATTAATGCTTGGACCACAATTCTACGAGATTGTTCAGGTAAGATAGGGAGAATTTTTCGAAGCATATGGAGTAGGCCGAAGCATTTGCCGGAAAGTTTCTTTGCTTGGATCTCCATATTAAGATTTTCGTCTAGCCAGATACCCAGGTTTTTGATGGCAGTCTTGGAAGTTGGTGGTTCTCCCAACTGAGTGGGCCAACTTATAGGATTCCTGGGGACTGTTTTGTTTCCCAGGAACATAAGTTCAGTTTTATCCCCGTTCAATTTAAGGGAACATTTACACATCCATTCAGCTATTCAAGTTGAACACGATCGCTTCCTTTCGTGAAATTTATTTAGGTTTTGTTGTGAGTTTTGCTGTTGGTTGAAAACTTCTTGGCTGACTCTACTATTGTTTGTGAACATCAGAGGAGTGTTGAGTAAGTAACCCCTAATATCAGAGTGATATAGGTCCTTAGGATGGTTTTTAGGAGATTGCCCACAGGGTGCTGAAGTAGGTGTAGAGGCAGGCAAGGGAAAATCAAACTTGAACTTTTGAGCACCAAGCTCCAATGCGCCATTGGATTCTATTGCTTCTGTTTCGAGGGGCGACGGACTCGATAGGCTTATGATCTGGGATACAGAGCTCACTAGACTGGTAGACGAAATCCAAATTGGTGATTTTAATGATTTCTGAGCTGAATCGTGGATTAAGGCAAGGTCTTTGTCCTCTCGGGGGTCCAAAGACACCAACCGTTCTGCTTTTTCTTGTTGAGCCCCGGCTAGCTTCAAATTGTCGGGGCTACTATCAGAGTGTCTGGGCACACTCGGGATTGGCTTATTATTTTGCAAGTCATCCTGATGATTTTCTTGAGATGACCTTCGAGGGAGAAGAGAAGCTAGCTGAAGAAGGGCTGAATCCCTCCCATGAATGATGATTTCTGGGTAAAGAGTAACCGGGGGAGATGTACTTATTCGAGATTCCTCACGTTGATTATGCAAATTTAAGCTCTCAGATCTCGTAGAGAGGGGTTCTTGCTTGTGCATTTGGGCTTCTTTAACAGGCCGCTTAAAATAGTCTCTTATGTTACCAGTGCCTCTGGTGTCACAATTATTCCGATTGACTGACACCGGGACGTGTCCTTGCTGCACTTTCTTGTGAGGTTCTTGATTTCTTTCAATCGGGTGTGTCAGGGAGTTACAAGACCTGCCCGATATGGTCATCACAGACACTTCGTGCGCCACCAACTTTCCCTCAGACAGAGATGATGTGGGCCAACTCCACAAATCCTTACCTCTTGTATGTATACACAAGACAATGAAGAAAAGCTGAGGCATGGGGGAGAAGGTCGTCGGTGTTCATCTATGGAAATCCCTCTTAAGTGTACAGCAGTGGACCTTAAAGAATAATGGAACATATATAAATATGTGAAGGTGTGTGGGTTGTTCCCCTTGTAACTCCCACCATAGAATACCACTGGATATCTACCTTGGGTAACTGAAGCACACATACAGACATGCTTGGTGGTTAGCCGGTGTGATGTCAACTGCAGATTTCAAAAACAACCCAAGAAGGCGAATTTCTAAATACACAAATCAAACGTACAATGTAATATCACACATGCTTACAACCTGGGTATCTAATAGAAGGGAGACACGTAAATAATGACCTGCCAGCAAGTGCTATGATTCTGTAGATAATCCCTTATATCTGATACACAAAGCGTCTGAGTGCAAATAATGACTGTTGAAGTCACACTCTCCCAAGCTGAGGAAATCAAAGGTTGGTTCATCAGTTGTAGAGTCACTGATTCCTTAGTGCTATATACAGGGGCACTTCCTGTGCCTTGTATTAATAGAACTTTGGGGGCGCTGACACACTGGGACTTGTGAAGGTGAAACAATAAAAAGCAACAACAATGTCTTGCATGCGCTATGCTTAATAACAATATTATGTATATGCAGTAATCAGTTCAGTTCAAAATTTTATTCGGCAGTTAAGAAAACAGCCATAAAAGTACAGATAATAAAGTTAAAGTAGAGCATAAAACATTCAATCAAATCTTCATAATACACTCAAGCTACAAAGTTATGCAACCGATGGAATAAAAGCAGAACTATTTCTGGTACATGACACCTGTTCTCCAATTCATAGCTTTCTAAATAAAGGTGCAGAGTTAAAACATATTTAAGATCGTGCATCCACTTAAATACAAGGTTAGAGAGATATCTAATACAGAGCTCTTTTTCACCTGTTCATTGCTTTCAGAATAGAAAGAGCAACATTAAAACATACTTTATAGTCATTCAGTGCAAGCAGGAATTTAAGAGCTTCTTTTTTTTTTTTGTTAAATCTGTTTTATTGGGTTTTTTTGGTAAACATTTACATGAGTTGTTTTTTTCCCATCATTTCTGCAGCTTGTAGTAACAGTAGATATTATACGTCACTAGGCGTCAGCATATGTGAGTACGACAAAGGTGTTACAATATTGTTTTTCATCATAATGGGTTAATACATGGTTGTTTACAGTATCAATTTGGCCATAAACGATATATCTGACATGTTTGCTTATTGTATGGAGTGTTTTATATTTAAGAGTCAATTAGGTTCAGATAGATTGGTGAAGCCATTAACGTGGCAAAAACTGTGTATATAGGGTAGTGAACTTGGGGTAGGGTTGGATCGGACACGCAAGCTTGAGTACATGTAGAACTGTATGTGTGCCTCCGAGAGCGCCCCCTTAGTAGTACCTTAGTCATAAAGCTATGAAGCGCAGGTGCATTGGGGTGGTATCGTTTAGCTGCTGGTACGTGATCAATTGCGAAAGTGCAGTCTATGGGTGTGGGTCGCGTGCGCGGTGGTGGTTGTGTAGGCCAGATGCCTGCAGGGGCTGGATTGGAAGGTCTGTAGATTGTAGCAGTGTTGCCAGGATCGCATCCCAATTTTCAGCTATAGGTGTTTTTCTGAGGCCCACCAGTTCCTCTCGCCTGATTGCTGTGCCCTCTGCTCTGGCCCACGCAATGGTGGAATACCTCCAAGCCTGTACCTGTGGGGGATCCGATGCCTTCCATCTCTTCGTAATGAGCCGTTTGGCAGTGACTATGCCCAGATCCAGGAACCGGGAGGTGACCTTAGAGGTGCGTGTTCTACGAAAGACGTGCAGTAGATATGTTTGCCACTCAAAGGGTAACTCTCTCTCCGTACAGGCATGTAGTGCGTCTGCCACTCCCCTCCAGTAGGTGCTAAGATTGGGGCAGCCCCAGAGCATGTGCACCAGGTCTGCATCGAGGGCTGCGCATCGGGGGCAGGCAGAGTCAGCTCGGTGGAAATATCTGTTAAAATTGGCCGGTGTTAAGTACGCACGTTGGGTAATAAAATATTGTATTTGCCTGAGTCTCATATTTCGAGGGATACAGGTCGGGCTGGCCAGTATCTGTGACCAGGTTTTATCTGAGAGTTGGTCGTCCTAAGTCATGTTCCCACTTGTGTCTGAGGGGATCCAGGCTAATTGCTGCATGGTGGCCCAGTGAAGCGGCGAACCAACGTATCAGGTGCCTGCCTCGTCCCATAACATGCAGATATTGGATGGTGAGGTGCATTTGTGGCTCAGTACCTAGATCTCCCCATTTCTCTGTAAGGGTGGTCACCAGTGAACCATGTAGGAGGAATTGTCCGGCGGGAAGTTCCTCGTTTGCTACTAGAGTCGCATAAGGAATCAGTGAGCCCTCGTGATAGAGATCTCCTAGGGTCCGTATCCCAGCTTCGTGCCAATGGTGCAATTCAGTGGCTGTGCATGTCGTCGGGCCCCTGGGGGTGCCCTCCAGCGGAGAGCGGGGGCATAGGGTGTGACATGTCGTGTTAGGTAGAGGCTCCGCCGATAGCACCTGTAAGCCACGTTCAAATATAAAGGTTCCGGGGAACGTGTGCGCGCTCCAGGATGGAAGAGCATAAGAATCTGCAGCATAGTGTATGGCGATCGGGTGGACGCCGTGTCATTGCGCTGTCGATCTGCAAGCCATCTGGCGACCCATTGAAGCTGAGCCGCGAGGTAGTAGTGCTCAAAGCAAGGAGCCGCCAGACCCCCCTGATCTGTGGGTAAATATAACTTCCTGATCGCTACCCTATGTCGGCTGGGACCCCATATGAAATCCCTAGTTGTCCGTTCTAGCTGGGTAAAGAAGGAGGCCGGTACATAACTAGGCAGGTTGGCAAAGTAGTACAGGAGCCGTGGTAAGGCCACCATTTTCATCAGCACTACTCTGCCCGTGACTGTCAGGGGGAGTGTGCTCCAGAACCGCATCTGAGAGCGAATGGCTGTTAAGGCCCTGTCTAGGTTGCCGTCAAAGAGGTCCTGCGGTTGCCGGTAGATTCGTATGCCTAGATAACGAAACGTGTCTGGGCTCCATTGTACTCGCTCCCCGTTGAGCACAAAACCTGGATCTGAAACTCCTGCTCCAAAGGCATATAACTTGGATTTAGCGGCATTAACTTTGAGACCTGATATAGCTGCAAACTCTCCCAGAACACGAGCCAGGTCCCCCGGGATCCGACTGACGTCCCTGCAATATATCAACAGGTCATCGGCATACAGCGAGACTGTGTGTACTTCGCCGCCTAGTAGAATGCCGTCTTGTAATTGGGTTCTCAAGGATTCCGCAAGTGGCTCCATCGCCAGTGCGAAGAGGAGAGGGGACAACGGACAGCCCTGCCTCGTGCCCCGTCGCACTGGGATGGCCTCAGAAATATAGGGGCCCACCCTCACTCTCATCGTCGGGTTCGTATAGAGCAGCTGGGTCAGTTGCAAAAAGGTGGGACCTAACTGGTATCGTTCAAGGGTCGCAAACATGTAATCCCATTCGAGGGAGTCGAAAGCCTTTTCAAGGTCGAGTACAAGGCAGCCCGCCCGCGGCCATTCACATGTGGAGTAGGTTGCCACTCGGAAAAAGCGGCGCAGGTTAAGGGAGGTACTACGGGACGGTACGAATCCATTTTGATCTGCGTGTACCAGAAAGGGGACTGCTTGTGCTAGTCTGTCCGCTAGAATTTTAGCAAGAATGTTGTAATCGGAGTTGAGAATGGCAAGGGGTCTATATGAGCCCATGTCAGTGTGATCTCTGTCGGGTTTAGGCAGCGAAACGAGATGTGCCTCGCAGAGCGAGGAGGGGAGGCGCCCCGCGTCTACCGTGGCTGCAAAGAGGGTATGCAGGTGCGGCACCAATGTTATTTGATACGCCTTGTAATATTCGGCCGGGAAGCCATCGGGTCCCGGGGTCTTGCCCGTTGCCAGTGATGAGACTGCCTCTCTGATTTCCTCTAAGGATATCTCAGTGTCTAAGAGCTCTGTGTGTTCCGGCAACGTCTCAGGCAGCCATATCCGATCGAGGAAGAATGAGAGGGCGTCTGGGTCCCGTGATCTGTGTGATTGGTACAGCAGTTTATAGTGGTGTGTCAGAGCTAAGTGAATATCACGTTGCGTGTGCACTAGCAGACCAGTGTCGGCCCGTAGGGCGCTTATGGGCACGTGGGCATGTTCCTGCCTGATGAGCCAGGCTAAGAGCCGTCCTGCGCGATCAGCGGTGGCGTGTGTACGGGCTGCGTGTGCTGCGTAGTTGTGGCAGCGGAGGCGTTCCAGCAGCTCGGCGTGCTGTGTGCGTAATGTCTCTAGGCGATGGTGGTCCCTGCCACCCTCCTCGCCCTGGGTCTCGTACCGTAATAGCTGTGATTCTATTCTAGTGAGGTCGTGTTGTAGAGTCTTATGAATGTTCCAAGTTGTGCCAAGACAGTGCCCCCGTATTGTGACCTTGAAGGCCTCCCACTCCACTAACTTGACCCCGGTTGTACCCTCATTGAGCTCAAAATATTCAAGGATAGCTGTTCCCAGCGACAAGCGAAAGTGCTGGTCTTCGAGTGCCGAGATTTGTAGTCTCCAGGTGGGGGTGGGTGGGCGCCCAGGTTCCCAATTAAGATTTAAGAGTAAGGGGTTATGATCTGAGTGTGTGCGGCCTAAGTATTCTGTATGATGTATCAGCAGGAGTAGCGCTGGGGACCCCACTATCCTATCTAATCTCACGTGTAACTTGTGCACCGCTGAGTAATATGAGTATATCCGAGTATCGGGGTTAGTGGCGCGCCATATGTCTATTAGTGCCCAGTATGTCAGCCAGTCTGTGAGGGCCCGCGCGTTAGACGCAGCAGTGGTCCTCGTGAGAGGCGGGAATGATCTATCTAGTTCAACATCTAATACTGAATTAAAGTCTCCTCCGATGAGCCAGGGGATCCCGCTCCAATTGGTAAGTTTCCCTGTGAGGCTATCTAGGAAGGCGGACTGATTGACATTGGGGGCATAGACGGAGCCCAGGAGAATCGGCTGGCCGTTGAGTCTCCCGCTAACGAATGCATATCTGCCCTCCGGGTCAACTAGTGTCTGTTCGCTGACAAATGGGACTCCTGCTCTTATCCAGACAAGGGCACCCCGTGCATGGGCCGAGTAAACTGTGCCATGTATGTGTCCCCTCCATCTACTTCGCAGTCTACCGAGCTCCGCCTGCGACATGTGCGTCTCTTGGAGGAACGCAATGTCAACTGCTCTGCGCCGCATATAGGCGTAAATGGAGTACCTACGTGTTGGCGTGTGTATACCGCGCACATTCCACGTAATCATTTTGACCTGCACCATAATATTGCTGTTTGGCAATTAAGGTTGAGCAGGAGGGGCGGGGCATCGTGATGTGTGTGGCATGTGCATTGATTCCAACCCAGCAACATTAAGTAAAACGGGGGGAAAAGATGAAAAACAAGCTGAATTACAGTTAACTGTGGGGGCGAGCACCAAAGAGGTGTTCGTCCAAAATGTGAGGCCCAACTAGGGGCTAAAAACAGAGAAAAACTTAACGGTCGAGTGTCGTCTAGTGGGGGATACTAGTGGCACGCATGTAGTGTGTGTCGGACTTCCCCTTAGTGTCAGGGTATAACCCGATATCCCCCATGTCAATCCGTGATGGTAAGAGCAATGTGAGCGGTGCGCGCATTTGTGTCGCCCGGGCTGCGGTGGGAGCTACTTGCTGCAATGCGTATGGAATGCGTGATAGCCGTTGCCGACTGTAGGGAATAGGTGACTAACTAGGGTGTCAAACATTAGCGCAATGCATTGTTGGTACTGTAAATACTTGCGATTGATGTGTGCAGGATACAGGAGTTACTTAAGAGTCATATAATTCCATCCGCCGTTTGCGGGGTGACTTCTGGCATTGGAAATTCTTCGGATCCATCCAGCCTGGATGACGCGAAATCCCCAGTATCTGAGAGTCTCGAAGGGCTATGAAGGCGACCAGAATTGGGAGTTAGTGGTCCCAACGACGCCGCCATGTGGATCGCCTCTTGTCGTTCAGCCTGTCTCTGTTCCAGGTTAGGAGAGGTGGAAGGTGCCGTGGCCCCTATCCGAGGTCTGTTCCGCCCGCCCTGTCGACGTCGTCTCCCGCCCGACATCCTTAGTTCATCTGACCCAGAAGGCCTCGGTCCAGACAGCAGGCCCGATTCCTCCAACCAATCCCAGGTGTCAGAGGGGGAGTCAAAGAAGCGCGTAGTTCCGCTTGCGATCACTCGCAGCTTGGCCGGAAAGAGGAGTAGTTGAGACCCAGTTCACGCAGTTGTTTCTTCACCGCCGCATACGCACTTCTGCGGCGCTGCACTTGTGCTGTGAAGTCTGGGAAGAACATGATGTGACTATTGTCTACTGTTATGTCTGCCATCTTGCGGGTTTCTCTGAGGATCGAGTCTCTGACCCTATAGTTGAGGACTTTGAATAGGAAAGGACGTAGACGGGCGCCCGGCGGTGGTTTCTGAGCAGGGACTCGGTGAGCTCTTTCGATTACGAAGTGGGCAGACAGTGTACCATCTGGGAGTAGTTCTCTAATCCAGCTTTCGGCGTACTCTTCCGGGCGCCGCCCTTCTGTGCCCTCCGGCAGACCCACCACGCGAATGTTATTGCGGCGGGAGCGCCCTTCTGCATCCTCCACCTTATCTTCCAGATCATGCACATGGTCTATAAGATCCTGCAAGATGGCCGTATGACTTTGAGTGATGGGCCTCAGTTCCGCAAGCGACTGTTCCTGTGAACACACTCTGTCTCCGAGCTTCTGGTGATCAGCGCGCAGTAGATTAAAGTCTGACGTAACTTTATCAATTTTGGACTCAAGTGAGGTGCGGGTCTGGGCCAGTGAGGATCCTATCTTTTCTACTGCGGCCAGCACTGAGTCTAGTTTGGTGGCTAACGTAGAATGTGGTGTTTCAGCAGTTGTTCCTCCTTGTGCCGTTGATTGATCTGCACTGCTGCTGCGTACATTAAGGTGCTGATTGGTGTTGCGTAGGCGACCCATCACCAGTTGTTGCGCCGTGAGCATCCGGCACTCGGTTGTGGGGGCAAATCTAGATGCCAGGTCGTTTCGCGTGTGCGCCCTTCTGGCAATGTCTGGTATCCTCTGCTGTGGGTCTCGGATTGTAATAAAGTGTAGATGGCCTTCCGTATGTCGATTCGCCGCGTACCGACTGACGGCGGGAAGGCCAACCGTTGGATTGGGCGCGCAGCCTTGTTCGCGCCAGTTATCTGTCTCCTGAGTGCCTCTTCTACTATGGGGTAGCAAGCAATGCTGTCTTTTGTTGGTCTGTATAAGTGTGTTGATCAGTTGTAGCGCGAGATCTCGTTGCGCCACCTCTCAGGATTCGGGAGAGACTAGGAAGGCCCTCGGTTGCATCGCACCTCCTCCCGCGGTCTAGGCCCGATCCGGCCCCCGAGCCTGATCTATGGCGAGGCAGGAACGTACCGCCAAGGTGACCGATTGGGTCAGGTCCAGTGCATTCCGCTGCTTCCTCTCAGGGCCAGGCGACGAGAATGGACCGCTCCTACCCCGCGTGGGTATCACCAGTCCGGGGGCGGGGAGGGGGTCCTCTCACGTATGGCTGCCTCACATAACAGCCCACTCGCTCAGGTTCACCCGGTCTCCGGTCCAAAGGCCTTCCGCTCACCTGAGAATGCTGACTGTGGACTCTTCTCGGGCAGTAGGTCCTAGGTTGCGACCTCAGCAGTTGCCACGATGCCTGCACAGGCAAGCTCGGAGGCTCAAGGTTACACAGTACGTCAGCAGGCCTCAGGGACAGCTCAGGGGGCCCCGTGTGGAGGTTATGTCGAGTTCAGGTGGGCTTCGCTGTCCCCAGACCGTGCTTGCTGTTCTTCTCTCTTGCAGCTACAACTGCCGCGCCGCAGGTACCCGGGAGCAGTGGGCCGTCACAGCTGCAGTGTGTGTGATCCGGCAGGGCCGATTTCCCCGGCCAGTAGTCCGGTATATTTGCCGGGGGGCCCCCCAGTACTTCACCGCCTACACTGAAAGCGGGGTTCAACGAGTCCCTGGGGGGTCAGCAGCCCCAGCGTACAGAACAGGTCAGTATCGTAGGCACGCGATTCGCGCCCAAGGGCCTCAGCACAGCAAATCTCGGTGCCCCCGCCCCACAAGGCCCGCACTGGTCGGGTGATGGTTGGGCCGGGGTATTCTGCCTTCTCGGACTGAAAAAACAGTGATCCAGTATAGCTGCTGACGGTGCTCACCTCCGGTGCTCAGCCGATGGGGCTTGTTCGTCTGCTCAGGGCCTCCACGTCTGTTTCCCGCCGGGGAGCTCCGCTACTGGCCGTTACTCAATTGAAGGCGGGGCCGGGGGAGCGCTGCTGTATCGGCCGCCGTCCGGCGCTCACCGCATTCCCTCGTAGTGACGGTCAGGAGACCTCAAGACGTCGCCATCGCCTCCCCAATTGAATGATAATACTAGCGACCGGCCAGTAATGTGAATGCCGCGTTTGCAGCAATGGCACCGCTGCGGGAACGTCTCACCGGCGGGGTCTGCAGGGTCTGTGATCGCAGCTCAAACAGTTCGCGTACTCTGACCCGGTATTGGATCGGGCCACCGACGCATAGGCACAGGTCCGCCGCTTGATTGAGCTCCAATGGCGGGGGATTTCGATGATTAACAGGATAACCAGGGGTGTCGGAGCGGAGCACTAGCGATTTGCGTCCGCCATGCTTCGCTGGCTGGCCACGCCCCCAGGAATTTAAGAGCTTCTTTATGAGTTCTAATATTCTGTGTAACAAACAGTGCTTTTAGATAGTAACGCCGAAGCTGAGAGTATAGATACAAAACAACATAAAGTGCATCGTGCTTTGTTTACTAGTACCATCACATAGGCAAGAGGTCAAAGACGAAGGACATGACCTCATAGTGAGGAAAGCAACCAAGTAATGCACAATTCCAAGTCTTAACCTGGATAAAACAAAACGATGTTGAATGTTGGTAACATAAGTTAAATAATTTTGGAAGCCTTCCTCAAGCTCATGAGACATATAAAGTGCTACTGCTGGCTTCGACTTCCCGGTATCCACCTGATGCTCAAATCTGTGTTGTATGAAAACATCCTTAATACTCTTTTTTGATAGGGATAACACTTTAACGGGGTCAGACGGCACTGTTAAATTAAATAAAGTGTTAAAAGAAGAGCTAATGTATGTCAACCAGGGGATACGCAAAACATTGTCCAGTGCTAGACAATCTAAAATGATAGATTTAGTAAAACTGTTTTTTTCTTAGAACCAAAGAGACAACCAAAGTAAAAGAGGTTTAACAGAAATAAAATCCACCAAATACAATAAGCCCACCTCACGGTGATCAATCAGAGTTGAGGCAGAGGCTGGTAAACAGAGTAATCGTTTCAGGAAATTATTTTCTTCTACTTGCAATGGCTTACAAGTGGCGTGGCCCCACAAACCCGATCCATAAGAGGCGGTGGCCACAACCCTTGCCCTGTATATCTCCATCATTTCTTTAATGGGGCGACAACCTAGTTTGGAGGAAAACCTAAAAATCCCATGAGAATTTCGACTCATCTTTTCCTTGGCATTTTGTATCTGTTGAACCCAAGAACCAGTGCTCGTAAATTGAACTCCCAGATAACAAAACAAATTAACTCTAGAAATTATGGTGTTCTCAATAAAAAAATCTACATTTTGTTGATTTATGCCCACAAACCATAGTAAACGTTTTCGATTTGCTGATCAACATTTTTTTAGAAGCCATAAAATCCCCAAAGGCGTTCATCAATTGCTGCAAGCTGACCGAGTTCCTAGATATCAGAACAGCATAATCAGCATGTAATAACACTGGTATGGGACAACCGGTGGCACATGGGGCATCAGCTTGCATGGACTTCAGAGCATTCTCCACACCATTAATAAAAAGGGAAAACAATGAAGGGGCCAAAACACAACCCTGTCTGATTCCACAACCTACTTTAAAAGAAGTAGAGCATTTTCCTGTGAGCCATAACAAACTTTGCTACAAAGATTCTCAAACATATGTGCGAGAAAATTGATAATAGCCCTGGGAGCTCCCATGGTGAGCAATGTTGGCCACAAAAGGGCATGGTCAACAAGATCGAAGGCACTACTTAAATCAGCAAAACAAAGATACAAAGAACCTGCCTTGGTCCTAGTGTACTTCCCAATCAGGAGGTCGAAATTAACCCCCCCTCGATAGTGCCAATACCTTTTCTAAAGCTGAACTGGACTGTAGATAGGATGGAGGATTCCTGCACCCACTCCTCCATTCTCTTAAGCGAGATCCTGCTCATCACTTTAACTGATGAATCTAAAAGTGATATCGGGTGATAATTTTTAGAATCTGAATAATCTCCCTTCCTATAGATAGTAGTAACTATTGAAGTAGCCCATGAGGTAGGAATCGCATTGATAACTGCTGCATTAAACACCCTCCTCAAGATTGGGCCCCATAATTCTAATGGTGCTTTATAGGCATCCACGGGCACCCCATCAGGCCCCAGAGCCCTACCACTAGCACTATCATGCAGAGCCCTAGTGACTTCATCCAGGGTAATATCCAAGGGAAGGTGGTCCCACATACCACACACCCTTCTAAAACACTATTCTCGCTACTCTGGGAGAAGATTGCAGAAACTTGCTATCCATACTTCACAGGAAATAAAAGAGTTAAGCTCTGGTATATCATCATTTTTTTAAATGGGGGCTTTAACTGTTTCCCAATAGAGCTTATGATCTTTAAAATCTGCTGCTAAGGATAATTTAGACTATGCCTCTTCCTGAAGCTGTTTCTTCCTTACTGCAAGGGCCCGCCTATATTCAAGGTGAAGAAATTTAATTAGATTAGTATCCCGTGGGTGCAATGTAGTGCCACTTTCAGTTGTTGACAGGCCTGGGTGCATGAATGGCCAAACCATCCCTTATTCCATGATGTCATGTATATGCAGTAATCACTGTGAGCTTTGCATGCCTTCTTCTAGCAAAAGTCTGGCATGTGGTACAATCCTGAAATTCACAAGCAAGCACGTCAGTCAGTGAAAGCGTCCTGCTTGCACTGTAAGTTATAGCTCTCCTATGCGCATTTCATGCTGGGGTCGAGAACAGATACCTTCACGCCGTCATAGAGCCTTAATCCATCGATGAAGTGGCTGAGGTAAAGTTTCCAAAATGCGGCGAGCCGAACACCAGCAGAAAAGCGAGGCGGAAGTCTCTTCATGTCCCTGGAGACGAGAAGCTGCTCCCGCTGAAGTCAGTGGGCAAGGCGGCGTCGGAAATGCGTATGCACTTTAAATACCATACACAGTGCACCGTATCCAGGAAGATGCCGTAACTTGCCAAGATCTCGTGAGGACTTAGCAACCCAAGAACTAGACTGCTAACTGCACTTCTACGGCATACAATAGGGCAGTGTCTCTTAATATCGGAAAGGACTCAAAATAGAACCTACCATCAGTCTGCAGCTTGGGGGGGGGCTGAAATTGTAATTCATACCTGTCTTAATTTCTGTAATACAACAAGAGTGGTACACACACGTGCATACTCTACACTAAGGTGGTATGTAATAATGTTTACCCCCTCATCACCGGGTGGTGCTAGATAGCCTAACCAAAACATGCCCAGAACCATGACACTGATAAGGATGAGAGACGGAGAACTGAAATTACCGTGGTTTGACCAATGTCTGTATTTACCTACGGTGGAAATTAGAAGTCACACATTAAAGGAAGTACAAGTATAGTTAAAAAAGGTGATTAATTGAAGAGACCATTTTGGTTGGAAAACATGAATATCAATATAAATGAGTATGTTTCCATTTGTGACATTTGCTCCAGAAACATAAATGATCATAATAAGCCAATGGATTGTTACAACCATTGAAAGTCCTCAAACAACCTTGACAAATGATTTCTGTGACTTTTTATTGTAAATATTTGATTATATAAAGAGTTCACAACTATTCTTGTAATTATTGATTAATTTTCAAAAATGGTGCATTCCATACCCACTAAAGGATTGATATTCATCTGATCTAATCTTCTGTTTATGTAAAATGTAGTAAGACCTAATGGTTTACACACAGTGAAGGATTCTAATTGTAGAACTCAGTTCATCTCAAATTTTAAAAAGAAAGAGTAAACCTCTGAACTTGAATATTAGGCTGTCATCATCATATCACCCCCAGACAAATGGTGAAACTGAAAAAGTTAACCAAGAGATTGAAACATATTTGAGATGTTTTATCCAAGATCAGAAATCATGGTTGGATCATTTGTAGCTGGCTGGATTTTGTCACAATAACACTTCATTTCTCTACTGGTCATAGACCATTTTTTTCATCATGCAAGGTTTCCACACACATTATGTCCATCTCTGGAAGAAAGAAGACCGCAATTAGATAACATTCCTGAGTGTGTAGTAGACAATTTAACGAAAGCCAAACAAAAGACGAAGAGCCAGGCAGATAAGAAACAAAAGAATCCCAGTATCAGATAGGAGATGCAGCATGGCTTTCCACTAGGTATATTAAATTGCATGGTAAAAGATTCATTGGACCTTTTTCTATAAGTAAGGTGGTTAGTCCTGTGGCTATGAAGTTGGCATTAGCAGAGACAATGAAAATCCAACCAGTGTTTCATGTTTCCTAATTAAAATCAATTAAGAAAGGTAATTAAATTAAAATAAAAACCCTATCCTGCAATTTAAGACTCTGTAGTGGAATATGAGGCTTAGGCTATCCTGGACTCACAAAGAGCACGAAAGAAATTGCAATACTTGGTAAAATGGAAGGATTATGGTGTAGAGGAAAATTCTTGGGAACCAGCTCAAAAACGTTCACGCCCCTCATAAAGATAACCCTGAAAAACCTAAAGAAGACCCTAAAAAGGCAGGTGTAGTCATAATTACACGATATAGTAGTGTTAATAATTGTTGAGTTACATGTAATAACAAGTCCAAATGATGTTTGTTGAATGCATACAGCTATCGGAGAGCTAGACAAAAGGATATTCAGTTTTAGAGGAAAGGTGACGCGCGAGGTGGTGAACGCTGCGACCAAAATATAATCAACTTGAATCTCGCTGGAGGCAGCAATTTGGTTACGGACATCTTGAATTGAGATCATATAAAAGGAGAGTGAAGTCAGAGTCTCATCGCTTCTCAAAGCAGTTCATGTTTGTAGTCGTCAGAGAATCATCCTGGAGCCAGTGTCTTGCTGCAAGAGAGTCAGATTGGAATTTTTGACTTCCTACTTTTGCACTTTCTTGCTACCCAGATCGTTTTCATAATCATGAATGTTTCATGGCCTTGTATGTTTATACCTTTTCTGTGCGCGCACTATTTTCTAACACGTTTTTTGAGTTTTTGCATGTTCTTATTTTGCACTTTGCTTCTTTCCTGGTACATCGTTGACATTATACAATTCACAAGACTGGAATTCATTGTAAATTTATGTGGTTTGAACTCTATAGTAAGTCAATAAAAGTCTTATGTCAGGACTACACTGTAAGGATTTCCAAGAGAACAAATACTAACCATTGTATTCTTATATATTCAGTGAAAAAAATGCATTACTCTTTTTTTTTCTTTTATCCTCATTTGCCTTGTTCACACCTTTCCGTTAATGTTTCCACCTTGGTGTATCCAAAGCCTCAATTGCTAGAGAAAGGAACAAGAAGAGGAATCACCCTTGTCACCCTTGGATAGTGATATCCCTCTCCTTTACTTCCAATACACACTCACTCTCCCCGAGCCTCTCTGCCCAGTGGAGAAGGTGCCAGCCGAGGTGGACAGAGACTTAATTATTGGACTTCAGGTTCTTACTTATTGCTCGCATCAACGTAGAAAAGGTATCCAGAGCTCATATCTCTTTTTCCCTTTATCTGAAATGTCCAGCTTGGCCACATTCTTAATAGCATATAACCAGTCTTCACGACTTGGGGGAACCGAAGAAACCCACTGTTTGCAAATCTTTCTGCGCGCCAGGAGAATAACATAAAAAACCAACTTAGTATTGTTCTTATTGACTATAATTTGTGGTTCCAAAGCACCAAAAATTACTAGAAAGGCGCTTACCTTAATTTGTAGGTTCAAAAGATTGGACAAAACCATACTCACGGCCTCCCAAAAAGGTTGGATCATCGGACAGTCAACAAACATATGCAAACCATCCTCCTTCATGCTACCACATTTTGGGCAGGCCACATCACCTCCAGACCCAAACTTGGACAATCTTTGGGGGGTCCAATAGGCCCTATGAATGGTAAAAAGATGTTTCCTCCTCAGGTATGCAGGTTTGACTATTTTATACATCATAGACATAGATACTTGCCAATGATCTTCCAAGCTGGGCTCCGGCAAGCATCTTCCCCAGAGATCCTCCGGCAAGGTGAAAACCCCATCTTCCATCTCTATCATCAGCCAATACCATAGCGCGATTTCTTTTTTTTTTGGTATGCTCCCCGACAGCAGCTTCTCCTCAAACTCATTTGATTCTCCTATTTTTGTGTCCGGGTGTTGATACCAGCTCTGAATCTGTAGAAACTTAAATCTTGAGAGCCTTTGCCCTACTGTCTGCGAACACCAATCCCAAGTAATCAGATGACCTTCCTGGAATAATTGTTTCCACCTTAATATTCCAGCCTCTTTTAGTGGGAGTGCCAACACATCCTTAGTCCATTCCGGGGAACCCGGCGCCTCCCAAATGGGGGCAAGCTGACTAAAATATACCAGATTTACAGTCTTCCTAATTTTATACCAAGTCTCGGCCATACCCCTTAAAGTCTTCAACCTAACTTTTTTGAAGTATTTTGGATCTGCGTACCTGTACATAAAGCCACAATCTGCCCCCTTCTCTTTCTGCAACATTGCCTCAAACATTTTGCCAATCTCAGGATTTGTGGGTCTGTCCAACAACATTCTACCATTCTTTAATAAAAAAGCCCATGAATAAAAAGCAAATCTGGTAACGCTAGCCCCCCTTTCGCCAACCTCCTTCTTAGCTTCTTCCAAGCTATCCGTGGACCTTTAGATGCCCATATGAAAGAGCTAATCTGACTTTGCATTTTAAGAAACCACTCCTTTTTAAAGGGTAAAGGAATTGAATCAAACAAAAAAGTAAACTTTGGAAGAATTACCATTTTTACAAGATTAACTCGGCCGAACAATGTTAACGGCAGATGCAACAACCCTTCATCCAGCCACTCACTTCTTTCTTAACCTTTTCAAAATTCTCTTTAGTGAGGTTTGCAATATCCTGAGTAATCTTAATCCCTAAATATCTCATTTCTTTCTTACATTTCATCTCCCCAGTCTCTATGGTCCAGGCCATAACCTCCGTTTTCTCCTTATTCATTTCATAACCTGAAACTTTTCCGAAGTCTGTTGTCAACTTTAAGACACAACTCAAAGTTCTTTGTATACTATCAGTAAAGATCAAAATATCATCGGTGTATAACCTTATTTTCCTGCTCCAACCAATGTATTCAAAGGGTGAAATATCTGTATTATTCCTAATTTTCCTGGCTAACGGCTCAATATACAAGTCAAACAAGAGTGGGGATAGAGGACACCCTTGCCTGGTGCCCCTTGTAATCTGTACTGCTTTTGTTAGTACCCCATTTACCAAGACTCTGGCTTCTGGTGCAGAATAGATTCCTTTCAGAATTTTACTAAAATTTTGACCCAAGTTAAGAGACTTAGCTACCACCTGTAGATAGACCCAGTTCACACGGTCAAAAGCTTTGGCAGCATCTAACGCCATGACCACCAAAGGAAGCTCATAAGCAGAAGCCAAATCAATCGACCCTATGAGTGTATACGTCAATTCCTTCAGTGTCCTGCCTCTAATAAACCCCTTTTGATCCTCATGTATCAATTGTGGCATAACCCTGTTTAATCTTTCTGCCATTATTTTTGCAAAAAGCTTATAATCGCAATTTAAAAGAGATATGGGCCTATAAGAGTCACAACTTTTAGGGCATTTCCCGGTTTTGGGATTAAGGATATGATAGCCTCTTTCCAGGATTCCAGCATAACAGCATCCGTCAAAAGTATTGCATTAAATAGTTCACCAAGAATGGGGTTTAATTTACTGGCCAGTGCTCTATAAACCTCATGAGGGAGGCCATCCGGTCCTGGCGCCTTTCCTTTCTTACCTCCTCCTATGGCCTTTTCTAATTCCCTACTACTTATTTTTTCATTTAACCTTTCCCTATTCTCAGCTATTAGGGGCTCTGCTTGATCTTTATTCAACCAGGTCAGCACCTCCTCCTTTGTGACATCCAGATCTTCCCGATACACTTCCCCAAAGTGTTTGAAAAAGGCTGATCCAATACCCTGACTGTCTTCTAGGACCACTCCTGATTCCTCGCACCTTATCTCTTTAATTGTGTTTCTGACTTGATCATTCTTTGCTTTCCAAGCTAGCAGCTTGCTACATCCTTCCCCATACTCAAAATCAGCCATCCGGCTGGACTCCCATCTCTTCCTAACCCTATCCTGTAAAATTCCAGTCAACTTTATTTTTATGTTCATTATTTCACCCGTTAACTTCTCCTGCTCTACCTGATTGACTGAACTAATCCGGGCTTCTTCCAAATTCTGAATTTGCACCTCTAGTTCTTGGATCTTTTTGTAGCAATCTCGCCTTTTTGCTGCCGCTAGGGAACCCAGTCTACCTCTCAAATAGGCTTTATATGAGTCCCACACTAACCCAATCACAGATGTACCCAAATTATTTTCAAAGAACTCCTTTGTTTCTTCTTTTAGAATATTTATGACCCCTTCTTCCAATAATATAGTGCGTTCCAAGGTCCATCTTGACTGAGCCACCCCCTCACCCACCCTCATATGCAGTAATATTGCTGAGTGATCTGACATGTGTGCCCCTATATGCTTGATATCTACAACTTGATCTTTCAGTCTATCATCCACTAAGAAGTAATCAATTCGTGACTGGTGTCTATATTTTTTATTATAGAATGTAAATCCTTTCTGAGGCCCTGCTCTATATCGCCATATGTCACACAATCCCAATTGCACCATCAATAATCGTATCAATTCCGACATTTTAGGATTGACAGCTGCTCTACTATTCAAGGATCTATCCAATTTATGATCTAGCACTGCATTAAAATCCCCTGCCATAATAATTGGGTCTGGAAAATTTAAAAGTTCAGAAAATAATTCTTCTAAAGGCCCTGTATCATCCTGATTTGGCCCATAATATCCCACTAGCGTGTAATTCTGCCCACAAATTTTGGTTTTTACCACGAGCCATCTACCCGCTATGTTTGAGACACTACCTTCCACAGAGATATTCATCCCCTGCTTCACCAAAATTGCCACTACTTTTGTAACAACTGACTGTCTTGTGTAAACTACCTGTGAAATCCATCTTTTGGCTTTAAAAACTTCCTACTCTCATCCTCCGTTAAGTGCGTCTCCTGAATAATAATAATTTGAGCAGGACAGTCCCTCAAATACTTCAGTATCCTCTTCCGCCTTTCCCTAACCCGAAACACATTAGCATTCCATGATAACATTTTTATCTCATTCATTCTTTTCTCAACCATCCCCTTTTGTATCAAAATTTGAAAACTGATAATGTGCCAACGAGACATCTGAGGATTTTTTTTTCATTTTCTCCCCTATGCTCCCCACCCTGTGCACCTTGCACCCACCCACCATGGAAAACCCTTCCCTAGTTCCCATGGCAGTCTTCGTCGGGAAAACATGGCGGCCGACTAGCTGGCGGGTCGCGGGTGAGCCCGAGGAGCGTCTCGAAAACTGGTAGCGTAGGTTTATAAGCATGGAATTTTGATAGAGGTCTAACTTCTAGCCTGTGCGGATTTAGAGGGGTGACTCACCGACATTGCGGATCAGCGTGGGAGCTTAGGCTCCTTGCTGGTTTGCTGAGGCGGAGTCCTTGCTTTCCGACATCACAGCAGAGCAGCCGTGGGTGAGAGCAGCGCTGGAGCTGCGCAGAGGTCGACTCGCAGCGGCCAGGTTTCTCTTCCGGGGAGAAGAGGGGGAGGAAGCAGGGATAGTGAAACCGGCTACAAGGGAGGCTGTGGGGAGCAGGTTGAGCTGGCTGAGCCGGGTTCAAGCAGTGGGGATAGCGAGGACGTCCGGTCACAACAATCAAGGCTGATAGCTCAGGAGCTGCTCTAGGGAGGGAGTGCAGACACAAACGGTAAGAGAGGAAAGATTGTTAAAAACAGAAAAAGTGTGCTAAAAGGAGGGGTTGGTGCAGCGCCCTCAAAGGGAATCTCAAGATACTCTCTTAGGAGTACAGGGAGGGGTAGTGGTGGGTCTGTTGCTGAGCGGATAACCCCTGTTTTTGAATTTGAGGAAGAGGCAGGATTGGGGAAGGAGGAGGTTAAAGTAAGAGAAGGGAGCAGGCCTGGAAGCTATAAGAGACTATCAAAAAAGCCTAACCCTGAACAAAAGATAAAGGTTACTCCATCGCTCAGGACATATTTTAAGGTAGTGCCTAAAACCCTCACTTTAAGGAGCAGCGTTCAGGTGGAGGTAAAGGGGGGCCAGGAAGAATTGGGTAAAAATCAAGGTGCAGTAGGCAGAGTTATGGAATCACCAAATATGGATGAGTGGTCCAAGCATTTGAGCCCACATCGGTACCAAGTCCTGGCACCTGAAATGAAAGTTGCAGCTATGGTTGTCTCGAGACAGGGGAGGAGTTTCAAATTCCAGCGTTGAGGTGTTCAGTAACCCTGGTGGTAGGGTGGAGGGGGAAAAACTTCATTTGGAGGGGTGCCTGACACATACTCAGAATGAGAAGGAGACCAGTGAAAGAGGTGTTGGTGATGAAGCAGGGGAGGCTCAAAAGAAAGAATGGAGCATGGGGATCTTTCTATTAGCGCTCTTCTTACAACCCTAACGACAGAAATAAAAAATAGATTCGAAACCTCAGAAATGAATCAGAAAGAGATCAGGTTAGCCTGTGAAACTCTGGAGAAAGAAATAGATGATTTGAGTAACAGAACATCGACTTTGGAGTGTGAATTAAAAGATCTTAAAGAAGTAGTGAAGACTAACACGGAGGAAATAGAGGATCTTAAAAAAAAGGGAGAGAGAACAGCAGGAGAGAGTAGAAAGGCTGGAAAATTTTCAGAGAAGAAATAATTTGAAGTTTTTGAGAATTCCGGAGGGCAAGGAGGGAGAAGACATAAAGACCTATATCGTTCAACTGATGAAAAAGGAACTCCAACTGGAGGAAACTGAAGACGTGATCGCGAAAGACATTCAAAGGATACATAGAGATCCCTACAGACTTAATACTAATCGCACCAAGCCAAGGAGAATTTTAGTAAACTTTCTTACATATACGTTGAAGGAGAAGATCCTGGCCAAGGCTTTGAGGAAAAAATCAATGGAAGTGGATGGGGTGAGGTTTGAAATCAGATCAGACCTGTCCAGTGTAACATCTAATAGACAGTGGGAGTTAGGAAAAAGAATAGAGCCTTTAAGGAAATTGGGGGTGTCGGTTCAGTTGAGGTTCCCGGCCTTTTTGAAGGTGATGCATAATAACAAAATGCATACATTCCGCTTTGTTGAGGAGGTAGACAAGTTTATAGAGGAGCTCCAATTAAGGGCTTAACAATGTTCCCCCTCGAACTCTGAGTTACTGACGTGTTAAGTTTAAGTTTAAGTTAGAAGTTAATTTAAATTCTTTTCCATGTTTAAAATTACTTTCATTGGTTTTTGAGCTGCACTTACGGGAGGCACCTATAGGGCAAAATGCATTACTCTTGGAGACGAAAGGGCTGAGTTAGAAGAATTGTTGCTTGAGGTAATTAGGTAAAAGGATTGCATATGACTTAAATGTTACAAGGTTCTTTTTATCTAATCTGGTATTATTTCATTACAGACTTCCATAAGCAGATTCCGAAGGAAGCGTTAAGTCCCTCGCATCAGTGCTTTCTCTTTGTTCCCATTTCCCTTTTACTCTCTGACTGGCTTGCTGTGATTTCTGTTACAGTTAGAGGTCAATGTCTCTGTGGAGGTGAATAGGATTAGCTTCATGGCGTTCCTGCAATCTGGTAACAACAATTTGTGAACTACAAAAATATCGCTGGGTCCTTACTGAGGTGGCCTGGTGGACAAAAGAATGGAATGCTACTCTGAGCGTTTGGCAGGTATTAGACAAATTGTGAGCATTCCTCCCATCACCTTTTGTGTGTTTCCTGTGCGCAGCATTGTCTGTGTTAAAAGAAATAATGTTCTGGAAGGGGATGTTGTAATCTGTGAGCACACCCACACCTGCCTCCAGTACCGTACTATGGCTGCACTGCAGGAGAAAAACTGCCTGCTTGGTGGGTCAGGATTCGACGGCCACCTTGTGATGAGATCACTGCAAATAAAACCTTCAGCACCCTCAACATCTGGTGCCGCGTCAAATATGATGCTGATCTTTTGATTTTTCAATTGCTTTTTCAGGCCATCCTTAGCTCCCACATTTCTTTCTTGGGGATAATGCTGTTGAAGCGGATTGCTTTCTTGGATTGCTTCACCATTTTGCGCTCACAGTTAAAAAAAATTGGCGCAGCTCAGGGTGGTCCCTGTTGCTCGGTGGAATGTTCAGAGATGTAAAGCTGTTGCACCACTCACTTATTATTTTATGGTTTGATGAGCTGGCAGATTGTAACAGTGCAGCATACTTACCGAGGTTACCCTGACAGTGCTCTGAAATGGCATCTCCGTGCACGGAATCTTCTGTAGAAAGAACAAAAGATATTAAAACAAAAGAAAACAGACTAGAGGAAATAGCCAAGGAAACAAAGCAAAGACTAGGATTAAGGAAGGGAAGAGGTGGAGCATTTATAAATAAGGAAGAAAGACTGAGCATTATTCCTCAGTAGGCGGGGACAATATAGTCTGACGTGCAGACCAAGGAAGACGCTGTGTTGCAAGGAAAAGAGAAAACAAGCATTTGCAATGCAATAGGTCTCGCGTTTGCAAGAGTTTGAGCTATTGGCATTGTAAATGACAATGCCTTTTATTTATGTGTTTTGAAAACCTGCAAGCGGTGCGTAAACACGCACTTAGTACTTATAGTAGTTGCTCACGAGAAGCAAGGTTGGCAGTAACTGCGCCTCTTTTACTGCCAGCCTTGCTTGTCCTGAGCAAGGACTATAAGTACAAAGTGCGTGTTTACGCACCGCTTGCAGGTTTTCAAAACACATAAATAAAAGGCATAGTTATTTACGATGCCAATAGCTCAAACTCTCGCAAATGCGAGACCTATTGCGTTGCAAATGCTTGTTTTCACATAGCGCTTTATACTGTAATAATGCCAGTAATTAGGGGTATAACAGGGTTAAAATAGACCTAAGGAAAATTGTTTTCATATAAAGTTCTATTTTTTCTACACAAGCAGCTGGGAAATAGTACTCGGCCTTAAGAAAAGTGTTGCCTTTGTTAATTGTCACCTTATTCAGTGGCTAATTCCTTTTTCAAAAAGTGACATCATCCAGCCAAAAAGCACGCCTAACATCTGAGACCATAATCCCCAGAGCAAGCTCTAGTTTTTGCTTTGGTTTTATTGTAATGTAAAACTAAATGCAAAATACTTTAGAAGAGGCCATATAAATTAATGCAGTAGGAGAACATGTTCGAGAGAACGAGATGGAGCTGTAGGTGGAAATAGTTTAGATATGTGTTCTATTGTTGAAAGGTGAACTTCGAGGAGAGGTATGCAGCAGTAAACTTTCCTGCAGGGGAACGTAAAATTAGACCCAGCTTATATTTTTCAAATCACACTTTCCTTTCAAGTTGAAGAAGGAAGAGGTGAAGGACAGAGAAGTGCACTGTCAGACACATAAGCCTTGACTTGCTTCTCTCAGGAAGAGTCAGGATATGGGGATGACAATATTTGCTTCCCACATCTCTGACAGCTGTAAGCCAATTTACATGCAGCGCCAGGAAGCCTTGTTTAAACAGTAGATACATTAGACACGGGTGCACGGTTGTTTAAAGAACAGTACCTCCGCATACAGTGCCCCTACAGCGCCAGAGCTACAGCTACATGCGCTTAGTGAATGCCCAGAAATAGTATAAACTGAACAATAGAAGTCATTACAAAGTTCAGTATTGCCATGCCACAGAAATATAGAGGCCCCTACAGCGCCTCAGTTACAGCTATACGCGCTTAGTAAATGTGCCCAAAATATCTTAAATGAAACAGTCAAAATCATTAAAAAGTACCATTTGGACGTGAAACGGAAACGTAGAAAGACATAAGCACATACCAACGCACACTTCAAAAATAAGTAAGTATTTTGTCATCGTGGTTGTTTTCCTTTTGAAAGGTCAACTGCATTTGTGTGCATTTCGCCGCCATCTTCCTATCACCCCTGACTCTTCATTTCTCAAAATGATATAAATGTACAAACACTGGCGCGCGCGCGCTGGTGGCTGTGACTTGCGTGATGAACTACAGTGTGAGGACAACAGCCATATATATATCCGAGCAGTGCGTGCAGCGCGCAGCTGCAGGAATGTCAATAGGCCACGGTAATGGTCGTCACGACCTCCAGTCCCGGCTAGGGATCCCCGGCGCCCTCGTGGTCCGCGCTGGCATTGCCAGGACTACATGTGGCTTCTCCAGTGCAGTTTGCATCTGTCAACCGAGTCTGATTGAACGAAGAAAAGTCTTCTGATGACATTCTTTCCAAAACGCCTACAGTGGTCATCTGCCCCGGCAGTCCAGCAAAGATTAGTTTAGCATCTTGACCCCCACATGTCAGCTGGCCCCAAAATTCCTGTATCCATTCACCCGCGACACACGAGGCACTATCGCGTGTATCCAAGCTCTGACTCCTGAAGTGTCCTCGGATAAATTGCTTCACACAATCTGAGCGCTGAACAGTGTGGGAGGCGGGGGGTTTGTCTATTTGATTGATGTTAAGCTTACTGGGTGCAGTGGAGATACATTTCTTTATTTCCTGATTTGCAGTTCATTAGCATTCCTTCCGAATAATTTTAGATGTTTTAACATATGCACTTTTTCAGGTATGCCAGACATAACATCGTTACTAATAGGCTGGTGCACACAGATTACAGGCTATAATTGTAATAATCAGACGCATTTGCCGATGAAATAACACATTTACAGTCGCATTCATATTTTAAACTCCAAGAAAAGTGAAAAATAAAACTTCACAGAACCTTTGCTTAGAACCGGTAACTTGTCGATGTTATCACTGATCCGTATTTCATCCTACACGTCGGTGGTGCGGCCCTCTAAAAGGGTGAAACTGCAGGAAGAAAAAAAAGACACGCCGTGCGCGTGCCCATGTGCTGTCTGGGCCCAAGCTGATGCAGACGCCGTGAGCGTGCACATCGGCTGTCCGGGCGCGCACATGTTTTGTCTCCCTTCGTGCACCAAACCGACAACAATAGTCTCGCCAAGGCGAAGCAGCGCATGCGCTGCGTTCGCTAGGCGAGACCTAAAAAACACAACGATGGGAAAAAGGCCTGCAAGGGTTGTGGTCAGCAGAGGCTGTCCCAGCAAGCAGGAATGCTGAGACTGCAATTAGGGTAAGGAGACTCCTATGGAATGCTCAGCAAGCGTCCCTGGAATCACGGAATCTGCATCTGGGGAAGAAGGTGATCTGTGGTTTGAAGCCTGGTGGCATTCAGGCTTCCACCATTGAGGCACATACCCCAGCCATGGTCCAAGAAAGGGCTATGGCTAACCTAAGTGTGGTGAGACTAGAACGGAAAACAATGGGAAGGGACCCTGAAATTATAAGAGGGACAGAGTGGAATTCCCCTTAACGTTTTTTCGCTGGCTAACCCTCGTCTATTTGGAGAGAAAAAAGAAGGAAAATTATATTTTCCTTTTTTCTTACATATTATTATTTTTCACTATGTTGTTTACTTTTTCTCTTCAGTGTTTTCCTTTGGTGTAATCCTCTTTGAGCAACCAGCCCATATTGGGCTGATTTCCTAGGTCAGGCTGCAAGAGCAGGGAAGGCCAGACTAGTTTATACCCTTTCATTATATAATCCAAGTATCTAAAGAGAAGAAGCAAGGGGCTAAGGAGAAGAAAAAATTGGCTTGGGGTGAAAAAACAGCCTGAAAAGAGGTTCAAGACAGTGGCAGACGGAAGTTAACATAGAACGTTAGCAAGAATCAAAAGGGAGAAAGGAAAGCTGCTATACTCAAACAATAGACTTCTGCAGGAATGTTTTTCTTTGCTAGACGTTTATTCCTTTTTTTTTTGCTCAACCCCAATACTTACCTGGTTATTGCTTGAGGGCCCGAGCTGGTGGGAAAAGATGCTGAGAGCCCAGAAGTCGTGAGACATTAATGTCCCAACACTAGAAGACCAAGACCCAGACTATACTTGACAAAGAAGAGAACAAACTTTATATAAGATTATTGTCTTAAATACTTGTGATCTTGAAATAGCAGTGACTGTGCACTTGCTGCAGGATGTTATAATAAATGTACTGAAACTAACTTGTTCTGTCGTTCTATTCTTGCTGAATCCAGAATAACTCCACAGCTAAACTGTGGAGCACTCTTTCTAAAAAGCAAATTTACGGTGGTGTGACGGGTTCATGTCAGGGAATGACTGGGATCTGCAGCATATCGTGTTTTTGGTAAAGGATGGTAAGCCACTTGAAGCAAGAAGCAGGCTCAAGCCAGAGGCCTGGCTCTAACTCAGCTTGAGGTCTTCTTAGTCCTCGAGCCCAAAATGAGCCGAGCTTTAATGTGGCTTGTGGCTGCCACCCACACTCTACCATCATAAACCATCAACTAAAAATAAAGCATAAACCTTTGGTGTTGAAAGGAGGGAAGGAGGTAGCCATGGAATAGGTGAATTGCATAATGTGAGACCAGAAAACTGGGACCAATCATGGCTTCTTCGCTTCACCAAAATGTGTGATCCTCAGGAAAAATGATGTTTTCAAGAGCCTCATTTTTCTTCCTTACATTATATGAGAGTATCTTCCAGTACGTGAGTTTAGGGTGTGCGCTGTACAAAATTAATGTGATGTATTAGGGCAAAATGCTTCTGTGTATTAAAGAAATTCCTTTTTTAATTTGAAAGAGACTATCATGTTTTCACAGGATGATTGTTGAATGACTTAGATGGTAATTATTTTAGGGGTTGGACTCATTTCCGGGCTCTTAGAGCCTCTGGTTTGACCCTCCCTGTTAATTTGTTGGCTCGCCCACCTCTAGATATTGGGATCGCACATGCATATTCGCTGTATGTTTTCGAACATGGTCTGCTGCCACATTGCAAAAAGAGAAAAATATTACTCTGCTGTCAGCAAACATCACGTCGCTGATTGGGTGGTCAAATGTGATCGATTCTTCATGGCCCTCATAGGGTGCATTCAATTTTCTATCTTTCCTGCAGCATGGTGGCTGGTTGCTCCCTAAGGAGCCTGAATTTCTTCAAAGTCAGGCGGTACACTTGTTGGATTCCTCCAGGAAAGGTTAAGTCTTCTGTGCACTGTCACTCCACTGCTCTGAATATATATATATATAGTGAGTGTACTTCACGTACTCTTAAGAAAAGAAAAGCCAAAGCAATTCAGGACATTATTATTATTTTTTTTTAAAGATGTTTTTATTATTTTGTAGAACTGAACAGTCACCAGTAACACCATATCAGTGGCATAGAAGACATTTTGCATATAATACCATGATGGTCGTCATAAAGTATGAATACATTCATTCAAACATGGCCATTTCTCTGTTGTTCTCGCATCTCCATCTCCACAGTAGGTGAGACGCATATCTCCGCCAGATAAATGTTCCATTTGCCCCATTTTTTATCCCATTTCTTAGGGCATCCTCTAGATTTAAACACCTCTTTTTCAGCAATCATGCATTTGTCTAGCTCCTTAGCCCATCCCCTTGCCGTCGGCACATCATCAATCCCCCAATGCATAGCAATTGCCCGTTTGACCAGTGTGTAGCTCAAGGTGACCCATTGTTGTTCCACTTCAGTAAGATCTATGGCCTCCCAGATATTCAATAGCCCCAGTCTCGATGTCAGCTGAATATCCTTCCCAATGGCCATGTGCATATGACGTGTGGCTTCCTCCCAAAGAACCCTGCTGTGGGAGCATTCCCATAAGGTGTGGTATAGGGTAGCCTCCTCTGAACACTGTCTAAGGCAAATTCCATCCTCCCTGCACCCTAGTTTCAGAAGTGTGGCCCCAGTGAAATACGATCTGTGCAGTACCTTCAGTTGGATAAGTCGGAACTTAAGTGGGATAGCTGATTCTCTCGGAGACATAAGTGCAGCTTGCCAATCCTCGTCCTCTAATGTGCCTATGTCAGCTTGCCATTGTTCGTGCAGGCTCCTTAGTGGGTCTGGCAGATTGATGCATAACTTACGATAAGTTAATGAGATCGCTTTTTTCATCAGTGGTTCCGAGAGTAACCTATCCTCCAGGGGGGAGGATTCTAGTATCTCCCCAATTGCGGAGAGGGCGGCAGTGAGAGCATGTCGGATTTGCAAATAATGGAAGAGTTCCCCTTCGGCCAAAGCATAGTCTTTTGCTAGTTGTGTAAATGACACCATTTTCCCTTTTTTCCAAAGGTGACCGACGGTAGAAATACCGATGGTATCCCATCTGTCGAAGCAAGGTTGGTGGCACAGCATCCCAAGTTTTTGGGTCATCCACAGTGGGGTGGCCTGAGTCAGAGTATCCAGCCAGCCAAGTTTCTTGTTGGCTTGCTTCCAAATAGCTATGGTTTGAGCCGTAGGGCCAAAGAAACGACCTCTCTTGGCCATAGAATAGAGAGCACCTAGGTAGCCTTCTTTCCCCATCTGGTAGTTATCCAGGAGGTAAGCCGGGTCTAACGGGGGACTGTATATCCAGTGGTTCACCACCACTAACTGTGAAGCCCAGTAATAGAGGCATATATCCGAGAGAGCAATGCTTCATTCGTACCAACTCCTAGTCAGCTTATGCAGGGCTATGCGGGGGCCCTCCCATCCCACAACAGAGTCCTCACCTCACTCTCAACGCTTCTAAAATAGTAATGGTATTTTAGTTGGGCAATTCTGTAGAATATATAGGAAGCGGGGAAGCGCCAACATTTTGAAAAGGGCCACGCGGCCCACTAAGGAGAGAGGCAAAGTTCGCCAGTGTTTCACATCGTTCCTCAGTCGAACTAGGGGGGCTACAAGATTGTTCGTATAAAATACGGCAGGATCCGGAGTGATATAGATTCCCAGATAGCGGAATCCATTCTCTGCCACCTCCACTGTATACCTGAGAGGGAGTCTTGGAATCAGCCCGTGTAATGGGAAAAGCACGGATTTAGACCAATTAATTGAGTACCCCGAATATCTCCCGAAGTTTGTGAAGATGTTTAATATTCTGTGAAGTGATTTTGCGGGGGTAGCTAAGTAAAGCAGGATATCATCCGCATAGAGGGATAGCCTGTCTTCTTGTCCCTCTGCCCATTTCAATCCCCTTAATACTACATCCCCTCTAACCCAGGACGCCAGGGGCTCCAGTATCAGAGAAAAAATGAATGGAGATAGGGGGCATCCCTGCCTAGTGCCCCTCCTCAGCGGAAACACCCGGGATGTGTGGTTATTTTCTTTACTTTGTCCTGTGAGGTCTGTATATAGCAACCTAATGCATCCCAAGAATTTTGGTCCAAATCCCAAGCGTTGTAGCACCTCGAAGAGGTATGGCCACTCTAGCAAGTCAAATGCCATTTTAGCATCCAAAGATAAGATTATGGCGCCTTCTTCGAAGACGTGTTGGCGACCGATCACATTGTGGAGCCTGCGGAGTGTAAGGGATGTGCTGCGGCCCGGCATAAAGCCGGATTGATCCGCACGCACGAGTGAGGTGAGGAGCGGCGCCAGCCGGGTAGCCAGTAATTTCGCTAGAATCTTGGCCTCAGCATTAATTAAGGAGATCGGCCGGTAGGAACTGCATTCGTTCCCGGGTTTCCCCGGTTTGCGAATGACTACTATAGAAGCAAGCCTCTGATCCTCCGGCAAGAACCCTTTTACATAGCTCTCGTTGTACATGTCTTTTAAATAGGTTGCTATGAGGGAGCTAGTAGATTTGAGGAGTTCAATAGGGATCCCGTTAGGACCCATCGCTTTCCCGGATTGTATGTTCCCTATCGCCTTTTGGACCTCTTCGTCAGTAAAATCGTCCTCCAGCGACTCTTTTTCGCTGGGGGATAGGACCGGTAGATGCACATCTGCCAAGAACTGTTGGGACTCTTCAGCGGTGGTAACAGCCGAGGGAGTTTAGATCTGTTCAAAATAATCTGTGAATGCCTCCTTTATCTCTTGCGGATCCGTTATACTCAGGGCACCATCAACGGTTAAATGGGGGACCCATCGCTCAGCCAGCTCCCTCCGTTCCAACCAGGCAAGCAGCTTCCCCGCTCTATCCCCAAGCTCATACAGTCTATGTTGGGTTGCCAGTAACTTGGCCCCAGCCCGTTCACGCGCCATAGTTCTATATTCTAGCTGTTTGACCTGTAATATATGATGAGCATCCTCAGTAGGAGATTGCGTGTATTCCACCTCGAGAGTCTGGAGATCAGCTTCCACTTGTTCTATCTGTGCCTGTTGTTTCTTAATGTACCCCACTTTAAGAGCTAGTGCCTGTCCTTTCACCACCGCTTTATATGCCTCCCATATCGTCTGAGCTGACTCCACAGAACCCACGTTTTCTTTGAAGAAATTTTCCGAATGTTCTTGTAAGCATTCTTTAATATCTGGCACTTTTAGTAGCCATGGATTTATGGTTATGGTGGCTCTCTGGCGCTGCTTGTTAAATGAGAGTTCAGCCCATACCGGGGATTGATCCTGATGAAGCAAGGACTCGTAAATGAGACTTGCTCGGAAGCAATCCTCTCGTTTAACTCATTAACGAATTACTAACTATGTGTTTGTAATTAATAATTCGCATTTCAGAAAGACACGCGGGACAACGAAGCTTGCATATGTGTTTTACTAACTCTAACAATATGAACGAAGGACTAAACGCACTCTAACAAGGGATCTTTACTGCGCATGCGTCTACTGCATCTACGTAGTATGACGTTTAACGCCTGGAGGGAAAATCTTGCGCATGCGCAAAAGGCATTAAAATGGCAGCTTGAAAGTTCACATGCATGGCACCTGCTTGGCTAAATAGAAAATAAGTTTTTATACTAACGCAAATGCAGAAAGGGTATTAATAATTAAAGTGGGTTAGAGTAGAGGTTGGTGGGATACAGTGAAACCATTTATTTTTTAAAATAACATTTCTTCTTTTGACTTTATTATTAGTGCGCATTTGGGCCTTCCACACTTGTCTGAACTGAGCTGACTGATTTGAATCCGCGCATGCTCACATGAGACAGAACCAGGAAGGATGAGTAAGGATTTATCAACCGTCCAAGGACGAGAAAGATGTGCCCTGGGAACATGAGGGTGAAGAGTTCATATGAAGAAGCCTTATTCATGAGATTGAAACAATTTGTATTAATAAAGTTTGGAGATGTATGGGAAAGGAAACGACTTAATAAAGTTTAAGGGGATGGGTTTGCAAACAATAGTTCAATGAAATAAGTGAAATGTAAGCATGGTGTGATGATCATCCCCCCTTGCCTGACCAATCAGAGTTAGTATTTTATGATATTGAAACATTAATGGGTAGTACATGAATATCGAAAGGTATAACTGAGGTAGCCTTAGTTAGTTAGCTAGCAGAAATGGGAGCAGAGGCGATGCAGAGCTCGGGATGCTGTGGGTGGTGCTGATGCTGAGAGAGACGCTGATGAAGAAACCGAATGTAGAAACTTCCAACTTAATTTAATTGGGTTAGAAAGAAGATTGTGGAAGAATCACGAGGAGGAAGAGAGTGTCAGAGAGGGGTGCGACGCAGTCGTCGGTATTTAGAGAGGTGAAGTATTCTGTCCTGATTCCTGTCCTAAAGTCTTTGTCTCCTGATCTATCCCGGGGGACCCTTACCAGCCCTTTGGCCAGGGGGTTGGCCTTCACACCATTCTTGGTAAATATAAATTCATTGTATTGATAGATGTTCTTCTCTCTCTGTCCTCTCCTATCTGAGCATAGTTATTGCGTGAGTCTGAAATAATTTTGCTTATTGATTATTGATTAGAATTGACACTCTTGCGAATGAGGGTGTTTGTACTGAAACTTTGAGATGGTTCACATTCAATTAATTTAGATAAAGATTTTAAAACTTCCTGAGTTTGTCATTATTTTATTTTAAATAAAGAATGTTTAATAAGTTATGTTAATTATCACCATCAATTAGTTTCAACTAATGGTCCATCGACCAGAGGAAAGAACTTTTTGATCAGTGTAAGGTTTAGTTAGAAATGAACAATAACTATTCCTGAAAGTATGAAATCTATAAACTAAACCCCAGCGGTCTACTTGGTATTAGTAAAAGAGTTATATGGGCCCAGGTGAGTATATGG
The DNA here is from genome assembly GCA_963921515.1 of Calotriton arnoldi. Taxonomy (NCBI): domain Eukaryota; kingdom Metazoa; phylum Chordata; class Amphibia; order Caudata; family Salamandridae; genus Calotriton; species Calotriton arnoldi. Next base: position 516,436 of record CAWUFW010009554.1, read on the forward strand.
TAGTAGAGTATCTGTTGTTAGTACACCGCTGGATCAGTTTTCTGGTAGCAGAGTTATGGTTATTATTGACTAGTTTGGTGATAAGTATAGATTATTGATTATTAATTTATGTTTTAACAAAAGAGTTAGCGTCCTTGTTTTATGTTGTCTGGAAAATTACCGGGGAATGAATAGCGGGTGTATTCCTGGAAATAAATTAATGAATATAACTGATGATTTGGTATTGGACTATTGCAAAGGATTGGCTGAAATGGTGCGTTCTGTCTCTCACCAGGTTGGAGAAGACGCAGTTGAAAGACAGCCAGACCAAGCATATGATTTGAATCCTGGAGATTGGGTGTTAGTGAAGAAACACGCAAGAAAGTCGTGCCTAGCACCAAGGTGGGACAAACCGCGTCAAGTCATACTAGTCACTACCACAGCAGTGAAGTGTGCAGGTTTGCCCAATTGGATTCATGCCAGTCATACCAGAAGAGTTCCGAGCCCATCAGAACAACAAGAGCAACCACTAACTGAACAGGCTGAAGCGTCAGGAGTTGTAAGCTGTGAAATTGAAGAATAAAGAGTAATAGATTCTGAAAGACAACCATATGACGAACAGCCAAGTACAAGTCAGGAAGAGTGGATACCAGTGATTGAAGTAATTGATGATGCTATTGAAACAAGAAGAATAACAGAACTGAAAAGAAAGGAAAGTAGTCAGGAAGAGACAGGGAAAGAAGAACACACTCAGGTGGAGATAGAAAAAGACTTTCAGGAACCTGAGGAGGGAATATTAGAAGAACACGCTCAGGCAGAAGAAGAAAAGTTTGAAATAAGACCTGAACAGAATAAGATAGAATTAGAAGAACAAGTTCAGGCAGAAAAAGAACAGTTTGAAGTAAGACCTGAACAGGGTCAGGTAGAATTAGAAGAACAAGCTCAGGAAGAAGAAGAACAAAGTACGATAAGACCTGAGCAGGTGGAAGTAAAAGAAGGTTCAAGCACAGAAAACAGAGAACGAGAACAGATTGTGCCTAGATTAAGTGAAAATAAAAGAACTTTAAAAAGAGATAAAGAAGGTGAAAGTGCAGTACAGATCAAAATAATCAGAAAGGGAGACCATTGGCCAGTTGGAGTAAAGAAATTAAGGTATCATTTGAGAACATAAGAAAAGAGACCAGAACAAGTAAATGAAGTCACAAGTCAAACACAATCTAAACAAACTTTAGCGAGAATAACTCGAAGAAGTCCAAGATTGAGAAATTTAAATAGAAGGTACAAGGCCCCTGAGTGGACCTATGTTATACTCGAAGAATTTGAATCCTTAGATTTAAGTGATGAAACAGAAGAAGTTCATGTTGCACAGAGTGATGAAAGCAAATTGAGGCCTCCTTAAGAACAAAAAGAAAGTTAAATTGACAAAGAAAGAATAAGAGAAAAGAAATTTTCTCGGAAGTAAAATGGCAGAAATTGAAGTTACCGAAAGACCAAAACGAGGATTAAAAAGAAAATGTTTTAGATTTTGTTTTTGTAGTATTTTATTAGTAATATTAGTATGGTTATTTTTAACAGTAGGAGTACCTTTATTAATAGAAACAAGTGATAAGAATAAAACAGATACTAATGATAAGATAGACAGAATAAAAGGAACTAAAATAGAAATAGGGGTAGAAGATGAAGCAATTTATCATAATGAGTCTAATTATAATACATCTTCAAATGTGTTTATTAAATTGTTATTTCAGTATGTTAATACAATGGAAATTAGTAATTGCTACGTGTGTATGAAGTTACCCTCATCAGTGTCAGAAGGGGTGACGTATCACCATATACCTTTAACATATGGTGTGTCATGTAGTATTTTATCAAGTTTATTTTATGCTACAGGGAGACTTCAATATTTTTATTCAAATATAGATGTAGTATTTTCTGAATTACCTATTAGAAAGAATATGAATCCAGTAGCTAGTAGTAAAACTGCACAATTTATGGGTGAATTTTTCTTAACAATGAGTTCAATAGATTTAGTTCAAGCACACGAAGATAATCTAACATGTACATTAAGAAAAGAAGAAAAATAATTTTTGGATTTAATAGAAGAAAGGAGACAGGATTTAATAAAGAAAGCGACTGAACAGAAAACCCATGTACCTCCATGGGCTGGGAAAGAGGGAATCTATGCAAATGGCAAGGCTCATGCTGCAATGTCCCTGGATTTTGTGAAAAAGGGAAAATTCTGCCTCCATAGATTAAAGACAGATTATAACAATAATTACATTGGTTCCAGTGAATGTGAACACAACTTCCTAATTTTAGGAGGGTGGGGACTAAAAGGGGGACCTGATCCTGTATTTCCAGGAGTTTATTATGTCTGCGGGAATAATGCCTATTATAGGTTACCCACAAGATGGTACGGAAGCTGTTATTTTGGAATAGTTTTTCCGAAATTTTACCATGTGGACAGAATCAGTGGAATCAATGGAAATTCTAATGGACTAACACGTAGAAAAAGAGCTAGTTTTTCTGAAAAAGTAGGAGATATATTTAGTGCATTGATACCCTCAGTTGGAGTCATTCTTAATTCACAGAAAATGTGTAAGTTATAAACCATAGTTGATCGTCTTTCTACAGATACTGCAGGAGGATCCTTAATGGTTAACACAGAGATGGTTGCAATCAGGTCTATGGTTTTACAGAACCATCTTGCTCTTGATATATTATTAGCAAAAGAAGGTGGAGTCTGTGGTATGTTGAAAATTAAACATTGCTGCACTTATATTCCGGACAAGAGCAGAGAAATTAAAGGATATATTGAAAACATTACAAGAATGCATAAAGACTTGACCCAACTGGAGGCTGACAGTGTGTGGGGAAGACTAACAAAAAGTATAACATCAATAGGGAAATGGTTTACTAGGTCAAATAATAATACCATTAGTTATGATAATAACAGTAGTGATGATAATAACGATTACATATAAATGTTGTAGAAAAGGAGGGAAAGGAAAAGTACATTTTAAAAGAGAAGGAAAGGGAAAGAAACGAAAAAGAAAATATGATGAAATTCAGCTGGAAGAAATGAAAGGAAAAATATACAAGAGAATGAAAGATTTAGATGGAAAGGAGTTGACTGATGGAAAATTGAGAGAAGAAATAGAAAAATGAGATATACTCAAGTTGGTATCTGGGATGGGATGGGTAATTTTGTGATGGCTTAAAATGCCATCAGAGAGGGGATTGATGGAGCAAGGACTCGTAAATGAGACTTGCTCGGAAGCAATCCTCTCGTTTAACTCGTTAACGAATTACTAACTATGTGTTTGTAATTAATAATTCGCATTTCAGAAAGACACGCGGGACAACGAAGCTTGCATATGTGTTTTACTAACTCTAACAATATGAACGAAGGACTAAACGCACTCTAACAAGGGATCTTTACTGCGCATGCGTCTACTGCATCTACGTAGTATGACGTTTAACGCCTGGAGGGAAAATCTTGCGCATGGGCAAAAGGCATTAAAATGGCAGCTTGAAAGTTCACATGCATGGCACCTGCTTGGCTAAATAGAAAATAAGTTTTTATACTAACGCAAATGCAGAAAGGGTATTAATAAATAAAGTGGGTTAGAGTAGAGGTTGGGGGTATACAGTGAAACCATTTATTTTTGAAAATAACATTTCTTCTTTTGACTTTATTATTAGTGCGCATTTGGGCCTTCCACACTTGTCTGAACTGAGCTGACTGATTTGAATCCGCGCATGCTCACATGAGAGAGAACCAGGAAGGATGAGTAAGGATTTGTCAACCGTCGAAGGACGAGAAAGATGTGCCCTGGGAACATGAGGGTGAAGAGTTCATATGAAGAAGCCTTATTCATGAGATTGAAACAATTTGTATCAATAAAGTTTGGAGATGTATGGGAAAGGAAACGACTTAATAAAGTTTAAGGGGATGGGTTTGCAAACAATAGTTCAATGAAATAAGTGAAATGTAAGCATGGTGTGATGATCATCCCCCCTTGCCTGACAAATCAGAGTTAGTATTTTATGATATTGAAACATTAATGGGTGGTACAAAAATATCGAAAGGTATAACTGAGGTAGCCTTAGTTAGTTAGCTAACAGAAATGGGAGCAGAGGCGATGCAGAGCTCGGGATGCTGTGGGTGGTGCTGATGCTGAGAGAGACGCTGATGAAGAAACTGAATGTAGAAACTTCCAACTTAATTTAATTGGGTTAGAAAGAAGATCGCAGAAGAATCACGAGGAGGAAGAGAGTGTCAGAGAGGGGTGCGACGCAGTCGTCGGTATTTAGAGAGGTGAAGTATTCTGTCCTGATTCCTGTCCTGAAGGCTTTGGGGCATATTATCAAGCCCCAGCGATAATTGTCGCTGAGCGTGCTTAGCGCGCTTTTAATTATCGCCGGCTATCGCTGGAATATATCGCCAAGCTAGTGCTGTATTATTAACGCTTAGCGGTATGGCGATAAATATTCCAGCGATAGCGGGGTTTTCCATGGAACATCGCTGGTTTTCCAGCGATGTTCCATGGAAAACAGCGATAAGCTTGATGATAGGCCCTGTGGCCTTAGCCCCACAATCCACCTCCCATGTTAGGTATGCCTTAGTCAGGAATTTAACAGACGTTAAATTCCTGAGTTAAGGCAGAGTTAGCGCAATTTAAATTATCGCTACGCGTCGTTGTTAATATCACGAAGCTGCCTTCGCGATATTTTCCCATGTTGTTTTCACAGCCACGCCTACTTTGCATCTCATTATCGATGCGAGGCGTGTAAAAAACGGGAGCTAAGTCAAGGAAACACGCGCTAGCGTGTCCTTGTAAATAATGCGATATAATTATCGCCGCTTTGCGCCCGAAAAACAGACGCTAAAGCGGCGATAATTGTATCGCCGGCCCTTGGTAATATGCCCCTTTGTCTCCTGATCTATCCCGGGGGACCCTTACCAGCCCTTTGGCCAGGGGGTTGGCCTTCACACCATTCTTGGTAAATATAAATTCATTGTATTGATAGATGTTCTTCTCTCTCTGTCCTCTCCTTTCAGAGCATAGTTATTGCGTGAGTCTGAAATAATTTTGCTTATTGATTATTGATTTGAATTGACACTCTTGCGAATGAGGGTGTTTGTACTGAAACTTTGAGATGGTTCACATTCAATTAATTTAGATAAAGATTTTTAAACTTCCCGAGTTTGTCATTATTTTATTTTAAATAAAGAATGTTTAATAAGTTATGTTAATTATCACCATCAATTAGTTCCAACTAATGGTCCATCGACCAGAGGAAAGAACTTTTTGATCAGTGAAAGGTTTAGTTAGAAATGAACAATAACTATTCCTGAAAGTATGAAATCTATAAACTAAACCCCAGCGGTCTACTTGGTATTAGTAAAAGAGTTATATGGGCCCAGGTGAGTATATGGTAGTAGAGTATCTGTTGTTTGTACACCGCTGGATCAATCCGAGATACCGCGTGGCAGACAGCGTGGATCTCGGAAACTCCCCACATTTGCTGAGTGGGTCAAAAGGTAGTCTATGCGGGAAAGGCTACGATGTGAGTTAGAGTAATACGTGAATCGTGTCAAGTCAGGATGATAGTGGTGCCATATATCCGTGAGGCCCATTGTGACCAGAAACTCCAACATATGCCCGCCGAGCCTCGGTGAGGGGCGCGCAGGTTTTCTGTCTAACTGGTCGTTTAACGTCATATTGAAATCTCCCCCCAGGATCAGCGTGCCAAGTGGTAGGTCAAGCATGATCTTGCCCAGGTCCACCAATGTTTCCTTACCTAGAGCCAGGGGGCATAAATTGAGATGATGTTAACTCGCCTCCCTTCCCAGCTAGCCTCCAAGATCGCGAACCTACCATGTGGGTCCGCCCGTGTGTGATGAGGGGTTAACACAAGGGATTTCTTGATTAAAATGCCTGTACCTCTGGATCCAGAAGTATAACCCGCGTGGACCATGAGCATGTACCCCCATCTGGTCAGAGCCTTACCAAATGCATTTCTTGTAAGAGGACTATATCGGGAGCCTGGCGTTTGAGATATTGCAGGACAATACCCCTTTTTATTTTATCATCCAGCCCATTGACATTCCAGGTGAGGATCGTCAATGACGCATCTGCTACCTGTGTAACCATCTCATTTTCCGAAGAGATAAGGCCGAGCGTCGACCCTCGATCGCCAAGCTTCCCACAAACAGCGTGAGCCCATCCCCCTGCCAGTACGTCAAGAGGACGCCTTTCACCCTGTTATTTGCTGGGTCGTAAAGGCCTCGGGTGGAGATGCACGAGATGTCTGGTGTATGTGAATGGTATTGAGTGACTAGTAGGAAAAACAAACAGAACAAATCCCCCTTCCCATAACTGATCCCCTCTCCCTGCCCCCCTGCCAGTGGATTTCGAACTACCCACACCCCAACGCGGCAGAGTGCCCGTCGCCCCCGCCAGATTAAGTAGGTGCATGGGAAGCAGTCTCTGTCCCCCCCGCGCGTCCCTTGTTTGATCCACATGTCTAGGGTTACAGACTTCGTAAACGCGGACCACCACCCTAACCCATCTAGGCCTCTTTGGCATTTAATTGGTAGTGCACCCTGCTCTAAGTAATAAGGCATTGTCTTAGTCTGGGTCCCATAGGGCGACCCCTTAGGTGTCATTAGTTACCCCCCAGCAAACTAGAAGCCCCTCTCCTCCCCACTTATCTGTACTTCAAGTCCATCACAGGCAATTAGTTCATGCTGTCAGTTCAGCTGCCGTGGGCCATGTCCTCCCCTCCCCCAGGTGAATCGTTGCTCGACCCTCTGGAGTTGTCGGGTCTGGTTCCTCTCGGTCCGGTGTGTCTGTCCTTGCTAGGTTTTCCCACTTGCCGCCAGCCCTCCAGCCAGTCCCACGCCTCCTCCGGGGAGGAAAAGAACCAGTTCTTCCTGTCAGCTTCGATGCGCAATTTGGCGGGAAAAAACATAGCATACTTTATGTTCTTTTCTCTAAGCGCCTTCTTCACCTCCAGATAACTCCGCCATTGGTTCTGGAATAAGGGTGGGCGGCAAATTCCGTTCCGCTCGCGGAATTTGCAAAATTTCGGCATTTAAGCGTTCCGCACGGAACGCGGAAATGTCGAAACTTCCGCGATCCGCGGCGGAACGGAATTCGGGGGCATGGAAGCACTTACAGATATAAATAAAGCAGGTGCCCGAGTTGAAGCTCAAATTCTGTAACGCATTAATCAGCACAAAAAATTAGTGAGCAAGGTCGAGGCTAAGCAGGAGTGCTTTCTGCCCAGATCTACCGTCAAACATTAGCTGTAATCCCTGATGGAGGTCTTTGCATCTTCTGCTCAGATCGTGCTCTGACCCTTTATAAACAAGATGCATGTGAACTCGCATGGAACCCCCGCCTGTGTACCAAGACATCCCAATATAGCGTGTAAGGGTTGAGCGAGGCTGGCCTCCGCTTTTAGTCTGCTGGGCAGCTCTGTTAGCAGCACATGAGTGGTAGGGGATGTTCACAATCTGCCCTCTTTTTTTTTTGGGGGGGGTGATCAATGCAGGCTCCCGCTTCAGCTCTTTCCCCGCAAGCCTCCATGTAGTGCTACTGCCGCCGCCGTGTGCCCCAGCGGCACACAATCCAGATCAGGCCCACAGCGCAGGCAACAGAGTCCCAGCCGCCCGATCTCCGCAATCAGCGGGCGCAGTCTGTGGGGGAGCCGTCCACTGCGGTCAACACGGCGAGCCCTGCAGGCCGATATGCAGGCTGCCCACTGTGGTGCAATGTGTATGGTGTTAAATTTGGGCGCAGCGTTTACATGTGCCAGTCCCCTTAGCGGCAGCAGGACCGTGACACCAGTCCCCCAGGCCCAAATCGACGAGCAGAGTCCCGCAGCTAGTGACGCGCGCTCACCCACCGGCCCGCAGCGCCAGGACCCCCAGGGAGCCGCGAGAGCCCCGACAGTCTTCAACATGATGCGGCGAGAGGCAGCAGACTCACCGGAGCGTCCCCGCAGCAGCTCCCGGCGGCGACAGATTTTGAGCTAGCGCAGCGGCCGGTGTCAGGTAGGTTCTCACAGGTTCAGAGCTCAGTCCCGCAGGAGTTCAGTCTCATCCGCTCAGCACCCGGGGGCCGCCATTTTGCTGCAGTGTAGGAAAGGCACTATACATTTACCCAACGAGGTAGCACTTACTGATTAGCCAGTAGAAAGTACTCCAGTTGAGTAGAGGTATTGCACAAAACGGTGGCATCTTCGTGGATAAATATGTAGGGCAGGATTCATTCTGGGACGATGCTCGTCTGCCCCTGAGAGTGACCCTGCATAGATTACAAGTTGTAATCTATGCAGGGTCACTCTCAGGGCAGACGAGCATCGTCCCAGAATGAACAACACAGGCGCAGCAAAATCTCCGCGAGCACGCGAAATTCCGCGTGCTCGCGGAGATTTCTTGCCGTTTCGCAGAATTTTGCGGAAGGCAACTCCGCAAATTCCGCCCACCCCTATAGAAGACTTTCATTGTGAAACCTGAAAAGAAGGATATCTGACTGTTCTCCTGCGATAGTGGTGGGGTGGTCCATGCTGTCTGAAGTATCGCATCCCGGTCTCGAAAGTTGAAGACTCTAGCAATTAATGGGCGGGGCGGAGCCCCTGGTCTGGGGCGTCCCCCAGGAACCCGGTGGGCCCTCTCAATTGAAAAGAAATTAGAAAGGCATTTTGGACGTAAATGTTTCGCGATCAATTCTTCAACAAAGAGGCCCGCGTCCGGCCCTTCCGCTCGCTCCGGCACCCCAGGATGCGCACGTTGTTGCGATGTGCTCTGCCTTCATATTCATCTAGTTGCGCCTCCATTTTGTCCTGTTTTTCGGTCAATTGCTGTACCTGACGCTTGAGTTGGGAGGTGTCCGTATTAATTTATTTGGTGGCTTCCTCCACCTCCTTAACTCTCGTCCCCATCTTCCGGAGATCGGCCTGCATGAGGGAAACCTCAGTGTTCACGGAGTCCAACCGCTACTCCAGGGAGGACCGTACCCCGTTGATGGCAGCCATGATGTCCTGTAGTGTTGGATCAGGCTGCGCAGGGGCTGGTTGTGTTTTCTCTGGGTCATTAACTTTGGAGGTCTCGGACTCCTCGCCATTTTTATTCCAGGCATATTTGTCCAGTTTAGTCTGTAGTGAAGATTTGGGTCCTTTTCCTCCAGCCATCCTGGAGTGTCTTCCGTTTCAGCAAGGAAGGGTTTAGAAGTGCAGGACCAAACTCGGTACTCCCTGCCGCCTGCCTAGGGGCCACGGGCTGCTAGCGGCCTGTCGGTTTTCCCGGGATAGATTTGCTGTCCCTTTTACGTTGGCTTGAGTCAAGGGAATTGCACAACAGTCTCACTTGACTTGATACTCCCGGAACTAGGATTGGCTTGCTGCCTGCAGTGTCTGGATATCCCTTGTCCCTTTCTTACCAGCCTCTGGGGGTCTCATTACTCCGGGGTAGAAGCACTGTGTCTTGGGGGGGCCACCCCTGTCACAATCTCATGCAGACCTCTTCCGCAGATTTCCCAGCTGGGCTGCCACCACTCTCAATGTCTGGGGCCCGCAGTACCTCTCCAGAAGTTCTTTTACATTCCCATTGGGAAATCCATCCCCTCTCTCCCACTCAAGGGACAGATCCTGGCCTTCTACAGTATAGGTCTATGAGGCCTCGCCGTTGGGCTCAAGCCGCCAGTACACAAGCCCAGCCCACGTGGAGCAGGCCTTCTTGATAGTGTCCCAATGCTCCAAACAGCCCACAGGTCTATCTTGGGCAGGACTCGCCTTCACCAGTTCCCCCTGCCCCCGGCCGGGCCTGCACCAATTCCGGGGCCCCGCTGATGGCTGTCTCGTGAGTACGAGCTCTCCCACTCACCTCGAGTGACTGGGTGCAGTCTTTGGACCTCCCGCGGCTCACCCGCATCTCTGCCTCTCGGCCCGATCAAAATCAGTCACACGGGGCCATCGCCCCGATCTCGCAGGCAGGAGTCTGACCGCGCGGGTGGAGGCCCGCCCCCGGTCCTACGAGGCAGATCTGCGCGCTGATCTGTACTTCAATGCCTCCGATGTTGTCTGCAGGTCTATGAATGGTTTCAGGCCGTCTGGGCAGGCCAATCCCCAGCGCCGCCAGTCTGTGGAACTACGCCAGTCTCGTCACCGCCATCTTTCGTCCCCGCTCCGCCGCTGGATCGGAATCGCACACACCTCTTCCCGGCCGCCGCGGATGGGATTACCAGGTATGCGGGTGCCCCGGGGCTTAATGGCTGCGGTCCCACTATTTGCAAGATCAAAACTGTTAATGTGATCAAGAAATATGCCGGATTAGCAGGTGAGGGCTCCGGAGCCGTGCTAGTGAGCGGCCATTCCTCTCGGCTGCTGGCCACGCCCCCCCAGGACATTATTTTTAAGAAAAACCCAATTTTAAAATGTACCAAAGCCTGCTCTTAAGCTCATGCAATTTAAAAAAAATGAAATTGAAACCAAATCGGAGTGGAAAATTGTTAAAATAATGCACAATAGGAAATCTTTACAAACTGAGGGGCATATTCTTAAGGACTTATCGCCGATTTATCGGCACTTTAGCGCCGCAAAAGTGGCGATAGATTTATCGCTCTATTCTCAAGCTGGTGCAAATTGCCGATATCGCCAGTTTACCAGCGATAGCTTCCACAAAAAACATCACCACGCATGAGAACGACAACTAACGCTAATGATATGCAGAGTAGGCGTTCCCGTGCAAAAACACACGAAAACACCACTTCGCGATATTCTCAGCAACCAGCCAGATCTGCGATGTGATCCAAAAACAGGTGATAAGGCGCGTTAGCAGCAGGGATTCAACACCTGCCTTTTACTGGTGTTAAGCAGGACGACAACCTGCAGTATGAAAGGGAGCCCAGCCCAGAGCCACATCTGAAGACCAACACATGTCATGGAGCTACTGATCATGCAGCTCAGACACCCAAGAGGTCCACAACACCCACCGCCACCACCCCCAGGCCCCCCCCCAGGTCCCCCCTCCGGACTACCACCGAGGCAGCGCAGAACAAGACAGCTGACCTTCCAAAAACGGCATGGCCCCTCAGCCACACAATTGCAGAATGTGGGGAGAGGTGGGAACCAAGTATGTGTGAAGGAGGCAAGTCACCCATGAATAAGAATGTACACAATGCCAAGTGTGCTGGACAGACTACAGTATGCAGAGCACAGACATGTCCATGTGGACATATACTGCTGGTGTTTGTAGTGTTGTGGACAGTGGACGCAACCATGTTACCTCAGGCAGTGGGGAAGACCCCGGTCATGTAGCTGTGTCGTCCCCCCCTGTAAGCGTAAGCGGAGTGGGCTTGTCCGGCATACGCCAGTCCAGCATAGGAGTGTGAATAAATAGGCCGGGGCTCTGGGCGTGGTTCACGTTGGCTCTGGGCGCGGCCAACGCGTCTGCCAGGGCGGCACCCCTCACCCTGCCACGAGTCCGCCGCCTTGACCGCCAGCCTCCTCAGCCGATCGCTGGCTTCCGCGACACAGGCCCCCAGCGCACCCAGCGGCACAGCACCGCGGAGTTATGTGTGTGCTGACTACTGCCTTTGGCCTACACTGCGGTCAGCAGGTCCCCCAATTCAAATCGAGTCTTGATTTATTGATGGCCCAATCCAGTAGGCAACAGACATTGCTTCCAGTGCGGCCCGGACGACGCATCATCGCAGGCTGCGCACCCACTGAGCACTTCAGGTGCCACTAACTCTGTGCAGCTCAAGTCAACGCCACATGGCTGTGGGCCCTTGCTGACCGCTGCCTCCGGCCTACACTGCGGTCAGCAGGGTTCACAATTTAAATCGAGTCTTGATTTATTTATGGTGCAGTCCAGTAGGCAACAGACATTGCTTCCAGTGCGGCCCGGACGACGCATCATTGCAGGCTGCGTACCCGCTGAGCGCTTCAGGTGCCACTAACTCTGTGCAGCTCAAGTCAACGCCACGTGGCTGTGGGCCCTTGCTGACCGCTGCCTCCGGCCTACACTGCGGTCAGCAGGGCTCACAATTCAAATAGAGTCTTGATTTATTTATGGCGCAGTCCAGTAGGCAACAGACATTGCTTCCTGTGCGGCCCGCCCGGACGACGCATCATCGCAGGCTGCGCACCCGCTGAGCGCTTCAAGTGCCACTAACTCTGTGCAGCTCAAGTCAACGCCACGTGGCTGTGGGCCCATGCTGACCGCTGCCTCCGGCCTATACTGAGGTCAGCAGGGCTCACACATACCAAATCCAATCCTGACCTGCAAGGACACGCCATCATCGCTGGCTGCACACCCGCCACCACCGCCAGGACCACCTCCAACCAACAACTGCCAGAGTCGGAGGAGTCTTACAGCCAGCCTATCAAAGTTGCTCACACCTGTCTTGGATGCCATCATCAGCTTGATACCCTGCTCAGCTCTTCAGGTGCCACTAACTCAGTGCACCACAACTCATGGACCCTTCATGATTGAGTTTTGTGCTGTGGACAGCGGACGCAACAATGTCACCTCAGGCAGTGGGGAAGACCTGGGATGATGATGATGAAGATGAGGCAGGTGTACCACACCCCACTGCAGCTGCAGCAGGAATATCCCGAAGGGACCAAATCATTAACAATTTCTTCACATGAGCACACTCGGCTCGGGTGCCCCTACCTCAGTGCAGCTCAAGTCATCGCCACGTGGCGGTAGGCCCGTGCCGGCCGCAGTGCATCTGGTGCCACTAACTCAGTGCACAACAAGTCATGGACCCTTTATGATTGAATCTTGTGTGTGTGATTTCAGATCTGGTGCCCCTACCTCAGTGCACTGCAAGTCATGGACCCTTTATGATTGAATCTGTGTATGTGATCCTATGATCACTGTTCCAGTTGTTGCCAGCACTAACCACTCCCTGAGGGCTGGCTTACACCCACCCCACACCCATCCAGCACAGGCGTCACTGGACATGTGACCCTGGTAATAAAAAGGGGCACGTGCCCGTGGCCAGTTCCACTATCTATCTAAGTGTGTCAGTGTGGTCATTATGCACGCATGATGGCCCCGGGCCCTACCACATTACATTGTGCTGTGGACAGCGGACGGAACCATGTCACTTCAGGCAGTGGGTAAGACCTTGGACACGTAGCTTTGTCGTCCCCCCCTGTAAGCGTAAGCGGAGTGGGCTGGGCCGGCGTACGCCAGTCCAGCGTAGGGGTGTGAAGAATTTTCCCGGGGCTCTGGGCATGGTTTAGTTCTGGCCTGGACAAGGAAGTAACTAATGCGTGTGTCTCTGTTGTAGTGTCGGCGCCACCCGGCCCGCAATCGACAATGTTGCAATGTAGCATGCACCCGGAGGGCGGGCTCGCACAAACAGAGAAATGAAGGAGCGCAAGACCGCTCGGGGTCTTGGCTCATACATGCCAAGTGTTGTGTGTATCTGTATTGCCGCAGCATGAGCCAAATGCCTAGTCTTAATCGCAGCGCGAGTTCAGCCAGGCATGAACTCTACATCCGTGTTCGCCCTATCCTTACCATAGGCCTACACTCACGTGGCCGCCCACCTTCAACGGCCAACATCACAGTGTCATTGTCAGGCTTGTGGACATGCGCAGACAGGCATGACAATGGTGTGCCGTAGAAGTGCAAGTGATGCAACCGCGCAGCGCACACAAGTAAATAAGCTCGGGGGGAGGGAGGAGTAGCTGTGAGGCAACGTAACACACAGTGATGCAGCTCATTTGCCACATGCAAGACATGTCAAACATGAATCCCAAAGTCACACACATCCCACCCCACCCTCAACAAGCCACATCACATTTCCTGAATGCAAGCAGATGACAAACTAACATTAGGGATGAAAGCTCCTTTGTCTGAACTATCAGGCGGAAGCACATCTGCACCTCCGACCTCGGAATTGCATGTGCCCGGCACCCCCTGACAGATACTATAGCAGCTGATGATGACTCCCACACTACGCACAGCCCGATGAAAGACCAACGTATACACACCCCACACACAGAAGTCCTTGCTCGAAGTTATCTTGCATGGAATAGCCTTCACACTTACTCCCACACCATCCCAGGCGTACAACCGTTGCACACTGAAACAACTCATTGATCCGAGCTGTGGCATTTCATCCACAGAACTGGCGCAGGTCAGAACAGTGCCGCTTCAACCAGAGCCACTAAAGCAATGGCAGAACATCCCGGACACATGAACAACCCCTGACACGTGGAACTGTACCGTGCACGTATGCTGCATTTACTGGGGGAACTGCCATTGGTAGTGCTGCGGATCAGTTACTGGCTAAGTTTCCGCCTTGCCAACGTCACCTGCATTCAGCCTGTGTTGCATTGTCGATCATGGATATTCGAGTGGTCCATGGATGTCTGCCTATCCAACAGGACGGTAGCTGAACTGGATTTTGACATTTGTGTGCACCCCCTGTTGGCCCACGACCAGGAGTGTCACCGTGATACCCGTTTATGGGATGCCTTGATACTTGGCATACATGCTGGCAGCTGGACCTGGGAGATTGCACAACTCCTCGTGTGCAGTGACCACATTGAACCGCTCGCCTATTGGGCTGTAGTATTAATTGGTGAAAGGGGGTGGCCACAGCACAACTGTCCGGACCTGCTAATGGATCGCCTCGCCGTCCTGTTTGATGAAGTCGACAACGACCTCATGTTGGAAATGATAGCCTACGAAGCTGCAATCGCTTTCATGGACGAGTAACTACGTACCTGCAGCCACAACAGATTGGAACCCATTGCACATGTCCCAACACCTTGTTGCATCTTGGAGATCTGGTCACATATCCCACGACAACAGTGGACATGGCTGCATTCGCCTGGACTCCAAATACATGAGCGGACAACAACGCAGGTTAACACACACCTGTGAAAGGTGAGGCACTCCCCCGGAGTGGACAGTGGCGCTTGGCAACGTTCCTCATTCTGGCATACTGCTGCATTGGTCTGCATGTTGTGGCACTTATCTTGCCCGTACTGACACGCATATGCTAATAAAGTCTACGCACCTTCACTTGTATTCAACTGTGATGAGTGTTGATTTGAATGACAATGTGTGTCTCACTGCCTATCTGAGTCACGGCCATACATGCGCATTGATAGCATTACCCAGGGAGTACCTTTTTGTGGAATCACTGTCCCTACATTCATCCATACTTTCATACTTGATTGATCATAGCCATGACACATCTGTGTGAATTAGAATGTTTTATTCGCATTCAGTGGAGTGTTGAAGGTGGACCAGCACAGGGCCATGCAAACCCCACTTTACGTTGTTGTCCCGTGGAGGGCCAGCCAGAGTCCTTTAGGGATTGACAAGTTCATCGGAAGAGGAAGACTTCAGTCCGCAGTGTGATTGCTGTGTCATTGGTAACCAAACCAAATATGGCAGTCCATGTCGAGGTCCAAGGTGAGTGTCGCTGAGTGCATCGGGGGACAGTGGAAGGTGTTATTCCAGGGCATGATGCAGAGGGCAGAACCAAGCTGAAACAGGCCATATGGCTGAGATGAATGCTACCACTTCTTCTTACCACAAAGCCAGATTCATCATCATCTTTGTCCTCTGATGTGTCAGGTGCCTCACATGTGGGTGGTGGTGTTTAGTCTGCATCACTGTGTGGCACTGACACATCAGGGGCTGGAGGTGGAATGTCTGCCGCACTGTGTGGCACTGACACTTCAGGGGGCGGAGATGTGGATGGAGTAGTAGCAGCAGCATTCATCCGCGCCAGGCCTTGTGGTGGCAATGCCATGTCGAGGATCTGCACGGCATGGAAGATCACAGCTACATTTCGCTGGTGTGCAGCCGTGGCAAACATTCTTTCCGCCTGCATCCGCTCCAAGCTCTCCATCATTCTCCTAATGTGTCCCAACTCCCGGCTGACATCGCTGGAGCCACTCTGACTAGACAGTTGTTCTTGGCTCAGAGTCATGACTCCAGCGATGTCAGCCATGGATTGTTGGAGAGCATGGAGCGGACAGTGGGTGTCCGTTAGGGACTGTAAGTGGTCCCTGATGGGACTTAGACACCCACGTATGGCATCTAGTTTGGCTGCCATGAGGTCGAACCCCACCCGCAGCTGATCAGCCATCTTCTCCTGGCACCCTAACACATGGCGTTGGAATGCCATGTGTTGGTCGCGGGGGCCTGGGAGACAGCCGTGGTGGTGGGTGCTTCCTGCTGTGTGGTCTGTGCAGGGGTTGGGGTCTCCTCGATGCAGCTGGGCTGCCCTGCTCCCTGGGGGTGGGGTGCCGAAGCTGTCCATGAGCTGTTGGAGGGCATCGGTGTCGATGTTGGGGAGGTCCTCTTCATCATCAGTGCTGAGTTGTTGGGTCTGCTCTGCAGGAGGTGTTGATTCTCCCTCTGCAATGTGAAAGGGAGATGCAGATTGACATTGTGTTCACATGTATGTTCACGCATTGTACAAGTTTACTAACAGACTGCATGACAATGTACATTGTGACTGTTTGTGAGGAGATGCCTATTTGATGCGGGACAGTTGACATTTCTACAACATCAGGGATGTGAGGTTGTACTTGTACATTATCATCTCACAGTTTCCTGCTATGCCAAATGCGAATGCCCATTTTCTACACACAAGCGGCAGCAGTTGTGTCCTCTGTTCTGTTGTGAAAGTGTTGCAGTTTGTACCACATTGTTGTCAATGTTGAGGTGCTCTGATTCTTATGTGTGTGTGTGCTGCATTGTGGGTGGGTTGCCCCTTCAGCTCTGATTTGGCTGGCCCTTATCCCTTTCAGGCGGTGTGCCTTTCACTTCTGTGCTTATACAGTGCTGAGATGTTGCAGACTTGGGTAAATTGGGCTCTTGGTCGGAGTTGTGAGTCTAGGGCATGGTTTGTCCGCAGATGTGCCATACTTAATTGTGCATGTGTGCCATTGTGCCCATCTCCCCCCGTCCCCCCAGTCCCTGGTCGTTACTCACCCTGTTGCTGTTGTGTCAGGTCATGTTGAGCAGTGTCCGGTCCCCCAACTCCTGCCACCGTCTCCACACTGATGACTGTGGACACCATTTCCTCCATCTCATCCAGCTCCTCCTGTGGCGCTGGTCTCCCACCTCCAGTCTGCATTGCTGCCTTCTGGTTGTTGCCGAGTTTCTGCTTGGTTTTGCGCTTCACATCATTCCAGCGCCTCTTGAGCTCTTCCATTGTCCTCCTCAGCACTCCGACTGCATTCACCTTGTCCACGATGGACTGCCATATTCCATTTTGTTTTGCCAATGACACAGTGGAGGTGACGAACAGTTGTTGATGGTGTTCTTTCACCTCCGTTATCAGGATCCTGTTTTCCCGCGGACTGAACCGCGTCTTCCTCTTCTTCTTCTCCTTGCCCTTCCCTGACCCTGAGGTCCCAGGCTGGTCCTCCGTGGGGCTTGTGGGGTTCTGGTTGGCCTCTGTACTTGCTCCGGCTACCTCCATTGTGCTTCGCAGTTGTTTTGGTTTTGTTTGTGTTTTTTTTCCCTGCTTTTTTGGTGATTTTTCCCGCCTGACGTGTATGAATTGCAGGCCTGGCTCAGCTTATCACTGATTTTTTTATCGCGGTTGGGCCCATCGCCACTTTTTTCACGTTCGCCTTTAGATTTTTATCGCCGTCCCGGTAATTTTATCGCGGACACTTGACGCGTTATCGGGAAACTATCGCATGTTACCGCCATGTTGAGAATACGACGTTAACACTGAGTTATTTTCCCGCGATAGACGGCGATATGAAAAATTGCGTTAACCTATTTTGGCGATGATTATCGCACGTTCTTGAGAATATCCCCCTGAGTTGTGCAAGCGGCTGTTTAAAAACAGGAACATTCAGCTGCAAAGAAAGGAAAACCAGAAACATTTTGAAGCGAAATTACATGTGCAGTGTTTAAATATAGGAAGACAGAAACCCTTTGCTGTCAGGTGGTGCACTTGTTGCAATCTTCCAAGCAATTTTAAGTCCCCTGTGGTGTTATGGTGTACTGTCACTGAACTGGTGTGCAAATAGAATCAATGTTACCTCACATGCTCCAAATGAGAAAAATAACATGTCATCGGGAAAAAAGAGTTAACATTTAAGGAAAATGTGATTTCAATATGCACCCAAGTCTGCTCTAAAGTACCTGCAAGTAAAAATAGAATGAAATGTAACAAAACAAAATCGCAATGGAAAATATGGCATCGTTACTTGCTGGGTTGCACAGACATAGCTTAAAAACAGGAACAATCAACTGCAAATAAAGGGAAACCTGAAACCCTTTGAAGCAAAGTTGCAAAAATAGAGGTTAAATACAGGAGCCCTTTAAAGTCGGGCGGTGCACTTGTCAGATCCATCTTGGAAAGTCTGAGTCCTCATTGGGGAGGTTGGTACACTGTTGCATGACTGGTCTTTAAGTATACAAAGTATTATTTCATGTACCTAGATCGGTCGGAGGGAGCGGAGGGGGGAGCAATTGGGGCAAAAAAAAGGCTCAGCAACAATGTTTAAGGAAATGTGATTTTGGAATACAGTCTAATATAAAGCTACCCCAAACAATTGGGAAAAAAGTTAGAGTAAAAGTGTGTAGGGGAAATCTGACTTAAAATACTCAAAAGACTGCTCTAAAGTACCCTCATCAAAAAAGAATAAAAAACTGAAACAAAATGGAAGTGGAACACTGATAGCACAGGAGAATGGGAACCAATAAATCATTTGGAAGAGATCAGTGAACACAGGCTAAAAACAGAAGAGTCAACCAACAAGAAAAAAAACATAAAACCTTTTGAATTTAAGTTTACAAAGGAATGCTGTTGATGCAAAAGAACTGAGTAGTTAAAAAGATGAAACAATAATGCATGGACTCAATATCGGGACTGAACAAAAAACCCTTATACTTATAGAATTTAAATTAATTTAGCAAAATGTTATAAACTCGACCTTGGTTCAACTAAAAGCCCAAAAGACTAAACATCTTTGCAAAAAAAAAAACATTGAACTCCAACGGAAAACCACAAACCACTCAGGTTGCTCTCTCCTAGAAGCAGTGCCACTTCGTAAATCTGGACCCTGATATTAAAGTTCTGCACATAAACATCATTCAACCAGAAGTGTACATAAGCCAAAACTGACCTGAGTAGTTGTCAGTCCAGTTGCATGTTGTGTGGATACCAGTTCATTACAGCTACAGAACCGGGTGATTCTTCCCTCGGAAACTCTACATAAGAACACAAAAAAGTTAACACAAACTACCCCTTTCTCTTCCAGCAATCCCAAAACACTGCCATGAATCCCTAATACACTGCACCCTACACTGATTATTATCTACCACCAAAAGCACTGCCTCCTGCTCCCCAAAATACTGCCCCTTCCCACCAAGCCACAGCATCTATGCTCCTACCCATCTCCCAAAGACTGCACCCTAGCCTGCCACCCTTGCCCAAATTACTGGTCCTGAATCCCTAAACCTGCCACCCTACTTCTAAAACACTACCACCTTCACAAAACTCTGACCCATCCGCCAAGACACTGCCCCTCCCCCACAATACTGTCCCCACCCTCACCTCCTGCCCTACCACCTTACTACCCTATTCCAAAAACACTACCCCCTGCCTCCTTGGCCTGCCACTCTACTCTCCCCTTCTCTCAAAACACTGGGCCTATCCCAAAACACTGCTCCCTCCTAAAACTCTGCACTTCTCTAAAAGACTGCCCCCTACTCAACCATCTATCCCCAAAATACTGTCCTTACCCTCACAACACTGCCCCTGCCATCTATCACTCAACCCTACCACAAAACACTGCCCCTACCACATTGCCCTTATCCCAAAACACTGCTCTATATGACAACTATCCCCAAAACACCACCACTACACCAAAACATTTCCCTCTTGCCTTTTTACATTACCCTAAAATACTGCTCAATACCCTGGCACCTACAAAACACTGCCTCTAATCCCCCCAAAAACTGCCCCTTCACCCAAAAACACTCATCCTTCCCGTGTCACACTATCTTCAAAACACTACCCACTACCCTGCCACCCTACCCCCAAAACACTGGCTGCTCATCTCTCATCCTGCCACCCTACACCCAAAATACAATTTTCCCCAAAAACTGCCCCAAAACACTACCTCTTCCACCAAAACACCGCCCCTTACCCCATCCTTCTAACCTACATGAAAACACTGCCCCTACCCCTTACCCTGCCATCCTATTTACAAAATACTACCCCAAGCCACAAAACACTGCTAACTCACTCAAACCTCTGCCCCGTTCCCAAAACACTGCCCCTACACTCCACCTATTCCCAAATAACTAACTGCCCACCTCAAAACATTGCTGCCTCCCTCAAAACACTGCCCCTTCCCTCAAAAAAGTCCCGCTACCCCAAAACACTGCTCTCTCTTTAAAGGCTCTCCCTACACTGCCATCTAACCCCAAAATACTGCCTGTTTCCCAAAACACTACCCAATTCCTGTAAAACACTCCTTCCTACCCTGCCATCCTACCCCAAAAGCACTGACCCCCTGCCCCCTTGCACTGCTTCTCTGCTCCCCAAATACTATGCCCACCCTGAAACACTGCCCCTGAAAACACAGCTCTTCTATAAAAACAGTGCCTCTCCTCTAAACACAGCCCCTTCTCTCAAAACACTACCCCCAACACAGCCCCTTCCACAAAACACAGCTCCTACCCCCTACCCTGCTTCCCTGACTGAAAAACACAGTCCCCTAACCCCTTCCCCTTGTTGAAAAACACTCACTGTACCCTACATTGTCACCTATCACCAAAATACTTTCCTATCCCAAAACACTCCTTCCTGCCAAAACAGCCTACTCCAAAAGCCCTGGCCACTGCCCTCTTGCCCTGCCTCCCTACTTCCAAAATACTACATCTGCCCTCAAACACTGCCCATACCTCAAAACACTGCCCAAGATAAAAATGCTGCCTTTCCCCAAGAACCTACCCACTACTCTGCTACCTATTCCAAAAATATTCCCTCTTACCCCAAAACATGGCCCCACCCCAAAACACGATACCCTTCTCCCTAAACACTACCCCTACACTGCTACCCAACCACCAAAACCGGCCCTTACCCTTTGTCCTTACTGAAAAACACTGCCCCCTACATTACCACCTATTGCCAAAATATTACTCCATCCCTAAATCACTGCCCACTTTTCCTGCCCCATGCCACAAACACTGCCCCCTACCTTGCCACCCTACTCTAAAAACACTGCCCCACCACAAAACACTGCCCTTTCTCGAAACCCCTCTTCCCTACCCAGCCACTCTAGCTCAAAACACTACCCCTTAAACCTCAAATATTTTTGCTTCCCCCAGATAACTCCCCCCTCTTACCCAACCACTCTACTCCAGAAGCACAGGCCCCTACCAGGTTGCCTTGCCACCCCACCCCCAAAACATGAGGGATGGGGTTAGTGGTGTTTGAGTTGGGGAGTGGTGACTGGGAGCCCACTGTTGGCCCAACTTACTTTTGGATGGTGGGGTGTGTAGGGGCAGTGGCAGCGCTTAATTTGAGCCTGTGGTTACCTATGCTCGGCACTGGCACTTAATTATCAACACTGACACTTATGAAAGTCTGCCTCATGGTAGTGCTGTTTGTCCAAATTTGAGATGAACACAACAACAAATTACTAATACCTGCCTCCACAGCCATTCTTATAGCTTTGGGTCGCCCTCGAATAGACTGAATTGTCACAATTAGGATGTGATCGTAAGTAGTTGTCTTGGTTCTGTCACTAGCAGTGCTGGCAGGGGCAATGGGTGGGGCAAGCTGTAGTGGCCTCTTGACTGGGGCCATTTCTTTTTACTAATTAAGCATTTAGCAGTGGTACTCTGAGTGAGATAGAGGTGCCTGGGGATAACTCATGCCCCATGACTTTCAGACCAAAACTAATTTTGGGCGGTGGGGTAGAGGGAGCAGTGGTGCTTTTGGTGGAGAAGTCGCTGGCGGCCCACCGCATGCCCCATGGTTGGCGGCCCTAGTTACTTTTGGATGGTGGGAGTAATGCTACTCAGTGGGGGTAAGGGATGACAGTTTTCCTTTCTTTTATGCATGGGGGAGTTGACTGGACTGGGGACCTGCTGCATGCCCCATGGGTATTAGGCTTGAGCTTTTAAATATTTGTTCCTGGATGGGAGTTAAGGGATGACTGGGGGCCCACCACGTGCCCCATGTGCTGAAGGCCTAAATTTAAATATTTTAGACCCATGGCGGTGGTGCTGATTTTTTTTATTGGTGCCTTGGGACCTGCTGCATGCTCTAGTGGTGGTGTGTATGATTTTCAATTTCATTTAGCGCCTGCACCTGCCACAAGCCCCATGGGTGGTGTTGGACTTGGCCCTTTTTGCAGGGTCATCCCAGAACTTTTTACCTTCCTCCTGTATTTTTTCTGACCTGTTGTTGGTGGTTTTAGGACACTGGGCACTTTATCACTGCTGTTCAGTGGTAAAGTGCATGTGCTCTCCATGGTAAACTTGGTAAGATTGGTCTACACCTGTTTGGCATATTTAATTTACCTATCAGTCCCTTGTACAGTGGTATCTCATATACTCAGGGCAAGTAAATTACATGCTACCGGTGGGCTTTCAGCGCTGCTTGCGCAACCCACCAAAGTAGCCTTACAAACCTGTCTCAGGCCTCTGCCACTGCAGGGCCTGCGCGCGCAGTTTACTGCCGCTGTGACGTGGCACATAAAGTGGTTGCCACGTCTGTGACTCCCCTTTTACTACATATGAGTCACCCCTAAGTTAGGCCCTAGCTAACCCTATGGGCAGGGTGCGGTGTAGGTGAAAGGTAGGACATGTGCCTTAACTGGGTGGCATCTCCTGGTAGTGACAAACAGCCTATTTGGTTTCTCACTGCTGTGAGGCTGCCCTCTCATAGGAATGCATTGGGGATTCCCTGATATGTGCTTCAGTGGTAATTCCTGATCTGAGAGTGGAAGCGTGATCAAGTTTGGTATGTTTGGAATAGTGGTGATAAATGCTGCACATTTGTTTTCGCTGATTTATTATTACTATTTTAGAAATGCCACTTTTAGAAGAAGGCATTTCTGTGTGCTCTGTGTCTTTGGTCCTCTGCTAGGATGTGTGTTGACTGTCTGGCTTTAGAGTGACAGGGGCTGGGGATGTGCAGTGGCTCCAGAGAGTCTGGATGAGTCAGCGCTAGGCTGAATAGGCCTGGTCTGCATTTGGAGTGGTGGAAAGAGTAGCACCTGCACCTGAATAGGGCTGTGCCTACCTTCCACAATGATGGCTCCGCCCCCTTGTGGTGTGTCTGGGGCGAGGGCCTACACTTACAATGGGGAGTGTTGTGCACTTGTAAAGTGCCCCCAGAACTGGTTTGGACTGGGCTCAGAGCCCTGGGCCAGGGGAGGACAAAGACACTTACTAGTATAAGTATTGGGGCTGTGACCCCATGTCTGTGAGCTTACTTGGGAACTGGATCTGAGGAACACTCTGCCAGGAGGAACCACCATGGGATCCAGCTACTACCTGCTGGGAGGCCCTGCATGCTGGCCTGCCTGTGTCCAGTTCTGCCTTGTGGATTCCTGGGGAAGAGTGCTGCCTGCTCCCTGGTGGTGTCTTGAAGTAGGGAGACAGGCTGAGCGCTTCATATTTTTCTTATTGTCCTACAGCATGTGGTGTGCACTGTGGAACCAGTGTGGCCCGAATCCAAGGAGTTAGGACAGGGCGCTTGGTGTTGCTGTGCAGCGTGTAAGGGCCTGACAGAGACGCCGCCGATCCTAAGGCGGGGCGGGAGCCTACCCCGCACTCTGTTCCAGGAAGGAAAAACACTGGTGAAGCTCCTGGGAAACGTGGCTCCCTCTCCCGTCTCAGCTGGTTGCCGTGGCAACGAGGGAGCCGCTGGAAGTCAGGCGAAGCCTGGTTGTGGGCTTGGCTGCCTTCCAAGAGCAAAGCCGCCAGAGACATCGCTCCTGGTCCTGCTCCTGCTTTGCAGGGAGCTGTTGCGGTTGGCCTGGGAAGGGCTTACAACGAGAGGGGTGTGGACCGAGCAGAGTCCCTCTCCTTCCCCTGGTGAGGATCCAGTGGATGCATCAGGCTGCTGATTAGTCCACTGCAGGGCTGGTCCGACTGGAAGGAACAGTTTCTTTTGGCAGCACCATATCCCCACGTGGTCTTGAGGGGAACGCTGCTTTTGGTTCAGCAGCCGCACCACATGATCGCAGGTGGCTGCCTCTGGAGGCATATTTGTGTGGGAATACTTCTGCAGGCGGAACCCCAATGGAGGCTCCCGACCCCTGGATGCCGGGGAGCACCTGGGAACCACAGAATTCCCTTGTGTAGGTGGGCAGGTGGCCCAGGAGCCTACGGGGAAGTAACAAGGTTACCGCATTTCCCTAAGGGGGGAGTGGAGACTTCTGTACTCCACGCTGAGTGGAGAATTACTGCCTCATAAGGTAATGTGGCCCGCTGGCAAGTTACAGGCGCTATGCCCTGGGGTGATTATGTTTTAGGTGATACATTGCCAGGGTCCTGGCACTCCATGTACTGTGTCATAATTGTATTGCCCTGATGTAAAGCTATTGGGGGTGTTCTTTTACCAATGGTGATATTGGAAGGATATTCCTAATATGTGTACTGTGACAAGGGTTTACTGTGGTGCACTGTGGCGGAGGTTTATGCCTAATGTGGTGTACTAAGTGCACTCTTACCAGCAATTACTGGTTGTCCTCACTACCTGTGATGTATGTGATGTTTATGACAATGGCCCGATTGGCCTATTGGTTTATATAATACCTGTGAAGTCATGACAAGTACCTGGTGGCACAGTGTATATTTGTGATTGTGTTCTAATGTGTTTTATGGATAATACAAAGGCTATTTTTATATAACCTTGTGTGGAGTTTCCTTTGTGGTGTGCCTAGTGCAGAGGTCCTCAAACATTTTTGCTCAGAGCCCCCCCTAAGCAAAATGTTTTGAAGTTAGGCCCCCCTCCAAAACTATATTGCAAAGATTTGGATAGTAGGAGGAGGAGGAGGGATGATCACATAGGGCGGCGATCATGAGATCATTTTTGTGGTGCTCGTCTGTAGTTCGTACTCCACACTAAATGTGAGCTTATAAAAAAGCAACAGCATCAAACAAGAACAGAATTGACCAAAAACACTACCGCCCATAATTGGCGTGCTCTGGGCCCCAATGCACTCCACCTGCTGCACTAATGATGGCTGTAGCCCTGAGAAGCAGGCTATCTCCTCTTCTTTCACTCCTTCCCCACCATGTGTGACCATCACTTCAATCTTGTAACAAGGCTGGTTTCTTTCTGGAAGAAAATGAGCTACTGCACACTGCCCCCCTTTTTTTGTGTCATCTGCCCTAATGCTAGCAAGGAAAATGAGCCCCCATGCCCACTTAGTATTGCAAAACATTCATAATTATGATGGAGTGGGCCCCTGGGTAAAAGTGTCACTGTGCCTGTTTCACTAATGATAGGTACTGTCTTGCTATCGCCTCTGATGTTTGCTGACAACATGGGCTCCCATCTCACACCATCCCTCTCCCTCCCATGTCTCATCATCTCTCTCCCCAAGGTGTCTCCTCTACTTAATTTTTCCCTCCCTTGGGCCATTATTTCATTATTTTAAGGCTCAAAGAAACACTGGCCCAGCAAGTATTCCCTGCAACTGCAGCACCAATGATACCCACAGCTCTGCGAAGCAGGCTGCCTTCTCTGCCTAATAAACAGGGCCATTACTTTTAGGCCAGATGTCCAACGCAGGCTTTCTGCTTCCTTGTGTGAAAAAACCAACAAAAAAAGCACATTTAGCTCCCTCTGCGCCCCTGTTGCTTAGGCCCTATTCTGTGCGTGCACAACACTGGCGACCTGAGCCCTAATGCTAACAAGGAAAATGCACCCATGTTCTTTTTCATAGTAAGACTGCCATAACTGGTGTCCAGTGCCCACTCACAGATGGTGGGGAGGGCTCCCGTGCTGTGAAACATATAGTAGAGAACTAAAGAAGAAACATGCCTTCTCACGAAGGTGCCTGCTACCTGAAAGAAATGTAAATGTGTGCAATGGTTAACCACCACATATAAAGGCTGCTTTGGAGTCAGTGTAGCTTTTAATTAATGCAGTCACTCAAATTAATGGTGACAAATATTTATTCTGTTTGAGATGTAATATATGTGTCCGTTAAAAGGAGTGCACCCTTTAAATGGACACATATAAAAATATTTCTACTAGATATAGTCTGAATGCTTATTGCTAAAAAGTGTATTTTTAAAGCACTTTTTTTATATAATGCAATACAAATTTTAAATAATGGCATTCGCAGTGCTTTCTGTCACAATTTGGGACCTCGTAGCACTATAAACAAGTCACTATTCCTCACTGCACCAATCAGGATTTAATTCTGTGACTCTCTGGTCACACACGAAGACATCGGCAGTGATCACATTAGCCAACTGAGGTTTCATAAGATAAAACAGTATATTACCCTTAGAGTAGTTTAACCTGCATTTATTATTCAATTGAGGTGTGTGCATGTTTTTATGTGCAGTTACCTGAAGGTGAACAAAAAATAATAAAATGCAGATTTTTTCTCTTTTTTTAGTTGTCTTTGACATTGAATTCACACTCACTGACCCTGCCCCATACCACTCAGTAGTACTCATTAGTATCATGTTTAATTTTCTCGTTTTCAAAGTGTTCGGATGTTTGTAAACAGTTATTGAACATTTATAGGTGTTGCCTTTGTATATTGCTGTACGGTCTTGCAGTAACATTCTCATGATGTATTATGTTTTGTGTGATTTGTAGGCAATTAATCGCCATTTTTACTCTAAATATAGTTAGACATTAGGAAACTTCATTAAAGTGCTATGTATTCACAAAAACTCATATTTCTGACTGAACATCCACATCGTTATTGCAACTATGATAACTTTGTTGTACTGTAGCTAGCCTCAGCTCTAAGCCACTTCTTTTCAGCTAGTCCTTGGCTGCTTGTCCACATCCACCCAGTGAGCCAACACCAGTACTCGCAGCAAACACCAGTACTCGCAGCAAACACCAGTACTCACAGCAAACATCAGTACTCACAGCAAACACCAGTACTCACCAGTGGCGTAACAAAACTTGAGGGGTCCCCTCTGAAAACTACATAGTAGGGGCACCCCACGCTCCAGACCCAGTCCGGAGCTCTCAGGCCAGGGGCCTGCCAAGTGCCGGAGGGGGACCCCGGAGCTCGGGCCCCCCGCAACAACAGGGTTGCGGAGGCTTGGTTACGCCACTGGTACTCACAGCTTTGATAGTTCTTGACTGTCCTTGCCATTGAAAGGATTAAATAAAAAGTCTGACAGGCAGACACACATTTGTAATGAACCTTCCACATATATAGCACTCTCTTACACATACATACATGCATGCACACACGCACCTGCCCTCGCACACAGGAAATAACACTTACAAATATTTAGCTTTCTCATAAGCACGCACACATTTTAAATAACCCTGCTACATCTATAGCTCTCTTTCATACACACCAACACCTACACACACAAAGAATCAGAACCAGAATACATAACTTTCAACAGTAAAGTGCAAGTAAAATTCGAAGAAAAAAAACACACACTTCCTCCACTTGAATACAGAGGAAAGCAATCCAACCCTTAAAAGAGAAATTAACAATTCCTTAGCGCAGTTTAAAGATTGTATCTATGGGCAGGCACAAAGGAGGAGAAATCACTCTCATATGGGTACAATCAGATTTTTAAATACTGCTCCTAGAACCTGTGAGAAAAGCAATCTTCCATCATGTAATTTAAGTGCTTTCGATGTTTACCTTACAGTGCCTCATGCAGTCAATTTAAAAATGCTGCGCTAAACCAACTAACGCTTTACAGACATATACTAAGCATGTCCTAATTAATGAGGCGCTCCTCAAGTAAGATGAAAACTCTGCAATGCGCCATCTTTCCCTCTATTTTACAGGAAACGGCCCTCTTCTTAAAACAGAAATCAACAATAACTCATCACCATTGAAAACGACATCTAGGAGCGACTGTATGAACACCATACCGTCCTCACACGTTTTTATGCGCAGTAACTGCTTCATGTAAATGAAAACAGCCTGGAAACGCGCCATTTGCGCTTCCAGGCTAGCTTCATTTACATGTAATTGCAGGCCCATTTGCGCCCCCTGGGAACACATCCACGCCCCCCCAGGGGGGCGCGCTCCACAGTTTGAAGACCTCTGGCCTAGTGTGTCGCTGCTGTGTGAGTGTGTTGCGCAAACGCTTTACACATTGCCTCTGGGATAAGCCTGACTGCTCTGCCAAGCTACCAAGGGGGTGAGTAGGGGTTATCTTCAGCGTGTAACTCCCTTGCCCTGACTAGAGTGGTGGGTTCTGCCTGGCTTAGGTGCATACCCTAGCCAACCGGAAACCCCATTTCTAACAGGTGGCAAGCCTGATTTTAATTTTTTTTTGCTGTAGAACACACTGCATGTCCCATGGACCTGGGCTTGGGGGTCTGGTAACTGGTAACTGGAGGAAGCAAGTGCCCATGGCCTGACATTACCAGTAGGCATGCAGGGCAGTCAGTTGTGCTTAGGGTGGGGGAGGCACAGAAAGTGCTGGGACAAAACTTACCTGATCATGGGCTGGGTGTCCTTTCTTCGAATGGTCTTCTCTCTCCTCCAGGTCTGGGCTGGCTGAATGTGGACGGTGGTGAGGGCTGGTCCGGCGTGGAGAGGAAGGCAGCCTCTCAGGAGGATGTGACAGAGCAGGCATGGGAGGAGTAAATAAAAAACACCTAACCTTCCTACTGACCCTCCTTTTCTTCAGCCCAGTGGTCTGCACTTGGCCAATAAAAGTAGGGGCTGCATTCTTTGAATGACATCTGCACTTTTGTAAAAAGTGAGAACTTTTCACAAAATTGCCAGTTTAGCAATTTTTTGCAGTGCCTAATTTGTGAAATCCTGAATGGATGGCATAACATGCTTTTAAATAAACATATCATTGTTAAATTACAATATGGTAAATCTAATCAGGTGCTCTACCAAAACAGCTTGCATGGGATTAGCAATTTACAAAGCTTTTTTGCCGGGACCATGAATATCTAACTCCAGAAGAAAAACAATTACTGACAGGAGTCGTTTTCTGAATCATTAGAGCACATTTTTCTTGATCTGTTCATTTAGAGTAATACAGCAACATCACGTTACCAAAAAACAGTAATAACTTATTACATCACATATATATCAAGAAGGTTATAACCAGCAAGGAGATCTTGGTAGCTGCTCTCACATTAGTGTGCAAAATGACGTTCCTGCCAGCCAGTTGTGGGCCAAGGGTAAAAAGGCACCTCCTGAAGGTAGTGTTATCTCTGTATCAGGGGCTACCTCTTCAATAATCTGACAGTCTAAAGAGGGAAAAGGTTTAATGCCCTAAAAAAATGCAAGGAAACCTCCATCTTCCAGTCCTAGAAAGACCACTTGCACCTGCTGTTTTGTGTGAAGTAAGATGTCACAATCTTCATTTTCCTTCACTCAGTCTTGCATGTTTATAGTTTCCTAATTCTTTATTTCACCACAAAGACCATGGGCAGAGCAAGGACGCCTGAGCCCTAGTGTGATTACAAGCAAGGAAAAGGACCCCGACTGCTGCATGGGTAGTAATGTACAACAATATTCAGGGTTCAGTGGGCCCCTCTGGGTCCCAGTGCCACTGCACCTGCTGCAATGATAGCTACACCCCTGCGAAAGATGTTAAGTGAATGAAAATGTTCCATATGTGCGTGTGTAGAGATTGGGTCTTGATCCTGGGAACAGGGAGCAACAGAGGTTTGCGGTGTGATGAAAGTGAATTTTGAAAATTGAACAGGAACTCTTGTGACATCGAGGTTACCATCTGTGGACAAATGCCATCTTTTGCAAGAGTCAGAAAAGAGAACTAGAAGAATGGGCTGTGAGGCTACTCCCTGCTGCGGTTCCTGGGTTCCAATCTAGGTAACCATGGCTGCAAACAGCTCTCAATTAGAAGGAAACCTATTTGGAATGTATATTTTTGAAATGCATATTTTTGTAACTTGAGAGACAAAATAATATTTTCTCTTTACTGTTCTGAGTTCCTTATTCAGAAGGAAATAGCCATCTTTCGAACTGACCCTCCGGTTGTGTCCTCTTCAAGATGTGTATACCTGATGGTACCTTAATAAAAGGAACCCCCTAAAAAGCACACAACCAAATCAAAACGCTTGAGCAGTCTCTTATCCCTCTTTGTCAGTGAATCCCCTTCGCCAAAATCGTAGGAGGTAGATGACCTCTTTAAATCCGCCAACCCCAACTGTACCACAGGAAGTAACATTACATGATCTTTGGCCTGGATCACATCACTGGAAGTGGATAGAAATAAAGCTACAATAATTGTCAAGATAAAAAATAACTTCAAAATCAAACTAAAGCACAAATATAGACAACTAGGACTCACTGGGGAATTATAGAGAGCAGTGCTATTTGGTGCTGTGAAACACTGTACATGGCCATCGATTTGATATTTTACTGATTTTTGCCAGAAGGGGATGGTCAAGAGCATAATTAACTAAAGGTGGTGGAGACTCACATGACTGGATAACTGAAAGCAGAGTCTCAGAGACATGGGGACTCCTGAGTGATGCATGGAATCCTAATGGTGCCTAAAGCAGCTGCAACCTCTGGGTGAATCTCTGTCAAAACATGTGGGAATCACAACAGAAACATTGATTCCTCCATGGTCTTCCACCCAGTAACGGGAATATTTAAGCCCCCTTCCACCTTCGGAGTTACAGATGTCTCCATTATCACTAAATTCGGCAGTTATGAGGTATGAGGGATATAGCCCCTAAATCCACCTGACTTGTAGTAACCCCCCATAGAATTTGCTGAGGAACGCTATAGGGGTTGAAAACACTGTCTCTTGGTGGCTTTTTACATAGCATTTATTTTAGTCTTCAATGCTTTGGTGCCCATACTATATTAGTTGCTGTATCAGCTTGAGAGGGAGAGGGGGAAACAGCTTTTACAACTATGCCTTTACCACACATGATAATTATAGGATTAGGTAGGTATATATACATGTGTGTGTCTGTGTGTGTATATATTCACTGAAATAAACAAAGGTTTCAGGGACATTATAGTTAGGCTCAGATTTCACTCGTACAAAACCAGTGAAATTCTGCAGTTATAATTAGCTGAGCTAACTATAACTCGCACCCCTGCAATGCACTGCTTATGAGTTCACATATTACATCACTCATGACATGGTTAGTGACTGTTATTTTCCTTCAAAATGCATCTCCCTTAGCATTTACCTCTATGTATTTTCCTGTATTGTAATGTATTGCAGCATTTATATAGTGTTATGGGACTCAGCGCATAACAGTGTGTTGTATGATGGAGTATGCGAGACAGACATGCAGTTTTATGGTTTTCAGTAGCCTGGTAGCTTTGTACAGCTCTGCAAGTCTCTCTTTGGTGTTTTATATGATATAGTCTGCTTAGCCGGTTACAGCACTGGGCTGTCTAATCTGAGACTTTGTGTATAGTTGTGTTCCTGAACTAGAATGGTTGGAGGGAGAGAGAAGTGGAGAGATCTGGGATGGGCGCTTTTATTATCATCCCATATCTGAGCATCTTTGTGAGCGGTCGGATTGTAGAGATATTTGGGGCCTGTAGTGGTGGACTGCAGCAAAGTCCTCTGAATTCTCCAGCAATGCGTGGCAGATCTCTTCAGTTATTCAATGCTGTCCATTTGATGATGGCTTGTTTTTTGGCTGAACAGGGCTGGTGATGGACAACTCTCATATAAGCCTGGGCGTAGTTCGCGAAGTAGCGCTACGCGAAGCTACGCAAAGTGCAGTTCGCACTACGCGAGCTACGCGTAGCACTACGCGAACTGCGTAGTGCACTGTTCGCAATGATTGCACAGTGCCGGATGCTTGTCCGCACTGTGCAATCATTGAAAACGGCATCTTGCACAGTGCGAGCTGTCTTTTACTGCCGCTCGAGTAGATTTTACTCGAGCGGCAGCTTTCTCAACGCGGACTGGTAGTTTCTCATCGCGAGCGGTCGCGAGCATACACGACCACTCGCAATGAGAAACCTGACCTCCCCGCGTTGAGAATCTCGCCGGGAGGTTTTTTCCACGCTCGCGATCGGCAACTTGATGTTGCTGATCGCGAACGAGGAAAAAGTCTCGCCGGGATGTCATTTTGCTTGCTCGCGGTCGCCAACTTGACGTTGAGGACCGCGAGCAAGCAAAAAATTACCGCTGCACTACGCTACGCGTGTTTGCACTGTGCTACGTGCAATTCGCGTTGTGCGAAGTAGCGCAAACTTCGCAAACTACGCGAGCGTAGCGTAGTGCTTTGCCCAGGGTTACTCTCATAGCAGATATGTCATGTGAATTTAAAAGGTATGTTATAATTTGTTGCTGACCTTTGCGTATTATAGTTTTAGTGTTATTGTGAGCCGTAGCTTTTCTATATTGAAGTACATAACTATATAATGCCGTGGTGAACCATAGGTCAGCCCTTCCTAGCTTACCTGCATATTGAAAGCAGTTTGCTGGTTGTAAGATGAGGATTGTGCTTGAAGGTGCAACTGTTTTCTGGGCTCTGTTACTGCAATACAGGTGGTACAGTTATCTAGGAAATAGCCATGTTTTCAACTGTCTTCTGAAGTGCATATGCTGCTTGGTGTTTCTAATGCTGGCTGGTAGTGAGTTCCAGAGCTTGGCGGCTTCGTACCGAGAAAGCAGTGCCTCTTATGGATTTCTTGTGGTAAGGTGGTATGATGATAAGTGGTGCAAGCTTGGAGCGCAGTGTTCTGTTGCGTTTGTGTTGCTTGAATTTAACTTGTAGGTATAACAATCCTTTTCCTTGGGAGTCTCTGTGAATAATCATGAGCTGTGCTTGTGGAAGGGGGAATTGGTTAGTATAACATTAATAACTGTAACTGAGTTGTGTATTTTTCCACATTATTGAATATTCTAATGATTAATTTGGTGGCCTCTTTCACTGTAAAATTAATAGATACATTGTAATAATATTACAGAACATGTTTCCTGTAAGCATGTATTTGGGGTAATAGTGTATTAGGTTGATAAGAAACTGCTGCAATGGAAAAAATGTAAATACGAATACATGCTCCAAAAGCTTTGAAAAGGGGCTTGGTGGTCATGCTGATTCATCAATTGCGGTATCTGATGCTGCGGTTTTGGTTTCCTTGCTGCAGTGTCTTGGATGAAGAAAAGGTGGATAAAGCAGATAAACGGTAGAAGGTGTGCGGCTTGTGGGTGGGCCCTAACGAGGTATGCACCACATCTGATAAATATTGATATGCAGGTGCTGTACATATCTTGTATTCGGAGTTGCCACTTGGAAAATTACTACCCCTATGGATGCATGTAGGAGAGTTTTTCCATATGTTTCCGCCTGTAAATTTTGGCATTTTAGACAGCCGCTGCAGGTAAGAGCGGTGGGGCCGGTTTGGGGGGGGAGGGAGGGGAAGATTATTCGAGAGACAACCGCAAGGGAAAATTAAATAAATAATTAAATTTCCCTCGTGGTCGTCTCTCGAAATTCCCCCCAGCCGGCCCCACCATCCCACCGCTCTTACCTGCAGCGGCCGCGGCTGGTTTTAGACCTGCCCGAATTTACAAGGGGGAAATTCCAGGATTATTACTACTCATCTCATAGTTACAAATAAACAGGGGGTTTGCGCAGGGATCCAAACTTAGTGGCCTTCTCTTAATCAGGGCTTTAAACTTTGTGCAGACTGAGTGCTGAAAAACCTGAGGACAAACCACGTATTCCTCCTAGACGAGCACCATGTTTTAAAAAATGTTTAACTGATGCTTATATAATTTTATTTTATAATACTACAGCTGCTACTAATTCTTAGAGTACCACAGAACATGAGGGTTTTCCCGCTCGATTGTGTATCTGCTGTTGTAGCCTCAGATGGACCCAGGCCTACAAACCTCAGTTGGCCCTTGTTGCCTCCCCCTCAGCCTCTGGGGCTGCCAGTGGAGCCACGCCCCTCTGCGAGCAGCTGCAGTGGAGACATGATGGACAGGGAGCTGTGCTGTGATGCTGACCTTAGGTATTTAAGGCACGGAAGTGTTTATTTGTTTCTTCTCTCATATTTCTCCCGTAGCTGTTACTCGCTATGCCATCTCTCAGATCCTCTGCCAACGTCACTGCTATACTACAAATATGAATTATATGAATTTGGTCTGCTAATCTATATGATAGCGTCTCTGCAGTTCCAGTCATGCTGCCTTCTGATGCATAATTAAAAACGCCGGCGGAAAAGTTGAGTCAATGTTATGTAGACAGACTTAACCTGTGTACGATAATATTGGATTTCAGGTCTCAGTATATGTGATTTTCAATTTACAGTATTGTATTACTGTATATAAAACACGTCCTAGTTTAAACAAATTGGGATCAAAGGCGTGTGCGGTGTCTTTGAGTTTTATATTACCTCATCAGACCTTTCCAGGCGCTGACACAGTTTATTAAGGATGACTGGTCTCCAACACAAAACACATACAGCAACCAAGCTTTATTCCCCCCCCCCCCCAACTTTTATCAAGTTGAGGGTCAAGTTGGGGGAAGGTAGAGAGGCTCCTAACCTGTCTTTGTGGTAATAATGCAAACCAGCATGGCCTGACGTAAAATAAAGCACACGTTCACCCCAACAGGTTTCTCAGCACTGGATAACAGTTGCTTGTCATTGCCAAACTCAATAGTATCGAGAGAATGAAAGGCTGATTGAACTCGTCGGGTCTCGAACCTGTAACCATGAGGTCAAACTTACATTATTGCCTAAATGACAGTCCGCGGGTGGTTCATTTTCAGCCTTTTCTCCGCCCAGTCGAAAAGGAGGATTGCTGTTATAAATGACACTATGGAACTCACAGCAGTTCTCTGCCCTCTAAGGCCCAGACAGGCATGATCCAATGGTGTAACATAAGCTGAGAAAGCAGGAAGAAGCAAACCAAACTGACCTGTGATTCAAGGAAGCAGTGTCATCTTAAGTATTTTGGGGCCCTGGGACAAAACATATTTTGTGTGGAACAACCTTGAATTTTATTATTCATTTTCTGCTAATTGAAGCCCAAATTGTGCAAAATAACACTGAATTATAGTTAAGGTATCAGAAACAGTGTTGCACAAAAACAGTTGAAAGTTGTCTTGCCCAGGGCTCCAAAATCATTTAGATGACACAGAGTAGAGAGACACGGAGTCAGTTGAAAACTTAGACAGAGAAGAGGAACAGAGGTTGAGAAAGAGAAATAGACAGAGGTGAAAGAGAGAGAAAGGTCACTTTCCCCTGGAAAGTGGGGATCCTGGGCAAGTGCGCACTGTGCCCATTTCTTAAAACGTCTCTGCAAGAAAGAACTCTGCTGCCATTGACCTCCAGGTGCCCTCAATGATTGAAGAGGACCCGTCAGGTGCCAATCAGTGTCATAGGAATCCAGAATCTCAAAAGGTAGATCAGACAACTCAACAGTGCAAGAGAGATTTTGAAAAGGGTGCGAGAGAGAGAGAGAAAACCTGTGAAGAATCCCACATCAAAATCAAGAGGCATGACATGAAAGGAGGGTAGGAAATGACATGAATCGTGTCAGTTAGAAAGAAATGAAATCAGTTACCATGAGGTAGCTCCAAAGGATGGCACGGCCAATGATGTCAAAAATGGATGAAAGTTCCAGCAGGACTAAGGCTATGAAGCCACTGCCAGTAGTTATTATCTTCTTGTCATCAAACATGGAGAACATTGTTGATTTAGTCCCCAAAGCGGCCAGTAATCAGATTGAAACCCTTTGAGGACAGGGTGAAACTGATTCTTTTAAATGCCTCTGGCACAGAATCAGTAGATCAAAATATGATTAATATGAATAAAATAAGGCACTAGACCAGCAACAAGGCATTGGAGATCCCTGATTTAAATCTGGATATCGGTTTCACCAACTGCTTTGGAATGGTGGATGAAAAACATTCCAAGCTGGGCAATTCCAATATGCCTGTTACGAAGGATGCCCCAGACTAGGTGACAGAAATTAGTTTTTGTAAATTTGTCACTTTTTCATGAAGGAAGCTCGAAATATTCAGAACCTAGCTCCTTCTTGTAAATACAATGCTTATATTTCAAACTCTTCCTGACAAGAGTGTGATAAGTGGCTCTCCACTAAGGCTCCATGAATTTAATATAAGACCTACATAAAGCCAAGTTGGTATAAAATTCGGGTACCAGTTTCTGTCTAACAAGTTTTTGACTTAAGCTTCAGAGGGACAACAACTTTTTTTAAAAACTTGATTTTATTCAGAATTGCACAAAATAGTACATCACATGTTGTCTCACAAGGATAAGGAGCCATGGAGAAAGCAAAGAGCATCATACAATCCGGAACACTACAGAAGCAGCTTCTACGTTGGACCGGATGCAATGACGGCACGCCCAGCTCAGAAGTAACACGATAAAACACACATATTCATATTAGCGTATTAAATATACAGTACAACTCCTTTAGAAATGAATCATCCAAGGAAAAACATAACAGTAAACAACAAGTGCGACAGCGACAGTACGGAGACGGGTGCTATCGCCCACAGGAGCCCCACGCAGGGAAAAGGAGTGGGATACACAGGGGCAGATTTACGTTAAACTAACGCAGCACGGTGCAGCAAGTCATTTTGCTGCGCCGTGCTGCGTTAGTCTGGAAAGCACAGGGATGCGACATATTTACAAGAATATGTCGCATCTCTGTGCTTCCCCCTGCGCTGGCGCACAAACTGCTGCCATGCGCCGGCGCAGGCACCCTTGCACCATGGTGCAAGGATGCCTGCGTCGTGGGGAGATTGTTTTTGTGCAGGAAGGGGCACCTTCCTGCACAAAAACAATCACTACAGGCATTTTCCTCTTCCAATGCGTGCTGTAGAATGCAGCACGCATTGAAAGAGGAAAAAAACAAGGAGAAATGAAAACATTTCTCCTCGTTGCGCCTCGCTACGCCACCTCTAGGGTGGCGTAGTATACTGACGCATCTCCAGAGTTACGATTTCACGTAATTCTGGGGTTGAGTCCTGTTCCATGAGTGTTGCGTGGGAACACCCACTGTAACACCCATGGAACGCCCCTTCATCGCAAAGTGCTGCGTGTGAAGGGACCGTATTTACAAGGAGAGGAAAAGTCACGCAGGGTGGCTTTTCCTCTCCTTGTAAATATAGAGGAGCCCCCTGCGCCACCAGTACGTCACGAAAAGTGACGTACTGGTGGCGCAGGGGGCTTGTAAATCTGCCCCACAGGATCTGGGCCCCCGGGCTTTCTGGCCAAGACAACTGTCCCTCCTGATCAGGGGGACTACAACATTCATAGCATATACTAGCCACACCAATCTTGAATCACAAATGGGGCTCTGCTTTGCAGCAGACAATTCTAAATGGGGTCCAGAAAGTTAAATGACTATTGTTCTGTTATCAGGTACTTCCCATGATCACGGATTGGTAGATCCCAAGAGGCATTTAGGAAGTGCAAGTCAGTATCAACTTACCTGCTTGAGCGAGGGAGGCAGACAAGTCATGGCCCACTCATCGCTCTCAACTTATCTGGATATAGAGCATGCAAGGCACATAACAGAAACTGCCAGAGACGGTCAGACATTTTGATTAAGTTGTGACTTTTACAAACTCTGCACGCCAAATGTACACACACAAGAAATCCACAATGTTATTTTTAAGGCTTTATTTTAAGCCAGTTTTAGAGCACAATAAATGTAAAACAATAATCATAGAAATGAAAACAATAGAAACAAGTGGGAAAGTACAGAATGTAAGCATTATGAAAACAGACAACATATCGATTGATATACATTTGGAAGGATCAATAAATGCCTAATCTTCGTATCAAATGTTTGCTGTTCATGAGAGTTTAGTATCTATTTCCTCAAACGTGCATAGCTAAACTTCATTTATTTTTCAGCCTGCGGCCTGCCTGTCTCCGAGACGAGGACAAATTATGTCTTTGTGAAAGTACTGTTATGAGACAGCGGCCTTGGTGCAGCTACACCATGGACTATGCTGCTTTGTACCTCTCCTGGAATTGAAGTCCCATTGTCTTCCCAAGAGGGCAGTAAATAGCCAGTTTCTACTATTCAGACTATTTTCTGAAAAATAAATATTGTGACTTGTGATGTCAGGTAGGAGAATTAATTTACATACTTCTGTTTAAGTTAAATGCTAACATGCCTTTGCATAAGCATTGACCATTTGTTTTATTGTGTTTTTAACGTGTTTTAAACCTTTTATGGTTATTTATTTAACCGAATAAAGAAAATGTTCTTCTTCATTGAGCATTTAAAAAAAATACAGGAATACAGGAGATAGATGCATACTATCAATATGTACTGCCAATTTAAAGCACATTATTGCACGATAATGAACGTAAACTATTGCAAACGAATAATAACTTATACGGCATGAGGCCTCAATGAGCATATAAGCAAGGGCACAATAAAGGGGGCTCCAAAGAGAAATATAAGGCAAAAACTATGACATTATTGCCCTTGCATAGTATCTGTAAATTAGATGGTGGCAATGCAAATCTCAAAGCTGATTCCAACAAGATCCAGCCAAGTAAGGGACATGACTGAGAACCTAGGTATCACCTCAGGTTCATCAAAAACAAAGTCAAGAGTGTGGCGAGCAGAGTGTATAGAGCGGCTTCTGACCTTATCATAGCATGCATTTTGAAACAGGTCAGGATGTCAAAGGATATTTTGAACCACAGGAACATTCCCACACAAACTGAAGTTGTCTACCAGAACCACATTACTGGACACTAACATTAGAGAAGACAACAGTTCTTGAAACTGAAGGCAAAACAGCCCACTATCTTCAGCAGGACAGGAATCAGTATAATATTATCATTTGTTGTCAAGACTTTCTGTACGTGGAAGCACAGGAGTGGTATATGGTGGCCAGGAGAGATTCCCTACCTCATGCTCATCCAACTTATAGTTTTAGCTGAATTGACATCATGTGTTTTCTGGTCATTCCAAGCCACATGAGAGTGATGTCATAACCTGAGAGTCCATTGGTATAATCAGAAGTACATTACATGGCTTTTTCCAATGATGATATGAGGATGAATAAACCTTTTAATGTGTGCAACATTGATATGATAACTACAAATACTCATGATTGGGTAATTATCTTATGAGAATTTAATGTGTAAAACATTGCTCAGGTAAGATAACAAATTCTCATGAAAAAATAGCAACTAATTCTCCTGGAAGGAGTTAAGAATAATAGTTACCAATCCTACAGTAACAACGGCGCTGATATAATAAGTGAGGGGTGACATTGTGCTGACAATAACTTTATTATGCTGCCCTCATTCATCAGGCAGGATGTTGTCATCTTGTCATTTGCAAGTTATGTGGCATTCATGAGCCAGGAAGTTACTTCAACATGTCTGAAAACTGCTAGTAATATCTGAGCGGTAACATTGTATGACATAAATAGGGGGTGCTGCTATTACATGTCAGACTGCTACCATAATCTGCAAAGACTGTGACCCCATCATATGTCATGGAATATAGCTTTTTGTTGCTTGTTATATGAGGGGGAAACTACTGCCTTCCCCCAATTTCAATTTCACATTATTGGGACTCCAACATTGGGGTGTTTCACAGATTGTGGGGGACTGAGCTCAGGGCTGGACTGGGAACCGAAACCAGCCCTGCCAAAGAACTCGGCCCGAGGGGGGGGGGGGGATGTTTGCTAACGTAAAGCTTTGTGCCGCTTTTGTAGATGGGGGCCGATATTGCATACCGGCCCCCATGGTTCTAAAACCTGCCCCCACCCTGGTGGCCCACCAGGGAAATGCCAGTCCGGCCCTGACTGAGGTCGACCCAGGTTTCCATTGTCAGTTAGCAACAGCAATGAGTGGGACACCAGGGAGGTTGTAAAGTCAGGCCGACTCTTAGTGCCCGCACAAGGGAAACGAGAGAGCAGTGGGTCTCAGCTCCCTTTTGCCCATTGCTCCCAATCCTGCTGCTGCTGCTGTGGCACAGCTTCTTAGGGTGACATTTATCTTCCCACCTGAGAATCCTCAGAAGCAAACAAGAGGCTTCTGAAAGTATAGGGAAGGAATGTATGCTTGACATTCCTGACAAATGCAGACATGGATCTTACCAGAGCAGTCTAATACCTGCTGTTGTGGATTCCTGTGTTACAAGGAGTCACAAAGGCAACCACAGGGTAGTAAAGAAATAAGAGTTGTGACCTTTAGCAACTCCAAAATATTCATGCCCTTTGCAGCTAGTGGAGAATGGGGCTGCAAATACCAGGTAATGTAACATGCAGCGGATATGTGTGGTAGCAATGTGCTGAGTTGATATATGTGAGTGAGCACAGCACCAGGCGAGGCCTGCTTCCTCTGTGTCAGGAAGCAGGCTGCCTGTCTGTGGTGCTATCAGTCAGAGGCAGAGCAAGTAGCTAATGCAAGCGATCAGAAGAGGGTGAAAGCAATCCATCTCAACTCTGCTGCAACAAGGAATTTCCCGCTGCATCCAGCATTTTGATCCCTAAACCCTGCTCAATGTTTGCTTAGGAAGATATAAATATTTGATTCAAGTGAGAGTTTTGAATCCTAAATTGCGGCAAGACTTGCGACTTCCCTTTGCGTCATTGTTGGTTGTACCATTTTGAGGAAAGAGGAGAATATAAGGTCATAATGTTGCT
This sequence comes from Calotriton arnoldi, assembly GCA_963921515.1. NCBI lineage: Eukaryota > Metazoa > Chordata > Amphibia > Caudata > Salamandridae > Calotriton > Calotriton arnoldi. The sequence continues at coordinate 557,223 of CAWUFW010009554.1, forward strand.
GAGATCCACAGGTGAATCTTTCCTTAGTTGAGGTGTGGTGTTTTATGTGATTCTTCAGCATTAATTATTGAACCACTAGTAGACATTTGACCAGTCCAGATGTATTGACATTGGATGCTTTCAGATGATCTGGGTATCATCTGCATCATTGTAGCATGCAAGACTAAATAGTTTCACAAAGTCATGAGGCGGATCTAGGTAAACAATAAAAAGTAGGTGTGTAATTGCTTGTCACTGTGGGATGCCTACTTACTTGATATCGAATAGGTAATGGGATGAGACAATTTGCTATCTATTCTTAAGGTACTAGTTTATCCATTTCAGCAGGGAGCCTTGGATACCTGTGTTGTAAATTCTTTTGGCTAGTATTTGATGATTGACTGTGTATAAGGCTGATGATATTTTGTATAAGAGTAAGAAAGTCACTCCATTACTGTCTGAAACTATTCTGTCTACCCAGCAGTAGACTGTGCTTTACGACAAAGAATGAGATTGGTCTTTAGTTTGTGGTGTGAGTCTGACTAAGACCCTTTGTCTTTAGTGCAGGTTTAATGGAGGATGTTTCCAATTTACACTGGAATTCACTGATAGAGAGGAACTGATGATCTCCGTAGGCGGAATGGCATCAGGGAATTCCAGGGAAATGGTTGTAAAGATGTTTGTTGGGTAGAAATCTTCCTTTGTAGAGCATGTAGTGTCAGTGATGTGTTGAGTGCTGTGGGATTTTTGGGCCATTATAATGACAGTTCTGTAGATTCTGTATTACCTTTGGAGCCACTGGTTTCAGTCTTTTGTAGTTTTACTTTACTGTTGAACCATAAAGGTTTTTGTGGTGATCTTCTTACCTCGCGCTGGCCAGTGCTCCAGCATCATTTGTGTTTAGGTTTGTTGGATTGGTTGCTTCCACGACGGGCAGTTGGATGTTGGCTAGGTGGAGGGAAGTCCCGCAACCGACAGGCTAACAATAAACGTACCTGTTTTGAAGCATCCCGTGTCTGCTGCTTCAATCACCACATTTTGGCGATGATCCAGCCTTGGCCTGTTGGGTGACAACGACCCGTGTGATGTTGATGAAGGATTGACAGATTTTGGAAGGTTCGAGTCTGTGGCGGAAACCTTGGGGCAGTGTTAGTCGGCTGGTGGCATCAATTTATCCCGGATGGTGATTTCTTGTCCGTGTCGTGTTTCCTTAGAGTTTGTTGAATTTAGGAAGTCTACTCTACGATGCTTAATTGGGTGCATAGAGGGAGGCGTGCACAGCCATGCTGCATCATCACGTTGCTCCTCTGGGGAGTGCTAGCAACGAGCGCCAAAGCTACCAAAGGAGGCGTATCCTGGCAACGAGCGAACGTCAAGTGCGGTAGAGGATTGGTTACTGCGGAGTCAAGCACGAAGGATTAAAGGTATTGACTAGTGCAAATGACATTCTCGGTGCACGTCTGCAGTGGGGCAAGTACCGTTGAAATTTTTAGGAGCACATGCTGTGTTTTGTAGCGACTCTCATTTGGGAATTCAACATTTGGTTCTACCATTTTGTGCATGCGCTTGTCAACCACAGTGACAGGCACAACTTTCAAAGTACATTTTGTAACATTCTGCTGCACTTCGTGTACACAATTGGAGCTTTTGGCATACCACAGTGTAATTTTGATGTGTTCTCACGTGTTTGGAATATTGGGTGTTTATTCTGGAATCAGTCTTCTGTGTTATTTTTAATTTTTTTAATTTGACACAATCTTTGAAATATGGCAAACAGCTCTATTTTGATGCCACCAGTGTTTTTGGCACATCCAGGCTCACCTTCCATTCTGTGGAAAGACTGGATGGATATCTTAGAAAATTACTTATTAGCACTGGATGGCCAAGCATTCAGTGCTGGCAGGAAGAAGGCTCTTTTACTAAGTGTTTTGGGAAATAAGGGCCAACACATTTTCAAGTACCTGCCAGTTGTTATGGATACGGAAAATCAACCCATTAGGGATGTATTCAAGGAAGCTAAACTTCATTTAGAACGTATATTTGCCAAGGAAACTAACATAGTTATGCTCAGACATAAATTTTACACGCATCCTCAGAAACCGGATGAGTCTATTGATGATTTTGTTTCAAGGCTACGTGAATTATCCATCAAGTGCCAATTTGGCCAGATGACAGATGAGCTAATAAGAGATCGACTTATTGTGCAGTGTAAAAGCAAAAAATCCAGGAAAGACTTTGGGCGGCTAAAAACCCCTCCTTGAAAGAGGCCATTCCGATTACGAAGGTGGTTGAGGAATATGATTTTTGCATGCGGGAAATGGGCAAAAGAGATTTTGTCGAAGGGGATGGTGTGTCTTGTGTACTCAAGGAACAAGATGAAGAGGAAGTTGAATGTGTGGGACTGGTAAATAAATGTGGGAAAAAGTTTCAGAAAAAAGGGGGTGTATCAAAACAATCTTATAAAATGTGTTTCAGGTGCGGCAGTAATTTTCATTTATGGGACTCGAAGTCCTGCTTTGCCACCAGTAAGGAATGCCTGAAGTGCGGTCGTCGTGGCCATTATGCACGCATGTGCAAAGGGAACTTCAAAGGAAGTGTAGCAGTCACTGAGGCAGGTGAAATTGTGATGGATTATAGCGAAGATCGGATTTTGATGGTGGAGAATGAATAGGATTGTGTGGGTCTGAGAGTTCGTCCTGTGGCTTCGTTTTCTATAATGAGTAGACCGGTGGATCTTATGGTGGACTCAGGATCCATGTTTACCATTATTCCCAGATCTTTATTTTTGGAGAAATGGAGTGAGGTAGCCCTGTCCCCAAAAGATATTAATCCAATGGGGTATATGGGCGAGACCATAGACATTCCAGAATACTTTTCAGCTTCTATCGGGTTTTAAACAAGAGAAATCTTGGGTAAAGTCTACGTTGCAGAAAGTGGTCCCCCAATATTGGGGTGGGTTCACCAGTTCGACTTGCATATGATAATAAATCCCAGGGCACCCCATCAGGTAATGGTGGCGGAGGAAACTGACATTGGCAACATTTTTGAGGAAGCCAGTATTGTGTTTAGGGAAGAATTGGGTCAGTTGAAAGGGTACATCCATGAGATCAAACTCAAAAAGGGGGCCATACCGACTAAGCATAAGGTGAGGAGGGTACCTGTAGCCATTAGAGGGAAGGGGAAAAAAATGCTTGATGACATGTTGCGTGATGGAATAATTGAGTCTGTAGAGGCATCTAGTTGGGTGTCTCCTGTGGTTATCATGGAGAAAACCGATGGGCATCTACGCTTTTGTGTGGACTTGAGGAGCGTGAATAATGAGATCATTACCGACAATTTTCCATTACCCAACATAAATGGAATGTTTTTATTGTTGAATGGAGGAAGATTTTTCACGAAACTGGACCCGAAAAATGTATACCATCAGATTCGCTTGCATGAGAAGTCGAAGTGTCTGACTGCATTTATTACAATGGAAGGTACTTTTCAATTCACCAGAATGCCGTTTGGACTCTCATCGGTGGCCAGTGTTTTTTAACGCATGATGGCAGGAGTATTCAAAGGGTTAAAGAATGTGATCTTATTTCAGGGTGACATTCTAATTTTCGGTAAAATAGAGGAGGAACAATATTTGGTACTCCAACAAGTGTTAAAGCTTTTAGTAGATGCTGGTCTCACACTAAGGAAGGACAAATGTAAATTTCTGGTACGAGAAATCGAGTACTTAGGGTATACAATAACAGGTGAAGGTGTGCTATAAAAAAAAAAACACCCTGAAGCTATTCAGAAAGTTCCCAGTCCAGGTGACAAAGATCAGTTGAGGTTCTTTATGGGCCTCGTGGAATACTATTCCAAATTTGTTAAAAATTTTGCTGAAAAAACGGAAGGTTTGCAGTGTTTCTTGAGGAAGGGGTGTAGGTTTCAGTGGGGAGAAGAGCAACAGGAGAGTTTTGAGAGAATACAGAAGGAGATTTGCACGGCTGGGATTTTGGTGCCGTTTGATACAAAAAGGAGATCTATTGTGACTGTAGATGCTAGTACCACCGGGGTCAGTGCTGTGTTGTCACAAGTTTATGAGACAGGGGAGAAGACTGTAGCGTTTGCGTCCCATTCCTTAACTGAAACAGAACATCACTATTCAGTTATTGAGCGAGAGGCATTGGCGGCAACTTGGTCAGTGGAGTATTTTCGCATGTATCTTTGGGGGTTGGGGTTTGTGCTTCGCACCGATCACAAGCCACTTGTCAAAGTTTTACACCCGGGTGGTGCAGGAAAGGGTTCAGCAAGATTAGCAAGGTTAGCGGCCATGTTACAGGAGCACAAATATAAAATTTAGCATATTCCTGGATGGAAAAATATTAAAGCCAACTGCTTATCATACCTGTCCATGGATTGAGAAGAGGTAGAGAGGGAGGCGGTAACTTGAAGGTGCAGTGGCTTTGTTATCCGAAGTAGGTGATTCCAGTAGTGTAACTACGTTTAGCAAGGAGGAGTGGAATCAAGAGATGGAAATCGATGAAGTGTCGAAATGTGTTAAGTTGCTAATTGTTAAGGGGCATAGACGGGAAAGTACAGTGGCTGTGGGAGTGATAATGGGCCTTAAGCTTACAGTTGTGACCTTTAATACTAACGTGAAATTTGTTTTTCCGCATACTCACTCCTCTGCAGGTGCAGACCAAAGGCATTTATTAGTTAGTTAAAAGCACAGTGTATTTACGAGATAGTGAGGTGAAGAAGAACTGGCAAGTTCGAGCAATTTCAATGAAGAACAAAGGGAGTGTTACTGTTACTCTTGATGAAAATACCCCGGGGCTAAGCTTATACCCTTGGGCTAGTCGACAAAATTGTCGCTGGGACCCTAACGCACTGAATGCAGTCAGATACCTGCTTTCAGGCGCTATGTTTTGGCAGAAAAATCCATTTGAGATATCAAGTGTTGTTTTGTATTTTTTGCGCACAATGTTATTCATTAATGCGGCACTGTGTGCATTTTGAACTGCAAATGTCTTTGTGCAAGTGTTTAAATGTCTATAATCCAAAACTAAACGATATGTTTTGTCAGGTTTCATTACGGGAAACAAAGGATTGTTCATAGGTGAAGTGCAATTTTTAATCACCCCCTGGTATTCTAGTTGATCTAGGATCTCCCTAACTTGTTTTTTTAGCTTCCTGCTTTATAGGGTATTGCCTTTGAGCATTTGGGGAAACTTTTAACGGGATCACATGGTGGGTTGAATCCTCATCCCAACCAACATGATTTTTGTATAGTGCTGGAGCTAGGGCAACCGCCCACTCCTGCGCATATGCATGTTTTAAATGTATGGGAACGAGGTCGGAAAATACTGGAAAAATTACTGTTTCTCCCCTAGGGCACTCCATGACGAATGCTGGCGGCCAGTCTTGTTCTGCTAATAGAATGTCATAACCGGATGACAGATTTTTCCAAAAGAGACCTTTAATTTTTCTGGGCTTGTCCCCCTCCAGCCGGAGTGTTATCTCATGTAACTTATGTGGGACACTTACCCGAGTATCAGGTGTTTCCACTGTGATATACTCACTCAACTCCGCTGTCACCAGAAATTCCTTCAGGTTCTGGCGAGCTATCGTTACTTCTGCCGCGCTGTCTAGCATCGTCAGAGCCCATTCCCCGTTCAGAAGCTGTGTCCTCAGAATTCTGGGCATGTCTGATCTTGAGACCTGCTACCTTCTTCTTTTTGAACTGAGGTTTTGATTTTTGTTTATCTTCTTTTTTAGGTGCGTAGTCCGCAGCGCGTTGCGTGTCTCTGGACTTTGTACACTCCTCTTGTCGGTGTTCTGACCGTCCTTCCCTCTCGGAGTTTTTTGATGAACCCTGAAAGGAACGAGAGGAACGAGTATCAGTATCCTGATACCTGTCAGGTTTTTTAATATTATCCCTGTTCCTGAGGTTATACCTCCTTTCAGAGGGCTCCTGCTGAGGAGACCTACCTCTGGATTGAGATTTGCTGTCTTTAGACTTTTGTTGTTTTTTATTTTCCCACTTCTTTTAGAAGAAGTAGGTGTCTGCTTTGTAGTGTCCTTTTCAGAACTGCCCACCAGTTGTGGTTTTAATGCTTTCCCACCTAAACTGTCTCTGCCTAGTTCTGCATACGCAGTTTCAATTATTTTGGGTAGTTCGTGTTGATGATCTCCTGGACTGAACTCCCTTAGGCGTTGGCGGATCGCCACTGAAGCTGCTTCCCCTTTAATATTAGCTAGGATTATGGCTGATACCTGGTCAAAGTTATTTAGTAACTTCATCCCTAAGTTAAGGGCAGGTTCTGCTCCGTACTCATTTTGTATCTGTCTCAATACGTCAGGTATTACTGCTAAGTACGGGATACCATGTGTTCTGGTATATATGGCAGCAAAGACTGAACCCCAAGAGGTGCAGTCTTCTAGTTGTGGTGTGATCCCCATGGGCAAGCATATTGTTAGAATTCTGTGTTTATCACAGGTGGTAGTATTTGGGAATACCGCCTCAAGCTGATTTATTTTCTGAGCTATCCAGATTGGTATTTGTTCGCGTTTTGCGGGCATTTTGCCCATTACCGCGTGTAATGTTTGAGGAGTAATTTTATTTCCTGTACCCTTTGTTGGAGTACTGTTTGCTGCAGCTTGTGCAAGTTGGATTGTTAAAGTCCTCATGACGAATTGTGTTATGTTTCTGTAGATTTTAATTAAATCTCTATGTTGTATGAGTAATTCTGGCTGTGGCATTGTGCCAATGTCAGGATGTGGTGTATAAGCCGCTAGTATCGGCCATGTGGCTCCGTCTCCTCCGAGCGGGCCTAATCTTATTCTTTGTCGTACATGGGGTAGGGCGCCATTAAACCAGTAATAATGTTCCTGGTAAGTGAGTGGAATATCTATGTCCTCAAACGGACAATATTCCCGTGGTGCATCTCCTTTTATATAGCAGTGAAATGTCTTTGTTATGGCATTTGCTGCTGGGAATGTAACCCATGAATAGAACACCTCTGTTTTGTTTGATTCGTGTGCCTCAATCACGAAAACAACCATGCCACCCCTCGCTTGTAAACCATTTTCTAATAGTCTTAGGGTGACTGTTATTCTGAATTTTGGTGCAATCTGTATTGCATCCGGAGGATCTTCTCCCTCTTCTGAAAAATTCAGTTCAACTCTTTCATCCCCCGAATCAGGCATGTTTTTGAGGAAGAAGTGCTTACAGGGAACTAAGATAAGGTGTTATGCACAATTGTTTAGGAACTATGGGGCATATTCTCAAGAACGTGTGATAACCATCGCAAAAGTTACTTAACACAACCCCCAACATCGCAGTCTATTGCGGGAAATTTACGCCATGTTAACCAAGTATTCACAACACGGCGGTACCATGCGATAGTCTCTAGATAACGCGTCAACTGACCGCGTTAAAATCAACGCACGCCGCAAAAATGCGAAACACTAACGCAAAAAATGATGCGATGAGGCCAATCGCGATACAAAAATCTGCGAAAACCAGATACAGGCCTGCAATTCACACGCGTCAGGCGGGAACAATCACCATAAAAGTAGAAAAAAAACAGACAAACAAATGCCAAACAACAGCGAAGCACAATGGACGTTGCCGGAGCAAGTACGGAGGAGAACCAGAACCCCACAAGCCCCACGGAGGACCAGCCTGGGACTTCGGGGTCAGGGAAGGGCAAGGACAAGAAGAGTAGGAAGAAGCGGTTCAGTCCGCAGGAAAACAGGATCCTGATAACGGAGGTGGTAGAACACCATCAACAAATGTTCGTCACCTCCACTCTCTCATTGGCAACAAAAAATGGACTATGGTAGTCCATCGTGGACAAGGTGAATGCAGTCAGAGTGCTGAAGAGGACAATGGAGGAGGTCAAGAGGTGCTGGAATGATGTCAAGCGCAAAACCAAGCTGAAACTCGCCAACAACCGGAAGGCAGCAATGCAGACTGGAGGTGGGAGCCCAGCGCCACAGGAGGAGCTGGACGACATGGAGGAAATGGTCTCCACAGTCATCAGTGGGGAGACGGTGGCAGGAGTTGGGGGCCCGGACACTGCCCAACAGTACCGGACACAACAGCAACAGGGTGAGTAACGACCAGGGCCTGGGGGGACGGGGGGAGATGGGCACAATGGCACACATGCACAATTAAGTACAGCACATCTGTGGACAAACCATGCCCCAGACCACCAACTCCCACCAAGGGACCAATGTACCCAAGTATGCAACATGTCAGCACTGTACAAGCACAGAAGTCAAAGGCACACCGCATGAAAGGGATAAGGGGCAGCAAAATCAGAGCTGCAGGGGCGACTCCCCCAAAATGCAGCACACACACATCACATGCAGAGCACATCAACATTGACAACCATGTGACACAATCCGCAAAACACCTACAACAGAACACAGGACACAACTGGTGCAGCGTGGGTGCAGACACTGGCCAATCACATTTGGCATTGCAGGGAAATGTGAGTTGATAATGTACAAGTACAAACACACACACATCTGTTGTCGAAATGTCCACTGTCCCCCATCAAATAGGCAGCTCCTCCCAAACAGACACAATGTACCCAGTCATGCTGTCTGTATGAAAACATGTACAATGCGACAACATACATGTGGACACATTGTGAAACTGCATCTCCCCTTCACATTGCAGAGGGAGAATCAACACCTCCTGCAGAGCAGCCCGACCCTCTCTACTCTGATGACAAAGAGGACCACCGCAGCTTCGACTCTGACGCCCTCCAACTGCTTGTGGACAGCCTACGCAGCCCACTTCCAGGAGCTGGGCAGCCCAGCTGCTACGAGGAGAGCCCACCCCCTGCACAGACCACACAGCAGGCAGCACCCACCACCACGGCTGCCTCCCAGGACCCCCACTAAGAACACATGGCTTTCCAACACCGTGTTTTGGGGTGCCAGGAGAATCTGGCTGAACAGGTGCGGGTGGGCTTCGACCGCATGGCAGACAAACTAGATGCCATACGTGGGTGTCTAAGTCCCATCAGGGACCACTCATGGTCCCTAACGGACACCCATAGTCCGCTTCATGCCCTCCAACGGACCATGGCTAACATCGCTGGAGCCCTGACTCAGAGAATAGAACAACTGTCCAGTCAGAGTGGCTCTAGCGATGTCACACAGGAGTTGGGAAACATGCAGAGGTTAATGGAGACCATGGAGCGGGCGAATGCGGAACGAGCGGCTGCCACGGCTGCACACCAGCGAGAGGTAGCTGGGTTCCTCAATGACCTCAGGACCATCCTCATGGCATTGCTGCCACAAGGCCTGGAGCTGATGCATGTTGCTGCTACCACTCCATCCACACCTCCGCCCCCTGAAGTGTCAGTGCCACACAGTGCGGCAGACCTTCCACCTCCGGCCACTGATGTGTCACTGCCACACAGTGCTGGAGACAGAACACCACCACCCACACGTGAGGCACATGCAACAGCAGAGGACGAAGATGCAGATGAATCTGGCCTCGTGGTCATAAGGAAGCGGTAGCATGCATCTCCGCCATAGGGCCGGCTTCAGCTTGGTACTGCCCTCTGCATCATCACCTTCCACTGTCCCCCGATGCACTCTCCGACACTCACCTTGGACCTCGACATGGACTGCCATATGCTGTTTGATCGCCAATGACACAGCAATCAGACTGCGGACTGAACTCGTCCTCTTCCTTTGGACTTGTCATTCCCTGAAGGACCCTGGCTGGCCCTCCACGGGCCAACATCATCATGTGGGGTTTGCATGGCCCTGTACTGCTCCAGATGCAACACTACACTGAATGTGCATTAAACATTCATATTCACACAGATGTGTCATGTCTATGGTCTTTCAAGTGTGGAAGTATGGATGAATGTAGGCTCACTGGACTCCTCTCACGTCCATGTGGCTCATGTCGTAGAACAGGGGTCACAGGGTGACACATTGCCGAATGCGTTCTGGGTGGCGCTGACACAACAACAGGGAAACACGCATGAGTTACTTCCTTGTCCAGCCCAGTACGGAACCTCGCCCAGGGCCCCGGGATCATTTACAAACCCTTACGCTGGATTGGCATACGCCAGGCCAGCCCACTCCGCTTACGCTCACAGGGGGGGACGGCAACGCTACATGTCCCATGTCTTTCCTGTAGTGATCTGCTGCTCACAGGTCTAGTTGTCAGCATGCCACAGCCACTCCCTCACGGCTGGTTTACACCCACACCACACCCATCCAGCACACGCGTCACAGGACATGTGACCCTGCCAATAAAAAGGGCCGGGCGCACGCACTCGACGCCATTTCCACTCTCTATCTGGGTGCATCCGTGTGGTGTCAATGTAGGCATGAGGGCCTCGGGCCCTGCAACATCACATTCCCCAGGACCAGAGGCGACATGATGGCATACGCAACACGATACCCAATCATACAGGGTCCATGACTTTGGGGTGTAGACTTGGTGGCATCGGATACATTGCGGCCGGCACAGGCACACCGCCACGGGACGGTGACTTTGGGTGTACTGAGGTAGGGGCACCTTAAGTGCTGAGCGGGTGTGCAGCCTGCGATGATGCCCCGTCCCGGTTGTTCCAGACTGCTCAGGATTTGTGTGCCCTGCTGGACCGCAGTGTAGGCCAGAGCCAGCCGGAAGCGCGGGCCTACCGCCACGTGGCGTCGCATCCCGGATCACAGAGTTAGTGGCACCTCAGGGGCTCAGCGGGTGTGCAGCCTGCGAATATGCCGGGTGCACTGGTATGTCCTCTGCCATGGCGAAATCAAGACCCCGGACCAAATGTGAGACCTGGTGGCCTGCGGAGCGGGGCTGCATGATGTGGAGGGTGCCATGTCCGCGGGCCCCGGGCATGTGGCTTGCAGCGGCACGTGGTGGGCCCTCATTGCTACACACCAAGGGCGGAAGGTGAGCAGTGAGGCCTGGGTGCGCAGGGGCGGGCATGCACCGCTGGGCGGCGGGAGGGGCTGGTGTGCATCTGCCTGGGTGCGCAGGGGCAGGCATGCACCGCTGGGCGGCGGGAGGGGTGCATCTGCCTGGGTGCGCAGGGGCGGACAGGCGATGATGTCTTGTGCAAATGTATGTACTTTGTCATTCATGTATCTGGACTCTGTTTCAGATGACGGATCTGTTTCAGATGTGTGACCTGGTGAACTGCACTACATACCGGCACGTGGTTGGAGACACACCGGTGGCAGCAGGTGAGCAGTGTGGCCTGGGTGCGCATTGTCGGCACTCTCTCTCCCTGCCCATCTCTTCTGTTGTCTCTCTCTCGCTCCCCCTCTCTGTCCGTCTTTCTCTCGCTCCCCCTCTCTGTCCATCTCTCTCTCACTCCCCCTCTCTGTCCGTCTCTCTCGCGCTCCCCCTCTCTGTCCGTCTCTCACTCGCTCCCCCTCTCTGTCCGTCTTTCTCTTGCTCCCCCTCTCTGTCCGTCTTTCTCTCGCTCCCCCTCTCTGTCCGTCTCTCTCTCGCTCCCCCTCTCTGTCCGTCTTTCTCTCGCTCCCCCTCTCTGTCCGTCTTTCTCTCGCTCCCCCTCTCTGTCCGTCTCTCTCTCGCTCCCCCTCTCTGTCCGTCTTTCTCTCTCTCCCTCTCTTTCTCTCTCTCTCTCCTTCGCTCTCTCTCTCTGTCCTTTGATGTGCGCAAAACACACCTTCTCATGATTTTTGTCTTGCAGGCTGTGTCCTACGGATTGTCCCGAGGGGAGCGGCCATGTGTCTTCATTTCTGTTCTGTGTTTCTTTGAATACATTTTCAATTGTTACATCGAAGGTGAATGTGTGATGCTCATTTTGTTGACGACACATGCATGTCACCAAATGTGATTGTGCGACATCAGGCGGATTATTTGGTACATGATTCCGTGTAGTTGATGTGGCATGTCTTTGGCCGAGGGGGGGGGGGGGTGCCCGGGGAGGGGTGGTCCTGGGGGTGGTGGCGGTGGGTGTTGGGGCCCTCTTGGGTGTCCGGCCCGCATGTTCAGTGGCTCCATGGCATCTGTTGTCCTTCAGGTGTGGCTGTGGGCTGGGGTCCCTTTTGTGGTGCAGGCTGTCGTCCGACTTTGCACCAGGTCAGAGCAGGTGTTAATTTCCTGCGGCTAACGCGCCATATCGCATGTTTTGTGGACTTATCGCAGATCTGGCTGGTCGTTGAGAATGTTGAGGAGTGGTGTTGACACCGGCTTTTTGCAAGGGAACGCCTATTCTGCATCTCATTAGCGATAGTTGCCAGGGTCATCTGTGGCGATGTTTTTTGAGGCTGCTATCACAGGTAAACTGGTGCTATGGGCTGTTAACACCAGCTTGTGAATTGGGTGATAAATTTATCGCAACTTTGGCTGCGATAAGGTGCCGATAACTCGGCGATAGCTCCTTGAGAATATGCCCCTAAATGTCCTTTCAAGCTTGATTAACCAACAGCCAATAAATAGTATTTTCGTACTACTCAGCTGCAGCGGATTTTGTGCCCACCCACTCCAGACGTCTCTGGTGTTTTGTGAGTAGGTTCTCTGAGAATAGCACGACTGAACTACTCAGATTCTACTGTTAAATAAGTACCCAACCAACGTTGGTGGCGCCATGTCGTGTAGTTCCTATAGTACCCATGCAGGACCTGCGCGTTTGGATAACATAAACCGTGGGCTTGGTGATAGACTGACTCTGTGCACCCCCACCGCGTATGTTAGCCTGATTTGCATTAGCTAGCTCACAGTGCCATTAGAATCTCCTCTTATCGGAGAGAGATTAGTTTCTGGCAACCTTAGATCATGACAACCCTGATCCCTCAGAATCGTGGAAACAATGTACTACTTTTCGCACAGTCACTCGTGCTTACTTATTTGGTTTGTCTCAGAGAGCTACACAGAATAAACAGTCTGGGCATTTCAATAAGTATTTATTGAACAGTTGTTATTCTAGTGTAAAATATATGTGCTGCGATAACCAGCAGACAATAGCAGAGATATATTATCAGCAGTACGATAAAAGTGAAGGTGTAGAACAGTTCTACCATATTGCAATAATCATGAATACATACATGAATATAAAAAGCATTATGAAAGTGCGCGTACTCCTACGATGCCTAACTAGATGTACCTGAGTGTACCTAGCATATGTGTAGGTCTAAAAGCCTAAGAGCCAAGAATCGTCCTAGGATTTAGTCGAACCCCATTACCTGAATAGAGAGAGTGTGGGACCCCGTCCTGGTCTCGAGTTGGACACCCCGCAAGGGCTGTGTTAGACCGCTGTCAGCTGGAGCATCTGCATGCAGGAGCCTCAGCATCTCTGGTCAGTGTGTCGGCATGGAAGTCTCAGTTCCCTCTGTCTTACCGGGGTAAATGTGGTGTTTTTATACCCTGAAGATTCTAGTTGCTTCGTATGGTTTGTATTGGGCCTTGTTAGGCTTGAGGAAGACGTCAGGGGTGAACTTTGTACATACATAGTATGCAGGAGGTGTATTCCTAGAGAGTCATGCATAATTGATGAGTACAGTGTGGGCCTGTGTTTGGGAAAAATCCTGCTGTATTCAAAACCACAGGATAGATAACGTTCAGCCCTCAGAGCTCGTTGTGTACTAGCGAGGACCAATGTAGGTGAAAGATCATGCCTATATAAGGAATCATGACTATAATAGGACATGTACAGTTATGACCGTAATAGGGCATATGTGGCATTGACCATAATAGGGCAAGTACGAATATGACCGTATTAGGGCAAATATGAATACGTCTATTTTAGGGCATGTATGAACGGGTCTACATTAGGGCCTCTATACGGGACATAACACTATTGGATGAAGGGAGGAACACAAGGACGCTTTGGCAGTGGATACTGGTATATGGGAGTAGTGTTCAAAATGCCAAGTTCTTTTCTTGGGAACTGAGAGATACTGAGATGTGTATGAGGTCATGTTTTTCTCGAATGTTCTTTGTGCATTTTAATTAGTGAACCCACCTTGGGGTAAGTCAGATTCCCTTTAGACTAGGAGAGGTACAGACCTCTCTTGACTTCTTTGATTGTGTGGCTTCATGCTATACATGATTCCTTATCAAACAACTTCTACAGAGGTTCAATGCTGAAATCTTTCTTTCTTCCTTGATTCAATAGGGTTTCCTCTATCCTTAGGTTAGTGTAGGGTTTGTTAGATGCTGCAACTTTCCTCCATGTATCGAGAGAAGGATCGAAATTATTCTTCCAGCCATCAGGTTCTTTTTCTCTATCTTTTGTATCATTGCAACAGAGATACTTATTTGCTCTTTGCTGTTGAAGACCAACATTGTAAGGCGTGTTGGCCTTCCTTTAATAATTCTATACTTCTACAGCATGTTTTTGAGATTGATTTATATTAGTCTGGCTTTGAGTTTGTAATAAATCTTTTAACTTCAAGTTACTGACTCAGACTTTTATTGTGTGGTCCTAATGATCACACTGTGTTTGGAGATTTAAACTGTTGTTAACCCCTTTTCCTCTCAAGTTGCTACAAAGGTCTATTGACCAGAACATAATTAGAAGAAATGGCCCAGAGCGTTCTCAATGGTAAAACCACAATAAAACAATACAACTGCAAAATACCGCTACTGCACATTGTGTCTGCATATCACAAATGAAATTCCATGTAAAAACCTTGGGAAATCTGAAATGTGTTTTTGCAATCCTTAGTTTAGCTCTGAAATGTGCTGGAGCCACGGGACGCACCCAGAGCTTCAGCTCCTTCCTGCTGACTCTCTTTATGTTGACTGGGAAGCAGTATTTTTTATTTTATTTGCAAAGTTTTATATAGCGCTGGCTAGACCCTGAGGTATCAGAGCGCTTTACATGAATAACAGTTTTGCATAGTTACATTAGTTACAGTAGCATAGTATAACATAAAAGACAAGTCCCCATAGAGGATAGAAGGTAAAGGGGGAGGGGGGTAGAGACAGGGGGTTGGGAGGCAGATCAGATCTGGCAAACCGGCAATGGAAGAAATTGCATCATGGGGCCCAAAAAAGTTTGAGTAAACGAGCCCACAAACCGGTTGGGGTCACAAAGTCACAATGTTCAGTGCCAAAATTCACTCACTGCGTTAGGTCACCTTGGCAAGCAGGAGGGGCGAAATAAGGGCGCCTGCAGCGACCATTAATGACTGGAGGGGTGAAAGGCGTCTCAAAGGGGGTCATCAAGAAGCAATGGACAGGCAGGCGACATAAGGCGTGGACCATCGGCAAGCAGTGATCAAGGACTCGGTCGCAGCGGTCCAAGATGGCAGACCCAGAGTTACGGTAGCCAACGACCTCGGCACAAAATGGTGGACCCACAGATCAACAGAAAATCCAAGTTAAAAAAAACATAGAGAAAAACCAACCTCAAGGAGCAGGACTGGTTGGGACAGGCAGGCAAAGGATGGGGAGGAAGGAAGGCTGCTGGAAATCGCCAATATCTCTCGGGTCGGCACGGAAATTCTGGTAGCAGTATCCCGACCCAACCTGCTGTAGAGACGTGGGTAATCGGATCGGGGGCCCAGGCAGCAGCCCCGGAAAAGGAGAGGCAGCCACGGGGTCCGGAGGGCACGCTCATTTGGATACGCTGTGGAAGACAAGCTCAGGGTCGGGAGGGCGCGCTCACTCAGTCTTCGCAGTGGAAAACAGGCTCAGGGGTACAGTGCGGCAGCGTTGCTGAATTCTCGTAGCTGCTTTGTCTGTGGCACAATAATCGTGCGTTCCAGCAGTAAACCCGGAAGGTGTAGCAGGATGTCCCGGAAGGTGTTGCAGATCATCTGTGTTTCTTTGGAAAGGCGGGGGAGGAAGGAGATGCAACGGAGAGCCAAGGAGAACTGTGCCCAATGTCTGGCTGGGTAGGTGACGGCCGAGGGGGAGACCTGGGGCCAATCTCCTCTATAGCTGTCTAGCAGCTCCACCGGGCATCGGCCATGATTGCTCCGTCTCCGCGGCCAGAAACATCAATCACGTTTGCTCCGAAGATCTCAAGCCCAAATGCAGGAGGTTGGAGAGAAAAGGACCGCAGTCAAACATGACCCCAGGTGTGTATACGGGTCCAAGGATGGGTAAGATTTTCGGGGATTAGAGCCAAAAAAGGCAATCCCTAGTCAGGAGCTCCCGGCCGGAGCTCCTCACCTGTCGGCCATCTTGGCAGTACCAGGTAGCAGTAGTTAATCCCTTGCATCTTTGACCCTTGTGTCAGGCCTGCCCCTCCATTGTGCCCCAGCAACCATAGCCTGGTCTTTCACAGCTTGTATGGGCTACTGTATTGTGGTATGTAGCTTGTATATATATGCTCCCTGGCCTTTTTGATTTTGCTGAACACTGGAAGGTGTGCGAGAACTGGGGAAGGGTTGATTTCCAAAAGAGTGTGTGCTAGTAAACTTCTCCATGTGTCTGTGTGTGTTACTGTATGTATGTTAATGCATCCACACAGGTATATGAGTGAGTGTATGCATGTATTAAGCCACCCCAGCTGTAACACTGGCATAACTGGTAAGCGTTTGTTTACTGTGGATGTCAGTTTTATAAAGGTGCCTACCCCTGGTAATACTCTGGCCATGGCTTAATGGTGGTAACTCTTGGCATATTGCGAGGATTCCATGACATGATGGTGTCCATCCTTGGTACTGCGGATCCTAGCATAGTAAGGGTAATCCTTCACCCACTGTGAGCATCCATGACATAATGATATCCACCAGCAGCTATATGTACAATGTTGGCCTTGGCATAATAATGCTATTTCTTAATATATTGTGGGCATCCATGGCATGGTGGAGCCTATCCTGATATGCTGGTCCTGACTTAATGGCAGGGATTCTCTGCATATTGCAAGAATTGACAGGAGGATAGTGCCCAGCACGCAACCTTTGATTAATGCTAGCCCTGGCATAATAATGGTAATTTTGGGAAAATTGTCGCTATCCATGGCATGCTAGTGTTGAATCCTGATATAATGCTGACCCTGGATTATTAAGATTTTCTGACATGCTGTAGGCATTATGATTCCCACCCCTCGTATAATGCTGACCCTGGGATAATGGTGGCAATTTCTGTACAATTGTGGGCATCCATGCCTATCCTTGGAATAAATCTCGCTATTTAATAGTGTCTTCTTCTTTCAGACTTTATTTCAGTTATTAACCGTCAAAATTACATTAAAATACATTTCTCCATTTAAAACAATGGGGAAAAAAATAAAAACAGATTCAGATAAGCAATTAATTGATTATTTAAAAAGAGCAAAAGTGTTAAAACTTTAGACCTATTTTTTTCCGTGCAATTGCAACTGCTGATAAATACCCGCTCAAGCTAAAAACAACATAAGGCAGCCTTTCGTACCACAAAACTCTCAGAGCTTCCTGGTGCTTTCTATATCCCAACTTCTGACAGAGAGGGCGGATCCACTTTTTCCTAATCTTGTCATAAAATGTGCAAAAGAACAAAATATGTGCAATACTTTCTACATTTGCTAAAGGGCATACAGTGAAGAGGGATTCAGTATTTAGCCCATTATCCATATTCCATTTTACTCTATAGGCTTTGATTTGAACGACACCATAACGAAACTTCAAATATACTGTTCTTGCCAGGGGAGGATAAACAGCATCCAACAACTCCTCGAGCCCTGGACAAGTGTCAATTCATGGCCTATGGTGGCCATCCCTGGTATGAAATGTGAAGCAGTTACATGTCTAACAGTAGTACATGTGAGTACCTGAGGAAAATGACACACTGGTGTTTGGACACCAAACACATATTTACTTTTATTTTTTTCAAACTGAAAAGCTTGCATTTGAAAGCAAAATGTGCATGTTTTCCTGAAATAAGCTGACAAAATGATTTCCTTTCAAAATATATATTGAACACTGATATTTCAATCACTATTTTTGTCTGTACAATTTGTGTGATTGATCTGCTGTATGTCTTCTGTAGTATTAGTGATGGCACTGCTGCATCAGTATGTGTACTGCGTATGATTCTGTGATTTCTGTATTTTTTTATTTATCTACCCTTATCCTTCCAAGTAGATTAACAGCTATAACATATGGGGGCAGGACATAGAAAAGTCAAGTGAATGTACAAGTGAATATAGATGCTTTGAAGAATTCCTGAACTGCCTGTGTCACTGATTGGGCTGAAATGGAGACTTAAAGTGAACCAAGGCTTTAGCTCCCTGATAACATTAGGTCATCCATAGAAAACCCAGAATCGGACTGAAACATATGGCTATGTGGCACCTTGTAAGATTAGATGCTAACATAATATATATTATGAAATACATACTATAAAAACACTATTGCAGGAATGAGTCCATTGCACAGCAAGTTTTAGCCTGGGGTCGGAGGGGTGAAGAAAGGCACAGCCCTGGTCTCAGAAGTCCAGTAGAGGCTAGTATTTGGCAGGAAATTAGGGGGCAGATTTACAAGCCCCTTGCGCTGCCAGTACGTCATTTTTTGTGACGCACTGGCAGCGCATTACACTGCCCCATGTTTACAAGGACAGGAAAAGCCACCCTGCATGGCTTTTTCTGTCCTTGTAAATACGGCCCCTTTACACGCAGCACTTTGCGTGAAAGGGGCGTTCCATGGGTGTTGCTGTGGGGGTTCCCACGCAACACCCATGGAACCAGGCACATGTCCAGATTTACAGGGATTCGTAAACCTGGAAATGCTACGCCACCCTAGGGGTGGCATAGCAAGGCTCAACGAGGAGAAATGTTTTCATTTCTCCTCGTTTTTTTTCTCTTTCAATGCGTGCTGCATTCTACAGCACGCATTGAAAGAGGAAAATGCCTGTAGTGATTGTTTTTGTGGAGGAAGGTGCCCTTTTGGGGCTGACTATGACAAAGCACATGTTTTGGCCACTCCTCATGGGCACTGGAGGGACTCTAGCGGTCCATACTTGCTATGTGCTCTCCCTTGTTTGGTGTGCTCATGCAGGCCTATGCTAGGTTTGTACCTGTGATCAAGCCGGGGGGAATGTACCCCAGGGAGAGTAATTGAGCAATGATGTTTCATAGTTCAGAAAAGTCTTGGGGGAGGTGGTTGACTGTAAGTATATCCTGATTTGCTGCCCTTTTCTCTTCTAGTGTTATGAACAGACAAACAAGTTACTGACCTTCGGTAACAATGTATCTGTAAGAGACATATGTTAGTTATAGATTCCTTACCTTAGAATTACCCCAGGCGTCAGACTGGATCCGGAGATTTTTCTTTAGCACTACCCCTGCGCGTCGTTAGGTGGCGTCGGTCGACTCCGCGTCCGTCGTTGGCGTCGTGGTCTCCGGAATGACATTGCGGTGTCTACTTATATGCCGCCCCTGCACGCTGACGTCAGTCCTGACACGACTTTCCACGCCAAAAGCGCAGAGCCATGCAAGACACTGACCACTGGTGCACATAACTAGGGCCCTGGAAGGGAGTCCCTATCCCTAGATGTCAGTTAGCAGAATGGGGAGAATGGGTGGGGCGGTAAGGAATCTATAACTAACATATGTCTCTTACAGATACATCGTTACCGAAGGCAAGTAACTTGTTCATCTGAAAAATACTGTAGTTATAGATTCCTTACCTTAGAATAGATACTTCAGCAATGCCAACCCCGGAGGTGGGTCTGCGAACTAAGTTCACACCAGAAAGTCCTGGAGAACAGAGCGGCCAAAGTAGCCATCTCTCTGGACTTGGCTGTCTAGGCAATAATGTTTGGTGAACGTGTGCAAGGATGCCCACTTGGCTGCCTGACAGATGTCAAGGAGTGGGACTCCACACCCCAAAGCAGTAGTAACTGCCGTATCCCTGGTAGAGTGAACACGCAGTCCCATTGGAGCGTCCTTTTTTGCTAAGGAGTAGCAGATTTTAACACACAGGGTAACCCATCGAGAGATGGTGTGTTTCTGCACAGCCCAACCTTTCTTGGCGCCCACATCTTCAATAAGAGTTGATCGTCCACCCGGAAATCTTGCGTGCGGTCTAGATAGAAAGACAGCGCACGTTTTGGGTCCAGACGGTTGAGTCTCTCCTCCTCTTTGGAAGGGTGCGGAGGCGGGAAAAAGGTGGGCAGAGTGATGGTCTGTCCTTTGTGGAAAGAGGTAACCACTTTGGGAAGAAAAGAGGCCCTTGTGAGAAGGACTACTTTGTTTGGATGAACAGCCAGAAAAGGAGGTTTGGAAGACAGAGCTTGAAGCTCACTCACTCTGCGAGCAGAGATGATGGCGACAAGGAAGGCAGTCTTCAGAGTCAGGAGTCTGATAGAGCAGGTATGTAGAGGCTCGAAGGGAGCACACATAAGGAACATTAAGACTAGATTTAAGTCCCACTGGGGCATTACGAAAGGAGAAGGAGGAAAGAGATGAGTAATGCCCTTCAGAAATCTATTTACAATAGGGGACTTGAAAAGAGAAGGCTGATCAGGAAGGTGAAGAAAGGGAGATATGGCTGAAAGGTAGCCTTTAAGAGTGCCCAGGGCAGAGCCCTGCTGGGCTAAAGAGAGGATGAACAAGAGTACCTCTGAAAGGGGGGCAGAAAGGGGATCTATATCCTTTGCTGTGCACCATGCCACAAACTTGTTCCATCTAAAGGCATATACAGACTTGGTTGAGGGACACCTGGCTGCCAAGATGACATTACAGACTTCGGGTGGAAGGTCAAAAGCTGTCAACTGCCGCCTCTCAATCTCCACGGAAGGTGATGGAGGCTGGACAGGTTCGGGTGGAGGACCGTCCCCTGCTGCTGCGACAGAAGATCCTCCCGAAGAGGCAGTCTGATCGGAGGATCAATGGCCATGCTCAAGAGCTCGGGGTACCAGATTCTTCGTGCCCAGTTTGGAGCCACAAGAATGGCTTGGGCCCGGTCGCACTTGATCTTCTTCAGCACTCGGGCCAGAAGTGGTACCGGCGGAAAGGCGTACAGGAGGCCGCAAGTCCACTCATGAAGAAAAGGGCAGACAGGACCTCAGCCAAGGTGAGCATCTTGAACTTCTCCTTCCGGAGGAAGCGGTTGAGGGCCCTGAGGTCTAAGATAGGACGCAGGCCTTTGTCCTTCTTGGGTACCAGAATGTAGTGGGAGTAGCAACCACAACCTAAATCTGGCACAGGGACCCTTTCAATAGCTCCCCTGGCCAAGAGAGCTGTAACTTACTGGCAGAGAAGGGCCAAATGGTCCTCCGACATGCGATGGAAGGATGGTGGCATGGAGGGAGGGGTACTCTCAAAGGGGAGGGAGTATCTCCTTCTGACTATCTGCAAAACCTACCTGTCCAATGTGATGGTGTGCCAGTGGGGGAGGTGATGGCGAATCCTGCAACCCACTGGCCTCTGCTGGCCCTGAAAGGTCAGACTGGAATGGTTTGGAGGCTGCTGCAGGGGGGTTATGGGTGGACTGGCCCACCCGCTGGCCCCCATACCTGCTTCGCTCGGTCCCACGTACGCAGCCACACACAGGCTGGGCAGCTTGCATGAACCGGTGGCTAGACTGGGCTGAAGGTGGTAGTACACCCCATCTGTAGCCACAAAAGGGGCAAAAAGCAGACTGCGTGGGGCAAGAGGTCGCCGCGAGGCTCAAGAATCTGGCCGTAGCCGGAGTATCCTGAAAGCGCTCGAGTGCTGAGTCTGCCTTATCACCGAAAAGGCAACGGCCATCAAAGGGCATGTCCAGTAAGGTGGATTGGACATCCCCAGAAAACCCAGACGTCCTCAACCAGGCGCAGCGCCTCAGGGCTACTGACGTGGAAACCGTTCTGCCCAGTGAATCGGCGGTATCCAGCCCACATCTGATTGTGAATTTGGCTGCGTCTCTACCCTCTGCCACTGCACGGGTGAGTATGGCCCGGGTCTCCACCACGGCACCATGGCAGCACTTGCACAACCGTATCCCACACTGTATGGGTATAACGGCCCAAGAGGCATGCGGTATTCACAGACCGCAGCGCTAAGCTGGCGGAAGAAAACATCTTCTTCCCAAGGTGGTCCAGCTCCTTGGACTCCCTATCTGGTGGAGCAGTAGGGAATGCGCCCTTAGAGGACGAGGCTTGGACCACCAAGCTCTCTGGAGTCGGTGTTGGGAGAGGAAAAGTGGGTCGCCAAGGGCCGGGCAGTTTGGGCAATCATCCTGTCCACAGAAGCCCCTGTGCTGGATTTGGACCAAATGCCCAGAAGGATATCCATGAGGGCTTCATAGAAGGGCAGAAGGGGTTCCGAAGAAGCCGCCGGAGGTTGAAGCACCTCTGCCAGAAGGTTAGTCCTGACTGCCACTGTAGGAAACTCCAGGGCCAAGGCCTCAGCCACCCTATGCAACAACACTGCATATGACGCTCCCTCCTCCGTAGCCATGGTAAGGGGAGAAAGCATGCCAAGGTCTGGGGAGGCATCCAGACCACTACCACTGGCATCACCCAGGTCCTCTTGCCAGTCTGGCTCATCAAGTTGATCAGCTAAAGAGTCCACAGACCCCTCCCAGTCCTCCTCACCCTCCTCTGGTTGCCAGTCAGGCCTAAAAGGCACACCAGGGATGTACAATGGCACAAAAGTGCCCTCCGGTGCCGGTGCCGATGTCGGTCGACGTTGGTCTGGCGCCGTTTCCAAGTCGGGGTGAGGCTGGGGTCGTCATCGCCGGGATCGGCGTCGGGGAAGGTACCGTAAGGTCGACCAGCGTCGATCCGGATCCAGGCCTGGAATCTCGAGGGCCCTCCAGCGCCGGGGCTGGAGCTGCCGGCATCAAAATCCCAGGGCCCTCAACCGAGTCCACGGGGCCCGAAAGTGCGCCGGCAGAGTCAGGCTGTCCAAAGATGCCATGAAGCACTTCGTAGAAAGTTCAAAGCTGGGCAGGTGATGCTCCGGCACCGGGAAAAGGAGGGAAGCGCAGAGCCGTCCCAGGAGCAAGCTCCGAAGATGGAGCTGGAGAGCGACGATGCTCCGGGTCCCACGTCACGTCGGCTGACGGACAGGGAGAAGGCGAAGAGCGACCCAGGAGGTGGGGGTCCGTAACCGACATCAGGCGGTTACAGACCTTGGACGGCTTGAACCCGGTCCGTCGATGGGACATCCCTCATACACCAAGAGTCGAAAGACTCAAAAAAGAATTTGGTCAAAAAATGACTAAAGGGGTAGCTCTCTCCGGATCTGCGCAAGGCTGGCGCGGAAAAAGAAAGAACCGACGTCAGCACGCAGGGGCGGCGTCTAAGTTGACACCGTAATGTCATTCCGGCGTCCACGACACCAACGACGGGCGCGGAGTCAACCAACGCCACCTACCGACGCGCAAGGGTACAGCTAAAGAAAAATCTCCGGATCCAGTCTAAACGCCTGGGGGTAATTCTAAGGTAAGGAATCTATAACTACAGTCTCTTTCAGATACTGTTAGAACTGGGGGTCTCTAGTTGGCAGAGGTAGGTACCTTTATCCAAATAGGGACCCTTGCTTCTAGTCAGGGTAAGGGGGATACACTACTAAAATAACCCCTGCTCACCCCCTTGGTAGCTTGGCACGAGCAGGCAGGCTTATCTCAGAGGCAGTGTGTAAAGCATTTGGAACACATACAGTAACACAGTGACAACACTACAGATGGACACCACACAGGTTGTATTATAAAAATAAGTATTTTTATATAGACTTAACACAAGACCCAAAACGACAAAAATCCACAATACACTATGAAAAATATGACTGTCAAATGGTAGAAAATAGTTCAGTTCAAATGCAGGTGATAAATGCGACACTCTACCTTCAATCTACCTTTGGGTGCGTAACGCAATACAAACAAAAGAGTTGCAGGGAAGGTGATGCGTCGGTTCCTTACACGCAAGAACGGTGATGCGTCGGTTCCTTGCTCCGGGGGAGGTGATGCGTCGGTTTCCTACTGCTGCGTAGGGGACGGTGATGCGTCGGTTCCTTACCGGAGAGGAGGTGATGCGTCGGTTCTTCACTGCGTGGGGAGGTGATGCGTCGGTATCTTACTGCGCTTCTGTGGCGATGCGACCAGCAGCGCCCCGATGCGATGACGACCCGGTGCAATGAAACAAAATGGCGTCTTCCTCTTGATGCGACAACGAAGAGGGCGATGCGTGCACACCCGACGGCCGTGCGGCGACTCGGTGAATCTTCTGAGCCGCGACAGGCCCTGCGACATGCTTCTCCGATGATGCGACGGCGTCTGCTGCGACGGCGACACTCTTCTCCGGTGATGTGAGGCGCTTCGGTGATGCGATGGCAACAGCGGCAGCGGCGGTACGCTTTCTCTGCAATGCGACAACAACTGCTGCGGCGGCGACACGCTTCTTCTTCGTGAGTCGCGCTTCCAGCTCCCAGCGACACGCAGTCTCTCAGAAGGCCCAACACAACAGTAAGCACTTCAAATTCCCAGCAAGGGAATTCAGGGGAGCTGGTTGGTGAAGTCTTGTATCCCTGAGACTTCAGCAGGAGGCAAGCTCAATCTTCAAGCCCTTGGAGATTTTCTGCAAGATGATGAAAGTAGGCACAAAGTTCCTTTCTCCTTTCTTTGGCAATCAGGCACCCACTGCAGGCCAATCCCACAAACAGCACACAGCATAGGGATAGTCTCCTCATTCAGTTTCTCTGGTTCCTCTCCTCAGCAAAGGTTCTTCTTGTTTCCCAGAAGTGATCTAAAGTCTTGGGGTCTGGGCCCCAGTATTTATACCCATAAATCCTTTGTCCTCTGAAGGCAGAGGGTCCTGTACCTAGTCCAAACCAGTTCTGGGTGCATTCTGCCAGTGCACACCCTCTTCCTTTGTCAGTGTGGGCCAGGGGCATCAGACGCACCACAGGAGGTGGAGCCAGCATTGTGGAAGGCAGGCACAGCCCTATTCAGGCCCAGGTGCTACTCCTCCCACCACTCTACATGCAGATAGGTCTATTCAGGCCTGTGCTGACTCACGCTGTCTCCTGGAGCCCCCCAGCCCCTGTCACTCACAAAACCAGACATACAATACACAAGCTAGCAGAGGCAGGCTGGATGGTTAGGCAAGAAAATACCTACTTTCTAAAAGTGGTATTTTCAAACACAGAATGTTAAAACCAACTTCACTAAAAGATGTATTTTATCATTCTTAGTTCAGGCATACTAAATTCGTTTTTCTACCATGTTCCCTGGGCCAGTTAGGATTATAAGACGTTATAATCAAACTGCCCATTCTGGCCTATGGGAGCAGGTAGCCTTGCAATAGTGAAAAACGAAAGTGGCTGTAATTCACTATCAGGACATGCCACACACACCAGGGCATGTCCTACCTTACACATACAATGCACCCTGCCCTAGGGCCTACCTTAGGGGTGACTAATATGCAGGAAAGGGAAGGTTTGGGGACTGGTAAGTGGGTGCACTTACCAAGTCGACATGGCAGTAACAGACTGCACACAGGCTCTGCAATGGCAGGCCTGAGACACACTTTACAAGCTGCTCCTGTGGGTGGCACAACCAGTGCTGCAAGCCCACCAGCAGCATTTGCTTCACAGGCCCTGGGCACAAACAGTGCACTGTACTAGGGTCTGACAGTGAATCAAATAGGCCAAACATGGAGTCACTAATCCATACATCAATTTATCATAGGGAGCACATGCACTTTGGCACTGATTAGCAGTGGCAAAGTGCCCAAAGCATCTAAACCAGCAAAAACATGTCAACAACAGTGGAGGCATAGTAAAAAAATGGAAGGGAGACCCACGCCAAGGATGCCAGGTCTAACATGTGTCCCCTCCAGCTGAAATGTGGGGAGAACTATCCTACCTCTAGGGAGTTCTCATCACTAAGGCGGAAGATCTTGGACAGACCATCAGCATTGGCGTGTTCTGTACCAGGGCGGTGTTCCAACGTGAAGTCCATCCCCTGAAGAGAAATGTACCACCTCAACAGTTTTGGATTCTCACCCCTCATCTGCATCAACCATCTGAGGGGCCTCTGGTCTGTCTGAACCCGGAAGTGAGTCCCAAACAGGTATGGTCTCAACTTCTTCAGCGCCCAGACCACAGCAAATGCCTTGCGCTCAATAGCACTCCACCTCTGTTCCGGTGGAAGTAACCTCCTACTGATGAAGGCTACAGGTTGGTCTAGGCCCTCCTCATTTAACTGTGCCAGAACAGCCCCTACACCATGCTCTGAAGCGTCTGTTTGAACAACAAATTCTTTTGAGAAGTTGGGCGCCTGAAGCACGGGGCCGTGCACATGGCAGTCTTCAAGGCATCAAAAGCTCTCTGACAGGTGTCAGTCCAAATCACTCTCTTGGGCTGCTTCCTGGAAGTCAGCTCTGTCAAGGGTGCAACGATGCTGCCATACCCCTTGACAAATCTCCTGTAATACCCGGTGAGTCCTAGAAAGGCTCTCACCTCTGTCTGGGTTTGGGGGGTTCCCAAGCCAGAATGGTATCAATCTTGGGCTGTAGGGGCGCCACCTGGCCGCTCCCAACCTGGTGTCCCAAGTACACCACGGAACCCTGCCCGATCTGGCACTTACTCGCCTTGATCGTAAGGCCTGCCCTCCGCAGCGCCATCACCTCTTTCCAGAGGTGGCGCAGATGTTCTTCCCAACTGGCGCTGAACACTGCAATGTCATCCAGGTAGGCGGCACTGAAATCTTCCAGTCCAACCAACACCCGGTTGTCCAACCTCTGAAAGGTTGCAGGTGCATTCTTCATCCCAAAGGGCATAACCCGGAATTGGTAGTGCCCATCTGGTGTGGAGAATGCTGACCTCTCTTTGGCCCCATCAGTCAAGGCGATCTGCCAGTACCCAAACGTTAAGTCAAACGTGCTGAGGTACCGGGCAGCCCCTAACCGATCAATGAGCTCATCAGCTCTGGGGATGGGGTGCGCGTCAGTCCTGGTGACTGAATTGAGTCCTCGGTAGTCCACACAGAACCGGAGTTCGGGCGCGGCACCAGGCGCGGCAGTCTTTGGAACCAAGACCACTGGGCTGGCCCAAGGGCTGTGAGAGGACTCAATCACCCCCAATGCAAACATCTTGGAGACCTCCTCCTTGATGCAAGCTCTCACCCTGTCAGTCACTCTGTAAGCCTTGTGCTTGACAGGAGGACTGTCCCCAGTGTCCACATCATGGACGCACCAATCAGTGACACTAGGAGTCAGGGAAAACAGGTCAGAAAACTGTCCTAACAGTTGGAGACAGTCTTCCTGCTGCTTAGGTGTCAGGGAGTTAGAGAGGTTCACACCCTCCACTGACCCATCTTGCTCTGTTGCAGACAGGAGGTCAGGAAGAGGTTCTGTCTCCTCTTCCATTCCATCATCTGTTGCTAGGAGCATGCCCACTTCGGACCTCTCAAAATGGGGCTTTAGGCGGTTGACATGTAGGACCCGCAAAGGGTTCCTGGGAGATCTCAAGTCCACCAGGTAGGTGACGTTACTCTTGCGCTCCACCACCTCAAATGGTCTGGTCCACTTATCCTGGAGCGCGCAAGGCTCCATGGGGGCCATGACCCACACTTTCTGCCCAGGCTGAAACTCGATCAGAGTGGCATTCTGATCATACCACCGTTTCATCTCCTCCTGGCTGGCTTCCAGATTCGCCTCAGCGAGTTGTCTGAATCGCCTAGTTTGGTTTCTAAAGGCCAGCATGTAGCTAAATACATCCTGGGGAGGTTTACTGGGAACTTTCTCGCAGCCTTCTTTCACCAAACTCAGAGGTCCTCTTACTGGGTGACCATAGAGCAGTTCAAAGGGACTGAACCCTAAGGACTTCTGTGGCACCTCACGGTAAGCAAAGAGAAGGCATGGCAAGAGGACGTCCCACTTACGCCTCATGGGGTCTTCCAGACCCATAATCATGCCCTTCAGGTTCCGGTTGAATCTCTCAAACAGCCCATTTCCTTGGAGGTGGTAAGGAGTGGTGAACTTATAGGTGACACCTCACTCCTGCCACAGGGACTTCATATACTTGGATATGAAGTTTGTACCATGGTCACTCACCACCTCCTTGGCGAACCCCACATGGGAGAAAATCCCCATCAGTGCACGTCCCACCACGGGGGCCGTCACTGTCCAAAGAGGGGTGGCTTCTGGGTACCGGGTGGCATGGTCCACCAAGACCAGGATGAACCTGTTGCCCATGGCTGTCTTGGGGTCCAGTGGCCCCACAATGTCAATACCCACCCGCTCAAAGGGGGTGCTGACCACAGGGATAGGCTGGAGGGGAGCCTTGTGCTTCCTCCCACTTTTTCCACTTGCCTGGCAAGTCTGACATGTCCTGCAATGAGTGTCTGAACTCTTGCGCATCTGGGGTCAATAAAAGTGGGTGACAAGCCTTTCAAAGGTCTTGCCCTGCCCCAGATGTCCTGCTAAAGGCACATCATGAGCCAAACCCAGTAGGAAGGCTCTGAAGCGCTGGGGTACCACCAGCACACGGGCTGACCCAGGCTCAGCTACCTTAGGCTCGCGATACAGGAGACCATTCTCCCAGTAGATCCAATGTGATCCAGACTGATCACCTGCTGCTTGGTTTGTGGCCTGTTGCCGCAAACCCACAAGAGAAGGGTACTTGTTCTGCTCCTCACAGAACTCCTCCCTGGAGGGGCCTCCCTCCTGCTGCCAATGGGTCAGCTCAGGTAGGTCCCCCAGTTCAGCCACTTGCTCCCCTGTAGGTTCCAGAGCATCCCCCTCAGGTTCTGCTTCCTCCTGGACCGTGGGAACTACGAGGGCTGGTTTCCCGTGCCCCCTGCCTCTTCTCTTCAAGGCAGGCACCTGGGCCACCCTCTCAGGCTCCAGGTCCTCTTGAACACCTCTACTGGCTGCCATAGACCGAGTGGTTGCGCACGCCCACTCAGGCAGACCCAACATCTCTAAATGAGACCTTCTCTCCACCTCTGCCCAAGGTGAACTCTCCAAATCGTTGCCCAACAGACAGTCTACAGGCATGGCTGGCCTCACAGCTACTTGAAAGGTACCTGAGACCCCCCCACTCAAAGGGAACCTGAGCCACTCTGCAGTGGCTCTCCGAGTTGTCCGCGGCAACTACTGGGCAGAATGCATTGGGGATCACCTGCTCTTCAGACACCAGCCGACAACTGACAGCTGTCACACTGGCTCCGGTGTCTCTCAGAGCCTCCACCCTTTGGCCATTGATGGTCACCCACTGCCTGTATTTCTTAGTGTTATCAGGCAGTTGGGCCCTGGGGGCCATCTCACTGTCTCCTAAAGAGACCAAGGACATTGCTACGGGACCCCACCCACCTTGGGCACCCATCTCCTCCCCCAGGGCTACACTAGCTACCTGCCGGGGTGATGCACCAGTGGGTGCTGATTTTCCATACAAGGGACATCTAGTTTCCCAGGAGCAGTGGCCCACTTGACCACACTTAAAGCAAGTCTTGGGCCCCCTGTGAACAGGCTTATCTGTCGGGCCCCTGGCTTCTTTTCAGGGGGAGGCTGGGAACCCTTCCCTTGGTTCCCTTGGGGATTACTTTGGGGCCCTTTCTGGAACTCCCTCTGTTTACCCTTGTCCCCCCCACTCCTCTGCTGGGGACCCTGCCCACCCTTGGCGGAGTCTCCCACTTGACCCTTGTAGACCCGGGTGCTCACCCAGCGGTCCGCCTCCTCAGAAAGCTTCCTAGGGTTAGTCAGCCTACTATCAATAAGGTGCTGCCTAACAAGTGCTCCCATGCAATCAAATCAAAGAGCGCTTCAAAATCATTCACTTTGCTGCCCTTCACCCAACCATCCAATGCTCTGCAAAAAAAAAAGTCACATATTCTACCCAGGTACTGCCCTCCAACTTTTTGCAATTCCTGAACCTCTGCCTATACAGTTCAGGAGTCAACCCATACCTGGACATCAATGCTTCTTTCATATGACCATAAGAATTGTGGACTTCAGAGGGCAAGTCTAACAAGGTATCCCGCCCCTCACTAAGGAACCACCCCCACAACCCCGCTCCCCAATCCTTCTCAGGGACCCGGTGTGAGGTCATAGCTACTTCATAGGCTTTGAACCATTGCCCAATGTCATCATTTTTATAAAACTCTTTCACCACATCTTTAGGTATATACACCCTTGCCTCAACAGGCATGGACGGTGTGCTGCCACCAGAGGGAGTAATCTCTAAGCTCCTAGCTTTCAACTCCAACTCCCTCAAACTTCTCTCATGCTCCATTTGCATCCTCTTTTCGTCTAGGGCCAATTTCTTAATTTCCAATTCTAACTGCCCACCCATCTTAAGCTTGGTCAGCTACATTTCATGCATCCTACTTCTCTCCCTGTCCTCTAGCTCTCCTGGGGACAGGCCCTCAGAAGAAACACTGCTGCCTGCTGGGGAAGGTGCTTTCCTCCTCCCTGGACCCAATGGCCCATCTAGCTGCCCTTCTGCATTCTCAGCCCCCTCCTCATGCTCTTCCACATGTTCAGGGGTACTTCTTGCTTCCACCCAGGCACTCAGCGCCTTTTGGAACTCATCCTTCTTGGAGAGACCGGTCATAGCAACTTTAAATTTCCTGCAGAAGTGTTTCAGCTGTTTTACAGTGTAACTTTCCAGTTTCTCTTCCTCAAAATCTAAATCAACAGATGCGATGGACGCTGTTTTGCTCATGGTGAAATTTGACAGTTCTTGGAAAAAATAGAAATCCTAGGGAAAAAAAGAATCTACCAAGATGTAAGTGGTTGCGTTTGGTCTGCACTCACTAGTAGTGTACACCAATTACTGTATATGAGTCACAAATGCAAGTCCAGAATCCTCACCGCTGACCACCAATGTTAGAACTGGGGGTCTCTAGTTGGCAGAGGTAGGTACCTTTGTCCAAATAGGGACCCTTGCTTCTAGTCAGGGTTAGGGGGATACACTACTAAAATAACCCCTGCTCATCCCCTTGGTAGCTTGGCACGAGCAGGCAGGCTTATCTCAGAGGCAGTGTGTAAAGCATTTGTGAACACATACAGTAACACAGTGACAACACTACAGATGGACACCACACAGGTTGTATTATAAAAATAAGTATTTTTATATAGACTTAACACAAGACCCAAAACGACAAAAATCCACAATACACTATGAAAAATATGACTGTCAAATGGTAGAAAATAGTTCAGTTCAAATGCAGGTGATAAATGCGACACTCTACGTTCAATGTACCTTTGGGTGCGTAACGCGATACAAACAAAAGAGTTGCAGGGAAGGTGATGCGTCGGTTCCTTACATGCAAGAACGGTGATGCGTCGGTTCCTTGCTCCGGGGGAGGTGATGCGTCGGTTCCCTACTGCTGCGTTGGGGACGGTGATGCGTCGGTTCCTTACCGGAGAGGAGGTGATGCATCGGTTCTTCACTGCATGGGGAGGTGATGCGTCGGTTTCTTACTGCGCTTCTGTGGTGATGCGACCAGTAGCGCCTCGATGCGATGACGACCCGGTGTAATGAAACAAAATGGCGTCTTCCTCTTGATGCGACTACGAAGAGGGCGATGCGTGCACGCGCGACGGCCGTGCGGCGACTCGGTGAATCTCCTGAGCCGCGACAGGCCCTTCGACACGCTTCTCCGATGATGCGACTGCGTCTGCTGCGACGACGACACTCTTCTCCGGTGATGCGAGGTGTTTCGGTGATGCGATGGCGGCAGCGGCGGCACGCTTTCTCGGCGATGCGACGACAACTGCTGCGGCGGCGACACATTTCTTCTTCGTGAGTCGCACTTCCAGCTCCCAGCGAAAAGCAGTCTCTCAGAAGGCCCAACACAACAGTAGGCACTTCAAATTCCCAGCAAGGGAATTCAGGGGAGCTGGTTGGTGAAGTCTTGTATCCCTGAGACTTCAGCAGGAGGCAAGCTCAATCTTCAAGCCCTTGGAGATTTTCTGCAAGATGATGAAAGTAGGCACAAAGTTCCTTTCTCCTTTCTTTGGCAATCAGGCAACCACTGCAGGCCAATCCCACAAACAGCACACAGCATAGGGATAGTCTCCTCCTTCATTTTCTCTGGTTCCTCTCCTCAGCAAAGGTTCTTCTTGTTTCCCAGAAGTGATCTAAAGTCTTGGGGTCTGGGCCCCAGTATTTATACCCATAAATCCTTTGTCCTCTGAAGGCAGAGGGTCCTGTACCTAGTCCAAACCAGTTCTGGGTGCATTCTGCCAGTGCACACCCTCTTCCTTTGTCAGTGTGGGCCAGGGACATCAGACGCACCACAGGAGGTGGAGCCAGCATTGTGGAAGGCAGGCACACCCAGGTGCTACTCCTCCCACCGCTCTACATGCAGATAGGTCTATTAAGGCCTGTGCTGACTCACCCTGTCTCCTGGAGCCCCCCAGCCCCTGTCACTCACAAAACTAGACATACAATACACAAGCTAGCAGAGGCAGGCTGGATGGTTAGGCAAGAAAATACCTACTTTCTAAAAGTGGGATTTTCAAACACAGAATGTTAAAACCAACTTCACTAAAAGATGTATTTTATCATTCTGAGTTCAGGCATACTAAATTCGTTTTTCTACCATGTTCCCTGGGCCAGTTAGGATTATAAGATGTTATAATCAAACTGCCCATTCTGGCCTATGGGAGCAGGTAGCCTTGCAATAGTGAAAAACGAAAGTGGCTGTAATTCACTATCAGGACATGCCACACACACCAGGGCATGTCCTACCTTACACATACAATGCACCCTGCCCTAGGGCCTACCTTAGGGGTGACTAATATGCAGGAAAGGGAAGGTTTGGGGACTGGTAAGTGGGTGCACTTACCAAGTCGACATGGCAGTTCCAGACTGCACACAGCCTCTGCAATGGCAGGCCTGAGACACACTTTACAAGCTGCTCCTGTGGGTGGCACAACCAGTGCTGCAAGCCCACCAGCAGCATTTGCTTCACAGGCCCTGGGCACAAACAGTGCACTGTACTAGGGTCTGACAGTGAATCAAATAGGCCAAACATGGAGTCACTAATCCATACATCAATTTATCATAGGGAGCACTTGCACTTTGGCACTGATTAGCAGTGGCAAAGTGCCCAAAGCATCTAAAACAGCAAAAACATGTCAACAACAGTGGAGGCATAGTAAAAAAAATGGAAGGGAGACCCACGCCAAGGATGCCAGGTCTAACAGATACGTTTTGCACTGGATGCTCATGTGGTACCTGATATACCAACCTCACCAGGCTGTAAAGAGACTTGTGATCCTGAGGCTAATGATTAGAATGAGGCTGCTTCCAGCACTTCTGCCTCATGGTTGGTTTGTTGATAACATTGGAAGGTATGAGCAGAGGTCTAGGCTGGTGTTCTCTGTATTCAGGAGTGAAGAGCCAGTGGAAGCTGATCATGTGAGGATTGCGTGGGTCGTGGCCTGGGTCTATCCACTCTTGTACACTGGGCCTGCTCACTCCTCTTAGGGTTCTAATCCTTCCATGCAAGCTGATGTCTTTTAGCCGAATAACTTAGAAAAGGGCAATGAGAGGTCTGATGGGGAGAAGGAAGGAAACACGAAACTGGATGGTGACATGAGTCAGCCTGTTGTAAACCCACCAATTTAAAGATGTTTGATGGCATTCTCAATGTTGCAGCTGAAGCCTGCAGAGGTGGGGATTGTGTTGCTTATATTCCAGTGGCACCATGGGACCAGGATAGTTATGTGGGGATGGGGTAGCTGAACACGTACCTGGAACATCCATAGAAATTACAGTAATGAAGCTCACTCAAAGTTCTACTATTTCTCCTCCATCTGGGTCTTTTGGACCCCTTAAAGTTAAATATATGCTCCTGCTTCCAGACCTTCAGTACTTCCTGACATTGCATTTCTGAGACCCATTTGTGTTGAAATTTTTTATTAAATTTCATAATGAGAATACATCATAAAAATAAGAATTAATGAGCTAAAGATAATAGATAAATGACAAATTTCAATAAAAATAGAGATGATGATAAATATATAAATATATACATAGCATTTGTTAATTAAAAAATATTATGCAATAGATTATATATGTATAAATAAATATAGCTCGAATACATATTTAATTAATTAAATGGACACATAAATGGAACATGAACGGAGGAATAGTAAACGGGAAAAGGATTGGACAGAGGAAAGGGAAGAGGGTTGCATGGAGGATAAGAATTAATAAATATGTATGTGATATAAAGTACTTACCTTTACAAGAGTTAAAACAGAGGAGGTAATATAGAAGAATGAGAGAAGGACTAAAGGAAAAAGGAGGATGATGAGGGCCAGGATACAAAAGTGAAGAAAAGAAAGAATAGGGAGGAGAAGAATAGAACAGATAAAACGAATTATGGGACCAAACAGATAAAAGAGGAAGTGAGTTAATCTGTCTGAGTGGAGGTGCTAGAAGAAGGAAAGGAGACAGAGGAGTCAGCAGCATTAATTTTTAAAAAGGGTGACCACGTCTGTAGAAACATGTCGGTTTGATCTAAAAGATTATAAATTATCCTTTCGTGCGAAGCTGTTTGTATCATGGCTACCAACCATTCTTCCTGAGATGGTGGTGAGGGTGATTTCCAGTGTCGTAAAATACATATTTTAGCTGTGGCCAATGCAGTGTGAAAGAAACGATGTTGTGGTTTAGAGAGTTTTGGGGCGTGTCGTATGTCATGTAGAAGAATATTGGTTGGTTTGAGTGGTAGGTGTAAGGGCATTACGGAGCAGAGAGTGGTACCAATGTAATTCCAAAGAGGTTGTATGCTTGGACATTCACAAACAATGTGAGTTGTATCACAGCCGGAATTGGAGCATCTCCAACAGGTAGTATGGGGGAGCAGGCCAGCTTTGTGGTGACCAGTGCCAGTCATGTAGTATTTTGAAGAGACAGAATTTAAGCCTCGCTTCTCTAACTCCTTTGTGTATACTTTCCAATATCTGTTCCCATTCAGTGTCTGAGTAAGATGTTGATAAGCGAGTTTGCCATTTGCTTTGAAGATCATGTGATAGGGGAACAGAAAAAAGATGAGATGTAAAGGTTTTGTAAAGGCCGGAAGTCACTCCTTTGGATTTCCCCCATATATTTAAATAAGACAATATTGGAGAGGCTGACAATGAGCAAGGAGTTGGTCCTAAAATATTCTTCAGACATTTTTGAAGCTGGAGGTACTTGGAAAAGTGTTGTATAGAAAGGTTGAATTCCTCCCTGAATTGTGAGAACGACTTGAAATCACCATTGTGGAGAAGTTGATCTATATAGTGAATTCCCGCTGCTTGCCACACAGGCCAAGATAGAGTGCGACCATTAATACGGATATCTGAATTGTTCCAAAGGGGGGCTTTGTTATGTATTCGCGGGTTGGAACCAAGTACACGGTGCCCTCTCTGCCAAGATTTATGCATAGCAGATAGAATTGGGTTTTTAGGATCAAGACGGCTAGTACCACTACCATATAGAAGAGAAAGACCTGAATCTGTGGATAGAAGATGGCGTTCTATTTGAACCCATTGTGGAGTGTCTTTGATTCCAGGTTACAGATAGGAAAGTTGGGAAATGTGCAATGCTAAAGAGTAATGTTCAATGGATGGTAAGCCAATTCCCCCATATAATTGATGAGCCTTCAGCTTTGTAATGGCAAGACGAGGTTTGGCCGAACCCCAAATAAAAGCTTTAATCTTGGAGTCTATTGATCGGAGCAGGGATAAGGGAATCTGAAGGGGAAGCATACCTAAGATGTAAATGAATCTCGGGAGAGTGACCATTTTAATAGCTTGGACTCTACCCCAGAGAGAAAGTTCCAGAGCCTTCCATTTGTTAAAGTCACGTTGCATTTGAAACATTAAAGGGGTTAAGTTGTCTGTAACCATTGCCTCTAAACCTTTGTTAACTAGGATACCTAAATACTTAAGACGTGAAGATTGCGAGTGGAAAGGAAATCCGTGTATGGCTGCTTTTGTAGTCCCATTAGAAATGGGCAACGCCTCGCTCTTATCCGAATTGATCTTATAGCCTGAGAAAGAAGAGAAATCATTAATAATTTGGAGAAGAGAAGGAAGAGATTGGGAGAGGTGAGTAAGAGTAAGTAAGATATCATCAACATAGAGGTATATTTTAGAGTATCCAATTGGAAGGGGGACCCCTGTGATCTCATTGGATTGACGAATACTGGCAGCTAATGGTTCCATAGCTAGGAGGAAAAGAAGTGGGGAGAGTGGGCAACCTTGGCGAGTCCCTCTCCGAATCGGGAATGTATCAGATAGAAATCCACCACAATTCACCTGAGCAGAGGGATTATCGTACAGCAAGCGTACCTTATTGATAAATTGTTTGCCCAATCCAAATTTTTCCATGACTGTGAAGAGATAATCCCATTCAATGCGATCAAACGCTTTTTCTGCATCGAGTGAAAGTGCTAGTGCATCATCTGAGAGGTGTTTAGCTGACCACAGTGTGTGTGCCAAGGTGCGTAGATGATTTCGAGAGGAGCGCCCAGGGACAAAGCCGACTTGATTAGGATGTATTAAGGAAGGCAGAACTTTACGTAGACGGGACGCTAGAATGCTAGCGAGACATTTAATGTCAGAATTTAATAAAGAAATAGGACGATAACTGCTACATAATAAGGGATCTTTACCAGGCTTGGGTAGAACAGCAATAATAGCTTTGTTGGAGAGAGGACCTAATGAAGATACATTATCCGTCTCCTGGAATGCAGCATATAAAGTATCAATAACCTCGTGACCTGCCCAGCGATAAAATTCGGCAGGAAATCCATCCTCACCGGGAGCTTTGTGATATGGAAGAGCAGTTATAGCACGAGAGATCTCTTCTTTAGTTATCTCGCCCTCCAGTATGGTTCTACCGTCATCTGAAAGACAAGGGAGATTTGTTTTTGTAAGAAAGGTTGACAATTTATCCGAGTCAATATGACTGTTTGGAGTATAGAGAGACTAATAAAAGGAGGCAAATTCATTGACAATGTCTTGAGGTTTTGTGCATAAATCTCTTTGTGCTGTCCGAATGGCCGGGATGGCCATAGCTGCCTCTCGTTGACGTAATTGTGCAGCCAGTAGCCTTCCCGCTTTTTCGCCTTGTTAGTAGTGTCTACCCTTCATTTTCTGTAGGGCGTATTCTGCTTTAAATGTAAAAATTCTATTAAGAGCCATTTGGGCCTGCTCAAGCAATTTGCGATTTTGTAATGTTGGAGAATGCTTGTATAGTTGAGAATGGGATTGTATATCTTGTTCTAATTCAGTTTGTCGTCTAGTATTTTGTTTATTAGCAATTGCTGCATCACGCATCAGCTGGCCCCTGATGGTGGCTTTAGCTGCAGCCCAAATAGTTCTGTTGGAGGTTACTGAGCCCCTATTAGCAGAAAGATAATCTTGGAGATGGGACTGTAATTGGGATTTGCCAATTGGAGTTCTATGACGTTGTATATTCATACGCCACGGTTTTCGTCCTGGTCTAGAAAGTCCCAATTCAATGGATAAAAGGACAGGAGAGTGATCAGAAAGCGCTGCTTCCAGGATGTGAGAATCCGTCACCGATTGAACAACTGCCTGTGATGTCAAGAAATAGTCTAAACGGGAGAAAGTGCCATGGACGGAAGAGAAGAAGGTATACTCCCTATCCGTTGGATGACTAAGACGCCAATGGTCAATTAGTCCGTTATCCGATATTATGTCACCTAACAAAGCCCTATCTGAAGTGTTTCCCTTGTCTAATGGTCCTGTTTTATCTAGAATGGGATCCATTGTCACATTCCAGTCACCACCAATGATGTATTGTGATCAGTGGTGGCTGGTGACATTTCAAAGTGGTGGGCGTAAAAGTTGGGTATGTGTTACGTCAAAAGCGAGCAAGCCTGACTGACATAAGAGTGGTTTGAGGGGGGTTTCTCCCCCAAGAACAGTGGGCAAATGGTGTATTTTAAAACAAATTTGAAAAAGCAAGACGGTTTATAAAGCTATTGTCAACATGTAGTCATTACATTTTTAAACACATTCAAAACTGCCCCATATCTTACTGCTTTAAATATGTTCAACAGGCCAGAATGGAAGCTGCACACCTGCTAACCCCATGGTCACAAGAGCAGCATGCACCAAGGCAAGGCGGGGATCTCCAAAGTTCATTGCCGGAGCCTATATGTCATGTCATCATTACCACCACCCACGCTCAAATGCAGCCATCAGTTACCTGGCTTTGTTTGTCCTGACAAATGGTTTTCATTGAAACTGCCTGCATTTTGAAAGGGGTGGAAAAAAGCTGTAATCAAAGCAGAACTACGAAGTACCAGTCTTCTGCAAACAACAGTTTTATCCAGGCTACAAGCCATTTGTCACACTGCCACGGTCACATTCATGCTGCGTGACATGCACACAAAAATCAAAAAGTGACATCACTTTACAGAACTGTTTTGCTGTGGTGCAGTCCTGTCGCCTGTAACCCACTTAGGAGTGTCTGCCCACTCTGCCGACTGCCTGGGGGCACAAAGTAAACGAGGAAGTGAGCAATAACTACATCTTTGCGCCTGCATGACAAATTAGGAGAGGCTGCCAGGCCACCTTAAAGATTTACAGAACACAAGCACACTGCATGTCTGCACTCAGCACAACACCATGCAGGCAGAATACACTTCCCTGTCACTGAAACCTGCCTCGCACCCTCGCTTCGCCGCAGGAGCCCATTTCTCTGCTGTTTAAAGATAAGCTTTCAAGTCCTGCCATATTCACCAACTTCCTCCCTTCTTAAAGCTCCACGTCGCAGCGCTTTTTTTTTCTTTTCTGGATTACGAAGCGAAGGATTTTATGAATGCTCCAGGAGTGGAAAGTTCATCCGTAAACAACCGAAAATCATACGATAATGACGAGGAGTAAGCGGAATAAACAAGTGATCTTACAATTCTTGCTATATAAATCAACAATCCAAATAACTTGGATTGCCGATTTATATAGTGAGAATTGTAATATAACTTGTTTTTTCTAACTCAATGTAACCTTCACTGCCTGAAAGAACAGGCCACCAAGCGGCCGATATACATTAAGGGTAGTGTTTTTAACTTGTTCTACAATGAAAACATCTTCTAAATAAATGATTTTGCGAAGGTTATTCAATCCGTGGTGCCAGAGTGCGCGCTAATTAGCAGGCTGGCGGCTTTGCGTCGCTGCAATCAGGGCTTCGTTAATGGAGCCATGTAAATTTGCGGAGCGCCGGCGCGGGCGAAGGAGTGAGTGTCCGTGCGGATTAGCACATTGTACACTCCGTTAGAGTTCAGCTCTAAATCCTATGGGTGATATCATATTTAAGAGGCGCTATATTACCTCAGAATTTATGGAGTCTGATTACAAGTGTGCCGGAAAATTCAGGCCTCTATTGTTTAAAATTACGAATTGTTCGGCGTTTATTGTTAATTACTGGGTGCGATAAAGTCTGTATTCACTCCCAACTTTGGCAGTTGAAACCGGCTGGAATTTAGCAGGAGAAAAAGGCCTGATTTTTACTGGGGCATGCGCACTGCACCAAAATGCGCCTTATTCCACATTCACTAGGGAAAAGTTTATTACAGATAAATCCAAACCAAGAGTTGTCAGATTTTATGATTTGCGATAAATTCTGCCCACCCCTCCGGGTCCCTGCTCATCAGGCCCTGAGTGCACAGAATATGTAATACAAATCAAATGTGTGGTTACGGCGCCCGCTGTATTGAATGTTTTACCGCATGTTTTTGGCTTTGCTTAGCACCAGCCGTTTGCCGATGATCATTTCAGGATATAATTCAGGATTTCCGCATTACTCGGAATTAGAGGGAAAGCGGTCCCGGCCCTCGTTCACCAGAGTGTGCACAGGACACCCCCTCGTTTAGCGCTGGGTGCACCCGCAGGGTTTTAAAATGGTAAGTAAATCCACGCCCTTTTTTTGTACCCCGCAAATACCTGTGCGAAACTTTAGAAAATCAGGCCCGTGTGCCCAATAATTCAACAAACACACGTGTACCATTTCCGCCAGCCCCGAATGAGCGTTCAGTGCCCTGGTACCAGTCGCGGCCGGCATTACGGGCGGGTGGGGGGAGTGGAAATGGGGTTGTCGCGGGGGGATGGGGGTGAGGCGGGAGGGGTTTAATTAAATAAAAATATACAATAAAACTTACTCAGCATCTGGATGGGTCCGACTCCCGACTCCCGCCGTCCTGTGCCAATTCCTGCAGCTCTCCTTGTCATCAGAAAAGGCAGCCTCCCTCCCTCCCCTCCGCCAATCACAATGCTGCAATGGCCGCGTTGTGATTGGTGAGGTGCAGGGGAGAGCGCCCCATCCGCGCCATTTTCTCCTACATAGAGAAAAAGGGAGAGTGGGCGGTCGTGCTCGAGGGCAGGGGGGGAGTGGCTTACCCACTGTTGTGGGTACTGACTGTTTGGTCGGCTCCAGGGGCCGACCAAACAGTCAGTACCCACAACAGTGGGTAAGCCACACCCCCTGCCCTCGAGCACGACCGCCACCCTCCCGCCCCCAACCAGGCACTTCTGCTGTCTCGCAGTGCGAGAAGCAGAAACATAAAATGGTAGTTTTTACCATTTTATGTTTCTGCTTCTCGCACTGCTAGAAAGCAGTAGGGCGACGCCCAAACGCCCCTATGGAGGAGCCGCCACTGATTGTGATGCATTAATTTCTGTTAGTAGACTGGACAATTGAAGAAAGAATGATTTTTTGATACCGGTGGGAGCGTAAACAGATCCTACACAAATATGTGAATCTCCAACTCGTAGTTTAGCAAATATATAGCGTCCATCTTTGTCTGACCATGTTTTCGAGACGGTAACCGAAAGTGATTTGCGAATAAGGATGGCCACTCCACACCTGCGGGAAGGACCATCTTCACTGGATTCATCTTTTTGAATACTACTGTGGATGACCTTTCCCACCCAATCTCTGCATAGTTTTTCAGACTCTAATGTGTCTAGGTGGGTTTCTTGTAGCAAGGCTACGTCTACATGTTTGGACTGGAGATAAGAGAATATTTTCTTCCGCTTGATGTAATGGGTGAGACCATGCACATTCCATGTAACTATACATAATGGGCGTGTATTTACCATATTGAAGCAGTACTAAAATTGAATGAAAGGAGGGTAGTAAACGAGGATCGATATTCTTGAGTAGATGTAGGAAGCGAAAAGGTACAAGTGTATGAAAGAAGAGAAGATCAAAAAAAGGTACCCTGGCTCAACATAAACAACAATATATAATTAAACAGGAACAATCGGAAATATAAAATGAAAGTTAAACAGATAATACAATATAAATCAAAATAGTAGAGTGTAGTTTATTTATAAGGAGCACTATGAAAAAGAAGGGGTGGGGGAAGAGGGAAGGAATGAGGATATAATCAAATAAAAATGAAAATAGGAGAATAGAATATCAATTTGAAAAATAGAAAATAAGGGATCTTAAACTGTTAACCGCGGGCCTGGGCGCACTAGAGCGCCGCCGCGGGGTAGGACCCATTGGAATAAAGAAAGAGGTAAGAGAGCACATAGTGATATAGAGTAGAAAGCCCGTAATAAGTTCTTAAGAAGGTTTTATAAATACGATAGAGGATAATGAAAGAACGATTTAGAAGAACATAAAATTCTGAAGATTTAGAGCAATCCATAGTAAAAAGAAAGACTAACAATAATATTACATATAATCCTCCTGAGAAAGCCTATAATATGCAGATAAATGGGCATAAAATAGTATTAAATCTTTATATACATATCATTAAAAAGATGGAAATATGACTTATGATAACATATTAAAATGTATAATAGTAATAGATGGTGTGTTTAAAAAACAAAGAGCAATCACTATAATGAAAGAAAACATCATCAATATAAATATAATATTGAATAAATAGAAAATAGAGTAATACAATTAACTATAATCTATCTGACAGTGTATGAACATTATAAAATGCAGGAACAAGTATATTATACTTAGTATTAAAAAAAATATATATATATCAGGTCTCAAATTAGCTACGGCTAAACATAGAGGCAACACATTGCATGACATAGGTTATTCAGTCCGCATCGGAGGGAGTTTTAAGAGGAGATCTGGACTTGTCTCTGTGTGGCTCCTGCGTTGGAGTAGCAATAGTGACAGAGTGTAGGGCTAAATTTTTATCTGCTTGGGAGCGATTGAGTCTTTCAACGTCCCTACCACGACGTCTAGGACTACTAAGGCTTCGTCGTCTGTGATCTGGCAATTTATTTATTTATTTGTTTATATAGCGCTAGAATCGACTCCCGAAGGGGTATCTCTGCGCTTAGAGCAGACCGTGAGGGTGTAAAGCAACTCCAACAGAGTTTAACAGGTGCGAAAAAGATTGGTCTTAAGCAACTTCCTGAATTGCAAGTGATCCAGACACTGTCTTAAGGGCAAGGGGAGTTCATTCCAATAACGAGGGCCAAGATAGGAAAGAGCTTTTCCTCCTAATCTTGCCTTACTTACTCGAGGCACCACCAGAAGGTGTTTAGCACTCGAGCGGAGGGATCTTGATGGTACATAGGGCGTGAATTTCTCAGAAAGATAGGAAGGGCCCAAGTTGAACAGTGCCTTATGAATGGTGCAGCAGATTTTAAATTTGACCCGTTGGCGGATGGGGAGCCAATGCAACTTCATAAGAAGAGGGCGGGAGGGGGTCTTGGAAGGAACATTAAGGACCAACCGCGCCGCCGTGTTCTGAACCACCTGCAGTCTACTGAGTGAAGCATCATTAGCAGAGACCAGCAGGCCGTTACAGTAGTCCAGACGACTCAATACCAGCGCCTGGACTAGGGTTTTCCGGG
Organism: Calotriton arnoldi; assembly: GCA_963921515.1. Lineage (NCBI taxonomy): Eukaryota > Metazoa > Chordata > Amphibia > Caudata > Salamandridae > Calotriton > Calotriton arnoldi. The sequence continues at coordinate 599,869 of CAWUFW010009554.1, forward strand.
TGGAATCAGGAAGCAAGGGGAAAACTCGACAGAGCAGGCCTATTACATGAAAACAGGAACCAGCTGTCTGAGCAGCGTGCTCCTTCAAACTGAGGGCTTGATCTAAACGGATACCCAGATTTTTGACTGTAG